>JAWWEQ010000001.1:16012873-16112610 GCA_035583055.1 Torymus tubicola
TATATATATAGATACATTTCCATCCTGCACCATATACGAATTCCATCTCAATCAGCTGTATCTCGACCTCAATACCACTGGATGATGGATCGTCCAAAGCTAAAAAAAACCAAAACAATCATTCTTTAATCGCGCATTAAACGGTGAACACAGGGACCGCACTTTCAAGGGCTTTCGTCATCCAAAAAAAAAGAGACAGACGCGCCTCTCACGCGTTCACGCGCGCGACAAAAGCGGAAGAAAGGAAGAAGAGCTCCAAAAAAGACAAACAGAGAGTTGAAAAGACATTTTCCATTGTCACTTTAGCAGGTCCTTTCAAGCCATCGCTCGTATACCGCAGGGCATCCTTAAGAATGAGAAGTCCACTAAGCGTATTCGCTTTCTCGAAGACTCTTCGTACGCGTAGCATCTCTCCTCCCTCCCTCCCCCTCCTCCCCCTAGAGACTAGTGCGCGCAGAACAAAGAGGAGCGCCCGGGCAAACTTAACTCTCGCACGAAAAACACACATACGCGCGTATATATGTATGCGGAGGTGGAGAAAGCGACAGACATATAGAGGGAGAGAGAGAGAGAGTACGAGAGATAAATCACCGACACGGTAGGTAGCGCACGGCGGTAGTAGTCCGCCTCCGCGTTACTACTGCACCAGACGGAGAGAGAGAGAGAGAACGAAAGAGAGAGAGAAGGGGGAAGAGGAGGAATCTCATCTGTTAGGATTAGGTGGACGTGTTTGGACAAAACCTTTGAATCCGCCCCGGCGCGAGCGCGCGCGCGCGCACGCGTGGAAAACCCCTTCGCTCTCTTTCGCGCGACTGTCGTCGATGTTCACTTGTCAATTCCTTGGCTAGTGCACACGCGCGTGGGCGGAGAGAGAGAGAGAGAGAGAGAGAGTAGAAGAGGAAATTTTCGCCGTATACGTGTATATACTATATAGGAAACGTCGATTGATCGATCATTTCGGTTTCATTCTTCTTGTTTGTCGTCTCTCACTCGCTCGGCACTGTAGATATACGTGCGGTTTTGGGAAAATCTTTATTTCCAGGATTTTGGGGGATCGATGAATTGGATTGGACGAGTGTGAGGGGTTGGCAATGGGTTGACAGTTCGTGGCAGCTGGACTCTCGGTTTGATTTCTTAAGGACTAAGGGGTGCTATTATTCGCGGTCGTATGTAGATAATGGTTTTAAAAGATTAGTCGGAATTGTAGTGAAGCATTTCAATAGCTATTAAAGACGTATATTTAGTGCTGGAGAGTAGTATATATCCATTGTTACCTTCTTTTGAGGAAAGTTTGAGGTAGGACTACGCGTTAGAAAAAAATTTCTTACAATAAGATAATAAAGAACCGATATATATGTGAAGTTGATCGACAGGTGAGGTTTTATTAAACGAATATTCTTAAATGATAAAAATAGATTTTTATTCATATTAATTAATCATATATAAGTCAAGATAATTTTAATAATATTCGCATATGCTGGTTCAAATATATATAATATTTCTGCATGAATGTAATTCAAATTAGTTTTATTATTTCACATCATTTATGTCACAGATCTATAAAAAAATGTGTATGAAGTTGACATAAAAGATGTGCTTTCTTACAAATTTTGAGGCATTGAATTCATATCTGAATCAACATATAGGGTTTCCTAGATAGACTTTTCTGAATACTGTACGCCCTGGCAATCAAATGATATTTAATCAGTTACAGAAAAACATCCTTATTTCGACTTTAAACATGAATTCAGCATCTCAAAATACCCAAAAAAACGTGTTTCTAATGCAGAGTTTTATAGACATGCATCACATGATTTACCCCATTTACTAACAAAAAAAGTTCTTCCATAAGCTCGCTTTCAGTTAAAATTCGTCAGCATATCAAATCTCAAAACAACCGAGGGAAAAATAGCAGTCTCCCTCTTATCCGCTCATTGACTTATTACTAGCGAAACATGTCAACCGATCCCTCAACCGAATTATCCTCTTGTTGTCATTTAGCATTGTAATTTATATCCACCCTCCATAGGAAACAGATCCTCTGCCACTTTCTCTCTTTATTTTGTCTCTCTCTCTCCCCCTCCCTCTATCTTTCTCTTTCTCTTGGATTATGTCAAATCGGAAGGAGACGACGACGACGAGGAGAAGGAGGAGGACACAACTCCATCCTAACCGTGCGACGGGTCATTACATTGGACGGACTCGAGGCAACGCGATATCCGCCAAGCAAAATGGCATCGCTCCGATTACGCCGGAGATAGTAGAACACGTGGGTGGGGAGAGAAGCCACTGCTACTGCTCCTCTCCCCGGTCGCAGTACGCTAATTAGGGACCGCAATTACGGCAACGGCGGGGGCGGCCGCCCCCAATTATAATTCGCCGGACTAATATCCACACCGAAATGCTGACAGTATAACGCGCGGGATATCGGTTTGCCCTCTCCTCTCCCCTCTTCTCCCTCACGTGCATACCATGACAATGAGCCGACGTGCCTTTTTTCCTCTCTCTCTCTCTCTTGCTTATACTCGCTCGCTATATACTGTAGATATATAAAAAAAAAAGAGCTCGGAAAGAAGATACTTTTCCGCGGCAGTGCAAGCAACGTAGCAGCCGCGTGTCATTGCTGCTACTGCTACGCGTACAGTCGGGGAATTAGAGGGAGATACGATAACGAGGCTAACGAATTTTTAGACCTGGGGAAAATAGCCGGGCGCGAGCTATTGTTATTGCTATTGCCGCGGACGCAGCAGTAGTGCGAGAGTATATAGCTATATATGCGCGCGCGCGCGCGCGTACAGCTGAGTTTTAGCCGAGGAAGGAGTTTTATCTTATTAGTTGCGCGATTTAAAATTCAATTTGTTTTTTGCACCGGCACGTGAAAGCGAGTGCATATGTATATATATATATATATATATATATATATATAGAAGTGCAGTATGCACCGCATGCAAAGGATATTGTAAAATGAGGATAATTTTGGTTAATCACTGGGAATTTGCTTAATCTCGTTGCGGCGCTCGTGTAGTTCTCTATACTCGGAGCTGAGATGGGGAAAAATTTTTAAGTGTGGTTGTTACTAGGTGCATAAAAAATATAGATTGTCAACTTTGTGCGAGCTGCAAAAATCAAATCAGATGATCGGATATTGCTTTGTAATAATTATATATATGCATAATCAATTTGATATTACGTTTAATAATAATGCATATATATTATGTATTTTGCAGAATAACGAGCCATTCAGTGAAATTGTGTAGTTGAATGTTGAATGCACGACTTATTGATTGACTGGTGTGCGCTTGGCGTATATTACGTCATTTCCCTATTGGTGATTAATTAGGGGATATTTTTGAAACTATTCTAAGTGTGTAATGTATTATGAGTTAATATTTACCTCGTAAACTAGATTAATTATCATTGCGCGTTGTTAATTAGCCACGAAGCATATCTGTTCATTATTATGACCATTGATCTCTGTAGCGGTTTAGTATTTAATTAATATATATAGAGGAATGCGTTAATCCTGTATATAATATCAACATTTCGTTTTACAATAGTTATACATTACCCTTTAATAGCATGCATTCTGCTTGCGCCGAAATCAGTTTATAACATGATTACAAACACTTAAATATTACATTAGATCGTTATATTGCACAAATGAACAACCATAGAGTACTTCAATATCAATACATAGGCAATGATTAAATTGGATTACATTAACAATATTTACGAACACATATAACAACGAATAGTTTCTTCATGTATCTTCCTAACAAGATTATAATAACGCTCAGAAAATAAAAATTCAAAAGGATCACATACCAATGAAAAATGGGTTTAAAAAAAAAGAAGACCAGTCGATGTCACACCCCATAACTTACCAACTCCGCTAATAAGCATTTAAATTAACGAAAAACAGGCGCATCGTCGTGCGTCGCGTCCGCCTGCTATTAGTCATCTGCCTGCTCTTCCAGTTTGGGCGTACATAACGCGCGTGAAAACAGTCGCAAATTAATATTGTGAGTTACCTGTCGATCGGACAAAAGCCCCCGTCGATAAAATCGTATAATTAATGGACCCAGGAAAAGACCGTTCGCACTCTCTCTCTCTCTCTCTCGCGTGTGCGTCGATGACAAAGTGAAATCGCCGAGGTAAATAGATTTCGCAGTGAAAGAGCCCCATACCCGTTATATACCATATACCCTCACCCATATATATATACACGTTATATACGTACACGTGTGCGTGTGTATATATATGTTGGTGTCTCTCGCTCTGATCGGAATTGCACAGGGGCGCGCGAATCAAAGAAGCAAAAAGGCAAGGGAGAGAGAGGGAGATCGAAACACAGTGTTTGCGTCGTCGGTTCTCCCTCTTTCGCGCTCGCGCGCGTACCGCGCGGGAAATTCGCCACGCTCGCGGGGCTATAAATTATCAGGGCTAAACGACACCGGGATTGTAATTATTTAAATGTACACCGGGATAGACGCGACGAGGAAGCCGACGCCAGGGGATGAATTGCGAGTTGTCGAGCGAACGGTACTGAGGGGAGAGAATTTCTGCCTAGAGAGACGTGCAGAGAAAGAGAGAGAGAGAGGCTCGAGAGGAAAAAAATTTTTTCAATTTCAAAGTTCAAAGGATAGGCCCCGTAATCTTCGCTCTCTCTCTCTGGGCGAGTGGGGTGTTAAATCTCCCGGTAATAACGTCCTCTCTCGCGAGGCTTTTCCAACATGCGCGCACGCGCGCTTTTTCCTTCCTGCTTCTTGGCTTGATGGAAATCGCGGCGCGGCTTTGTGTACTCTATGTACACTACCTTTATGCGTCTATCTTTTTCAAAAAGCGTAAAAGGGAACGTTTTGTATTTTATACGGCTTGTGGGTGATTATATCAGGGTTTACCGAAAGTGTGCTACTGCTATTAACATCGTTTCGATTTTATTGTCCTAGTTTTAAGCAAATAATTGTAAAGCCCACAAGAATCTCGTTTCTTGTTCTCTTCGTCAATAAAACTTACTCATACATATTTCCTATCTTATATATTACATTCCAGGGTTTATTTTATACCTCCAAAGGAAGAGCCGAAAGTGTAAAAACCCTCAATAAAATTGGGAAAAATTCTTTCAAGGCTATTCTTCCGGCGCGTTCAGGACGTCATAATTGAAAGCCTTAGGCTAATAAAATTCGCTTTCTTATATTCAGGAGCCGCGCGTGTAGAGTACGAGACGGACAGCTTTAGGGCCGAATAAATGCCGACAGGTGGCTCGAAGATCAACCGTATAACGTTTTTCTGTCTCCTCTTCGCGTATAATACAGCGGAGAAACGCATACGCGCGCTCCTCTATCGTCTTTCACGCGGCCGGCCAATAAAGTGTCCGTTATGTATGCGCGCTCGCGTGAATATATTTTCGTTTGTCCGGCTGGGAAAAGAGGTGATTGCGTGCTTAACGAGAAAAAGCGGCGCTTATGTGTCATTCTGGTTTCGCGGTATAAAACTGTAATTTGTTTGTCGCCCGCTTACTCAGTCCAAATTCATTCTCTTTAGCAGCGTGTAGAATATATTATGTTTTTGAAAATTTCTGAAATTTTTGACGGTTATTTTTAAAATTCATAGCTTGGACGATATAAAATATTGAAACACGCTTGTTCAGCTCAGCTGGACAACATAAAACGAAGAAAGATTATATAGTTTTACAAGAATATTTCAATGTTTATATCAACTACAAGGAAATGGATTTTGCTCTCGTGCGCATAGTATTCTTTTTTTTTATCATATTTAAAATTGCACAAAAATATGTATATTTATGTATCGTAAAAATCTGTATCAGATTTGAACGTATTTTATTAAGAAAATAAAATTCTGAAGTTTATTACTTTTTGTTTAGTTTTTTTTATAAAAGTTATGACCTTTATTGAACGCGCGCCGGTAAAATCCAAATCTGATAATTCCGATAGAACATATTTTGTAAATAAACAAAATAATAGATAGATAAGATTTACGATCATGTGAATCTATATATATAAAATATACATTTTCGTTCAATCATATAGATTTATGGTCGCATTTTAAAATCTGCGAACACGTTCATCATCATTAATAAAATTTTTCTCAATTAGTTTATATTCCAAATGTTACCACAGCAATGGAAACTTTAAAGCTATAACCAAAAAAACAAGAAACGTTCACAATACATCTTCGTTTCAAGACACGGAAATTCTCTCCTTCTCCTTATTATATAAAATAAAGCGAAATATATGGCCAGGCTCGCGTCTCTTATGAATAGGCCCATTAGTCTCGAGAATGAAATTTCGCAAGCTAGAGGCACCCTTTGTTTGTTCAGGATATATTCCGCGAATATTATTATCATGTAAATTATAGCATCAATGAGGCTCTTCAGACAAGAAAAACATTCGCGCGGCTGTATATACGCGCGAGAGATGAAAAATTCACGTCCGTTGCGCGCGCGTGCGCAATCTTTTGAAGGAGAGACGAAGAATCCTCGATCGGAGCTTTGAGATCTCGCCGCGACTATTGTCTCACGAACTCACTTCTTTATGCGTCATAATCCTCGCGCGCACTTTATCGCCGTCAAAAGATCCCGTCGGCGCGGTCCAGTGGCATCGCTGACATGACGTCACCGTCGTGTGCTTCTCGGTATATGTAGACATACAACCGCATATATATAATGTGCGTGGGCGTATTAGAGAAGCGCCATCGTAAAGTACAGCAACAACGAGAGAAACGTCGTCGTGCTATTGGCGTTACTAATTTCCGTGGTTTCGCGTGTACATCAGAGAGATAAGATATGTTGCCTCGTGGTGTTATAGGAGGAAATCTGCTAAATTTATTGGGTGTTGGGAAGACACAGTCTATATAAGCGAGAGATCAAAAGCGGAATGCCGCGTTCTTGTATTTTTTGGAAAGTTTGAATTCGTGTATCGATTTGAATATTAAGTTTGACCGATATGGCTCTGTGTCTATTAGTGGACCATTCGGTTAATAGAAGAGACGCGCGAAGACATTTGACCGTTTCAAAGATCTTTCTTCGTGATAAAGTCGGCTGTCTGTTTCCTGTCATTCGATCATCAGTTTTATTTTCTATGGCGATGTAATAAAAAAAGAAAAAACATTTGTTTCATGATTTTGTGTAATATCTTCCACATATTTACTCTTTACCTATTAAGGTACTTCATAAATTATTAATAAGTAGATTGTCAAAACATGATTTTGTTTGTACATACAATTTTATACACCCTTCAAATTTTAATCGTGCGTAAAACTCGTCTGTTCAAAAGTATCAAACATTCAATTGAATGTCATTTTCATGACTTTTTTCAGCCATCAATTCAATAAAATACGACAAAGCATTATTCGCACATCATATAAAAATTATATACTCAATGCTCAAATTTTAATTATAGATTTTAATATCCGATCGAATTTATTTTCGAATATCATCCAATATTTCATAACGTTCCATCCGCTATTCTGAAATAGTGGAAAACGATGGTGAATTAAAAATATATATATATATATATCGCGGAATATCGAAAAGGTCGTGGACGTTTTAAATTATCGCTGCACGCCTCGAACTCGACCCAGATAATCTGCAAATAGCCTATGGCTGTACTGTGTGGCACTGCAAACGACATATTGATGCGGAAAATAGAAAAGAGCCTAAATTAATATATATTCCGGTGCACGTTACTTTTATGAGATTATGAGCTGTCTGCCGCGAGCTGTTTTCTCTCCTTTCCGCGGGGAGGCTCTTTATTTGTCGACGCCACTGCTCGCTCTCTTTTTCTTTCTTTTCCCCAGACATCTTTCTCCTTTTTTCCTTTTCTCTCTCTCACTCCCCCCCTTGCTCTTTCTCTGTGCCTTTATATCTCTTTACAAAAACGCTGTTTTCTTTTTCATTGTACTTAACTAACCGCAAACTTTTTTTACAAGCTTATTAAGAGCATAAGCCGCGCGTCCCGACGTCGTCTCGTGCTGTCGACCCTTAGGCGGTGTTTTTATTGTGTTAACTTTGATTGTTTAATAAAATATAATGATTTTCATTTGAAACATTTCCACTTTTATTGTTATTACTTGTTATCTTTCAAAATGAATAAGAAATTGTATTTTCGTGAGTTGTTAAATATATATAACTTATAAATTTTGGATTAAATGAGAAAAATGTTAATGATGCTTTATCTGATGTATTTCATAACAATTTAATTTTTGACATAATTAAAAAGTGCTGCGACAATTCATTGAACCTTTACTTCCATTAACTAAGTTTTCATTCCATTATAAAATTGTATCTGCTTGTTCGGTAATCAAAGATTGCAAATTGATTATTAAATTACTATATACCTGTATTATATGTCAAACACATCTGTAAAATATAATTCTTAATAAAAAACGGGTTACAAAAAAATCTGAGAGACCAATAACTTAACGATACTAACTTATGAGTACATACATCAAATTATAATATCATAAAGATTTTTCTGGATGACGCAAAACCAGCTATAAAACAAATTTTGAAGATTCTTTACAAATATCGTTATACCGACACACACACACACGTCGTTTATCCCATTACACTTGTCAGCTAAAAGAACGCCGTATAGCAATCCTCTCGTCGATATATAACATCCGTCCTCGACATATCCACTCCTCTCGCAGACGCTCGAACGCCAATCAGTCAAAACGCCCGAGACACTCGCCCTTCCATATATATACGTATATATACACGCAAGCAAACGCAACCAACCCCTCGACGCATCTCTCTCTCTCTCCCAAATCCACCTATGTCGATCTGTCATACCCGCTTCCGCGCGCTCGCGCTAATTCTACCCCCTCTACACCCACACATACATACACACCCGTATATATACGAGTCGTCGTGGCGAGAAAGCAAAGCCGCTGCGCGCGCGATTCTCCAGGGAAAAGTGGCAGCAGCGGCGACGGCGGCGCTAAACAATGCGACGCGAGTCAACATTTGCGGGGACGCGTTTTAAGCCTCCCCCGAGGCTCCACGCGACCCTCTCTCTCTCTCTCTCTCTTCGTTCGTTAACTCCTCGCCGCGAGGAATGTACGTGTGTTGTACGCGTAGTGTGTTTACGGATAATTGCGCGTACGCGAGAAGAGAGAACACGGAACATACGCTTTTCTTTATTCCACCCGCGACTAGATCGTCGAAAGTCGTCGTGTGCCCGCCGGTGGTGTATGTTTATATATATATATATGCTAGGGTGTAAAAAGGCGAGTTTGATCCACGCTGGTATATACGTACATGCTGCTCGTATATAACGCAATTAAGCGGCTACGACGCGTGTTGTGCTTTTATTGTCAGACTAGACGCGGACGCGTGCGCGCGCGCAACATCGTTGCCGCGAAGAAACGACTTGATTAAGTTTCGGCGGATCGCTTTGACGAGGCTCTTCTCTACGTTTCTTTTCTTTTTCTATCCATAGCACTGCGATGGGTCTGTGTATAGGTATAGACTAGTGCATATAGGAGGTAACGCGCATTTTTCATGTTTCGTTAATGTAAACGCGGCCTAATGGACAGCTATAAATCCAGAAGAGCGCTAGTGCTCGAACGAAAATGTTAATTCTCCGTCATTTTTCTCACATTATGCTTATATATATATACGCGGGCTCTATACGTTCTCGTACATGAGAATTAGTGTTAATTGAACATTATTCATGTATACGTATTCAATGTTTACACGAGGCAGATATTAAAGTTATTTGTACGGTCATTTATTCGTTTTTTTACCGCGAGACATACAGGAGAGAAAGAGAGAGAGAGAGAGTGACGCTCGTTGTTTTGTTGGATATGTTAATTTCTCAGGGTTATAAGATTTATTTTGCTGAGAAATGACTTTACGGCTAATGAACTATTTTGATTGATTTCGTCTGCGTCATAGAACATACAAGAATATATATATGAAACGTGTTCAGCTTGAAAACTTGCAGGGCCGGTGTATATATAAATAAGCATGCATAAGGGAATTATATACATATTGAAAAGGAAATAAATTTTATGAATTATAAGAAAAAGGATAAATGTGCAATGACAGAAATACAATTACAGGATATTGAAATCTTAAAAGTTTCAATAATCCATTGATAAACCGGATGACCAGACGAAGTTCCATTTGAATTTTATGTTCAATTCAGATATGCTGTAGGTATGACAAGTATCGACTGTAAATATTATTATATCGATTTAAAATACCGTTGATACAGCTTATCAGATTCTTTTCTAAAGTTATATCGCAACTATTCCATTTCGATTTCTTGATGGAAATTTAAAACGACGCAGAAATACCATAACTTCGAAATAGCTCTAATCGTATAAATTTGTATCTTTCATAAGCAGTTTAATTATTTAAAGCACTCCGCATACATTTCAGTTCTAATAATTTCCTCATTGAATTTTCCAATTTCTGTTTATAAATAAAACTTCTTACATAAAATTGTCGTGATTATTTTTCATTATAGTTTTTTTATTATTATTATTAAATTGCTGATCGATAAAGGAAATAGTTTAGTTTAATGTAGTACGTATATCAAAGTCTTCAACTATCTAGCATTTACATAAACTCCCTCAATCCCGTAAAAAAGGTGATTTTTAGTTTATTTTCGTTGACTGAAGTAAGATAAAATCTAATCAATAGATTATCAACTCTGTAAGTATATAAAGTCCACCTAACGTACTTTATACAACTTTTAAAGTGAATGTTAAAGTAAACTAAATTTTCAAACTGGATTTTTCCCGCGTTCTTAATTCCACCGTTCTATTTCGCATTCGCTTTGCCTCTCGAATGTTTACCAATACGTAAAACACAATGCACGGGACAAAATGTACGCTGGTTATACGCGGGATGAGATTTCACGCGAAAACCACTGCCCGCATTTCCCCATCCAAATAAACGGCTTAATTAAAATTGCAAGCGAGGTGGGTAAATAACGCAACGACCAATCAGTTTGAAAAATACCCCAGCAATGGAGGACACAAAAAAAAACACGTGGAATTCCACTACGGGATGTTTCGACACGCGGCCGCGGCAAGCGCAGTTTTCTGCGTAAACAATGCAAAACCTTATGGGCGGGAGAGTCGCGCGCTTGCTCGTATATATATGTATATCTGCGCCTCTACATAACGTATATATATATATACCCGTGTAATAATAAAACACGGACAATCGAGCCTCTGGCTGCCAACAATGGCGCGACGATTGCGCTCGCGAAAGTTCACTCTTTCGTTCGAGCATATAATGCGCGTAACTAAAAGTTTTATTGCCGCGTTCACGCGTACGCGCGTCGCTATCAAAAATTAATGTCGCGCGGAGGCGTCGATATAAACGTGTTGAGAAGGCGAAGAAGAAGGAGGAGAGGAGGGAGGGAGGGAAGAGAAAGAGTGTGAGAGGCGATGAATAAAGTATCGAAGGCGCGCATGTATGCACGTACATATAGGCGAAGAACTTGGCTAGGAATCCACGCCTATTCGTCATTGTTTTGCCGATGGCTTATTGCGCGCTCGCGCGTTGCGGATAATGCGAAAGCGCAAGGATATAGCGAGTAAATTTATAATGCGTCGTTGTATAAGAAGTTGCGCGAGAGAGGGTACTAAGATGTAATAGATGCTCGGATTTATAAAGCGTCGGTAAAAATTTCGTATTTACGGAATATAGGAATGTTGCTGAAATTTATCACGGGTCATGAAATTTCATTAAACTCAACGTGGACAATTTTTTAACTATTATAAAGTTCATGACAGAAGGTGTGAAAAATGTTTTCATAAATGAGTATTATTTTTAGATTTTTAAATACTTCCGTTAAATTAGTTACGATTTTGGCCGTATACCTATATATTTTAATAACAAATCTTGTATTACATCCGAATATTTTACGTTTATTTTTATTTGATTCATACATAGAGAGCAATTTTGGGTACAATTAATTACCGCGAAAGTTTGGTGAACCTAGAATGGATTAAATCATAATATCGATCGAAGTGTTACGGTAATTTTTATCTGAAAATTTACTTTCTAACATCACATAAAATCCACCTCAAATCTTAAACCGTCAAAGACAGAACCTCAAGAACCAAAGTCAACTTCAGAACTCCAGAACCACTACTGCAACCACTGCCCTCGTAGATCACAGATTTTCCTTCATATATAGCACTCACTCGCGCGTGCCAACGCACAGACGACAAAAAAAACGACACACTGGATGCGCTCGCGTGCTTTTGTTTAAAAAGTAAGAGAGAGAGAGAGCCGCAACCAAGCGCATTGTGTGTGTGCAGTGCGTCTCCCGCGCCGGGGCACGCGTGAGTAATAGGAGAAGACGTCTGGAAATGAATCAGAATCAAGGGAAGCCAGCGTGTATGAATGACGCGCCATTTGTAAGACGCACTTTTGCCCCTATCCAAGAGCCGCGCGACAGGTAAAATATATCGCGGGCCCGTACACGCGCGCACGCGACGCTCGAGAGTCATGCGTGCGTGCGTGCGTACGCGACCTCGAGAATGCTGTGATGAAAGAGAGAGTGTGCGAAGTGAAGAGAAAAGAGAAAAGGTGGGAGGAAGAAGTGACGAAGCGAAGAATGGAAATTAACTGATTTTTGGATAAGAGTTATTAGAGTAATTGAATTGCAGGGGAGCTTGAAGTTCGATATTGAGTGTTGGAAAAGGTGAAATCAGTAAGGTTAAATCATGCGTATTTAACGTTAAATTTTTCTTTCGACCTTTATAAGTTTGTGTGTTGTAACAACACTGACTAGCCACCATGATAATAACATTTTTATAATAGCTCTACAACAACTGGACGTATATAAAACATCCTTATAAGAATCCTACATTTGTTAATATCCTTTGTGTCTGATAAATCTAAAGCCATTAGTTTAATACGCAAAAACACCTAGAAACACTATATCCGCAACAGTCATAAAAGGAAAGAAACGTGCGGTATAAAAGAAAAAGAATCTGAGAATAGCGGAGGTGCGGACGAAGACGCGCCGCATCTCTTTGGTTTCGGCTTCTGCAACTATTTTACCGACACACACACACATATACATTGAAGCGCACGCGGTTTTCGCGTGGGACAAGAAGCCGGAAATGATTGAGCGGTAACTCATACGGCGCCGCGCCCGCGAACGAAGCGCCTCGGCATATTGTCGCGCCGGCCGAATTTATCGCGGCTGGTCGCCGTCGTATACTCCTTTTGTTTATCTTACCGAGTGCGCGCCACCCTCTTCTTCGTCGCCGCCGTCTTCGATGAATCTTCCGCAGATTGCTTTGAGATTTTCGCGGATGCGGTGTTGGGTTTGGAGAGCTTATGTGGAAAATATTTTTTGCTTTTTGATGGATATTGGTTTGTGTTTTGATACTTTTTCTATACAGCATTATGGGTATAGGTAATATAGAGTATCAAAGTATTTTAAGGTAAGCAAAACGTAGTAGATTTATTTTTAGCAGGGAAGAGAAGATTTAAGGATATTTGTTTATTATTTGATCATATTTCTAGTAGAAAATTAACAATATTTTATATAGAAAATATGTAAATCGAATAGAGATTTCTAATAAAAATTAATATCTAAAAATAATGCAATATAATTAAAAATCACTGTTAAGTGTAGTTAAAATATCAATAATACTACCAAAATGAACATGAAATTGGTGCGTAATTATTAAATAAATTGAGAATATTATTTTTAGTCATAGAGTTAACAAACAGATGGATAATTTATGATTGACATTTCTATGATGAAATTCATCTGATTTTTACAGCTCATCAGAAATTCTCACTAATAGGTATTCGTCAAATCAATTTTGTATAATGGAAAGACAATAATAATTTCGCTCTCTATTAGGAATCGATACCATCATAGTAATGGGCTAGAATACAATTGATTGCGCACATTTCTGAAAATAATTTCGGTGTTAAACGTATATTGCGATACACACATACAATCGACCCATATTACAGATTATTATCGCAGATTTGACGTAATAATGAAAGGTAAGTACACTGAACTTATTTTCCGCAGGTATATATACACTAACCAATATTTCAAAGAGCAAACAGCGCGGTTCGAGTTAATGCTATGAAATTTGCGTTTGCATTTTTTAGCACAATATACCGAGTGAGAAGAATGGGCAAAATAAACGGGCTTTTCATCGAGTTCAAACAAACATTCATTAAAAAGTGTAACAGGCAGCTGTTTGCGGCCGCCGCGTGAGCTTATTTATTTGCATATCGCTACAAAAGAGAAGAAATTTTTTATAACGCACAAAGGTATTTACTTTCACGAAATCGAATATTTTACCCGATGACTTTATCATTAGTAATATAAGCGCCGTATAAAAAGTACTGAAAAAAATACCGTATATTCTATTATATATATATATATATATATATATATTTTTTTTTTTTTCAGTACAGCGTATACACGCTTGTTCGTTAAAACTTGACATTTATATTATGGTGCAGTATATTCGGAAAACTTTTTCCTCCAATGAAATCGCGCGTAAGTACGTTCCACTAAAATTGTTTTTGACAAATGTAATTTATTACAGATATTCGTTATACATACGAAACATACTTTTTAATATTCGACATATATATTACATTTCTACAATATATTGAACGTGAAAGCGCGCAACCACAAGCCCTAATAATTACCATAACGGCGTGAGTATATAGTAGCTCGAGTATATATGCACAAAAGCAGCAATGCAATAACAGCGCAAAAAGGCTGAAATAAAAATGTCATATTTACTCTTTCTCTCTCTCTCTCGCTCGCGCGCGCGCGACGAGTTTGTATAATTGACACTCGGGCGTGCGGGCGGCGCGCGTGGAGCTCGCGTTACTGGCTGCGCGCGCGTATCGCTTAACCAACCAAAATTTATACGCGCGTGTGCGCTCGCGTCGAGGCGCGCTATATACGCTCTAATTAAAATGTAGCCGCACGCCGT
Source organism: Torymus tubicola (assembly GCA_035583055.1). Lineage (NCBI taxonomy): Eukaryota > Metazoa > Arthropoda > Insecta > Hymenoptera > Torymidae > Torymus > Torymus tubicola. Next base: position 16,027,853 of record JAWWEQ010000001.1, read on the forward strand.
GCTCGCGCGTCCGTACGGAGAATTTCGTTTGCGCAGACTGGCGCTATTGCGTACCCCCGTGGCCGGAAATTCTCTTTCTATTTCTATTTCGATAAAATTATGAGCGACAATAATTGTTTCTATTAAACGGAACGGAGCTCGTCCGTAAGAGCCTCGTTTGTGCGTGTGGCTATCTATATCTGTGTGTGTGTATATGTTGTGTGTATATATGTATATACGTGTTCTAGGTGCTGCGGAATTACCATAATCCATTATGCTCTTTTATGCGGGACTTGAAAGTATTTTTGCAAACTAGAATACTGTATACCGGGTATATATACCCACACACATACATATACACAACACAGGGCTTAAAGTGATAAAATAAGTTTATTATGATTGCGAGTGAAATTCATGGGTTAACTTTTTAGGAACATCCTTTTACGAGAATTCTAAATGGATCTCATTAATGTTTTATTTAATTATCGCAATGTAAAGTAAAAATCTATTAAACATACTTTTATGTTCTTTCCTGTTGTTATACTATAGGTATACGCGTATAATTAAAAATATTAAACTGTTTTTATGTAAATAACTTTTTTATATAACTATTACTGTATACAGTAATCACATTTACTACAAATTGCATAATTATTTTACTTAACTTTACAGCTATAACCATTAACATTTATATTGACATGTTAATAAAATTATCATAATATTCAATGAAAAATAAATATCAAATTGCGCGTGTTTTTCCACTACAAAAAAAAATCCCTCGGCAAAGAGTCCGCAATCCAATCAAAGCACCGACAAAAGCTCTTTCAGCTAAATAATCACTCCAGAGCCTGCATTTTTCATTCACACCGATCAGCTTGTGCATATACCATGCTACTCCGCAAAACAATACACCGCGCAATAAACTAACACATCAATATATATATATAGATATATGTATATATATAGACGACGACAATCAGACAGCCACTTCAGACAGACAACAGACAGGCGGCGGCAGGGTAAAAAGCAGCCCCCGACACACGCACATACGCACAGCGAATTAACGGCGCGTAAGCTGGGCAAATGTCATTACCGATTTGCCAATCCGCTTACCTCGTGAGCCGAATGACAACATTCGAATTTAATACGTCCTCTCGCGTCCGGCCTGCAGTACCAACGGCAGCAGTAGCAGCAACCTCGGTTTTAATCAGCAAGCGCGGCTTCGAAATTAACGCCGTGCGCTTGCGGATCTGTCAAAAAAGGAGGCGGGGGTGGACCTGATAGAGAGAGAGAGAAATAACTGTAATTGGTGCAAAAAGGCGTAAACCAAAGCGCAGCGCTGTGAGCTTCCGTCGAACGTTAATGAGGCTTAAATTGACGGAAGCTCGTGCGTGCGTGCGTGCGAGGGTTGCGCATAGTTTGTATAATATGTGCGTCTAGCGCGTCTCTCTCTTCTGCTTTTTCTCATCGCCCCTGCAGTGCATCGACGTACGCATCATGCCAAAGGTAGGTTTATATCGTATACATATATACGTGTGTGTATATATACTACGTAGTGCACGCCACACATGCCGATGATGATGGAACGGAATTTAATGATCGCGATAATTACGATGAGCCACACCGACGCCGTGACTGCCGCGTGGTATAGCTGACGTTAATAATGTCGTGATTTATATCTTCGAGTGTACGTCGCGAGTGGAGCGCGCTACTCGCGTCTGCCTGTGTATATATGTATCTTTTGTGTATCGCGCGCGTGAGCCAAGTTCCCTTTTTTCTGCGCAGGGCAGGTGGCCGTGTGGTTGGGGTATGTGTACATGGTATAGAGTGTACTGACACAAGGGAAATACGGCTTGAGGGTGTTATGTAATCATTAATCTCGTTTTAATGATGTCGAGGTGTACTTATATGTATACGCGCGCGGATACTGAATTATTCGCAGACACTCTTTCGAGGTCATTATCGGCGGCATTTTTCCGTATTGATGTACTTAGTCGTGCTTGCGGGTAATGATTTGTTTTGCGGAGAAAAGAGATTCACAGTAGCGGCTAGTATGTTATGTGGGACACGAAAAGTTGTTTCAATCAGAGAATATACTTATATAGTTATGGAGTAGGCATACGGTGTAAAAAAACAAATAACATGTTGAAATTCAAATTTTACTATGAAAATTGATAATTCGATTAAAAAGTTTAACAGAAAACATAAGAAAATCAAATTAAGAAGAACGATATTTTCGTTTAAATTAAGAAAGTGGAAACACAGATAGTAACATACATATATCGTTAGAAACAATTGACGTGCAACAATTAATATTGCGATTGTAACTGTCACAATTAAATATAATAGTAATAAAAAGTTACGGGTTAAAACTTCATTACCTAATGAACGTGAGTATGAATAAAAATATAATCAAACAATTCTTTCATCTTCATTTTGAGTTTTGCTTATAAATGGGTACATAAATGGACAAAAGAATATCAGATGTCAATTTTAATATACTTATAATTTATTAACCTTTAGAAATTTATTTATTTTTCCAGAAGGTAATTTTTTATGTGTTTTATTCTATGATTGTAGCAAGAAAATTTATTCAACCTTGCATAAAAATAATACAATATTTAAACACTACTGTACTTACAGAAATATAATTTAGGTATACTACAGAAAACATAAATTTATTGAAATATAACAAATCAGTAAAGGAATATATGTATCTACAATATTTAAAAATAAAGTTTTTTTTTCCATTCTTTTTATTTTGATAATGAGTGACTATTTCAAAGGACGTCAGCATTGTAATTTTTGCAAAATCATTTCTAATTCCAAAAAGATGTTTCTCTTTATACTTATATCATTTCGATTAGCATACACGTGTAATCAAATAGTAGAAAATTACTATCATAATTCTACGTCACCCTTCAAATCTCTAATCCTCGTTTCCATGGAAAATCTGGTGGGTGCGTATACCACGAACTCGGCGCGCAGAACTTAACGAGATAATCGTATGAGACTCTCGCTGGCTCGCGTATTCATATTTGCAAGCAGCATATATATACATATATATATATGCGCGCGAAGAATCCGTCTTCCGCGCTCCCGCGAGCGCACAAAATACTTCGGCCGAACTCCTTAACTCCGGAACGACGGGGGTATTACCGGCGCTAGTTCTACACTTCGCCGAAGTACACCGAGTACTTTGAGGCGTATGCCCTCTCTCTCTCTCTCTCTCTCTCTCTCCTATAGCTCCTGAGAGTTAAAGTGGTATGAAGCGAGCGAACGCGGTAAACTTATCGACATATACACACACACATATACACACAAGGATGAGGATAGGGAATGGGACGCGGAAGTCTGCGTTTTCCTCCTGCGTAGTCTTGCAGTTATATATATATATATAAGTCGTATATATAGCTCGGTAAATATGGGAAGAAGAGCGAGGAATAACGAATTTTTCAAGATGTTGTTAGGTAGTTTTCCTTACGACGAACATATATTTTTACCGGTTTTATTGGATGATAAGTTTTTCGATTGCTCTATTGGATTGTATATTTATGCAGTAGCAGTAACGTAAGAATAGGAAAGAAACCTGATACAACGTACATACACAAGCAAACTTAATGATTTTGTCGAACAAGAGGAAGTGCTTATGCTATATATTATCTTTAACATATATAGAAGCAGTAATGTATATTTTACGTGTTCTACTTCTATAAATGGTTTCCTTCAAACTGTTACTCTATTACGTAATGTATACATGAACCATAACAAGCTGCTAGTCGAAAACGTTGTTATAAGTATTTCCAAGTTTCTTTCCGGTGCAATATTTCGTTCGTAAAGCTATATTAATTAAAATTTAAACTTATTGTTGAGAGATATATATTTTTTATGTTTTCTTATGTTTATTAAGTTCTTGACAAAAATACCCTATCAAAAGTTAATGATCCAGCACTGACAAACTCATTCCCAACAAAACTAATAATCGCATCCGAAGCCTAAACGACGCTCTTTAAGCTCGCCTATACTCCGCGCGCTCCTAAAGCTAAAAAAAGCTCCTCGCATATAAAACAACGTTTTTGCCCATTATGAACCCAGGTATATATATATACATATACCGATAGCCGAGCGGGCCGCCTCGCCAAACACCCGGAAGTCGTCGATCGACGCCACTGGAATAATAAATAATGAGGCGCAACCCGAGCCATTTTCCCACTTCGCCCACGTGCCGTGCTCCTCGCTAGTATCCAGACGCAGGAGTAGAAGAGCTTTTCCAAACTCTCTTTCTCTCTTTCACTTCACGGCACTTTTCCAATTCCTCTGTTCCTCACCGTCGCGCCCGTGCGATTACGCATTTCCTTCCTCCCACTCGGTGCTTTGCATTTCGGTGTATCTCGCGGCGGTGGAGCTCGTTTATCTTTCCCCCCCTTCGACGGCTGTGCCCCGTTTTGTCCTTTTGCAAAAGGTATATAGAAGGAAGAGCAGAGGAAAAAGGACAGAGGGAGTGAGCAGATAGACTCGTGGCAATGAAAAATCTAAGGATTCAAATGTAGTTTGGCCTTGTTTTGAACTTTCTTTGTTTCTTGGGAAGCGCACGCTAAGGAGTTTCTTAGGGGGAGGAGGAGGAAGAGAAGAAGAGAAAGAGAGTCGTCTAATTGCGGCCGAGGTGGTGGAAAATTTAACGAGGGCCAATTCGCTCGTGTGCCCAAACTTTTGCTAGCAGACGAAAATGGTATTGTATTTATGACGTCAGAGTTAAAAACTTAGAGGGGCTGAGCGCATGAAAAAGTATATTAGAAGCCGTGATTTATTGAAGTAATTAGACTGAGGTATCAGGGTCTCCTGTGATATTTAAATTTTTATTAACTTTTGTTTGAAAGATATACCATACATAGACGCGCACGAAAAAAGTCTGAAATTCATTGCTGAGACTAATCTTATGTTTAATTTAAATTTTTTTTACAATCCCCACTGTTATCGTAGTTAATTATGTACGCAATTATATATTTTCAAAAATATATATTAAAGTTCACCTATTTTCTGAAATATTATAGTTGCTATCAATATAGAAGATCAAGTATCCATAAAAAGTTAGATTTTTCTACCTCACAAAAATCTATTTACATCGACTTTTCCTCCAAAGTAACTCAACCTTTTCCCTTACGGCTTCAACGCACGTATATATACCACTCATTCATTTCCTAGCTAACGAAGCATCCACAACTCCGACAAATCATTCCCTCACAATGCATCAACAAAGCCATCAAAAACCATTGATCTATCACACCAAACTGTGGCGTGTGTGCGCGTTACTCCCTCACTCTCTCTCTCTCTCTCTCTCTCTCGACAAAAGAAAAATCTAGCCGAATTATCTTCCCTCCGCGGCGGCACGCGCACAAATCTTACCCTATATACTGATACATAACTGCGGCACACGCTCGTGTATATATATCCTCTATATATCGAGAAATGCCCATGCACATCGAGATTCAAAGTCCATCAAAAGTGCGTATGTATATACACACATACAGTTCGGGAGCAGTTCGACGCTCATGCTATAATTTTCCGCTCTCCGCCCGGCAGCCATAAATAACCAGCAGCAGAATTCCGCTACGAGAAAATCACTGGGCGTATGTGTGTGCAGTATACGAGGCGCGATTAGATGCGCTGCCACGCGCGTTTTCCCCCAATTTATATACACACGCGCGCCCGCTATATAGCCCCACCCGCGATGGTGCATATCCCTTCGATTTGTCATGTAGAAGCGAAAGAGAAAGAGAGAGAGAGAGAGAGAGAGAGAGAGAGAGAGAGAGAGAGAGAGAGAGAGAGAGACGGACATGTATGGTAGTAGTAGTAAAGCGAACGCACGCTGACGATTAGGGCAGTTTAGCCACGGATCTCTCTGTCGCGCGTTCGCTCTATGAGAGCGAGAGATTTGACAATCGGACGCGTGTGAGATGGAAGAATCGGCAGTGAAATGGGGTGGAGGGTGAGAGAGAAAGAGAGAGACAGAGAAGGGGAGAGAGAGTAGTATAGGATATAATAGGGAAAGGGAGGATGGAGAAGTGAGGGGGATGGATTTGTGGTTGAATTTGTTTATTTGCTGGTCCGTGTGATTGTTGATGGGCTGATTTGTCAAAATTAACAAGTTCAGACGTTATTAGTTTCCGACCAAGAAGACGTTGTATTGATTACAATGTAGCTGCGATACTGTGATATACCTTTATAGCGAAAGTGTGTCACTAGGTATTTTGCTTCGAAAATTATGATGTTTATGATAATCAATACCCTATAAAATACTTCGGTTTATCGAGAATTGACCATTTATTACAGATAAATGGGACAGTTATTAACAATAAGCGAAATAAACGTCACGATTATTGCTGTCGAATAATAATTATTTTATATGAATTAGTATATCAAATAAATACGATTTTCATAAATATAATAATGATCAGTTATTTTATTAATGAATATTTGCGCAGAGAATAAATATAAAATAATAGCGCTAAAAATATAGATTAAATTTTAATCGATATTGTCATGAATAAATATAAAGCAATTCGACATCTATTGATTTCTTTTATTAGGGGTGGAGCCTTATTATGGTATAAGTAATTACAGTCCATTCCAAAAATTACATTAGAAATTATCATCGGGTATCAGTAAGCGTATGTAATTGGATGAAACGCACTAATTGGATTTGATAAATTAGTAAACATTAACGATTAAATTTAATATATGGAAAAAGGGCTTATATATCCAATTTTATTGCCAATGAAATTAACGTTTTTTATATTGTATACATTCCAAAGCACAATCTACAAAGATATTACAAATGAATACATTATTCAAAAAAATTTATTGAAATAATGATATTAGCACTCTTGTAAACAATACAAACAGTCACTTCATAACATCAACTTTAATTTATTAACATCTTTTTCAAGTAACTTATGCTCTTTTTTCATAAGCACAAGAATTCTCTCCTTATAGAAACTATTAGAGGATAATATTTAATAACTAATAATGTAAAATCAAATATCTATTCTTACTTATGGTGACTCTCAACTACCTTCCATAAAAAATATAAAATACTTTTAAGGTAAAAAATTCTTTGTTCCAGTTAACAACGTTCCACTATCTAAATTTATAGTAAAAGATCCAAACACCGTGACTAATCGAAGCGCATAAGTCTGAATCGCACCGTTTCCAATCCCGCCTTTAATTTTGGAAAATCTCCTTTACTACGACACATTGGCTTTTACTGCTCGCTCCCCATACACTTACTTGCACGCGTGCGAAGCTCACCCGCAGTTAAAAAAAAATAGAGCTTATCACGCTCGCGGAGCGAAAAGCTCTTTACAGTAGAAACGCGCATATATATATATATATAGTATTATAGTATAGTACGTTCGACGCACTTGACTCTCCCCTTCTAACATCCGAATCTTATACGCGGCAAGACAAATGTGCGCACGCGGAAGCGAGTTCTTTGCCGGCGAAATTATTGAGCAAGTACTGAGCGAACGAGACTCACGCAGCCGTGAAAAGAGAAAGAGCAAGAGAGAGAAAGAGAGAGTCATGGCCGTGGCGAATCGTCGGGTCACGCCCGAACGTACATATATATATATATACATATACACGTATACATACGTATATATAGGTATATATGTACACCATTGTGCTTTCGGTGGTAGCTTTTCGGGGTGGCTCGCTCGCTACTCTCCCTTTCCCCTACTTAGTACGGTTGCGATTCCACGCCGCTAAGGGAAATAAAGAAAGGGAGAATTAGAGGAATCGAAGGGGATAGGACCAAGTGGTGTATATAACTACGGCGTACATGGCGAGAGAGCGCGCGCACTTTAGTCGGATTTTTTTTTTATCCGACGCGCGTTGCAGTAAATTTTCGGGACGGAGCTGCGTGTGCGGGGTGGTATGGGTATAACGCGTATATAGTGTATAGTAGTAGTAACGCCGGGGGCGCGACAATGGTTTTACACTGCGTTGTAGTTGTCGTGTACACGGGCTCTATTATTTAGGGATTTTTCATGTTTTTAATGCGGCGTTTTCAGAGGTCACGTGTGTAGATCGTGGATTATGATTTTCGTAAAATTTCAAGTGGCTCGGATTATATACTGGATGTTTAATATTAAAGTTATTTTATATTTTTCTAAATGTATATATACAAAGTTGTTTGGAAATATGGCAGTTAGAGCATTTTGGTAAGTTATATAACTTTGAAAATATCGAATAACTTCAAATAAATATTAGTAACAGCTTCGTGTACATCCCCTTAAAAAGTTCAGCCAGCGTTAAAGTAACCAACTTTTTCTCGTTGTTGGAAAACTTTTTATAACTATGATAAAGAAAAAAATTTAGAAATTCTAAAAAGAATTAATTTTATTAATCAAAAAAAGTGAAAATAATCCATTAAAATACTTTAGCTTCACACTTTAAACACTATATTTTTACAGCCTGAATAAGCACGAATACCCAAGTGGCGGAAGAAGATATTTCGAAAATGTTCGATCGCACAACCATCTCACTACATAACTCCACCTCCTAAATCAAGCTAAATTCCGCTAGCTGCAAAAAGTGAAACGTCACCGTACCGAGCTCCACTGTCCCCGCTCTAAAAAGCTGACTTTTAGCTCCTGGATCCCGCCCCGTAACCTTTTCCACTCATTCTCTCTCTCTCTCTCTCGGAATTTCAAGAACAATCTTTTCTCTCTCCCCCCGTCACACATATTCATCCCCATCCCGTTATAACTTACGCAAAAAGTCGCTCTCTCGTTGTCCCGCTCTCTCACTTTCTCCGTTCGAGCCTAAAGCCCTATACGCGAGAGAACGTGAAGGAGAGAGATAGTCAGCGAGAAGGAACGAATCTGAGAGTGCGAGAGAGATAAAAAAGCCAGAGAGCACGCAGCACCCTTCCCTGGCAACCCCCGGCAATTTCGTTTACGCGGACCGCTGGCTCCGCGCGCGCGCGCCCGGCGACAAAGGGACGCGACGATCGGCTTCGCCAATAAAACTTAAGAAGGGAAATCGGACTCGTGCGCGGGATTCCGGCGCGGGGATGAAAGTAAGAGAGAGAGAGAGAGAGAGAGAGAGGAGAAAGCGTGTGATGCGACTGGAATAAAAGCCGCGCGCAGAATCCATTTGCCGCCGTCGCGGCCGGAGGGGAACGAAAGAGATGCTGTGGAGTTTCGGGGATGTGATAGTCGTCGTGAACGGACGCGACGTCGCGTGTAGACGCGCCGCACGAGTATATATATATATAACTGATCTGCGTATATGAGAGATGTGTTTTTTTTTGTTCTCGAGAAAGTACGATGTTTACGTCGAGTTTCTTTGAGACTTGGTAAGGGTTACATGAGTTAGTATACAGTTTCTGGGAGGTTTATTGGTATGCTTTCTTTTTGAGATGGGATGTTAAACGAGAGAAGAGGTATTAGGTGGTACCGTAAAATGGTATTGCTATATGTTGATGTTTTTATGGTGAAAAGGTAAAAAGTAAGTTGGAACGAAGCGAAATTCTCGTTACAATGTAAGCTATAAAACAAGATTTTAACAAGTCCTAATTGGCGAGAAAATCAGATTTCAAACTGCTTTCAACGGTATGCGTAAAGTATTTAGAACAATGTAATTTTTGATCTACAAAATAATTTGCATAGCTTCGAAAATTAGGTAAAATTAGAAAATTTATTAGTTCGTTAAACTTGTTTCCGTTATATACTTGTAGAAAATTTAATTGCAATTTCAGTTGATTATTTTCTAGTGTTATACACTCTGGAGAAAAGTTAATCGCACGTATTACGTATTTTGTAGCTAAATTTATCGTCAACAACTATTATTTTCAGTAACCATATTTCACGTATTAAATAAGAAACCATCAAAATCTAACGAAAAAATCCTTATCGTCCTAAAAACATCAAATAAAATTACATTATACTACGCAAAAAAATAATTTAAAAAACAAATAACAATATTTTGACCTAAAATGGAGTTACCCCTGTTACGCTACATAAGCTTGATCAACATCTTCAAAAATGATTCTTAAAACCAACAACGCTAAACGTTCCACTGCGCAACCAATAAACTAGCGCTTCAACGGCCAGGCTGCAAACATCCTAAAAACAGCGAGCTCGCGAATTCCCGAAAAAGGTTCTCTTTATATATACGTATATATATACGTGTATAACAAACGCGGCAAAACGTTTTCTCTCTTTCTCTCTCTCTTTCGGGTTGAATTTCCCGGCTGGTCGTTTAATTAAAGAGATTAAATCTCGATGGGTCGTTTTTCCCTCTCTCTCTTTCGCTCTCCTTTTTTCGCCGACGCGTCCATAGTTGAGGGTGTGTATACCTATACGAGCGCATGCGACCGTGGCAATCGAACAAGTTCGGAACTTTGGCGCCATGCGCACGCGACGAAACGGGGGTGAGAGAGAGAGAGAAAGAACGGAAACCAAAAATCCCCGTGCCTACATATATATATATATAGTCGACGCGTTGTCGCATCGAGGATTCGAGCTTTCATTTTCTATGGGCGCCCGTAGTGGAAATTCGCACAGAGACGTGAAAAAAGGAGCGGTGGATTAGGGCTGTTTCACACTTTTGTGCTCGACTGATGGGGAGTATAGGGATTTACTATTGGCGATTTATTACAAAAAAAGGATTTTGTGTTGAACGTTTATTTTCCCGTGGTTTTTGCTATAATAATAATGAAATAAAAGGATACATAAAAAGTTTTTTATTCATTTCAGTGAATACATTGTTTGCATTTACTTTGATTTTAAATATAATTTGGTTTTAAATTTTAATATTTCAAATTATTTTAATATTTTGATTTATTTGATCTATTAAAAATATAGGATTCGCAATCATTAATAACTGCTAACCACTCTTTACACCGAATTTGGTTACAATGTTTCCGCTTTATCGTAAATTTTCCGAAACTTTGGTTCAATAATTGGAATTTCAATTTATAGCTCTAGATTAGGCAAACTTATTAGTTTGACCTAAATTGAAACTAAATGATGAAATCGAAGAATTCTGAATTTCATTTATGCATTATATTATGATATTATGTCAAAGGATGAATTTAAGCATATTATTAATGAGATCCTCTTATAGGATGAAAAGACATTTCTTTCATAACTTATAATTTCATTATAGGTTTTGTAATATCCACAATTCATTCTATGAAGTTTTCAAAATAGTCTTTAAGATTTTATTAAATGTTTTTGAAAACAAAATGAGAGATAAAATTTATCTATATTAAATAAACTTTTTAACGAATAAACTTTTAGTATATCGATATCAATTTATCATTAATGACAATAACAAAATTTTAGTAATAAATTTCTTATCAAAATTTTTTTAGACCAATTCACAACTGCTTAGTTACAACAATCTATTACAATAACAATGATGACTTTTGTTAAAGTTCGAGCCTCATCGAAAAAGCAGTGTCGAACGAAACACATTCACGCACATAGCAAAGAGAGAGAGAGAGAGGGAGAGAGGAAGAGAAAGAGAGGGACGAGTGCCGGATGCTGCGGACGCGTCGTTGGAAAATCGATAGCCCCGTTCCGGGGGGGATGCTGCGGGCCCACCGCACACGTATACATATATATGTGTGTACGTGTGTACGCGGGGGGATGAATAATTCGCGCGAGGAGACACGTTCGAACCGAGCGCACGGTCATGGGGATGCGCAACGCGCATAGAGCGCGCGTTGACTTTCAATAGAAATCTCTGGCGTTCTAGGTTTCATCTTCGCTTTTTTTTTCTATTTCTAATGAACGATTGTTACGACTGTCTACGTTCATTCTTCTTGGATTGTGATGTCTATAATTAAATTGGCCTTACATCATGGTTCTTCAAGAATTCATCTTTCAGACTTATTTTCATAAATAAGTACGTTTGAATTGAATTTTCGATACATATTTTATAGAAAACGTTAGGATAGAGGTATTATAGCACTGATTAAAATAGCTTGATCTATCTTCATGTTATACCGTAATATCGTTTCGCAAGAGGAAAATTAATTTGAATTCAATATCTTAAAGTATAATGTAGACACACAATTATCGAAAACATCTATGATATTTTATTATATTTTGCCGATATTGGAATTAGATATATTAGTGAAGCATCGCTTTATCAAAAACTTTTAATAAATCCGCTATATCGTGAGTTGAATGCGCTTTTTGTCAAAATCTTGTCTACTTGATTTTTTTATAAAATAAAAAAAATATTGAATCTTTCGGTGATATTTTAACTAATATTACTCATCCATTTTATGAATTTAAGCTATGATTTTGTGAATTATGAAAATCTCTATTTACACTAGTTCTACGAATTAATTATTTAAATAATAGATTTCTTCCTCAATAAATATAGACGTTAAAATAGCGAGGTTACTGTTATATAGTCCTGTACCTTTTAAAATGATCTGGATTAAATCTGACATTTTTATGACTTCATGCTTTCGAGAAACATTTAATTTGCATTTCCAAATCCCCAAATTTATCTTTTAATTTTTACGTTACATTTCTATTCATTCGAGAAAACCTTAAATAACAAAGATATATATTTAAAAATTCCATTTAGAACAATTCGAATTGTTATGCAAAACAACCCTTATCCCCTGCCCATCATTTTTAAATATAAATTATTATATTTCCAGGAAGGAACGCTATTTTTACCATTTTATTCTCGTACATTCGTTCTCAAAGAGGAACCCAAGCTTCATTAAAATGTCACGATCTTTCAAGTTCAGAACCTTGTAACATCCCTGTCCACTACATATAACGAACAATCGGAGCATCTAAAGTTTCGCTCTCAACGAGAAAGAGAGAGAGAGAGAGAGAGTATGAGCTCCCCTCCTTCCTGTTCCGGCCCAGCACGAGTTCGTCCCCAACACGTGTGCGATCTCAAATTCGCGCAGCGGACGACTCGCGAAAAGTAGTGCAGTGAAACACTCGAGTACCACTCGAACCATTGCCTATAAGCGCCTCGAAGCTTCTCTAAACGTTCGCTTTCTTTCTCTCTTTATCCTCTCTCGAGAGAGAGAGAGAGAACGAGACGCGTGCTGGGCACGACGCAACGTGTGTGTATGTAGTGTACGCTCCTTTTTTTCGGGCGCACTTACCTCGTTAAAGGGCCCGCGCTTTGCTCTCGGGTCTAATGGACCTCTTAATTATACATCGATTTCAGGAGCGGTCCTCGTCTGTCGAGAAGAGAGACTAGAGATTTTCGGTAGTCGGTATATGTACCGAAAAGAGCCGTGACACGTGCGATGAAAGATGCGGGATATATATACACATATATAGACACGCGTGCGCACACGCACGTTAGAAAACGAGTGCGAGCTCCAAGTGACAAGTAAGAGTAGTTCGCTAGAGTGCGAGAGTGTGTTTCGGATTTTATAGAGTTGATTTGATTTATTCGCCGTTGGTATATAGCGTCGCGGCGAGGCACAGAAGTGGGCGAAAGATGGATCTTATATAGGAGCGAGTGGAATTTCTCGGATGAGGAAGATGTCTGCCCGGTTTACGAGACTTTTTATGAGAGGATGTGGTGCAGATTTCTGTGATGATATGTCTTTCTCTGAATATAACGAATGTCGGCATTACGTTACCTTGTATCTTAAAAATTTTGTTTTGCACTTAATGATACCCAAATAACTGTGAACATAAGCGCTTTCAGATTTATAACGAGTAAAATCCAAATTTCTAAAATAATCAAGTGTTTAATTATAATTTGTATAAAAAGTTTATTTGTAATATTATTCAACTTTAATTTAAAATTATATATGTGAAAAAAAAACAAAATTATTAGCTATCTTCAGTGTTATTATATATTATTCAATTAAGCATTTGCAATGGTGAAAGTGTTTAAAAAAAAGAGAAATATGATAAGCTAAATCTTAACGTTAAATCAAAACTGCTATTGAATAATAGAAATCGTTCATGAGGGGTAAATGTACTTATTGTAATTCTTTTTCATATAATAGTGACAATGCTTGAACGCACTATATTATATCCTATATAGTAGGATAGATTTACTGAACTTTCTAAGTAGCGCAGTTCCCACGGAACTATTGTAATCTCCATTACCTTTTGAACATATCAGTTTCTATACCATAAATTACCTAAATGAAATAAGAGTTATTTGTTGCAGAAGGTAGTAAAATATTATTTGATGAAATTTGATTTTGAATCAACTCTCTTAGACATAAGTATTCTTACACATTTTTTTTTATTTTATAAAAAAGTAAAAATAAATTTGTTTTGCAGATTTAACATGCAACTTATCAAATTGTTTTCTTTGGAACTTCTGGGATCTTTTAAAATTTTACATTTAAATTAAAAAAAATCACTAGAAAAAAATTAATGAAAATTAGCCTAAATTAGAACAAGTAAATTTTTCTTATAACATTCTTGTGATCCTGTTTCAATGGCATTTACTTTTGTAAGAGATCGCATAAGCAGTCACCGGTTGACATTTTTGTTTTTACAATCTGAAATCCGTATTTACCGGTCTGTCAAAGCGATATTTATGTTGTCTCGATATTGCGTTCCCGAGCGGGTAATTGAAATTTTCCTATCGTCCCCAGCAAATCCATTACGGGAGCTGAGTCAGCCCCCGTCTCTGTTTACTGCTTTTCTGCTTCTGTATCATACCTTACCGACGTATTATATATATACGGCTTTTTGCTCGTCGATACTCGTCGTTTATTTACAAACATCAGCAGCGAATTTATTTCGTATTAAGACTTCGATATTTCGTTATTAAGAGAACGAGTTGGAGCCTTTCTATACGAGTATTAAAAATAAGTCTTTAAAAGACAAGATTAAAAGATTTAGTTATCATTTGCAGATTTATACTTTACTATTGTTATGTAACTTGGTACAGCTGTAGAAAACGATTTTAAAACTTCCACAGTTGAGATTAGATTGGGTTTCGATATAAGTTTTGTGAAAACAGAATTAATAACATACTTTTTTATAAAATTAAGATTTACTAAGTAAATTTTAACAATATTTGTATAGTAAATGGGATTATAATACATATTTTTTTATTGTGTACACGATTTGTGTAATCGTTTCATCGTTTCTTAAACTATCGAAAATACAACTTTTAACCAAATATATTTCTGGAAAGTACAGCTAGGAATTCGAGTTTTTTAAATTTAAGCTTTAAACTGTCGTGATTTAAGATGTCAAAATGTCTTTTAAAAGTACTCAAACCTGTGTCTTATTTTATTTATTAACTATACATATACAAAGTTCGTATTATGAGTCGAACCGATATATCGGTTTTCCGATAGTTTAAAGATTAAAAAAAATATGTATTTATTTATCTTGAGAGTTTTTGAAGCTATATATATTTTTGTCATATTATATATTACTGAATCCAACATTATAAACATATCTAAGAGTGGTATAATATTTTAGAAAAATCAAATAATATATTTGATTTTGTAATGTATTATATTTTATATTTCATAACATTTTATAACATAAAAATATCTTGAAACGACAGTTCGAAATAAAAAACATAATATGTTCATTTCTCGAGCAGTAAAATTTTAATCCAATAGAAAGTGTCAATAAAAAATTATAATGTAGATTCTAGAATAGAATCAGATGACTTGATTGTAAAACATTCAGGTACTTACTTGCGCTAATATGAAACTCTTTGATCAATTTTTTTTAATGCTGCATTACATTTTTATAGTCCGAATAAACTTGTTGATACTTATATAGCTTCAAATATATCTATTACATTATGAAACTAAATAAATATATTTCACATAAAATATTGCAAAGATTTTAGAAACTCTACAATAAAAATATTTATAGACCAATGTATATACCAGGTCAAAAAATGTTTTTGAAACTACATGTATCTGAATATTCGCTAAAATTTCGAAAGAGTTGTGTATATCTGCAGCTTTTTTGTGTAGACTTTTACAAATAATAGAATATTTGTTCAAAAGTGCAATTTTTATTCCACCCTTTGTATTCTTTAAAACTTAAAAAAAAAGAATGAGTTCCAAGTTACAGAAAAATGTATCTTTTTCATAAATTTTGTTATAACGGTTTTTTTTTGTAATTAAATAATTCACGGCAATATTTTATAACACCGCGCATTTTTCATGCTTGACAAACACTGCGTAAACCATAACATTTTAAGAAAAAGCTTAATCTTCATTTACCGCGAAAGCGCTCTGCGTATAAAGCAACATCTCTTATCCAGCTGTGCGGGCGCGTGCGAGCATAAGTCAGCGTCTTTTCGCCCGTCTTTCCGCGCGCGCGGGAGGCGACCGTGAACTGTCCTTCGACCCTCCATCGCAGACGTAAAAGAAAAGACGTGTCGCCCATTCGTCATTCCCATATATCCACGCACACATACTCACATCGATACTCCTATACCTCGCACTTTTACGCTGTAGCCGCGAATAATAGATAAATCGGGCCCGCCTTATTCCTGTCGCTTCGCTAATACGAGAGGGAAACGCGAGTCCCTTTTTCCGTTTTATATATGCGCGTCTTTTTTTCCTCGTATCCCATACTCAGAGTAACAGTTTTTCACATCGACAGAACTCACTCTGTATATATATGCTTCTCTCTATCCCGTGTCATGCGCGCGCATTTATACGACGTCGAGCAAAACTCGCTGGATTTTTTTCGAGCTCGGTCGAAAAACTTCCGGTTTCAGGGTATTTTTCGGTACGCAGCTCGTTTCGTTACACTCGTGTACGCAATTTTTCCGGAGGGTCGAAAAAAAAACTGAATTTCTCTCGAAATGTGTGTATCGACGAGGGACGAGGAAGCGAAACGAATGTGCGGGGGTGCATCGCTTCGTTATATTTCGAAAAGTTTCTTCACGATTGTTTGGTTGTTATCCGAGATAGTTGTGCGATGTCTGAATTTCTGTTACTCTCAATCTCTCTCTCTCTCTGTCTGTCTTGCTTTTACCGCCCCATCCCCCGACGACATTAGTAAACATGAACGTTTGACAGGACGGCGCGCACGTTCGATATGGGACGAGAGAAGTGAGGAGACGATCGGGGGGATGTTTCGCCAGGCCGCCCTTCCTTTGCGGTGACGGTGTAAGCATCTCCGGAGGCACGGCAAAAAGTTATTGGAGTTTTCGGGGGCTGGGATAATTAATGAAGGAAGTCCTTAGTTTTATTGGATCTCCGCACTGGCTCTTGATTTGACGGCTAGGGTGATTTGTTATTTCGAAGCTGAGTAAGCAGGCGTTGCTCCTTTGTTCTATTAAAGATTTCGTCGTTTCAAAGTTTTATTAACTTGCTTGTAGCTGTTATGTTTTGTCGCTTGTTCTGGATGCTTTTGAAAATTTTATGACTTAATTATTTTCTGAAGAAAATGAACAGTTTCATTAGTTTTAAATAAATATTTTGATACAAACGTAGCCAATTACAGCTATAATAAAAAAAATCGTGAGAATCACAGTAATTCCCATCGACCGCACGCATTACACTCCTTTATGCCCAATCGAGTTCGATTAAAAAAAATTCACATCTCTCTCGTACAAAGGATTTGACCGAAATAACGATTTTTCCCCGATCGCTTGGTGTATATACGCACGCCTGTGCGTGTTATGTATGTACGTGTGGGACTAAATCCGCCCGTAACTTGCGCTCGCACATAAAATCGTAATTTAACACGATTCAGAGTCGCTGTATACACGGGCCACGTGCCGTGCGCTCGTGGGGGTAAAAAAGAAACGGCACTAAATCCCTCGCAATGATATAAAAAAGTAGAGAGCGAGAACGAGAGAGAGCCGTTGATGCGGCATGTCTAATGAAACATTCACGTGGCCTCTAATGCCGGTATTAGTTCGCAAGCAAAAGAAGCCTATATCATTTTTCTCGCCTACTCCTTGCCACTTATACATTGTGCGCCGGCTGCAAGAGAGTCACGTGTACTGTGCATATGTATATATCGGTATACCCAGATGCCCCCGTTTTACGCTTTAACGCGGCGAAACTGGCCCGGGGGGTCGTTCTCGCGATTTGCATAATGCGTCAACGGATTGGAACGGGTTTCGTTTAAATCTCTAATTGTTGACTAATTTCGGGAAGTCGCTACGAAAGATTTTTTTTTGCTGTTTACGACGATGCGACGAGAATTCATTCGAAGTCGTAGGCAGGGTATTTTTTTTTCTTCTTCGAACGTTTGTTTTATGTTCTAATATAAATCAAAAAATAATCGGGGAATTTATTCTACTCTCAAGATATGAATGCATAAATTATATAGCTTTTAATCCATCATTTATCATACAATCTCTGACGTAGATGAAACTTATCTGCATATGTAAAAAATATCTCAACGATTTACTTAACTCAAAGTGACTTAATTTTAAAATAATCAAAACTACTGAATCTATTAAAAATTTACTGTTAGTGACAATAATTATAATTATAAATTATTGGGTTTGTTTGTTACTAATAAAAGAATTGTATATTTATTTTTTATGCTGCAACTGTAAAATTTCGGATTAGTTCATTTTGAATTTAAAATATCTACTGTTTATATTTGTTCTATAAGATTTTAACTTTAATTTATTACCTAGGCTTATCGACTTCTCTTCACACTTTCACATTTTAAAAGTCATAACATTAACTTAATAAATCCAGATTAGTAATATAAATTCAACGTGAATTGAAAACGAAATTATTTTTCAAAAGAAACCAGGAATCTTAAATGTATCTTTCGTTCTCATATGCTTTAATCACACATATCAGCTTATATAACGGTAAACACAATCTTTCCTTTCCGAATCGTACGTTAGCCTACATATAATATAGAACCTGGCGCACTTACACCAGCGGGACAATTCTTCGCCGGTTTCGTAATATCGCACGTCGATTCATAACTGGGCGGGCACCGTATATATATATACCTATACCCACCCCATCGAGTTACTTTGCTCGCGCCGGCTGGGCGCACCCCAAATCACATTTCCAACCGAGCATATAAAACCCCATTAAATCGGGACTTTCGCGCACTAGTCATTGTAAAGTTTTGTGAAATATGCGGTGAGTGAGTGCGAGCAAGAGAGAGAACTAGAGAACCGACGACTACGACGACAAAGAGTCGCACGAGTAAAAATATATATATATATATACACGCGCGTGCGCTATTTTATTACCAGGCCGTAAAAAAAATAACGCGTCGCGTGCGTCGCTGGTTTCTCCCTTTCTTTTTCCTTTCGACTTCTGTCCCGATGCAGATATGGGAACGATCGTTCTCCTCTCTGCGGCTGATCGATAATTTTTTCATAAATATGTATACGCACACACGCACGTGGGCCTTTTTAGTGCGCCCCCGCGGAGTTTACGCGATTATGGGCGATGGTCGCATAGCGGCTCTGAGTGGTGTAAAACGGCCGCGAGAAAAGTACTTTGAAGAGACGAGGGGATTTTGGTAGGGTATACGTATCAACTTTTTTTTCAGTCTTTGTTACGAGAGCGGCGGATGGAGATTTGATGGACCATTAATATATGTCATTTTCGAAAGTAGATTATATAGCTGTACGTATATATGCGAAGAGTTTAAATGCTCGTGTAGAGCAATGGTGTTTTATGTACTTTGAATAACATCCACTGCGCGGATAGGGAATCGATAAATATTTTACATCTCGTGCGTTGTTATAGCGTTGCATTGCGATTCAAATGTAAGGGTAGTTGGAAACCGAAAAACTTGCTGTTAAATTCATTAGGTAGTAAAACGTGCGATAAATAATCATGGCACGTGTTAGTTTATATTTCAGTTGCATTGATAACGGTTTTTATGGCAAGGTGAAACGTGATATGTTGTTTTATTCGTTAATCAAATCAAAGCCATACCTTCTTGTTTGTATAACGAGATATTTTACGATTATTTAAAAAAAATTACATATGAAATTCTAGTTTATAAATAGTTATTTAATTAATGTGTAGAAGATTATTTGTTTCGCTATTAAGGCGATTAACTAAATCGCAACTTTTAATTACGGGGCAAGAAAATTTTTTCTTTGATCTTCTCCGCGGCAGTGGAAGTCTGTAACGAGACTCTATTCCTTGCTCTATTGTATTGTCTATTGTCCTTTTGTTAAGAGCGTAAGAAAGGACTATCTCAAAATGCAGCATAAAAGCTTTTCAGCCAAAAGTCGAAAATTCCTATTCATGCTCTTCATTTGTTTGGCTTCCAAATTTATCTCTACACAACAGGCTTTCTCAAAAATTTAATAACTCGAACGAAAATTATAAATATAAATAAAATGTACAACTAAAAGAAAAAAAACTTATAAACGTCAATTCAACACGAGAATCTTTAAATATATCTTTAATGGTTGTACGTTATAGATTACATCCAATTAATTAAAAAATTTTTGCATATGAATTTTCCTAAAAAATGGTATTCATTAACTGATTTCCGAGCAATATTAATAAAAATAATGAAACCTGGCATTAAAGGTAACCATAAAAATAAATAAATAATCCAATAAATAACGGTATATAATCCCAAACCGCGCGCAGGTAAAACCGCGTCTATCATTTAACGCGCGTTCAGCGAAATTTGTTCCCCATTAATTATACACGAGGCCGCGCACACAAGTGTAAAATTCGGCAAGGCAGTCCCACCTTTGATCTTTTCAACCTAAAGAAACATCCGTACACAAAAGCGCTCAATTAACCACGCGCATGAGATCCCGTAACACACGCAAAATCCTCGAGCGAGGAAACCTTGTGCCTTGCTCTAAAAAGCGAGGAGAGAAAGAGAAAAGCAAATCGAAAGAGCGTCGATAAACGCGTGACCTATTCTCTCCATTGATTTTGCTGCTCACCCGCTTACCCTCAACGTGTATATATATATACGAATTGTATGTGTGTGCCCTCCTAACGAGAAACACTTGCTCGGCTCACAGCTGACCCGGCGTTTTCCGCCAACTTGTCGGCGTCGGCGAGAAAAAGTTTTAAGGGTCTTTTCGCTGCTGCTGCTGCTACTGCTGCTCCCAGCGCTAATGACTATTTTTCACGCGCCGACTGTACGATTTTTTATCCTTCTCGCTCTCTTTCGGAATACATGCAGTTTTTCCGAGCACACGCGCAGCGGTTAACTACGGGGCTGAGGACCATAAATCATACGGAGAGCGGAGAGTCGTCCGGCAGCGGTGGCGGCGGCGGCGGCCCGTGTTAACGTCATTCCCAAGTTCTTTCGTGAGAAAAAAAAGAAGTGCGACCCTACTGTATGTGTGTGGGTGGAGAAAAAGAGTGAAAAAAAATCGGTTGGTGCACTTTTACGACCTAATTACGGAATTAAGCTGAGGCCAATCCTCGTTATTCGTTAACATTAGTCAAATTTTCTTTTACTTCTTTTTAAATGCATCTTCGTTTGTTGTCATGAGGTTCATATTTATTGTAGTATTATATGCGTATAATTAACCTATAGTTTTGATAATTTACAGATTAAATATCAATTAATCAATCATTCGAATCGCTGTACAAAAATTTAGTATTGAGCTATAATATCCGTTCCGTACGTATACATATATAGTTGGAAATAAAAGTTAGACAGAGGGAAAAAAATTTTTTAATTGGCATTCTGTTGACACCGCATAGCCTACGTTGTTTTCAGTAACGTATTCAAACAAAAGAATAGCATTTCCACTGGGATTCCATATGAATATAAAACTATTCCACTCACTCTAAAAGCATGGAAATCATAGTCGTGGAATTGCAGTTTCGCAAGTAAGTTATATGGATACAGAACATTGTTATAATTTTGTTCTTTAGTCCGCAGTGTTATATAAAATCTATTTGATGCAGTCTTTCAATTTCTTTATAGCTGTTACGATAATATTATTAATAATTGTTATTTTTTAATTCGTTGTTGAAAAGTGTTTCTCACACAGTTGTAGAATGAAGAGTAATTAAAAACTATATCGCTATAATGAAATCGCTAATTGTCCTTTTAAAATCGCATATTCTATTATAAAATCAAATCAATCAAGTGTATGTTGATACAACGTAAATTACAGAATTTAATAACAATACAATTTCTACCTTTTTATTGGCCAGCAATTATATCAATTTAACCATTATACATTCTTTAAAAATGCCACTTTTTTTAAAACAAGTCATAAACCAACATATATCCAACATTCATCAGCAATTCACGAAACGTATCAATTACAACGAGAGTCCACATCGTGCCACTCTCATACGTTCACACTCGGACTATTCCGCTAAATCGCGGCGAAGTAGCGAAAATTAATAGGTCAAATGGAAATCCGATATTAAAATTAATGGATTTACGTCAATTGTACATCCTCGCGCTCGATATCCTCTGGACTAAATTGTTCCCTCTCTCTCTCTCTCTCTCTCTCTCTCTCTCCGTTCCTCCGTGAAAACACACATGCTAGCACTCGCGTATCCCCGTAGCACACACACACGAGATCTGACCCTCCGCCGTTTCCCATATACCGCCGCGACGGCGGTCGGATTAATCCCTCCCTCGAAGAGAGAGAGAGAGAGAGAGAGAGAGAGATTCTGAGCGCGGAGGAATACCTAATTCGACGTTATACGCGTTATATACGCCGGACAGATATCGTTTAATGCCCGGGGACTTACGTTCCCATAAATACCGCCTATTAGGTTCCTATATATCGTGCGCGGCTGAACACCGCTTTCGTATATGTGTGTGTATAAAAGCCGTTTTGAGAAATTCGACGCAAGTGATGTATATTATATGCGCGTGGAGCCCCGAAAGGAGAGGATTATAAGTCGAGCGGACAGCGGTTTGCTTTCTTTAAGACCTGATGCTGCCGAAATATGAAAAGCGGAGAGGCGGTCTGTGTGTGTGTGTGTGGTTTTACGTAATGCGCGCGGGAGGGTTATATATATAGGCGTGTGCGCGTGCACGCGTGAACTTCTCGCTATACGGCAATTACGCTAAACGTGTGACCAAACAGATATCGGCTATGAATCAAAGTTCCCTGCTACAGAGGTAATTTGTATTTTAAATGTATATGCGCGGTATAGCTATACGGTTTGATGGATTTCATAGTTCAATGAACGAGAAAAGATTTAGATCGTATATATATTCCCATTTACGAGTTAATTGATAATTTCGTAATGCACGCCCGTGTCTGAATATCAATCAAAATTACACGCAATTTTGGTTTAGGTCAGGTTACAGCAGCGTTAATATCTTGCTAAATTTTAGACGTGAAATATGTTATGTAGAGCATGTAACAGTCATTTGCTATACGTATCACATGCGAAAATTCCATTTTGAAATACGTTTTCTAAATTTTAGTATGACGTAAAAGTTTTCTATGCTCTGAATAATGTTTTTTTTCAAAAATTTTATTGGAATAATAAATATAATATTTGGCTTCTAGATGAGTTTAGTTAGATAAATACATGTTTTGAAATAACTTGATTTAAACTATTTGAATTATTCAAGTAAAAACATTATTTTTTGTATTCTTAAACTACTTCTAAAACCAAATAAAAATTCGATAACAATACATAACATTATACTTTTACTTACAAAGAATTACAGTGTACATGAAAAACATGCGGAAGTAAAAGTCTAACTCAACTTCCAAAAATTTACCTCAACAATGCCTTATTTAAACAACATTCAGTCAACTTTAAATTCTTACAATTTGCAGCTAAAATATATAAGAAATTCGATCCACGAAAAGCGTGCGCGCTTTGCGAATGAATCGAGCGTTAAATCGAGTCTGACGCATTATAGCGGAGCTTAATATATAACCGCGCGAGAGGAAAATAAAAGGGAAGCGCGTCTCCCTCCCCCCCCTTCCTTCTCTCTTCATGAATATTAAATGTGTTTATTCCCGCAAGTATTTCCATCGTCGTCTTCTTCGTCGTCGTCCGCACAAATCGGCTTAGCGCCTCCTTCGCGATGACTGATCGTTCCGAATCGTTTTCAGATACTACTTTTCCACGATGGTCCGTTTAGTCACCTCATCCTATCTATGCTGTGCCTCGAATTGACGTCGTTTGCCAAGAAGGAAAATACTATGAATGTGTATGTGTGTGTGTGTGAGATCAGAGTACAGGAAGCTTCAAGACTCGATGACGATGACGATTGGTAAACAAATGGTGGAGGTATGTGGATCGATTAATTACGGAAAACTAAGTTGATGCAATTTATAAATGTCAATCTATCCATTAGATCTTGAAAAAGTCGGGTGTACGCGAACAAGGAGAAGGAGATATATCGCGTCCTCTTCCGTTTTGCAGGTACAACGGGTTCTGGAATTGAAACATTAATATAAATACTAGATTAATATAGAATAATTCTTATTTTACCCAACGTCACTTACTTATTAATAAACATTTACAATTTACTTGGAAGTTATGATTTATGATCAACCCTCGGTTGCTTTATGATTGATAGTAAAATATTTAATTAATTTTTACTAACAGTATAAGTAAAGGATAGGAATTAAATTTGCTTTGTTTAAGTAACGACAATAAAACTGTTAATATTCTTAATTCATGATGACATGCGTTATACATCAATATAATACAATTATAGAGACTCTATTATATTATCTTCAATATAATAAAGGTATAGGTTAAGCATTAGTCAAATTAAAATACACATATAAAAACACATGTTAAGGGTTCATATATATCGCAAAACTCTACTTTTAATGACGTTAGATATATACTCAAGCCCTTGGACCTATAACAAACGAGCGCGCGCTACCGATGACACATTTTCTGACATAAACTTTTTCTCCCTAAAAGGCGCCAATAAAATCCTAATGGCACACTTTCGCGCCATCGCCGCGAGCAATAAAAAACGTGTATTTTTACGATTAAGAAGAATCCACCACCATGCGCGTATGGTCGCGCAACACGTGATCCCCTTTTGACGTTCGCAATAAAACGCGTACAGGGGCAGCAAAAAAAAAAAAATGTTCGACGGTTCCCAAACTTCCCATTTTATCATATAGTCCCTCTCTCGTTCTCTCTCTCTCTCTTTCTCTCGTACGCCCGCACCTTACATACATCCGGTGAGTGATACATGTAGGTATATATATATGTACACGTTGCATTCGTACTAGATTTCATCGGCTCGGTGTGTTACACATGCCGAAATTGTATTTTATCGCAGGAAGAACATATATCCGCTTATATACGCAGTTAAAATTTCATTTCCCATTATTTTTGGTAATTTAATTGAATATCGGAGTACGCTGTTAAAACAAAATAGAAACTGATATACTCTTATAGTGGAATCGATAAATTAATAGAATAACTATTTTATGAAAATCTTTCGAATGAATATTCACTACGAAGATAAAATATTTAAATACTAATGAACTTTTGTATACTAGTCACAGTTACAAATTATTGTTAGATCATTCTTTATATTGTACATTAAGTTAATGTAATATTTTAATACTGCAACACACTTTGCTCTAATAATTAAAATTTAAAACTTCAGCTCAACAATCATAAAACGTTATTATTGCATTTATTATCACCATTATTTTAAAAGATTAAAGTTTTAAAACGTTAAAATCCAGATATTCTATATACAGCTTACAAAGCCATTTTCCGCAGTTAATGTTTTCAACAACACTCAAGATGAAAGAAATCCATTACACACTTTTCTTGATGCATTCCAGCGAGTTCCCCCCCTGCCCATATACAACAGGAAAACTTTCGATAAAACTTTCAATATTTCAATCGAAGCCCTCGGCCGCGATAACCGCCGTATACACGCCAATAACCAAAACTACGGCAATCTTTTCCCTCCCTTCCCCGCTGCGCTGCGGCACTTTGCCACCGTGATACACGTTTCTTTCTCGCGCCCCCGCGCAAACGGGGAAAACCTTTCAATAGCACTTGGTGGGGGAGAAGCACCCGTGAGGGGGAGATACGTTGACGCGCCGGACACGAATTTCTCATCGAGATAAACGCGGATAAATTTTATTGTTTTTCCGAAAGCCTCTCTTCCCCTCTCTCTCTCACTCTCTTTCCTATATACGTATATACCACGCAGTCAGCGCTTTATGACAACGGTTTGATGTATCGCTCGTCGCTGAAAAAGTACGGAATTCCAGGATATATATAGGGGCAAACGCGTATAGGGTAAAAACCTCGTGTGCTAGCATATCCGTCTTTGCGAATTTACCCTCGCGCGCTATCTTTTCCGCGACGCGCGTGGTTAGGTTTTTCCGCGGAAGAGGGATGTATCTCGTATGTGTGCGTATGTGTGCGAGAGCGCGAGGAAAAATTAATGCCGGAAGCAAGGGCCACGTACCCCTGACTTTGAATAAGGAATGGAGGGTTTCCTTCGCCCGAGGTCTGTGGCCGCCCTTATACTGCGTGCCTCTGCCGAATATCATGCGTTTATGTTTCGTGAGTAGAGGTTTTGCACTGCCTTTATTTTAAAAAAAAAAACATTGTATAAAAGTTCGTATTTTTCACGCTGCGGTGTGTGGTATATTCTTTTTTTAATAAATAAATTTCAATTTGGGCAAAAATTTGGTTTACGAGTTATAAAAGTTGATGTCGAAGTTATTTTTATGAAAATGTAATTTCATTTTGCTTTGTGTGTGTGTATTCAGAGGCAATAAAATCATTTTTCAAATTATGTATAAAATTTCATGAATTTTTCACAAAAAATTGCACGACCATCTGTAAATTATGAACTATAATTTCTCAAACTATGCGTGTTGTATAGTTATACAATAAAAAAAAACTAATACAGTGTTCTTCGCTAAATACATATTTTAATATACAGTAGCAATGCTGCATATATAATTTTACACGTACGCCACTTGCTATTACCTACCATCGCCCATGTTCCCAATATATAAATAAAATAAAACATATATAAATAAAAAATAGAAGGTACGTGATCTGTACATCATCGGGGCGACACGCTGCATAATCCAAAAAGACCTGGCGGCTGCTGCGAGACGACGTCTCCGCGCACCTGCGGGTAGACATCAAAAGCAGGCGCGGCACCTCGCATCACTCGCGGTGAACCGATTTGCTTTATGTATATCGCAGGGTAGAAGGGCGTACTCACCTCTAAAATTCCCTTTACGTCCCGTGATGCTGCGCACTCTTGTCGCCAAAAATCGCGCACGGCGAAAAACCGCGAGGGATATATCCCACGCCTTTGATATCACGCATGTATATATATAGTAAACTCTAATGAGTCACACTGACGTTACATTACAAGCTGTATATATATACATGGTGAGTCAACTATACGCACTTCCGTAAATGCCTCCTCGGATTAGATTCGATACGGTAGCTCTCTCTCGCTCTCTTTCTCCTTCCAGTGTGGTAAACGTTGCGGCGAGGGTCTTTTATTGCCAAGCTGATTGATCGCGCGCGCGCGCGAGCCCGTTCGTCCCGGGACGAACGCGCGTACCGAGAGAAACGTGCTTACCCGCAATTCCCTCAGATTGCATCTTTCGAGACGGTGCTTCGTCTGTATGTGTGTGTACATATATATATATATATACGCCGATATTTTCCTGGTCGATGCACAAGCGAGACTCTCGCTTTCGTCTATTATATGTGTTGAGGATAGAAATGAAAACCAACTTGTTGAAAAATATTAAAGGCTTTTATTTGATAAACAGTTAATAGCTTAACTTCGACAACCTTTCTGTTCAAGCGCTTTTCTTCATCTGACGATTTTCGCATCTCATTTTGCGCCTTCCCCTCAATTTTGTTTTATATTTCTCTTTTGTTTTTTGATATATATAAATATACAACTTATCATATAATTGAAAGAGAGAAGAAAAATCAACAAAATAATAGCGTTGCTAAGTTTCTTTACTCGCTGCCACGTTCACCTCCCGCTACGCTGTCGAACTATCGATCGCTCAAAAGCGTTCGAAATTCAAATTCAAATTTTTGCGCGTATCGCCGCAGCTTGGTGACAGCCAAAAAGGACAAGAAATAACAAGTTATTTCCCCGCATTGACCCACACAGCTAGGAGCAAGCTCCCACAAACGGGGTCTAACAACCTCAGGATAATCGAAATTATCCCTAGATGGGTGGCATATTTCATTGCAAGCTCGGCCTACGCATTTCCATTTTCCGACCCTTATAATTTAAGTCTGTTTATTTTCTTTCTCTCCTTCAATTTTACAAATTTTTTACAAAGGCTATTAATTATATTAAACCTATCGGCGACAATATGCGAAGAGAGAGAGAGAGAGAGAGAGAGAGAGAGAGAGAGAGAGAGAGAGAGAGTGCCCTTTGTTTTGCAAGTATACTTATTCAGACGGAAGGATGCTGCGTTCTATATGTTATCGGTGTGCGTACTGTGTATGTGCGTGCACTTTATTACTAGCGATATTTTTGCTCGAGAGTGGCTCGTTACAGTTATGGATATATGTATTATAACTTGGAAACTGAGAATCGATCCTGCATAGATGGGGTGTATATATGTATATATACGTAAAAAGGGGAGCGTTCAATTTCCAATCAGTGTAATTGATGAATGGTGTAACATTAATAAAATTTACGATGCTTTTACTGATATATCAACGACGTCGCAAAATAATATCTATCCCGTCGAAGCATCGTTTTCGGATAATCAGTTAATTATATGTTAAAAAAAATCTTCGAATAAAACCCTTATACTATACTTATCGCACAGAAATTTCATTTCATCTTCGTAATGTAATATAAGAAATACTTAACAATATCCGATATTTATCTTTTTCCTTTTCCTCCCGTACTTTCTCCCGCTATCATTGCGCACGAGCACAGCCACGAGCTCATGCACCTACTGTCAGTATTTGTTTCGCTCCCTCCTCTCGACGTTCTTTCCTTCTGCCTCGCGTCGAATGTTTGTTCTTTATCCGTCAAATTTATGAGGGAGGCCGCAGACATGCCACGTGATCGATTCCTTCGCTGTATAGAAACAATTTATCGCAATTTCGCATTGAAATCACGCGCGCCTCTCTATTTGATTTTCTTGATTTCGGCCTTTCTATCATTAGATTTATGTAATGCGCTTTATTTATTGCCCCGCGCATCAATAGATGTACGCGCGGGCGCGCAGGTTTTCTCTTGCAAGCAGGATGGAAGATGAATCACGGTAAGCGTTGTTAGCTATATAGCCGAGAAGTTTTCTCTCTCTCTCTCTTTCTCCGCGGTAATGACGTGAGTAATCACCCTTCGAACTCTCGGATGCATGCAAACAAAGTAATAATAAGGTGTAATCAAAGCTGATTACGGATTTTTCACGTCATTAGCTCTTATTAACTTCCCAATGGCAATTTTACTTTTCAAATTAATTCCTTTCTTTTACTATATATAAATTCTTCCTTTATGACGACAGTTTTTCTCGTGCGAGAATATAGAGTCTTTTGAACAAGGAACTATAATGACAATTAAAAAGAAATTGGCTTAATTATTTTGCCATTTGAGTCGCGCGAGAGACGTGCTGCAGTAGCGACCATACACGACGACGTAAAAATCAAATGGCGAAAGCTAGCGTGAAAACGAATAGAGCAAAAAACTCGAATGTCAAACGATGCAAAAACGTGCATATACACAGGAAGGAGACCCGGCACGCGTTTATATATGAAATACACGCATCCGCTGCTCCGTACATGCGAAGAGATAGAAAAACACGAGGCGCGCGCGCGCGCAGAAGCAAGGAAACGAAGAGGAGCGGAAGGAGCGACCGAGAGAGAGAGAGAGAGAGAGTCGAACGATCTATTGCGCGCGTGTTGCACTGAAGCCGGGGACGCGCGAGCGCGACGTCATAGAAAAGAATCATCGGTGGATGAACGACGACGAAAAAATGAAAAAAGAGAACGCGAGCGAGGCGCGCAACAAGGGGAACGTACTCGGTATATATATATAGGGATGGAAAAGAGACATACGAGAGAGACAACCGGTGCACAGGGCAAAAGAGTAACGGCAAGGCATAAAGGTGGAAGAAAGCGCGCGCGCGAGAGAGAGAAGAGAGGAAAAAAACTGTCGGGAGAAGAAGAATGTAATGAGCGAAGAACGAGGAAGGTGGAAAATTCGTGCACGATATAGACGTAAAGGTGGTACACACCACGGCAGCTTCCGTTATACATATAAACCCATATATGTATATATAGCAGGAAGGGGATACGCGGCAACCTCTATAATATATATTGGGCCATATGGTGCGAGATCGAGCGACCCCCGTTGTCAAAATATATTGCCGGGCATTACAGGGCCCAATCACCCGTAAACGTGCGCGCGTGCGCGACTCTCAACATTTTCCCTGCCACCTAAATATGTGTATATAGGTATATATGTTTATACGAGACCTTGGGTCGCCGAAATTTGCGCGCGACTGATCTATATTATGGGGTGTGTATGTGCACGGTAACGGAAAGGAGAGAGAGAGAGAGAGAGTGAGGCGGATTTCGGGTATCTGTTTAACCGCAGATGCCTGTACGTGCCCGCGGAGTTGACGTAGTTGTTGTTGAGGTATTGAGATGTTGCGCCCGTCAAGCCACTCCCAAATGAGATTAGATTTTAGCCAATTTTCGGGAATTTGTTTGGAGGGAGAGGAACATTTTTATTCATGATGTAATTGATGATGTAATACTATCGTATACAGTTTTAGTTTTAGCTGCTCTGTGGGGTTCATGAATAAAGCGGTCAATGTTTCTTTAATAAATTTTAATGGCACAGTAGTTTTGCGTAAAAGTATATATTTTTATAATAAGTAGAAAATACGTGAAAAATATATAATCATCGTTTTATTCGGGATACGAAAAGATAACGATATTGCGATATTATTCCGAGTATCTGTAATGAAATTGAATGCGAAATTATCGAGCGAGATAAAAGTTACAAATAAATGTATATCTGAAATTTTTGTTATTAAAATATAAAATAAAAATTCTTATCGAGGCAATTTACAACTATTTTCTTTTTCATGCGCAATAACCAGAATGTGATTCAATTTCATTACACACTTTATAACATTCAATACGCTAGATTTAACAAAAATACAATAAACGAATCAATGATTCGTACTTACACTTACGAATATTACCAAACAAACTTATCTCCTAACAGAAACCATAACTCGAACAATCACTATACTGCCCAACCCCTGATTACTGTCATCGAAATAACTCATGAAAAATTGCCGGCAATTAGTCCACATGACAGTAGCAATTCACCGATTGACCAGGAACCTCGCTTCTCTATATATACAGTTACACTAACCCGAAAAAGGCTCACGATCCTAATCAAATAAAATCATCGGCGACGACTCTTCAGCGCAGCAACAGCAGGATGAACATATATAGTGACCCTCGCGACGTTAATTTGGTAAAACTCTCGCGCGCCATTTGACAAAAGACGGTATGCGCGTGCGGTAACTCACCCTCCGGTAAAATTTTTTTCCTCCCATCTAACAGGACTTTCCCCTTCGCGAATGAATCAAACCCGCCCCGCGCGTGTTCCACCCTCGCGGCTCGTGACTCCTTGTTCCGAGTCTGTACGCGCGTCGAGAGACGCAATAATAATGAAAGGAGCTCCTTTTTTCTGCAGCGTCGTCATATTTTCGTTCGCGCTGTCGTGGTGATGGTACCCGACGTTATATATAACGGCGCGTCGTGGGTCTTCGAGGTTTCTGCGTTAGGCCAGGTTCACAATATGTTGGTTGTAGAATCTTGGGGCTGATGCGAATGATGATTTTGGTAATTTAGTCGTTGATAATCAATCAGAATATCAATGGGAATTGCTTTAAAAATATAATTTCTATATTTATACATTTACGTCATTCTGCTAATGTTTTCCTAAACGATATATTTCAAATTACCAGTTAAAAGCATGGTAATCAAACAATGAAGATGATGATTCGATGTATCACATATCAATTAAAATACAATTTTTCATATGGCTTGAACTAATTTTTAAATGATCATTTGCTTGAAACTAATTTTTGGACATATTTTCGGTATATATAAACAAAGCTATAATCAATTATCAGAACGTAGTATTTCTTACATTCCAACAATTAAAAGTTGTCTGTGTTCAAATGCTTTATTACATACATAACTTGTAATACAAATAAATGTACATTATCTTAATTATAATAATGCTCGCCTATAACACAATGCAATACAGCTGTTAAATGTGAGAAATATAATTATAATGAAATTGAAATGCTTATTTTGAATCGCATAATATATTTACAAAAATTTTTTTCTGATATCATATTTCGCACTTCATACAGATAGATATTTGTACAAACCCTCAAACTCGTTGTCGTATTCTAGTATATTCACACTGGATTTCAATTGAATTTAATATTTGTTTATGTTGATGTTACCATCAATTCTCTATGCAACGTATACGGTAGCGTTGTTCTCGATATCGACCACGAGACTCGACAAGAAGCAAATACAGCTTTGTATCTCACTACATTTGCTAGTTATTTATTCACGATACTGCAAATAAACGACATCTCGATCAAGTTCAACTAAATTTCCGTTTCAATCATGAACCTTCTCCAATCCACACACCTGGCGATTTTCTACACTTGACATCGAGAAATCCATTATCCACCGAGATTTATCACTCTTCTTTGACAAGAAAGGAAGAAAAAAAGATTTAAGGTTTTGAAGTTCAATCTTTGTGTGAATAAGCCCTAAAGGCGCCTCGCGAGAGTCAGCGAGCACGTTATATGTATATATACATATGCTTCTCCCTCACAGGATCCCTTGTACACGCGCGCCGCGAGCGAGAAATATAGAGGAAGAGGGAAACTGTCGTATATAGGAACTGCCGCGAAACAATGACCCGCGGCTCGATGAGATAGAAGTGCACTGTATGGGTGTATGTATGTGCACGCGCGCGGGCGCACAGGCGAGTAAAAGGTCGGAAGGCACGTCGGAGAGTACGTCTATATGCGACGTGGAATCACGCAAGCGAGAGAGAAAGAGAGAGAGAAGCGAACGTGTTCATTTGCTCTGAGTTACACGTAGTGATTATACGAGCGGCGGCGCACTCTCTTCTCTTTTCATTTTCCCAGTGAGGCGGGGTCGAGACCGTGTGTGTCTGTGTGTCTGCGTGTATATATATATATATATATATATATGTGTGTGTGTGTGTACGTAAGACGCGGTGCATTTCTTTTATTATTTCATTAAGCGAGCGGGTGGTACGAAATTTTTTACCGCCCGACCACGCCGTCCGAGCGGAGAATTTTTCGTCAGACTTATATAGAAGTTAGTGCCAAACCTGAGTCTTATTAAAGAATAGAATTAACTGCGAATTGACATCGTATGTTTTTAAATTTTCGGCATCGTATTAAACAATTAAGAAATAATTAAAGAATAAAAGCAAGAAATAATGTTGAATAAATTTTTATTTCTGTTAAAATTTACTATATTTTACTTAAGGTAATTTGATTAATTCTATAACTAGTTTTGGAAAAAATGATTTGGAAGAAATGTAAAGATAAAATTATAACATGAAAATATTTAATTAACAAAAAACAAACTTATAGATTTAAAAAAAAATAATTATTTTTTTACAAACAAATGTAATTCAATTAAAATATTTGACATGTTCCAAATTCCATTTTCATAAAATTAAATTATCACTGCGACCCCTAATTACCATATTATTATTATTCTTTCTCACAGTCCCAATTAAAACGCGCAAAATAACTCAAAACATCGGCGCGAGGACGAAAAATAAACACACGAACTAATTTATAAAATTCCAGCGTTTTTGCATTTCAGCCGGAATTAGCATAAACATATTTCGTCCAGCGTTCCTGCACCTTTTTTTTAATAATTTCGCTAGACGCGTGGACGAAGGAGGCTCAGTGCGCATTTCTGCAAATGAGTCGCGAAAAATGCGTGGCTTGTGACAGCTGCTCTCGTTTATATGAAAAAGTCCTCGGTTTATGTTAGCGCACCTGAAAAAAAGTATATATATTCAATATATATATATAGCTGTGGAGAGGACGAATGTATCCCGCGAATTAATGGGATGTTATCTTCATCGGTGGATGAAAGCTTGGAGTTTGTTTATTTGCGCGCTGGTAGTTTCGAGAAACGACGATTTGTGTGCTTATAAAGTCGTAAATACCAAATGAGAGAGACATAAAATTAGGTGTTTTATCACACGTTTATGCATTTCGACGGGTGCTTTGCGATTGCTTAGAGTGCATTTCAAATATGTTTAAGTTATATGGCGAATTACTTTAATCGTGACAACGGCCGAGCCGCTAATAACACGGCATAATTTATGTAAATTCACTTAATGATAACGATTTTCTTAGTAATTTATAAAAAAACAATTTATAATTTCTATGTAAATGAGATGAAGCATTAAGAAAAACACATTTTGCCATCTCAATTAGATTATCTAAGCTGTTAAACATGTAATATTGAGTATAAAGGTACTCTTTCAATAAAATATAAAAATAATTTGTTAATTAAGCTTTAATGAGGTACGTTTTACATAATCAAATCAGTAATTACTATAGAAGTGTTAATATATTAATAAATATTCATTTTAACTGACATATATACATTTTCCAAACTAATTACAAGCAAGTATGAGACAGTGTGAACAGTGAAACAATGACCAAATTATCGTATTCTGATACTTTTACTGTACTTCTCTCTGATCGAATTTCAATGCATTTTTTTATCCACAAATAAATATCACTTAAAATGTACATTATTCTCAATATATCCTTCACCACAAACGCTTTAAAACGCGGTTGCCAGAATATACAGAAGCATTAAGCTTCTTTACGCGTGGCTACGAATTCATTTTTTACTTTTAAAAGCGACACCCAATCTTTTCGCACGTGCCATTAAAACGAGAATCATTTACCATTGGAAACGCACGAGTATATACACGTTGTTCGTTTCTGCAGTTTTGGAAGTGTGCACGAGTCGAAAGACGAGGGAGAAAAGGGACTCGTAGTTTGTTTTTTTCTACCCGGACGTGCGCTTTTCACGCATACACAACATACACACCTTTCGTTCAGACCATTAGAAACGTACATTTTTTAGCCCCGCCTGGCGCCCTCCTTCGCTGGGGCGAGTGTATATAACTGTTAGGGAATGGAGAGCGAAAAACATGGACAGAGAGAAATAGAGAGAAAGCGTCCTTCTCTTTCTTCCTCGGAGTCCATCGAAAAGTACAACTTTGGCTCGAATGGTTTTCTTCGATCTCCCTTCACGCTTGGTAGCGCTCGACACAATGTTCTCCCTTACTGCCATTGAAAATGTCCATTTGTATAAAGTAAGAAGAAAAAAATTTTTTTTTTTCATTGTTGGAGTAGTCTTAATGGCAGGATGATTAAAGTTTAAAGGAAAGTGTAATTTGAAATGAAGATTATTTTTCATTTTTTGTATGAGATTGATTGTTAATGTAAAACAACAAAGTTTATCACTATTTTTGTAAAATAACAATCAATAGTGGGCAGAAGATTTTTTTATACGACAGAGATACCTGAAGCTATATAAATAAGATGCTTATAAATGAATTATTTTCAGAACAGACGCATTTAACCCAAATCCATTTAGCAATATATCCTACTTCTCAAATCTGTATTTATTAATTAGCTTTTATCGCTTCATCTTACCCGATTTTTCTCAACTACTAAATAAAACGTTGCTTCTGATTACCATTAGTAGATAGCGAATTTTAAGTAATTTATCAAGTCCATCTGGGTTCTTTTGGAATGATAATGTTTATCTTTTCCAAAATTCGTCTTCAAAACTCAGATAATACAAAAATATAACTATATATTTGTAGTTGGAATCTCTAAATTTGTATATAATATGGCACCAGTGAAAGCGAAAAATAACATCTTTAAAAAAAGTGCATGTATTTATTCTCTTTTTTTTATATAATATTAGAAAGGGATCTAAACATTATTGTAAGTTTAATTTTGTAATAAGCAGCAAAGCTTGCATGAATCTTTTTGTGTATTCATTAATTATAAACATCTTTCCTTTAAATCAAATCTTCCAACTTTTCAGATGAGGTACTATCAGAATAATTCATTTCAAATACTTAAGTTCCTTATACCTGCATTGGCCGCCTAATTAAAAAATCTCACATCCAGATACGGCAAAGTAAGTTTTGACATTTCCCTAGTTCACTACAAAGGATCTTAATCAAATCCAATAATAACAAGTCTAGCCACACTAGTTTATCCCCAGCCCCTTTTATCGCCCTTGAAAGAATCCATTCTCACATCGTACACTCTCCACTCGCGAGCCAAATATTCGTCGTCACGTTGGGGGAGTGGGGATGTTTGAATCAAGCGGCTTCGCAGGCGCGATTCGATCTTTGGTTCTCGTGTGCTCGCGTAAACGAGCCTCCCACACGAATGACACGTACTCGCGAGAGCATCACTTGGCATCGCGTATAGGACCTGCAGCAGCAGCAGCAGCGAGCTGAGCCGACGCGTTCGATTTCCGTGTGGTATCTGTTAGGGTCATCAGCTTTGCTTCGGATATATAGAACCGACAGGCCCTTAGTCTCTCTCGCTCTCTCTGGTACTCTCACACTCTCGGCCTGCGACGCTTTGAGGTGACGGAAGTGTACAAGATGTTCCGGTATCGATGCCATCTTTGTTCATACGATGCTTTTCGATGGCCAGACGTGCCGGTTTATTTTACTGACCTAGTGTGTCTGGGATCGTTGCTTTATAGGTTGCAATTCATATACTATGTATAAATTATTTGAAGAAAAAAGTGTCTTGTTATCGGTACGGATTGTCAGCACCAAGTATATTGTCACTTGTCTTTCACATATTGAGGAGCACTGAAGTTTTGTCGCAGACCGTGCATAGGGTATATGAGCATATCTCATAAATATTCTCTATGTAATTTATTTACAAAACTTACTTTAATTTGGTAATAATTTTCCTCTTTTGATTATCAAAATTAAAAATACTAAAAAAATTGTATAAAAAAAGATCTTTAAGAGTTTTGTATAGGAAAGCTTCCACAACGAAAATATTTGTTATCATTTATTTCAGTGTCATTTGATTTTCAAGAAAGTACTGTATCAATCCTTCAAAACGGGACAGAAAGATGTATGGCAATAATCTGATAAAGACTTGCAATGAACATTAAGTTTTATACCATAAAAACTTCAAAAATGATTTCATGAATCATAAACTTCAGATAGAAATGAAATCCAAAGTTACTAGCCAAAAGATATTAATGTTATAGTATATATACGTATACTTGCTGGAAATCGGAAAAATATCGAGTTTTTCTCTTAACTGCAGTCATTCTGAACTAATACCGCACTTTTTCACCATTATCGTCGTCATTTTTTCAACGTTTTCGACGAAAAATCACCGCATTTTTCTCTCCGCATGACTTCTTTCGCTCCCTCGCCTCTCACCCACTCCTCTTCACGCGTAAACAATGACGTTTTTCTCGATTCGGCGCTACCGTGTAATTCCATTAAGGGTCGTAGCTGTGGACGATTTCTTCCCGTCGATGGGCTACGCTCGATCTCGGGGAACAGTCACTTACTTCCGCAACCCCTCGCCTCTATATATACACCCTCGAAAAAAAACTTATCTTTAACCGTCCGGGGTAAATATCTTGCTTACCGCAGTCTTTTGTGTTTCAGTTATAATACAATGGTATACTACCCTGTGTAAAGTAATATTTTGTTTTAACATTTCATTTTTAAATCGTATTTTTCTTTGATTAGAATGGACGTTTAACAGGAACATGCAAATAAATGTTTACAATTTCATATTTCATATATATATTATATTGAATTTCAAACAATGTTTTGAGACGAAGTAAAATTTGTGCTTTTTCATTTATTTGAATAAATGTGTAAACAATTTAAAAATTTTTTTTTCATTCTCTGTTTATACATTGTAAGGCTATAGGGATATGTATATATGGGTCGTTTTTGTACTTTTCGGTCATAACCGGTCGTAAGGGGTCAACCGATTTCTTCGCTGATTTTTATTGTGAAAGTACACATAAAAAAAGTGCGAAGCCGCAGTATTAATCCCCGATATCCAAAATTGAGACAGCTACACTGTGCTGATGCGAATTTCGAAAAATCGTCAAAAATGGATATTTTAAAAAAATTCTGTGAGGCTTGTTTTTTGATCGATTTGAATGGTTTAGAAAAGAATTTTTTAGTTATATTGTCGAATTTTAGAAAAAAAATTTATTTAATAAAAATAACGCAATGAAATTTTGACACAGAGGAAAACGTGACTTTAAATATTTTTGTTTTTTGGGTTATCTTTCAACCTCTGTAGTTTCTCGAGCTTTATACATATTGAGATTGGCTGGTGCCTATTTTCTTGTCTTAAAAAGAAGTTTCATTTTAACCCGTCTATTAACTGATTTGATGAACTACAAGTAAACATACAGCTCATTCAAAATGGTCGATTTTCAAAAATCGCAATATTGGCACCCCTGTAACTTTTATCTATCAAAATCAACTGGACTCGGATTTAACAAAAAAGGAAGTTTAAACCTTCTAGAAAACGACTCAATTGGTTTCGTTAGGTTTTTTTGACTTTTGTAAAAGTTACGAATTATTTAAAACGTACGTTTTTCGTATATCCATTAAGGGTGTGTTACACCTAGTAGCTATTGAAGCCAAAATCAGCTAAATTGATGGATTTCCATCGGTCTAAATTACTTAAAATTCATGTATTTATTGCCAGAAAAGTTGAAAATATTAAAAATACTTTATTAAATAATTGACAAAATAATAGTTGACAAAAAAAAATTTTTATGAAAGTATATTCATTTAGGTTATAAAGGTATTAAGCGGAGGTCGTGTAATTTATCTTACTAACATTGTTTTATGGATAGAATGTGGAACAGTAATTAATATAAAACAAGAACGATTTGCGTCTTGAACAAACTCAATTTCTCTGATTAACTTTGTTGTATGCTATTCTACAAAGTTTCGAAGCAAAAAAAACGAAAAAACCTTTGTTTACTTTTGCAACAAATATACTACTCAATTTTATTTTATCAAACAGAACCAAAATGAACTAAAACATTCTCTACAATTCCTACCACTTCAGTATACTTAAAGTCTCCACCTCGAGCACCTTACCTTTAAGACCATCAAATGTCTCCGCTTTGAATACTCGCACAAGCGTTGTTCCTCCCCAATCTCCGCTTTTCTTTCCTCGGTTACTCTCCCGTTATATTTCCGCCGCGACGGCGGCGCACAGCGCACTAAACATCCCACCCGCCACACGATGTAATTGCTCCGAAATGGACTTGTCGTTCGGTGCGCCCACGCGCTCCGGCGTAATAATATGCAAGAACGTATTGCTCGAGGGGCCCGCCTTGGTTGGGCAGAAGTTGCCAAACATCCATTCCATGAGGTTTCTCTCTCTCTCTTTCTCCTAGAAAATGTTTGTCCATGCGCGCCGAGGGAGAGAAGGAGCTGGAATGCTGCCACTTGCTAGCGCGCTCGTAAACGCTTACGCGCAAACTTGCGCCGCACCGCTAGAGGGGCGAAGTTCTCGTATCGAGGAGGACGACTGGAGTAAGAAAAAAAAGAAAGTCCTGCGAATCAAAAGTCCGTTTTGCTGGAGAACAAGCAGTCGAGAGATTGCCATGTAATGGATTCTTTTTATGGATGTTATCAGATAATTGTGGGTGAATAATCTCGTTTTAATTATAGACATCGATTTTAAGGTACTTGAAATTAATATAAACGAAAAAGATGAACAATTATATAGTGGTTTTAGAAATCAACCACAATTTGAACAATTTTTAATTGTTTTATCTGTAAGCTACTAACTTACGTAGCTTAGTCGGGAGATTACTCAGCTAAATTCATCAAAAGTTTCTCAATCTATTATGTTGCAGTCAAACCTGAAATGTCAAATCTAATTACGTTCGACGAACATAACTATACTTATTAAAGATGAATCATGAGAAATGCAGTTAGACATAAGGCTATAGTATTCACATTTGTTCCAGATGCTTGGGATTGAGTTTTGACGATTACTTACAGCTTTTATAATTAAACTTGTCATAAAACTCTTTCGTATACAGTTTCATTTCTTAATAAGAATTAGGTTTTTCTTACAAAGGATAAAAAATAGTAATCACAGATATACTTTTGAAATTTGTTTATAAAAATTTCAGATGATCTTAAACGTAACAACCTTAAGTGCTTATTCTATGTTTTTATCGAGTACTAAATTACTTGAGTAATTATAAAAAAATGCTATATAAAAAATGTTATTATTTCACATACGAGATTAATTTTATAATCGAACGATACTTCATACGATAAGCATTGTATTTCCTATTATCCAACTTTTTCTTGAGGAAAAAATATTTCTAGATTAATTTCGCTACAATTATCGCAAAAAATGTTTCAATTCAATCACTATAAATGTAAATGATTTTTGAAAAAGCAGCTTTTCATTATAAATATTACCTATTTATCATCAAAATTCACGTATTTCTGCAGGACCGATACATTTTGTATTGACGACACTGTGACACATCGTACTGGCACAAAACACATCGTCATTCACTTTGAATGTATTCATCTCGAAGACATTCTCGCAAACGAATTCTTGAAACTTGACGGGTTCCGTGACTTTTCCGTCCTTGCTGAGGAGCTGAACGTAAGTAGCGGAATCGGAACCATCGGGATCGGTACTGAGAATCGACAGAATCACAGCGTCACCGTTCTTCAATCGGAATATCGAGTAGTACTGCACGTAATTGTCATAAAGTAACGTCGCCTCGCACTGGGCTTTCATCTTGGAATCGAGAAGGATGCACTCGATCTCCTGATCCGAAACGCCAAAGCATAGACTCGCGCTGCCATCTTCGTCGTACCAATAAGCTATGCCGCCGCCCGAATGGTTCATGAATGTTTCCTGAACCACAGCGAAATCCTTATCCAGTCGCTTTATTATCGTCGTGTTTGATTTGCTCATCATGACGATGTACAGGTATCCTGTAAAAAAATAAAAAGATTATTAAATTTTCCTCATTTCAAAAGTGTATATATACATTGCATGTACATTGTATACATTGTATACATCCTGTAAAAAAATAAAAAGATTATTAAATTTTCCTTATTTCAAAAGTGTATATATACATTGCATGATAAGAAATATGCACTTTACACAATAAGTGTTTTTGGAAAATATAGTATAGAAGAATAATTGTTAAATTTTTTAGAGATATATGGTATTTTACTTTTGCTAGAACTTTTTATATCTGTTAACCGATTATGTGAAATTTTGGTAAAAAATTTCTGAGTTTTATTTAATTTAATTCCATTGAAATTGAAAAACTTAAAAATATGTATTAAAGCTAACCTTCGTTATAGTCGTAATCTTTCGTTGTACTTATATCCCATCCTTCATCATCAAATGGTATCGTTGAGTTTCTAGAGCTGAGTAATATGGCTTTATCACTGAATCTTAAACTACATATACTGTTTGATTCACAATACAAATCGCTCCTGACGAAAACGTCAAAACTATCGTGGTAGGCAACCACAGTCATGACGTCACGCGCTAAAGCTATCGGTACATCCAAATTAAATTTGTCGACATCGAAGGTGCACTTCTGAGGATCGATCACGTATAGCCATACATTTGATTGATTCGTTTCCTTCTTGGCTTCTAGTAGAGATACTATTATCTTACCGTTGCCAAGAGTTTCCGCATACACTGGAGTGACGTTTTTGCTCTTGCGGTCCTTTAATAAAGCCGAAGGTATCTCGCATGGTTTATTGACAATCTTCGATGTTTCCAATTGTATAACGTGCTCACGTGGGAATGATATGTAAACCAGACGATCTTTCATTTCCGTGACTAACGGTGGGAATAAAGAGTCCTTAGTTACCAATAACCATTCGCTTGTGAAATTGTGCTTTCCGAGTTTTTGCATTTCCGCGTTCACGAAGAAAAACGTTAAAATCAATAGCACTCCTTTCAATCTTGACATCTTGGAAAAAAATAGAGTTCCTGAAAATGTCAACGATGTTTAAAATTTTGCCTTACGTTAAATAATTTGCGTAAATTAAAATTACTTAATGTAACTTATACTGCACATTTATTTGAATGAATCATAAATGCAAATGCAGTTGCTTATTAGGAAAGATAAACACTCTGTTATTTATGCCTCGATGACAGTGACATTAGAGCATTGATTTGCACTAATTGCGTATTTGGTATTTTTGCCGAGAATGTGATATATAGCACAGTTATCACTGTAGCAAGCGATAGGGAGTTTATAAATTCTCTTTAATATGGATGACACGTGATTCATATGAGAATTGATTTCATTAGCAACTTACAAATGCTTTTAAGACTTTTTGAGAAGTATTAATGGGTTTAAAAATTAAAAAATTCCTTCTAAAATGTAAAATACACTTCTAATCAAACACCGAATTCTTAAATCATCCGTTAAAAAACTAGTTTCACTTAATTAAAACACTTGATAATTCGAATAGTAAATCTGTACGACGCTCATAGTAATGAATTCCAACTCACCGAATATAATTTCCAAATTTGATGCTTCCTCTCGGACGGATGCAGAAGCTACTGATTGCTAAAACGACTTCTATTTTGGGACTGCCCGGCGTGGCTGCCTTTCGCAAACTGGTTTCGTTATTTATCACCAAATTCTTTCTGCTCGAATACATATTAGTTTAGATGCTCTTTTACGTAATCTCTCTCCCCACTTCCTTTCCAATGCGTATATAAAATGTACGCGTTTATCATTATCGCGGCTGCTGCTGCTTTTTTGTTATAACTATACAATTAGAGTGCGAAAACATAATTGGATGATGTACCGAAGTCAGATAAAATGTACTTTTATCGTTGCCGGTGTCAATCACATCCTCCGTTTAAAATGTTTCTTTTAACGAAACTACAATGTTATATACTATTTTTAATACTCATCTGAAAAAATATCAAATTCAAAGAAAACTTTATAATAAAAACATATTTGATGTTCTTAAAGCCATAATAATTATCATTTCATAACCCAGAGATATCTTATAATATAGTACTGCAGTAGTTGATTGTTATCGTAAACTTGTAATAACCAATGGAACGATAACAGGCGTCCTACAATTGAGAGATAATTTCAGTACTTATTTCCAAAAGTTTAGTGA
The DNA here is from genome assembly GCA_035583055.1 of Torymus tubicola. NCBI lineage: Eukaryota > Metazoa > Arthropoda > Insecta > Hymenoptera > Torymidae > Torymus > Torymus tubicola. The sequence continues at coordinate 16,071,040 of JAWWEQ010000001.1, forward strand.
CAATATTCAATTAAGCATCGCTACTAAATAAATTAAAGAAATTCATAATTTTAGTATATTGATAAACCACCTATGATTTATTAAAGATAATAATTCAGATTAAAAAGTTCACAACAATAAACGATTTTCTTTTTTTCTTAACTTCGCTATATCAAACTAAAACCAACTCCAAATGTATTCCTTAAACCTCCCTTATAGTACTTCCCAAACCACCAACTCGTCGTATAACCTGAAAAAAAGTTTTCCATCCGCGTATGTAACATATCATCAGCCTCTATATCACCTGCAGTTGCCGTTGCTTAGTTTCCTTGCAATGTACGGCAAAAGCTTCATCTTCCTCCCCGTCCTCACTCAACATAAACTCCTTCAAATGCTCACCACCAGTCGTGCAAACATATCCATTATTAATAAAACAAACGAATTATTTCTCGCGAGCTTGCAGTCGTCGTCGCGCGCGACTACCTTTGCCAACTGCATCTTAGTAATTATATAAGAGCAAACAGGCGAGCGGTGGCAACGCTTTTGCGAGGAAGTCTCGTGGAGAGCAAGAGAGAGAGAGAGGAGAGCCATAACGCAAATGTTTCCCCGCCGTAAACTTGCACGGCGTCGAAAACGGACGTGCATAATGCAGAGACCTCTGCTCTCGGTGCACGTTTTCCTACATCCTCCCAGTGCTTTCGTCATATGCTTTTTCGGGTAGCCGAGCGGACGGATGTCGTTGTGGATGTAAAGTTCAGCAGGGATGCGTGAGAATTTTTTAGGCAAGAAGGTTGTGTTACTATATAGCGATCCGGGATTATAATCTTGGATTGATAAAAAATATGTGTTGGAATTTTCATTTTTGTGGGTAACGACATTCCCTCAGAATTAAAATTGTAGGTTAAAAATAAAAGTAGTGGATACAGGAATTACTTTTCTTTGAATATGAATATAAGGAAGCAGTTTAAAATATTGAAGGCGTAGTAAATTCAATTCCATTAAATTTTATTCGAAATTCAAAACGCTGGCTTTTCTTATGAATTTATTTAAAGAATATCACCACTTTACTGTTTAATTAAACATAACATTGAATTCATTAATACAAAAATGCAAGCTGTCACTTTAATAGAGTAGTACAACTGTACTCTATCCGATCACTAAAGTTATAAGCAATGCCGAATGCGGTTAGAACTTGGATAATTCACTGAATACCAAATGCAACTTTGTCGATCGTTTGGGAGACTTTTCGCCCCTAATAGGTGCACTAAAAGTGATTTCAATACAGTTTCGATGTTTAAGTCGACGAATAGTGGCAATATTTTTCAATCACTAGTGATGCTATCCCAAAGTTGAAAATTTTGCTAAAAAATTGTTCAGTAAAAAATAAATATAAGTAGAATCATCAGAAACGTATCATTTTAATTAGAACGAATTCATTTGTTTAACGAAACGCTACAAATATATACGATTTAAAATAAATCCAAGAATAAAAACAGAAAAAATGTCAATCCCCTTTAAAAGACTAATCTTTTTGCGAATCAAATTTATATATTTGTCAAACAAATGCAAACACACTGCCCGTATGTACCATCCGACCCCTATTATAAACAACGTCGGAAAATAAAATAATAATATTCCCACCCTACCATTCTCCCTTCAACACAACAGCATCAGGGACATCTACCCCGGAAAGTAAGGAAGCTGCTGCTGCAACACCCGAGCAGTCCGCAAGCGTGCCCTTGCAAAAGGTGGAAGCGGTGTTCCGCGGGTGCATGCATAATGCAACTGTGGCGCCAGCTCATACGGATGTGCATTCGCGCGGCGGTGCACGCTCGCCTGTGTAGTACAAATATTCAGCCTGCAAACAGTTGCTTGGCCCACTGTGAGCGAGCAGCAGCGCAAATACATAAACGCACCTACACACACAGCGCGTTCCATATGACACGGCGTCGCTCTTTTCCACGTATACGCGCGCGTGTGCTTCTCTCTCTCTCTCTCTCTCTGTCTTTCGTTATATACGATGTATTTTACCGAGAGGGTGTATTTGAATAGCTGAATAAAAATCGCGTGGAAGAGAGAAAGAGAGGTTGCCCGGTGCATTTGTTAAACGCAACCGCGAGCGAACGTCTGGCTGGCAAGATGCGCGACCGGGGTTGTGTCTTTGCATCGCGGGTATATGCGTTTGTGTTTTCCTGATTCTTGAATTGGTTCGGGAAATGTTGTGGTATATCTGATGAATAATGTTGTTGCTTATTCTGTATGATAAGTTTGGAGAAGCAATTTTTAATGTTTAAAGTCCTTTAAGTATAGTGGACAACTGTACACTTTTATGCTAATATATTATTATACTGTTGTCAATATATATCATGTTAAAGATTATATTAAAATTAACGTACATACTGGAAGCGAAATATCATCTTGGAACATAACATTTAAATTACTTTGCATTAATTTAATCTAAAGTAATTTTAATGTAATTTCTAACGTATAAGTTAATAAAAACGGTGTTAATTATATATATATACATAAAAAGCAAAAACAAGAAGAAAGTTATGTTTAACATCCTTTTAAAATCAATTGGGTTGGTGTTGATCTGATATAAAAGATACCAATAACAATATATATATATATACGTGTAATTTAAACACTATAATTATCTGTATATATACAAAAATAAATTTAACACTTTTTCCACCGCTCTCGATGTAACACAGCACCGAGAGCCAGCAACAGTACCGCGATGGTAACAATTTATGTTGAAAGGTATATCATTTCCCAGGCAAGGGTCATTATAACGCCCCGCGCGCGCGTGGGTCTGCGTGCAAGTATCGAGCAGTGCATAAATAATTCACGCTCCGCGCAAGATCAAAGACAGTACTATTTGCCGATTCATACATACGTATATATATATATACGTACGGAGATATATACTCGCGCGTCATCAACAATTACATTATTTCTGAAATGATATCGGCAGTTCCCCTCTTCTCGTGCTATCTCTTCTCTTTCTCTCCCTCGATTCCTCTCAATTTCACTGCTACAGCCCTCTTCCCCTCCCTCCACTCGGTGCTCGTTTGCACTCTCTCTCCCTCTCTCTCTCTCTCCGCATATGCATGCGCGTGGACGAGAGAACGTTGCAACTCTCTCCGGCGAATTACACTCGGATTGCATTACGCGCGCCCGCGCGACCTCAAACAAGCTCGTTGCGCGGCGACGAATTTCTCTAGAATACGCTGCTCTCTCTCTCTCCCGTCTGCAAGCGTATACATATATATGTACACGTTTGTATGTTGCAGTTATACGTACATGCATATGCGATGCGAGCGTTATTTATATTCGGGTTCGCATGGACGACCGCAAACGCGTGCGCGCGCGCTCGCGGTGTTGTATCAAAAGCGAGAAGTGTTGGCGGCCCATGCGCGCGTATTAATATACCGGACGCGCGCGCGTTAAATCGCCGCGGCTATGCGGAGTAATTGAAATTTGAATCTGATGCGTACATCTCGCGATTGCAGTTTGCGGCAATGTTTTTTCGGATGAGAATTATTTCATTTTTGAAATGGTTTTTGGAGAGTAGACAAGGAATGCGATCGCGAGATAAAGCAGTTTTATGTCATGTGTGTAGTGATCAAAGGAAACATGGTTCTCGGGTTCGTTGAGTATTGTTTAAACTCGAGTATACGGTGAATCTTACAATCATCACAGTAATGAATTTACTGCATTTTTGTCAAATTGTGTATGGAATATATTTTATGGTAGAGATCAAGGAGCGCGGAAGCGCTCCGAAGGCAAGTTATAGACGAACCTGAAGGAGCGACCGTTGCTATATTATACATTGAAATGGATGTGCGAGATAATTATTTACTTTATATTGTTCTTTGAACAAAATTATTTTGCAGAAAATGATGTAGTTAAAGATCATCTAAAACGTTAGTACTCAATGAAAAATAAGACTTGAGAACTAACATTGGGTAAATGGTGGATTTGCCCAAGTTATTCTAATCGGTTATCTGAATCTAAAATTTAAATATAAAGTGCTATATATAGAGATTAATTTGAGAAACAGTTCTTGATAAAACTGAATCGAGGTAAATTTCTATTTCTTACGTGTCTAAATCATGCTTTAAGAGATTTATCGATAATTTTATTAGTAATAAATGAAAGCTTGCTGAAATTATATTTGAGAATGATGTAACAAAATGTTTACCACTTATAAAACTTGTCAGACATTATATATGTAGATTTCCAATAATTGCTCACATATGGAGATGAACTAAAAATAAAGCAAAACTTTATAACTCTCAATTACAAAGGGATATTCATATTTTTCAGTTGAATATAAAAAAGTACAATTGGTCATCTCTTTTATGCATTGATAATTCATAATTAAAACTTGCGTTCTATATAATTATTCACAGACATCGACATAATGAAAAATACTTTTGTACTTTTACTATTTATAACGTACCAACTACTTGCTGCAAATAATCAATACATTGGCCACTAGATTATTTCCAAAACAATGAATTCTCTTTCACCATTGCGCCCATAGCCAAAATTACCGAACGCACCACTTTACGCTGTCCCGATTACAGGATTTAACATGCTGTTAATGACGTAATTTACGCCCCATCTCGGCTTGAAATTCACCCGATTACAACGCGCTAGCGCCAATTTCGCAGCAGCTCGATTAACGTCGCGACAAACGCCTCTCGGGACGCCGGTAAACCGAAAAACCGCGTATACGAGGCTTTTTTTTTAAAAAAAAAGAGGGAAAGAGCCCTCGTGCATGGCCAAAGGGGAGCAGAGAACGCATGAAAGTCGAGAGGCCGCGGTGGGAAAAACGTGGAAGGGAAATTCCGGGAGATGAGAGAAAGAGAGAACGACCTGGAAATGTCTCGCTGAATTATAAAGGTTTGGGGGCGAGCTGTAAGGCTAAACCGGCAGTTTAAACATTGACGTGGTTAAGATGGATGTGCGTTTTTGTCTTGAAAATTTGCACACGTTATAATAAATTAATGTAATTTGTAGTAGGAAAGAAATCCGGAAGTAAAAAAAATTAAGGCTTATAATAAGACTTATTGTAATATAAAATAAGCTTTTAACGTATGAATTATGTAATGAACGTTGAAAAAGGTTAGAATTTTATTTTTATGAGTGTCGGAGTAATTAACTTTCGTTTCTGAAAAAGGGTAATATAACAGTATGATATGATATGTAAAGAAACAACTTAATAAGATATGAAAGATTGAGGTAAAGCTGAGTGCTTTTTGAAATTGTTTATTGCAAGTGGATAAATTAACACGTAGTGCTTAGTGAAAAAATAATTTGCCTGTAAAAAGATTATTGTGACTATGACTATTACGATGAACTCTTGCAAGCTCGGGAATCTTTTACGTTTTCAAAAATCTATACGGGTCTACTTTTAACCAACTGATATAAGAAAAACGATACTACAAACATTTTCTAAGAGAAGGCATAGTTATTAGAGTTGCTTTTTTTGAAAAGTATGAAATTATACAATAAATACGATTGAAAATGTAGAATGTAATAAGGGTCAAATTAATTATGAATTATTCAAAATTTCCGTATTTATATTTCATATTCGTATTGAAAGGGGCAATATTTAATTAAGTATGTAATTAATTATACGATCAATCGCCAAAATAATATATCCTTGACTTTCTATATTTAATATAAATTTTAAATTTGTTTCCACGGTTATAAATTTAATATTATATTATTGGTTGAGTAACTGTTTGCATTTCGTATTTATTAAATCAAACTGTTAAAAAAATCACCTATTGCACATATGTAAAGAGAAGTACGAAGAAAACTAGAAAACAAATAGAAAGCCAAAAAGCGATTCCGATGGTGTTCGCGAGTTCTCGGGTACATCTCTGGGGGTTTCCGTTCGTTTTCTTCTTCTCTTCGTCGCTTTCACGTTCCTCTTTCTGCTTTCTCTCTCTCTCTCTTGCTCTCATTCTGTCGGTCTCTCTTTCCCTCACTGGTTAGTCAAAATGAAAGAAGTAGAGTAAGGACAAATAAAGAGTGAATTTAAAGAGACAAAGGAATGCTCGCAGACGCGAGAGGAAAGATTGTAGTCTTTCAGTTTGTGTTGTTAGTAGGAGAAATTTATTTTTTACCTCTGCTGCGAAAAAAGTTACCCCCGCCATGACTGCTTTCGGGTAGTTTATACAGTGAAACTTTTGAATGAGTTATGTGCACAATTCACGGCCTGGTGTTTGGAAAAAATATCAGAAAAATATGACAGTTTTTCTTTGGTATTCTTATCGCCGCACCAACGAGTCATTTTTCCGCGATAAAATATATAGAGAGACAGAGAGTAAGAGAGCGAGAAAGAGAGAGGGAGAGAGAGAGAGAGCGTTGAACGAATACCAATGTATTTTGTCATAATTATAAAGCTCACCGCTTATGGACTCGCATGAGATAAGAGTCACAATATTAATGGCCTGCAATTATTTTTATGAGTGAGCGAAGAGGTTGACAATCCTTGAAATATGCATCTAATTTGTCAGATCTGCGGACGTCATAACGAAAAACACGATATTATCTAGTTAAGGGCTAAAAGAAAGCAAAAAATTACTGCAACGAGCAGTAGTCGGGTGGCAGTTATTAATTAGCTTGTTAAATATAAAAGAAAATGATTTACTACTGTACAGTTACAGGATTGACTATAAATATAGAATTATATCACTGAATATTTATTTTCGTTGACATGTGTTTGACATAACAATGAAATTCTTGAAAATTAGAGTGTTCTTATGGGTGACAAATGACGAACGAAATGGGGAATGAATGTCATTCCAAAATAATAGATTTTATTATGATCAATCGGATATTGTAATGAAATATGCTGCATGATTTATATATAGACACACGTTTGTCATTATCGAAGTATATCCACGAAAATAGGATGGCATTATTATTCACAATTATACAATTTGACGAATTAAACTACAGATTAGCAAATAATCAAAAACTAGTAAAGCTAGTTTAATATACATCGAGCCAATCAACCCATTATTTCCCTTAAATTCAATATTTGTATATAACAACGTAATGTTATTATTCAATATATCACAGAAACTGTAGAAACCATATTGAAAAATAGCTGCAAAACCAACATTAACCCTCTCAAAAGTTCCTCCCTAATGTTCTTCTAATAACCACGAAAAAAAAACACTAACCCTCCACCTAAGCACACCTAATTTCCGAAGCAACCCTCGCCTTAAAGCCCTCCCTTAAGCGCCCGCAAACGCAACAGATATTACACTTGACACCACGCTCTCCTCTCTTTCTCTCTCCCTCTGCGGGGAAAAACGCGTCCTCCCTCAGAAACAAAGACCTCCTCCGGTGCACACACACACACAGTAGCACCGAAAAAAGCAGCGCGCAACCCTCGAACGCGTGCGCGTGCAAAAAAAAACAACCTGGCCGCTTTTTTTTCGCGCGCCCTAATCCTCACCAAAAGGGGTTGACTTATATCCTCCTCTCCCTCACTCTCTCTCTCGTTCCCTCTCTCCCTCCCTATGACGGCGCTGCTCTGCTTTCCCCTACGCTGCGAAGGGGTTGCATGTGCGCGCGCGCGGGCGCGAAAAGGGATTTCGCGGAAGTAGTGGGGACGGTGGGTACGCGCGCGCGCGGATAACGCTGGGGCGCATTGCACTTTCGCAAGGCGCACCTACACCTTCAGTAACGCTGCGCGAGCCACGGTGAGCAGTTGTTATCGCTCGCCTACTGTCCCCCGTTGTGCAACTGCACTGCAGATTCTACGTATACGTCCGTCTGTCTCTTTCTCGCAAACGCGCGCGCGCTGCGAGTGTTATCAGTACAAGAGAGAGAAAGTGAGTGAACGGTTCCGATATCGTGGGGGTTGTAAATCGCTCGTGCGTGAGAGCACGCCGAGGCGAGAGAGAGAGAGAGAAAGAGTGAGAGCTGATATTGTAGCCCCGTTGGCGACTTTTTATCAGCGCTGGGATTTTCCGGAAGCGGAACGACTGTATTTTTTTTCGCGCCCGGGGTGTATATTCAGTAGTAGCGAACAATCCTATCGTGCGTTCAGTGATTCGAGTCGTCAAAACTTTCACTCGCTCCTGTATACCTAACGTTCACGTATACATTGTATGCCCATACCTACATACCCTTGTGACTATACGTACTACATAAACCAGCGAAGAGTAAACGACAACAAACGTTGTTTCTCTGTCTTAATGTCGCTGAAGTACGATAAAGTGTGAAACCCTGAGTGACATCTCGCATCTAGATACCATAATATCAGCGATTAAGTGCATCGTTATATTGTACCCTAGCGCGAGGACACACCGGGTATCCCGCGGCTGCGGCGGCGGCGGCCACACGAAAGGGGAACACCAGCAGCACCGCCACTACCAGCACCGCCGGCGAAACTGGTGAGTCCTTTTTTGCCGCAGCGCGTGTAGACCGATTGCGTGGGGGTGTAGAAATTGGAGGTCGTTGACTGGAGGAGCTTTGGTATTTATAGGCATAGCGAGCTGTTGTTGTTGATGTTTCGGAATCATTGAGTGATGGTGGAAGCTTCTTCGAAAAAGATGATAAAATGTGTTTTGAGTCAGCGAGATAATAGACTATGATGTCTTTAGCAAAATATTGTTTGATAAGACGGCGAATGAGTTTTTTTTCTTAGGAAACGCGTGACCTGTCTGGGTTCGGGAATTTGTTGAGGCTACAAGTTTTTCGTATAGATTAAGAGAGCAAATATTATTGGGAAGTATTGACAATATGAGACATTTCCGTTCCGGTTATAGTTTATCGAGAATTGACAGTAATTCAGTTTTGGATGAGTAAGGAAAACCAAGTTCACTGACCTGCAGTTCTCTCTGAAACATAAACAAGCTCTTCGCGATAAGAAGCCACTTTCTAATCCGATAAAAAACTAAATACTTGATAAAATTACATGTACTTATACGAAACTTAAAGCAGTTGCCGTTCAAAGGAGTATTATGAATAAAGTTTTAAAATGCGAGCTTTCATATCGTACGTTACAAATATTAGTTGTTGCAATCTCGTGGCACAACTGAGCTATACTTGTATTTGGTTATATATTAAATGTTCAAATGAGATTTTTCTCAATAGCGTACTTTTATAAAAATCCATTTATATATATATAAATTTTCTGTCGATATATATTCTTATTCAATACCTGAAAATAATAAATAACATATTTTCAGACATTTTCGAATTTTTCATTTCAACTGTTAAACCAGCTACAATAAATCGTTCAAATATTTCACTATAATAATATATACTTGCGACGACCGGAAAAAATACTTCTTTTGAAATCAAGCAAATTATATTGAAATTTATGACACCTAATGGAATTTCCAATTAACACGCCTATTTTATTAATCTAACGAAGCGAAACATTTGCATTTCCTAAATAAGTTCGCGAGTGAAAAAATCCATAAGGATTGATTTGACATGAGGCAAAGCGAGAAACAAATAAAATTCGCATTTCGCATATTAATTGAGCAAAAATGCAATTGTATCATTGGAGTCGCAGGAAATGGAATGGTAATTAATAGATGTTCGACAGCATATACGCACACGCTCACGCTCTCACTCTGAAACTCTGAAAACCAGTTGCAGCGCAGTCGTTAATAATAATGACATAATGTACGCTACCTGTAAATACAGCATTAATGCTTTCGCGTTCGAAAACTCGTTAGATGCAAAAGTTATATCGCAAGCGCATATATATATATATACATATCACACACATCTTTATATATATATAATACACCTCGACGAAGCGCTAATTGATCTTTTTGCAACTGTCGATCGCTCGCGCTTGTATATAGGTATATATATATACGTTAAAATTGATAAACTTTTTCTATCGAACGTGCGCGCTGCTGGCTCATCCAATATACATCGGTATAAGATTGGCAAAAAATTCTTCTCCGTCGCTGTACATCGACGCAATCATTGTCGTGTCTCCGAGGAGTACACAAATCCAATGCTGCTCGGATCGTCGCGCGGGATATGTCGATTGAGCCAGTATACCGCGGCGCGGATATCTTTCTTTTTCTTCTTTACTTCGCTCTCTCGAGGTTATTATTCTTATTATTAGTATTATTATAACGACAAAAAGCCAAGTGAATCGTCTTGGGCACGTCGGTGGTATAGAGTAAAACTGCTAAAACTGCGAGTGGAGACTTTTTACAGACAAACGCGGGATACGTTAAAGCTCGCGTTCGGTGGATTGAATTATACACGGTGTATAAATATATATATGCCTAGACGCGGTACCAGAGGCTTTGATAAAAACGCATAAATGTGTATACCGAACTCGCGTGTCGAATGCGTGGGCTTATTAAGTTACAGAGATGCTATAGCCGCGTCTTTTTTGCATCATATGTCCACAACTTTTTGGGAAGGGAGATGAGCCTATACGCGGTTCTCTGTTGGTTTATGTATGGAGAGAGGAGACCTCGCGGTCCCCCGGGTTGAGGATGAAGAGGCGGATGGTTATGTCAAATGTGAAATTTCGTGCGACAAAGTCGTTCTTTGGCGGATGGACATGTCTATTTTATGGCGATGAGAGGCAGTAATTAACATTAAAAACAGATGCTGCTACGGATGTTAAAGATTATTATTTTATATTAGCATAACGTTTTACTCTTGTGTGGGTGTGAGTATACATATCAATGTTATAATGCTGTTATCAAGAGAAATATACAGTCGATTTATTAATTAAATTAATGAAATTGAAATTGAAAATGAATTTTATTCGAATATTGCTGTTTTTACAGTTAAGAGGCTTCATTTACAATCGCAGCTGCTTTTATATTATATTTCACTCATATAATAAATGCGATATCTTCGAGTGCATGCCATATTAAATAACAACCGTGTTTCGATATATTTATACAGATACTAAAGCCTTTATTTAATACGTGAAATATCAATTCTCTTAAAAGCGTATATACAATATATATGTATATATATGCTCCATATAAATACAATAATTCAGCGAATTCATTAGCAATTTTTCCATCGAGCGCATAAATTCCAATGTCTAATGGTAATCGTACAATTTAAAGTACGAGTTTTGTGGCTAGCTCAATAAGAAACGCGATGTAAACTGGTTGATATATAAGTAACTAGAAGCGGAAACCAGAATCACTTCGTGGCAAAACGAGCGTTAGAAGCGAGTGATTCAGTACCGCGTGCATAGCAGACACATATACACACACACGAGAGCACGCGCACGTATAGCCCTGCTGTCAAAGAATGGAGTCGAGAGCTGCATACAGAGTGACCGCAGTTGCTTCTCGAAATAATTATTCAATACCAGTGGTCGTGTATATGCGCAGTTATATAGTATAAAATAAACTAGAGCGCAACTCAGAGAGCGATAATTTATGCGCGTATACGTCTCGAAATAAATCTTTATCTGATATTAAGTCATTGTTTTGTCGATTTATTTCATTGGCCGGAAGGTTCTTTCGCGAAATGTATATCGTAGTTGTGAATTGAAAGACAGAGAGCAGTTTCATGTTCATCTATATTTTAGCTTTTAACAAATTTCTTATTTTTATTCAACTGAAAAACGTCATGGTTTCAGTTAACTTGAAATTCAGTTAATAAAACATGGTAAAATGTATAATACAAACTATTGGAGACCTTTAAAATCTCCGTATATTATCGATATGAAATACTCGGCTTGCCAGAAGTACAATATGTAATAAAGAATTGCAGTACTACGATTTTTCCAAGAATTTCCTGTTTCTGAAATGCGCAACGATAATAACGTACTCACAAAATACTTAATAAACAAAATCAACCTTCCTTCCTCCAAGCGTGTGTATATGTATGCGTGCAAAAAGTGCGGAATCATAATTTAAACTCGTAAAAAGAAGTGCACTCGATCTTCAAAGAGACGCATAAATCCCAAACGTCGGCAAAGAGAGACAAGTCTTTCCGGCACATTAAAAGCTCATAGAAACTCGACGGCTGCGGTTCGCCTCTCTCTCTCTCTCTTTCTCGTCAGCGCACCAAGAGAACCGGAATCCGCTTGTATACACAGACACACATACCGCAGCGGCGCGGTTCTCTCTGTCTCTCTCTTGACTATATACGAAAAAAAGAGCTAGCAAAAAGAAAGTATATATACATATATATATACGCGAACGAGAGCATTGCAGTGACCGCGCGCAAGTCAAAAGTAAATGATTCAGAGCGTCGCCTCGTCGAAGCGAATCAAAGGATATCGGTGCGAGGTCGCGCACACGTTAACCGTGCATGCCTCCTCCTCCTTCTCTACATCATTACGCGTTTTTAATCGGACGATTTCAATCAATTCGGCTGCGATTTACGAGCGACGTTAATCGCGTCGGACTCGCGCGTTGGGCTGGACCGCAAAAATCAGAAGGAGAGAGAACCGCACACACGTTTGCTTCTAAGCCTCGGCTCGAATCGATTAAATGTACTCTCGTGTATATACATACGCATGGTGTGTAACTCGCCGCGAGTGTATATATATATATATATATATGCGCGAAATATATAACGCGCGTGGGGAGTTACAAGACGCTATACATAACGTATGTATATACGCTTCTGCTCTCCCTTTTTCTCGCGCGCGCATAGGCCTATCTTTCCTGGCGGATCGCAGCGCGCGCGCGCGTTCGAAACAAATTTTACGTTTCGCGCTCATATACGCCGACTCCGCATGAATTATGCGCTTATTATGTGTATGTGCGCATACTCTGCCGATGTATATATATATATATATATGTATAAAGAGCGCGAACGACGCATAATAGCGCAGCGCAACAAGCGCGTTTACATATAGGTATAGACGTTTTATTATAAGAGGTATGAGATTTGCATTTGGCATTTTCGTTTCTTACTTTATGTTTTATTGCGCGATTGTTATAATTTATAAGTGCAATGCGGTACTTTGTTGATTTTTGTATAGCGGAATGGTTTGTATATAAGGATTCACGAGTTTGGTGTTGAATGTTTTACACGTTTTCATGGTGTTAACAAATCAATTATGATGTAGGTGTTTATATGTTAGGAAATGGATTTTATTAAGTTATTTTATACGTTTTTTTTTTAATGGAAAACTTATATGCAGAGGATTACTCTTTCTGTTATTATATATCTTTTGAGATATCTTATACGAAGCAAAATCAAAATGCAAAGAAAATTACATTTTTAAATTACTATATAAAATATTCAAATGATTTATCTTTGTGAAGATGAAAAGACATCTCTGAGTAATGTTAAATCAAAAGATTATCAGCTTATTATACAATTCCTTAGAATAATTTTAAAAAACTTGTATCTCTTGATCGTTCTACTTAAGTTGAATAGCAGAAAATTACGAAGTTCCACTAAGACTTGATGTCATTTCCAGTTTTCTTTTATCATTAATCTGTCAGCGTAAGTCGAGTACTACAAAGCTGCGAATGATACTCTTATAGAATTAAATCTTTTATGCGTTAATTTATTATTAATATTTTGTATCCAATTCATTCCTTGTAATCGTACGAATCTTTTTCAAACAACACATTTCTGTATTAATAATTTCAATTGACATTTATATACCAATGTTTCAGCAACAATTCCAAAATCTTAACATTTAAAAATACCTATACATACATGTACTTATCTACTCAAATTCGCGATGCATACAGCATACCTTCGCTTATATATGCACGCACATGCATCCGCGCATAACATAAGCGCCGCACACGTGGTCGCAACTACTTTGCGCTTTAGCACGCGCGAAGGAACTCGGACGGTTAGCCTCCGCGTGCGCGTACACCGCGATATCGTCGGAATCGATTAAACGACTTTACACGCCATCCTTTTTTCCTTTCTCTCTCTCTTTCTCTCTCTCTCTCCCTCTCTTTCTCTTCTATTCCATCTCTCGTTATAATGCATCAACGGCCGGTCACTTTTTCCCGACGAGGCGCGAGTATATAATAGCGCGCGCGAGCTCTGCTTATACCTCGCTCTCGTATTTCTTTTTTCGCGCGTCCCGTATTTCCCTCATCGTTTTTGCCGGTGTTTTCGTTCGCGGAAGTACGCGTGCACGAGCGCACGCTTATTAAAGGAATTTTATTGAGGAAACGACGTGATTGGATTTTTCATTTTTCGCCGTGACTGAGCTAGCAGTGGTTGTAAGATCTTTCTGTGTATATATATATTGTGTGTGTGAGGAGTTATTCGTGAAACAAGATCGAGTTTTTGATCAAATGGGTTGATTGTTTCGTATTAATATAATGGAAAGAGAAACGGATAAGGTTATAGATTGATTAGTTTTTTATTAGACGCTTCTCTGGTTTAAAAATCTGAAGTATATAATAATAAATATATAAATTAGCTAATTTTTCAGAATATAGTTTATTTTTAGCTATATAAATTAAATATACAAATCTCGGCAATAACTTTATGTCTACGAGTATATAATACTATAGATAAAAATAAATACATATCGTGTCTACTTGTCAAGCATTTTCTAAATAGTATTAGTTTTCGTTGTAAATAGTATTATTTCAGTTTTGAAAATTAAATTGGAAATCATTAATTAATTCTTGGTTAATAGATAGAAAAGAAAACGTGTTTTACTTGGATAATGTACTTCACCTCACCTTTCAATTTACTTTTCCTTAATTTTTTCCCATCCCCTGCATTGTAAAAATTGTTATTTGTAAGTATCCACATTCCTTAGGAAAAATGTGGAACTCACGAGTAAGTAATTTTTAACTATGAATATAAGTTAGTTTATCTAACTAATATAGCTTTTAAAAAGTTTCACATTATTGACTAGATATACAAAATTAAACTACAAGCAGAAAGTTAATTAATTTTTTACCAAGGGTCTTAAATTTTTTATTCGTTTAAAATTGTCACATTTTATTTACATATATGAAATTTGATAAATAGAATAGGAGCTATCGATTCTTCTTAATGGAATTTCCAATCATTTTTCTTCCATACATATCAATTTTATTTCAGATGAATTTATAACAGAATTTCAAGGCGTTTTATACTTTGCCGTCATATGGTTACGGAAATGTTTGTAGGTCAGGTTTCTTGAAATAGAAATAATTGAAGAACCAAAAAAACGCATCCAATCACTTTACTAAAAATAATGTATTTACAACAAAATAATCAGTGACATAGTTTAAGGATGAAATAAATCTTTATTTGAGTAAAAATTTTATTAAATTGACATTTTTATTGCATTTAAGATTTATTGTTTAGCGCGAATATGGCTCGATAAAACGCAAATTTACTATTTGGAAAAATAAATATGACATTGATTATTTTAGACCGGAATTAGAATAATGTTGAAAATAGAATAAGTAAAACCATTGAATAATACATGACGTATTTTTGAAATATTTTTTCTATTTTAAAACAATTTATAAATTTATTTGTACTAGTGCATCACTCAGTTATATTTATTTCGAAAATAAAATTTTTATTTCGGAGCCATCAAAAAGTATAAAACAATCATTTATCAAAAAATCTAAAAAAAAAATGTCATTACTTCCCATCGACAAGTGCACGCGTACCATTATATAACAAAGCTTTCTACCCTCCTGTCACTATAGTGCACTGCTCTCCCAAAAACGTGCGACATCTCTCATATTCAACGATCTCATACTAATACACGTCGTATTGCGCACACCGTATAATAATGGATATGGAACCTATACACACACACGCGCCACGAGAGAGAATGAGTTGCATTGTATCGATTAAATGTCGATGAGTCATGCCGTCTCACGAACGAGCGAGAGAGAAAGATACTCTCTGCGCGGGTGTACACACACGTGTATTATATGTATCGTATATATATGTATGCATATATATATATATATATATATATATATATGTCTACGTACACACGTGGGATATATATCACACGATAAAATCTCAGCGCGAGCGTGCGATATGCATCGCGAAGGGAGAGCGCGCAAAGTAGATTTCTTTTGGACAACGAACGAAAAAAAAATATGTTACGCGCTATATTTTGCTCGTGTTCGCTGGGGGATCTCCCCCTCCCCCCCTCGATGCGAGTGAGAGAGAGAGAGAGTGCGGAACACATCCGCGGGGAATATCGATTGCGATATATACTCTCGCCGCGTGTGCTCGCGGAACGAATGTTAAAAAATGTCTTTTTGGAGGAAAAACACGGATTTCGCGTGTAATCTCCCTCCCTCTTCTTCCCTCTTTTCCTGTATGCGTATATATACATGTAGTGCGTGAAAGAGCGCGCGCGCGCGTTTTGCGAGAGTAATACGGTGATTTATTCGGAACGGAAAAAATTTATTTAGCAGGTTTTTTCCCTGCCTTCGTGGATGTAGGCCAGTGTGACGTTTTATTTTAAAGGGCATCATGTACATGGAATATGTATACGTATTTAACTCTGGATCGTGCGAATAATACTGGACGAATGCAATGATGCAATGGTTTTTTTGCGTTTTAGCTTGTATAGCAATTGAAAACGTGAGTAAAACGAGCAGAAGAAATGAATTTTAAAAGGATATTTATGAATATTATGAAATTTTGAATCTATTTGTATAGCTACTTTTCGTTGTGTACAAATGCAAATATTAATTAAATTTTGAATAATACTACAAAATAAATACATTATAGTGTACACTGAGAGAAGGATTTATTTATAGTTAATATATTTAGTAACAGTCAATACGAAATAGTTGATTTGGGGAAATATGGAAATTGTAAATGTGAAAAGATTCACATTTGAATGAAATTCTAAAATATTACTATTAATGATGTTATATTAATAATTAATATAATAATATCTTCTTATGAACTATAAACAAATTTTTCTCTCAGTGCAGTAGTAATTTCACTGAAAAGTTAAAAATAAATATAAAAATGATTTTTTTTAATATATGCATTCAAAAAACTATTTAATTTAACTTCTATATTGCCTTAGAACCAACCTTTTAGAATTAAACAAGGATAGAATTGGAATATTCTAATAAGTTCCCTTTATCAAGTAATAATATAGTGTTGTAATTTCAAAACAATCCTTGTTTTGACTTATACACACTTATTTCACATCGATCATGACTATCGTCCATTCTCAAGACCTACTGCACTTCAACAACTTCTAATTCCTCAAACTACTCACTCCTTGCATTCCCCGCATCCTGGACAAACGCAAAAACTCACAAGCGTTTTCGTAAAAATACCATGCAGTCCACTTTTTCCGGCCACCCATGATGGCTATGCGCGCCACACACACATGCGCACACACAAACACAGGTATAGAACAATCGCATCCTCCGCTTATACGCTGAAGATTCCGGTATCGCGCGCAATTTCAATTAATCGTTTCGAGGTAACTCATAAAAGCGAGCCAAGAGAGTAAGAGAGAGAGAGAGAGAGAGAGAGACTTGCGAAAGGAGCGAGGGATCGATAGATCGCCGCCGCTGCCGTCAACCCGCCGACAGGTATTATGTCGAGTTTGAAATATTTCAGAGTCACGTTCATTGAGAAATATCACCGATTGGAATCGCCGCTACCACTGCTACTGCCGCCGCTCACCTATACGTGTATACACACACTCATATATACTACGACGGGTATACGTATACATGTATATAAGTGTGTATGCCAGCTCCACACAGTGGTATACACGTGCCGCGTGCACAGGCACGGCAATCCTTTCAGTGGATACATATACGTCGTCCTGTGTAAGCCGTGAAAAGTTGATTTTAGCGATGATTTTTGGGTCAGAACATGACTGATAGAACAAGAGAGAGGGATAGCGAGAAAGAACGAAAAGGGGGAAAGAGAAAGAACTAACAGCCCGGGGCTGCTTCGAATGAAATTACACTTCCTCGCTCTCTCTCTCTCTCGCATGTTTTTCTCTCGCGATACACATGCGCACGGGCTTTTGTATAGGACTGTCAGCGCTTTTTTTTACACTTCCACTCTTCTTTTCATCCGCGGAAGTTTTTGCGAGCCAGTGTCGCGGGAATTAGAGGAAAAAGAAAATTGCACGCAGAGCCAAACACGTATGCAGTATATACAGTATGCGGGGAACACAAAAACGGACCACCGCGTCACTTCGAGGCTCTGCAGGAATTGACGAATTCTTTGTTGTTCGGGTATGAGTGAGGAGAACACGCGGGTCTTGTGTTTTGGGTGATTCTTGTCACGATAAATTCGGGATGGCAGGTGTTGTAGTTTTTATATGTCTGCATAGCATGAGAGTAATTCCACTTGTACATTTGGAAATATATTTAATTCCTCGATACCTATAATACAATAATATGCAAGAATACAAAAAGTAGAATTTTTATTACATTACTTCTAAAAAGTTGAAAGATTTTCTGGATTTCGCATAAATAACATATGAATTAAATATTTATTACTTTGGTGAAAATATTTTTGTTATTCTAAATTACCTTTGCCTACTCGGAATAATTATTGATTTGTAAGAATATGAAATATTTTAAATTCGTCATTTTGATGAATTCCAATGTTTTAGGATTTTAAATTAGCCTTCAAACTTCATTACGTACGAATTTCATGAAATTAACAGACACTAAAACATTAAAGTTCTAAGACTGTATATAATGATAAGCGATAGATCATTCTAAGCAATATTTTTCTAAAGATTCTTCTCGTACCTTTCCCCTTTGATAACTTCAAATTTAGGCTATAAACTCTATAAAGGTCTATATATCCAATGACCCAGTTGCTCGGCATCCAGGAAAAACTGATTCGAAAACTCGCTCAACTTTTCGCAGATTCTATGTCAATTTACGGCCCGTCTCTCGCACAATACGCCTCTCCGCACTGCAACTCCTCCTCGAGCTCGAGGTATTCGAGGCAATTTTGACGCCTGGTCAGGCGAGAGATTCCTATCCAATTCGAGTGTCTACTCCCTCTTTCCTATATATACGACAATAACGCGACTCGGTGCATCTCTCGCGCAGTGTGACACGCAACCCTTTGTCCCACTCTCTCTCGTCCTCTTTCTCGCTTAGTGTCGCAGCGATTGCATTAATCGATCTCTGTCTCTATATCTGCAAAACATGAGCTTATCGGGAGAGAGTAGAGGCCCATCGTCGTTGACAAAATGCGTGATTAAAGTGCACGCGCTGAAAGGTCAGTCACCGTTGCCTGCTGTGGGCTTCTTGAGTTGTGTAAATCTCGCTTTGTCACCGAGGGACAGAATTAATTTTGTATCGATTCGCGTGGCTATTGTTTGCAGTCTTTTTGCTCTTTAATCAGTACATCGATTAATTTTACCATTATTTTGTTGTTATTGTTATCGGTGGTGCGGGTAAATTCGGTGCCGTGTTGGTCGAAAATGCGGGTACAGCCGTATAAAAATTATTTAATATTTGCTGAATCTGTTTTTCATATTATTCCGATGGACAAAAGAACGACACAATGGGAGTGAATGAAAATGAAAATATATCTGATCTTGTTTTTATTAAATATTTTATCAGATTACATATTAAACTGTAATGTTTTGTTTCGAAATATTTCTTGTAAACGGTACTCTTATGTTAAAAATGATTTTTATTTATTTAATGGTTTTATTGTATTGTTAACGTGCATACAACGATACTTTACTGTTCTTACTAATTAGAACAATTTGGGGACTACAATAACAAAGTTTTTGAATGAAAACACTACCACCACGGCTAAACTTTTAATGAATACGTTTCTCTTATTTGCTTTACAGCTTAATTACATAAGCTTTCTCGTACTTATCGCAACTTCCTCCGTTCCACTGTAAAATTTAATGAATTTTTCTCACTATTCATCAAGTACTCTTCTACTTTACTCGGTTAACTCTTGATAATAATTCGCAGTTTCTCCATTACAAAAGATTCACGACAGTCAACCTCCTTTCAATCAATTAAATTTTGACTCTCGACTGTACAAAAAGGATCAAACTACGCCAATGTATTTGTGGCATTTAATTACCAACGACATCATCACGACAATTTCCTTCATATACACGCTGGCTGCTCTCGCTCGCAACATGATTCTCCTTCTTTCTTTTTTTCTCTCTTACTCTGTGGTCTGCCGATATCGATGGTAACCCCCCTTTTTGACTCGCTAATTTTTCGTGCGCGGCAAAGCTTTCCCCTCGTGGAAAAACGCTCGTTTAGATCGAGAGTCGCCTGCGCGCGCGCGCGCGACGCGATTTCTCCCATATACGCCCGGTCGCGTCGTGACTCGATTAATTAACAACGGCGAGTTATACGACGAGATAATCCGTCCGTTATTAGCCACGGCATCTCGTCAGGCTTACTCTCTCTCCCTCTCGCTTCCGCCGTTATACTTTCAACGCGCGGCCCCGTTTTCGTCCTCGACGTTCCCGACGTCGTCGTATAGTAGCTGCCGTCGACGCTGTCGTCGTTGTCGTCGTGTGCCCAGGCAAAATTAAGAGCATTGTCGTGTCGCCGCGTGCGCGCACACGGCGGGAAAATAAGAAAAGTTACCGAGCGCTCCTGAGATAAAGTGAGGAGCTGGAGCTGCTGTAGCTTCTGCGAGACGGAGAAAATGAAGAGGGTGAATGTGGAAAGGAAAGAGAGAGAGAGAGAGAAAGAGTGAGAGTGAGAAGCAGAGTGCGGAAAAGTCTTTAGATTTTTTTAAAGCGAAAATTTCTGTCATTGTTTGTCTCCCACGGTTGCTGGGAAAAAGTGAAATTTTTCTGATGCAATGAGAAGTGAAACAAAGAAAGATGGTGTCGCAGACTGATGATGTATTTTTTTCAAAATGAGCACGAAATC
Source organism: Torymus tubicola (assembly GCA_035583055.1). Taxonomy (NCBI): domain Eukaryota; kingdom Metazoa; phylum Arthropoda; class Insecta; order Hymenoptera; family Torymidae; genus Torymus; species Torymus tubicola. Next base: position 16,091,841 of record JAWWEQ010000001.1, read on the forward strand.
TTCATAAGTTTTAATATTAAAGAAGTTTTTCGAGTAATAGTTTCGTTACAATCTCTACAGCTACATAGCACAATTATTATATTAAATTTTTAATTTCCATTACAAAATATTGTATAAATTGAAGAATTATTAAAATTTTGTCCTCGCTTTCCAGTAATGAACCCATGCCGTTAAACTACAAATACTAAATTTCAAACTAGATAAGAATTCTTGGAAATTTGTGGCTCATCATCCTAACTTCTGAGCAACTCATTGAACTTGGCTCCTGCATAAACTTTCTTATACAAATTACACATTTCGTGTCAGACTAACTACGACTCTCTATTTTGGCTAATACTTGCGGTGAAACTACATCAACATTTAAAACCTCTAATAAGAAATATTTTGCAAGAGAAATGAAATTGGAGTTCGCGTTTTCAAAAAGATCAAGAGTCTAAAAATAAATTTAAAAAAAATAGATATTGAAAATCGAATGCCTTTCAATTTTGACCAAAACGTATTTGGGTTACAAGAATTTTACATATCTACTCTACTACATTTATCACGATTTTCCAATTTTTCAACAAAGTTTAAAATACGGAAGGTTTTTTTAGCTTTACATTTCGTTATTTAAAGTTTCCAGTGATGCATTGAAAAAAGCTTATTACGTGACGAATATTTTACCTTGATATTATTTAAAAAAAAATTGTTATTCAATGCGATCCTTTCTGTTCTATATATATATTCTACATCTATATATATTTTCGATTAACTTTTTTGATACTTTTCAAGGTTTAAACTTAAACTTCTGATACATAGTCTGTAAAAGATAAAAGAACGCATTTTTCAACAGTGCAAAAAAAATATATAATTATATAATCCCTCTGTTTGGGGACCCCAAGTCGAGACACAACAATTCGCTCGGCAAAAGCTACGCGCAAACAAAGCGGGCGATAAACAGTCGGCGTAATCTCACGCACAAGTGTGCAGGGAGTGAGAGAGGGAGTTAGCAAAGTAAGAGAGAGAGAGAGAGAGAATCTTACAGAGCTCGAGCCACGGCACATAACGCAGGCGGAGCAAGAATAAGGGAGACTAAGAGGGCCGTAATATGCGAGAGCCCGCGCGCGAACGGGCGCAAGAAAGAGTTTTCCCTCATCCCGCCATCACGTGCACTTGGCCGTTGGGCGCGCCGCTCTTATAAATCTTATGGAAAACGCGCGCGGACGAGCCTCGTATATATATATATATATATATGTATACCGACGAGCTTTTCAGAGACAAAGAGGGCCTCCCCGCGAAAAAGCGGCAGCGCAGTGTGTGGCTGTAGCGAAAAATGGGGCGAGAAAGAAATATGAAATGAAATTGCCGGGGGAACGCGACGTGGATTTGTGCGAGAGAAAGAGAGGGAGAGAGAGAGAGGAGGGAGAAAGAGATTTGGATACAAGAGAATCGCGCGCAGTTTTAAGATATGGAACGAAATTTTTAATGTGATCCGATAGCAAAACACTTTGACATTAGTAAAGTTTTCGAGTATTTTGGTTACTGTAAAATATTTCGTCCTGAATTATTATTAATTTTTACTATAAAACTTAGGTATATTTATTAATTACTTAGCTATAATAAATATTAATAATTTGCAGTACCTATAAACGTATATGGGGTGTGTGAGATTTGTAAAACTATGTACAACCATCCTTATTATTTCTCAAATTTTTGATAATTGTGTTAATTATTCATAAAATAATTAATGCTCTTCCTAGTAACAATAAAATTCTAAAAATTAATTTATAATTCAATTGAATATCAGCATATTTCATAATGAAAGTTCGATTTTTCTCAAGAATATTTTATTTCAAGATTAAATAATATATCTGATACTAATTTTAATGAAAGCAACCGTAATATTTCATCTTATTTATAACATTTCTTTATACATCATTTTTTAAAATACTAAAATCGCATTTTTGCTTTATGAAAGTAATCTAAATATATCAAATATATAGTATTATATATATACAACAAAGCTCACACGCTAAGTAACAACTTCCTCATCTTGCTCCCGAAACCCGTCTAAAAATATAATGAAGCTGTGAAAAATTTCCGCCCACTGTGGAGCTTACTTACAATGCGCGGAAAAAAGCTGTCTCTCCAAACAAGACGGGGGAAAGTGAGAGAGACAAAAACGCAGAGAGAGAGAGAGAGAAGAATCTTCGCGCGGGAACAGCAGCGAAGAAAAAAGTCGGTGGAAAATCTCAGACAGGTGCCATGAACTCTCGAAGACACTTGTCCTTCCCTCCTCGTCTCTTACGGGCTTTTCCTTTTTCTCTCTCTCTCTCTCTTCTACCCTCACTCTTCCTTTTTCTACCCTCGTCGCGATATATATCGCAACGAGCGCGGGAGAACGGCGCAATTTCCATAAGTTGAAAAATAGCTCGTCGCGTCGCCTCGGTTAAAGTGAGAAAAGATCGTCGAGGCGTCGTCCTCTCTCCTCCTCGTTGGCTTTCTAGCTAAAGCTAAGAGCTGAACAAGGAGAAAGATCGAAGAGTCAATTTTTAATAAATATACAGGGCGGAACGAGATGCTGCCTTTTTGCGAGCAGCAGAAGCAGCGGCTTGAAGCTAAAAAATGAAGGTCCGCCGCGAAAGTATTATTGATGGTTTCATCAGCGTAGCGTTATGTATAGCTTTTCAGTAGCGGTTTCATTGTCGAAATAATCGTTTTTATTTTTTCGATTTTTTTTTTTATTGTTATATGTATATTTAAACACGGTCTTTTATTTTTAATTATTATTGCGTTACTTGCCTGATGCTAAATGAATGAAATTTAAATTCACTAGTATAAAAATATAAAGGAGAACATTTGATGTCCTTGATTTGAAAAAATAATGAAGGGATAATTAAAATATCGGAAGTCTGTCAGCGGCTTTCAATGTACTTGATTGGCGCTTACGTTATTAGGTCAAATCTTGCTAGATAGTACTTTAAATTGTCAATCTTTTACTTTTTCTGAAATTGCATATACAGATCTGTCTCAAGTCTTATTTTTCCGTTAAATTAATAATAGAAAAGCTATTTTCAGAAAATATATCGTATTTCATTTTTTCATTTTTCAAATAAATTTTTAAAATAAACTTTCATTCGTTTATTTTTTTATCGCATTTTTTCAATGAAACCGAAAACTTTAAAGATTATTATTCCAAAAAACCTTTACTTATATCCATCTACTTTAAATGCACACAACATGCAACATTTTCATCAACATCTGCATGTTCACCCCGCGTGTAATCCAATAGATTTCTCAATTCTTCATCCGCACGCAATTAATCGCATTACATCGTTCCGCTCGAATACACATTGTATTTCTGAAACATACAAGAACGCCTGTATACGACGCGCACAATAAAACGAACAATATCACGCTGGACATTTTTTTCCAGATGACGCGCGCGTTAGAGCAGCGTTTTCCGAGCAAACAGGCCGATTCTGGAAGGGAAATCAGAATGTGTACCTTTGGGCTTTGCAACTACAGTCGGCGCGTGTACAAACGCGGGACGCTATCTGTTTTAATCTTATCTTAAATCCTATACAAATAGACCAGGGCTTAAAGAAGATGTAAACAAAAATCCATATTTCCGCTTTGTGCACGTTCACCAGTATACGTATATATAGATAAATGTGTAACGGACACGCAGCGTGTGTATGTGTATATCATACAACGTTCGAAGCTTTTAAAGCTATAGAAGTGACACCGCACGTTACATGCGAACTCACTTAAATTCGATAAAACGAATGTCTCAGAGGTAGATAAGATTGTACACTTGCAGCTGTATTTCAAATTTTTACGTAATAAAATCAATTCCATAACTTACACAAATATGAGATAACAAAGATACCAAATGTGGATTATTGTTTTAAGAAAAACCTGGATCTATTTTTATACAAAACTTACTCAGATATATACAGAATTATATACAGAAAAATAATTATGTTCCCAGTAAAAGCGAACTTATCCGTTACCATGATATACGATTCTTTTATACATTCAACTATATAATGTTATTTTAAAGTTAAAATCCACTTTGCAATTAAATTCCTAAATCATTATACTTGTCCACAATGGCCAACCACTATAGACCGTTCTTCATAGAAACGCCTGCCAATTAAAACAGCAATAATCGACCGCAACAAAGATCGCGTACGACCGAAATTGAAAAATCTTAACGAGAGAATACGTGTCGTTGCGCGTATTTCGCGTCAAATTAACAATAAAACATTGTGTTCGCGTTGATTGACGTGCAATCGCAGACAAAAACTATATATTACCCGAGTGAGATAGCGCGCGAAGAGAAAGAGAGGAAGCAGACGAAAAAGTCTGCGCTGCCTTTAGGACAGCCTCTGACAGGCCAATTTGACATAAATCGGAAGTAGCCGGACACGCGTAAGTGGCCCATACACGCGTGCGTATTATACATAGGGGAAATTCACCATGCGTAAAAGATATACGTGCGGAGGAGATAGAAGAGCAGCACGCAGTATAAAGCCGAGGCCGGAGACAGCTCGCGTTTATGCGCATGGGAGAGAGAAGAAAGGACCGCACGAGAGAAAAGATCGTAATCTCACGCATTAAAGAGTGAAAGTTTGTGTGTACGCATTGTTTGAGGAATTAGTTTATTTTTTTTTTGTCCATTTATTCTTTCTTTTTCTCGCTTGTATATAGAAATGTTACATGGTCTGTAACAATTTCGCACGCGCGCTCGGAGTGATTGAAAGAGTCTTGGCGCTCCCTGCGTGCTATTAAGCCACGATTGTTGCGTAATCGACTGGTAATATATGACGAGGGATTCTTTCGTCGTATATAATAAAGTTATGTTTTATTGATGAGCTGGCGATGAGCACGATGATGGAATCCGCAGTCAGTATCTACAGTAATAATTTCAATGTCTGTGCATTGTAGATATGCAATCATAAATGCTATATAATACGATTTTTTATTAATATAATGTCTCTTTAATGTCACTTCAATCCAGAGTGATTCTTTCGCATTAATTCGTCATTTTACTCACTATATACTAATTTATTCTGCACTTTATTTCTCTCAAATAATATATATTTAAGCTTATAGTCATCAATTTATTAATTGTCATCAATATTTTGCTTATCCACTATTATACACCTTTTCCACATCACTTCAGTAACTTATTGCATGATACTCTGCCATTCGTTATATACTACTGAAACCTTTTTTCCCATGACAAAATTCACTCTCTTGCATTCTCCGCGTGTAACGAATTCGAACTCTCAGCCGATTCGCGAGACTCTTTGACATTCCTCTATCTCTCTGAAAAAAGGCAACAACAACGGAAAAAATCCTTTACCAGAGGACTTTTACACTAACCAAGTGGAGAACGACGTTATACACTTCGAAATCGCGCGCGTTCGCTCGCTTTCGTGCACATCTCCTTTAAAGCTTTCGCTGCTTGCTCTCTCTCTATACTCTCTGCTTCTCGTTTCCTCTCTCTATCCCTCCCGCTTTTCGCACATATAGCTTTTGCCGACGTACACCGACGTTGCCACCGCCGCTCTGCCGCTGGGTTAGCCGGTCGTTTCCGCCCCTTTCGCATTTCCCTTCGCCGCCGCCGCTGCCGCCGCCGCTCTTTCGTTCATTAATATCGCACTTTGTATCTCTTCCGGTGTATCCGAGCTTTGGCCTCTCTGCGCGCGGCCGCCCGCCCTTGCTCGCGGCGCTGTTCATTTAAATGCGCCGTTTTTCTACCATCCCATCCCCCTACACCCGCCCCCGTTCTTCTTCGCCTTTGGAGGCTGGTATATGTATATACCCGTTCTATCTTTCTCTCTGTGCGCACTGGGCTGTCCGCGCGCGTCGACGTCCTTTTTCGCTTTCCGCTCTTTCGCTCTTTCTCTCTCTCTCTCTCTCTTTCTCGTCAGTAGTATGGTAGTGCGCTGGGCAGTTGCAAGAGCCGCGCGCAGTTGCAGGGCGTTTTTGCAGCGCTGCGGAGGCGGTACGATGTATCCGTCAAGTTGTACTGACGGTTATTACGAGCCTGGATAGCGCGTTTTAAATGTCTTTAGAGGTGCTGGATTATTACTGGTGTTATGATAAAGGGCTCTGCCTTGTCGTGATGTCTTCTGCAAAAGCGCATATCCTGATGACATATTTCATTTATTTCTTCGATAATGATGAATTTTTATGATAAAATTCTGTAAGAAAATATTATATCTATGATTGTTATTAATTAAGAATGATTTTGTATATTTTAGAAATTATGTGTGGCACTATTATTTTTCTTTTAATTTAGACATTACAAACATGGAATGGAAAATAGATTTATCGCGTTATCGTTACTAAATATGTGTTATTGATTTTGCATTTCCCAGAATGAAAAGGCGTAAGAGTGTTTTTCCGTTATATGAGCGATCACGTAATGATTTATTAGGCTTTCGATGCGCATGATAAAAAAACTAACGTGTTTCGAGTGAAAGTGTGCGATCATAGCGGTACGTAATTGATATAATGGATTTGAATGAGAAATACAAACTCGAAGATGGTTTTCGTTTAAAGCAGTACAAACATTGGTCAATAATAAAATATTGATGTTGCCAGTTGAGTTGTGTAAGAAAACAGTCCGATAATGTATGCGGAGAGGCAGAGTTGATTGTACATTGAACATCATTGAGGAGTATTTTGAAACGAGATTCTCATCTTGGTGAATGTTGTATAGTAATAGATCCCAAGTGTTACAGAATGTTGGTTTCATTGCAATTCTTTAGCATCTGGTGTAACTATATACATATCATCAAAGATTCATTAAAGGAGAAACTATACTATATTTATTTAAGAATATATTAGTTATTATAGTACTTAATCTATAATCTTGGAACTGTAATAAAAAATTTTCAAAATTTTTATGAATCATTTTAATATAAAGAGCATTTTGCCTGATAATTCTAAACCGTTTTAAATAAATGAATTTTACAGGAATTAGTTTGTTGTTTTGCTTATCCATGTAGCTATTTTAGAAACAAATGTTTCACGTAAGCTGAATAGTTACTCAAAGCTTAATAATTTACAATTAAATTATGCACTAAATATATTGAAATTTCAAACCTAAATTCAAATCTCTCTGAATTTTGGATGTTCTAAAATTGGCTTTGTACAATAATCTAGTTAGAATATAAACTAATCAGTTCGAAATCCACTTCAACATTTAATTTCTATATTATTATATTTTGAAATAAAATAATCAAGCATGCATTCAAAATTAGCCACAAAAAAATTATGTACACTGGTTAAAGAATGTAAAGAAAATTTTTCATTTAGGTGCAGTTTCCAGAGTTACTAATATATAATTAGCATATATTCACTCGAGTGTTCAAATATGAAAGTTATAAATGTTTTGATATTTATTTTTAAGTAAACAAAATTCAACTTCATCTTCACATTTTCGGTAGCAGTGCAAGTAAAAAAGTCACAAACTGCACTCTCATCATACAGATATTTTGCTAAAAACTCTGGAAACAGAAGTACACGCTACACCCCGAGCAAAACAAAAACGCAGTTTTGAAGTAACCAAAAAGGTTGGTTTACGTAGCTCTCCCTTCGTGTTGCCGGGGATATATTACGCTTTTCGCATCTTCGTTGATATATTCCTTCTACCTCGTCTCTCTCACCCTCTCTGTCTCACTTCTCCCTCTACTCGGGTAAAGGGAAACAGCGGGAAAGGGATTTCGTGGCGTTGCGCAAGCGTAACCCTTTGAGTAACGACTCTGCTAAAAGAGAGACGTCGAGGCGGCAGTGAGAGAGAGAGAGAGAGAGAGAGAGAGAGAGAGAGAGAGAGACGGTCGTTATGTTTGTCGAGGCGAATCCTCGATGTTCCAAATGCCGCTGCACACTTAAATTCGCGAGGAGCGGGTTCGAGCGCACTCCAAAATTATGTACGAGTCGCGCATGCCCGCGCCTACTTATGTATAATGAGTGTTAAATTGAGCGTTATACAAAAATGTGTAAGAGCTTTTCTTTTCGTGGTACTATAGGGAAAAGCATAAGAATTATTGTCTTGTATATGTAAAGTGTACAAAACTGTTTAAAAATATGTTTTAAAAAAATCGTGTTAAAAACTACAGTAAGCATAATACGTAGCAGAAGTGAATAAAGTGGCGGATGTAATAATTAAATTTTTCTACGTACACATTAAAACTTTTAATTGAACACAAGAATTTTATTTTGAATATGAGGAAAAATCAGAAACAAAATAGAATACTAGTAAATAGTATGCTGTAAACATAAATTTAAAATGTAATATTTCAATATAATGGAGAACTCGTGTTTAGTAACTCAAAAAAGTACATGAAGTTTAACAAATTTTTTTTTTCTTACACGGCAATAAAAGTATTGTCATTAGGCCTACGCAATGGGAGTATAACCGTGACAAAGTATGTTAACTAAAATATTTGTCATTTGAATCATAAATTTAATTCTAAAATAAAATTTACTTGTAGTGAAATTAATAGCTTGAATACGTAAGTGCAATCCAGAATCAAATATCTATACGTTTATAGGAGCCAAACCTTTTTGTCTGGAGACTTACTTTTACAATAAAAATAAAATTTATTTGCGAAATATACCATAAAGTTTGTTTCTTCTAGTACTTGTATAACAGTATCAACCCGAATCTGAGCTTGGCATTACTCTACACTCAATACTGTATATTTACGTATATTATTTATGCAGCAGTAACAATTACTCCGGAATAATTGCATAACAATATTTGGTAATCCGAAGTAATCCAAATAAGTTTATTTTATCCGTGTTATAATCTAATATAATCATACGCATAATAATATACAAACATTGCTGTGATATAAAAGCCTTATTCGGAAAATTCTGTAGATTAATATATAATCATTTGAATAAACTGTTCAATAAACGTGTTCAATAAAAGTAATTAATAAATTTTAATATAATCATTGTTTCATAATAATAAACAATCAATATTATGTAAATATATGCTATAACAGCAGCTTACATTCATAACATAAAAATCAACATACCAAATAAACAGCTTTCTGATGTTTAATTTGAAATTATAATTCGACTTTTCAGTAAGTTTATAACGTATTTACAAAATAAACACGATTATTTTAACATTATTTCACCAAATGAAAAAACATTCAACTACAACCACATTCCCACCTACACGAACAAAAAAATCCTCCTATTCAAACCCCTGATTAGACACATAATTAGCGAACTTGAAAAAAAAACTCCGCACCCTCGCACCTTGGCAGAGGTACACTTGCCCCAACCTTTCCCACACAGAAGCTCGCGTTAAGCTCCGACGAAAGTAAATAACGGAGAGAGCGCACGAGGTAGGAGTGATTTCGCACAATTAGGACCGCTAGCGCGTCCGATTTTAGCTTAGATCATCTCTCTCTCTCTTGTTCTCTCCGACCAAGCTGAACTCTCGCGCGAACCTACAGTCACGGATTTCCCATAGCGTTTAAGCAGATTAAATGGCGCCCTCTCCTTCTCCCTTCATTGGAGTTGCGCTTGCGAACGTGAGGAAGGTTTCCTTTTTTTCTTTCTCTCTCTCTCTCTCTGTTGGTCGGGGGTATATATAGCCGTCACTGAGTATACAGGGAGAAAGTTACGCAGAAGTTTGCAAGTGAGGGCGATGATTGACGTTTCTCCTATTGCCACGGAAATATTGTTTTCGTAATGAAGTTGCGGTTGCGCGCGGGAATTTGGAAAGGGGCCTATGCGAGGGCAGTAGTGTGCCAGGGGTCGCGCTTTATTAGGAAGGGATGATAGTCGGTTTTCGTGTTACGCGTGGGGTAATGACGTGGCGGTTTTGGCAGAGACAGCTGGATTTTTTCTCTCTCTCTATATATGTATACTGTCAAGGTAAATCATATGACGTTAAATGAAAAATAGGCTTAATAATTAGATTGAGCGTACGATGGAATTGGTTTATTATAGGTATCGAAGATTTACCAGTGGAAGAGAGGAGTGACGGTTTTGTTGAGGATTGTTTCTGAAGTAGGTCACGTTCTAATTTATGATTGTTCATAAAAACGTATATATAAAAGTTTTGAAAACACTTGAAGATAAAATTGCACACTATGGATAAAAAAGCTTTTTCTACATTTTCCTGTGTACTCTATTGATAGAGAACAAAAAAAAGGAATTTAATTGTATTTTCTTTTGTGAAAATGAACGGTAAACAATTCTCTCCGATCCAGATGAACTTGATTATATCACAATTCGAAACTTTAAGAACTAAATTTTGCACAAAAGTCGTTGTACAACAAATACCATATGCATTAATTGACTTAGAACTAAAACAAACACTAACGAAATTATTTTAATTCCAATATTACATCTCACCGTTAAAACCGTACATATCCCCAAACGTAACCGTCTCGATTCCTCTTAAAAAAAATTCACGCCACTCTGGTAAAAATAAAAGCGTAAATCCAAAACACGCACACGTCTGCAACTTCAAAGGCTTGCAGTTCCATTCGGTCGACCGATCGAACAATCCGTGCTGCGACACACACACACACACACAACACAACGCATAGCCTGAGCGCGTGCTTCTATACTACACGCTTGAAGGGAGAGACACACATGGTATACGGAATACGAATATATACACCAGGGTTTCCAGTTGGGGCGCGGGGGTGGCTAAAATAGATGGCACGTAAAATCGTGTTGCGCGAAAACGACGGCAATCAGTGCCTAAATCAATTTCGATTCCCTTCAAAGCCCGTTAATTCCAATTAGCGAAATCCCCGCGTGCACGCGTTCCGCAGCTATATATATACGTTCTCGCTGCTGCTGCTGCTGCTATGCACGCCGATCGAGTTTTACCCTACTCCTCTGGCTCGCTCGCTCGCTCTGCCGCAGCTGGAAATCTGCGCACGGAACGAACGCACACATAAAGCCTAATTACCCTAAAACGATCGCGAGCGCTATCGTTTCGCGATTGCTCGCCACCACCATCACTATACCGCCACTGCCGTCGATGCTGCTGCTGCTGCTGCGGTTCGTGACGAATTTTACAATTACCAGGAGAGTTCTCGAGTTCTCGAGTCTTCCGCTACTCCTTCCTCTCGCTTACTCTCTCTCTCTCTCTAGCTCTCTAAAGTTAACCTCCTACGCTCACGATTTCCGCGACTTGTTCTCGCTAATGGGAATCGCGATAGATAGAAATGCGCGAGCGAACGCTCGTGTCGCTTTGCGAACCGACTGTTTGTTCATGCATTTGGCTGTGAATAGAGAAGGAGGGAGGGGGACAGAAGAAACAGAGGCGGAGAGGACAAATGGCCCGCGCGCGGGCGCTTAATTGACGAAAAATGGAAATTCAAGAATCGAGCGTATATAACGGCGCTTTTTCTTTTTATTTTTCTAATGGGTTATATATATGTGTGTGTGTGTGTGTGTGCAGAGGAGATAGTGCGCGCGTTGTGGAGTCTCGGTCACGGCTTTGCTTCATGTTTTCATTAGTGGGGCTCGAGGCTCTCTTGAGATTTCTCGGGAATAATGCGCGCGCGCGGCTTGCGCGAAGAGGAGGGGATTGTATTGAGATTTTTCCTCATGTGACTCGGTGAAATATAGCGTATATATAGTGGCTGTAAAAAAAAGTTAATAGAGCTAGAGCATAAATGGGGACAAAAATGATATACCTGACGGAAAACTGCATATGAGCGAGCTGTCAAAAAAAGGTGGATTTAAATTTTAATGCGAAATTTAAGCAGCTTTAAATGTTATAAAATTCACTTGAAATTTATTCATACGAAGATGGGAAATAGGAAGAAGGAGTCTTTATTTCGCAGTCAAAGATTAAATATGTAAAAGAATAGTTTTTGAGTGAAGAATGAAAATGGAGATTATTTCGTACAAAAACGAACAAGAACTGATTTTACGTTTGCGAAAAGAAAGCTTTTTTATTTTTGTCATCTTTAATAGCCATCAAAATATCTACAAATTAAAATATCTCGCTTATTTAAAAATATATCCTTAAAAGTTACTTTTTTGTTTTATTTAAGGCAAAAAATTTTAATACCATCAAAAGGATAATCTTCTCTTTTTGTAAAAAACATTTTTGTAATTTTATATACTGGAAAAATGGAACTCGTACTTCGTGAAGAGCAGAGGCAATTTAAAAACCACTAGACAATACTGATCGTCCAATACTTAATCGTCGAAAAATGGAAATCGGAAGAGTGAAGTTTATGTCGGTCGGGAACGACTATCTGCTTAATTGACACTAGAGAAAGAGAGAGAGAGGCCGGCCCGTGAGAGTTCGTTGTTGTTGCTTCATGTTTTCATTAGGCTCTTTCTTCTTTCTCTCTTTCTTTCTCTTTCTTCCTCGCTTGCTCGTTCCACCGGAGGTTTTACGAGGATAATAGCGACCGGAGAGATCCTGGGAATAATGACTTGTGCAAGCGACGGCGGCAGCGAACCGTCAGCAGCGCATTGATTTGAGATTACGGAAAGGAAATACTTACTCTCTCTCTCTCTTTCCCGCTCACGCTTATCTCTCTTCACTACGTAGAGATGTGTGCCGAGGAAAACGGCCGATGCACGCGGATGTATAATATGCGAGTGGTTTTTTTTTCATCGAAATCTGTTTGTAGAAAGTCGCGCAGGCGGGGGGAATTCGTTTGTGGATGCACGATATGGAAATGTTGCGGAGTCACGTATTGCTTGATTTTTAACTCTCTTTCTCTCTGTCGTAATGGTTGCTTATTTTGAGAACTGTAATGCAAATAATTCAAGATGATTGGTATCTGTGTACTTTATCCTCGAGAGCATAGTTTTAAATTACGTGAAAAGTGTTCTGTCAAAGTATTATACCTCGCTGGGTACATCTCCTAAAAGATTTGATTAAAATACCCTCACCTTTTCTTTCTGCCTTTAATTTTCTCCTAAAAAATTCGCCTAATAAAAAAGTACCACAATTTGCATTCCCAGCTCATCCTCCCACACCCTCTCTACGAAAAAAAAAGAAATGAAGACGCGACGCACTGCAGCCATAGTTCTCTCTATCTGTATCTCTCGCTGGATGAAATGAAAAAGCACATCGCACGCGAACCCTCTCCTGCGTGTCTTTTCCTCGCCCCTTTGGCGCGTTCTTCCTCTCTCTCTCTCTTTCTCTCCTACGTCCCTTCTAATCTCATGATAATTCGCCGCGACGACGGCAGCGCGGGGATGGGAAAATGACGGTCTTTGACGCGACTTAATCCGTAGCGTTGTCGTCATCGTATAGACGCGCCCTCTTCGCACGCAAGGCAAATTGTCGGGTCCATCCTTATTCGAATTCTATTCGGGGTAATTTGTAAGCGCGCTTCGTGGCCGCCTTATACGATGCGCCTCGTTCTTTTTCTACGACCGTCTGTGCGTTGTATCGTCTATATCGAGTACCGTGGATACTTCTTTTTATCGCTGCCATCTTTTCCTTCTTATTAACTTTATCTCTTTGCTTTGGTGATTCAGGTGGAGTTGGCATTGCTTATTGAAATCACGTGTACGAATATATTGAATTAGGTTAATAAGATCAATGATTGCGTTGTAAGGTACGACAGTATTGTATATTTAACAATACAATAACGTATTTTGAACCAAAAATCAAATGAAAATTAATCTAACTAGATTGCTTCACAATTCAAGTAATGGATGTGTACACAATGTAATATATTATTAGTTGAACAAATATTAATTTATAACGCAAGGGAACCGCCAAAATTGCGTTAAATTCTCAATAATTGTTATACACATATATAACGTATGCACATATATATGCCTTTTAATATTAAATCTAAAAATGAAATTCTCTCTTACTTTAATTCAATTTCTTATAACTACTTGACAAATTTTCGACAAAAATTTTAATAAGTTCCCTGACAAAAATAAACCTTCAACTTATTCAATTTTGGGACAGGAGAAAACTTTCCTCCCACGCCGGCTACACTGCAAACATCTCAGAAAATTTTCCTCCTCCGTCTGCCGTGCACTCCTCCTTCTAAACCTTTCCTCGGTAGCCTCGTTCCATCTCTTTCACTATCCTCCTCCTTCTCCTCCCACCTTCGCGTGTTTTATTTCTGCGCTTCTATGCGGCAGCAGCAGCAGACGCGCGCGCGCGCGTTCCTCACCGGGGGCCAAATTATAGATCGGGGCCACGAGCAGCAGCTTTTCTAGCCTCCGCTCGCGCGCCAACCCCTCCGGCGGCCGAATAAATTTCTCTCTCTCTCTCTTTCTCGTTCTCTCTCTCTCTCTTGAGCCGCGAGAACCTTTAATCAGCGTGTTCAAACGCGCGGCGTTCGATTGGTAAGTAAAAATTGTACTTAATATACTCGGTAATGACTGTGTTTCCACGCGAAAGGTACTCTCTTGTGGAGCCCCGTCACGTTGAACATACAAATTGAATGGCTGCGTGCGTGCGCGCACACGAGCGAGTGTTGTATATATATATGTCGAGAGCATTGACTCTCGATCTGAAGTGTCTGTATACATATATATGTACGTACAAGTAATACACATGAGCGCGCGTTCATGCGAGAGTCGTTTTTTCTTGTCCCCGAGGAGTTTGAAAATGGATATACGGGTGCGGATGAGAGAGTCTTTCTCGCGCGCGTATATGATGCGGGGTTTTTGATGTGAAACTGACATATGCCGGTGCTTGATGATATGATATTAAAAATTGGTAGTACGCGCCGTGAGTATGTACACGCGTCTGTTTTTATTAGGCCCGTTGGTTTTGCTATATAAGTACGCAGTGTTTGTGCAAATGCGTAACTGCTGGTTTCCTGTTTTTCTTTCCAAGTCAATATTGATCGAGTGCTGTAATAATTTGGTAACGAATGTGTTTATGTATCTATATGAGTCACAGTTGGAATTGTGCGTTGTTTGTTATTGAACAATTTGTTTAGATGATATCGTATAAGTATTATTCTTATTTCTTCATTTTAAACTTGTAAAATAACAGAGGCACATAAGTTAAAATGTGGTCTGATTCCGAAGACCGACAGTTATATATTTTTATCTATTTTAACACGCTGAACTCAAATTTAACCTTAATTTTGCTCTAATATCCCACGATTTTGGGATACCTTTAACTTTAAAAATTTGAAGATTGAAAAAGACAGTATCATATTATTTATTAGTGGCAGTGTATAGTACTAACCATATCCTACATAGTCCATTTAGAAGGATCAAAATATCATTTTTCTATTTTGAAAAATATTCAATAAAATTGTACATCTCAAAAGAGGAAAAATCATCTTTACATGATTCGAAACTTTAATTTGATATTTATAAAAAAATATGGTGTTTAGATTATATAAAATAAATATTTAAAAATATATATTTTTAGAGTTCGAGGTATCTCAAAATTTAGAATATAGAACGAAATTTAGGTCATATTGGAATTGAGTGCGTCAAAATAGATATATAGAGATATGATTGTCGGTCGTCTGAGACAGACCACTTTTTTATTTCTGTATTATATAATTAATGTTTATAACTGAAATTTATTCACCACCTACTTTTATCTCATAATCTATTTATTTGTATTATAAAACATTGAAAACATATTTATTTTTTAAATGCTCAAAAGATAGATAAGTTTGGTCTTAACTTGAATTTGTAAACTTATATTTTATAGATAGCAATGTATACAGACACAAGTCAATGAAGATTATAAAATAATCTTTTATCATATGTGTTATTTCACATAATAAAGAGAAGAAAGAGATAAAGAAAACAACATGTCGTTATACGACTAATAAATAATTTCTCGTACATTAAGTTTATGACACCGAATTTATCAACTCTAAAGGTATGTCTCGTAAAATTGCATTTTGAACTTTATTTATGCGAAATATAAAGAGCAAACTTTTTTAAACTTGAGAAAAAGTCAAGAGTTTATATTTCGCGTAAAAAGTATTTTATGTAACGTTGCTCGTGAGCAGGAGAATTCCGTGCTGCGAAGTTAATGTACACCGACAACGTTTGTCCCGTGGAAATAAAAAAAAACCTATCTTCCGCACTTAAAAATAAGTTTCTCAACGAAAATATTTTAAACTTTCATCGTTAAACTCCAGAATTTCTCTATATATATTTTTAATTCACATTGCGCAATCTAGTAAACATTTTCCTTCATCTTACAAATTATCTTAAATTAAAAAACTTTCACAAGCATCTCGATATGTAAACATAAAAGTGCAATAACAAAGATTGATGTCAGTTATTTATCTGGTATGTTTTTTCGAAATAATCAAAATAGAAATTTAAGTGTAAATAATCAATATTAACATAAAAAAAATATTTCTACATAGACCTTTTTAATCCTATATTGCAAGCAATCCTTAAATTCACCTTTACATTTAAACCCGAAAAACCAGGAAAAACTGCGTTCTCTTGAAAGGGTTAAAAAGAATGGCCAATTCGTCGTAATTGCATCCCTTTAAACCTGAAAATGCTTCTGCGGCAAAGCTAGCCGAGGTGCCCCGAGAGTTCATCGACTGCGGCCCGATAAGCCGGTAGTGGTAGCGTTCGTTTCTCTCACGCTCTCTCACTCTTTCTCTCCCTCTTCCTTTCCCAGGAGGAAAATCGTCAATTCGGAAAATCACTTTTTCGCCTCGACTGCGGCAATCGGCCGTGCGACACGTGCAATTGCCGGCAAAGAAGTGTAAAAGCGAAAGAGAGAGAGAGAGAGAGAGAGAGAAAGGGATATGGATGGGCGACGCGCACGCGCGTGACCCAGATTTTCCACCGTCGGCTAGCGGTCTTTGTTCGTAAATTAGCCGTTTCATCTTCCTCTCTCTCTCTCTCTCTCTCTCTCCCTTCACGTAGCACGCAGGTGGAGAGTCGCGGGCGATAAACTCCGTCTGCTACATACACGTACACACCAGAGCACACCTAGGTACATATATATACGTATATATACGCACCTATCTCATAGAAATCCCAAAGTGCAGGCATGCCCGCAGCTCAGACACTATGGGCATAACTATTATGTACTCTTTGTGCAGTGGTCGAGTGACGCGCGAACTCGTTTTGCTGGTATATATATATATACTCCGTAGCAAGCGACGAAAATTTCCCAAGCGCGGGTGCGCGCGTGCGACCGCGCGCTCGCCTTAATTAAGGGTGTAATGAATGGCTGATTCGAACGTCGATACGCGCGGGAGGTCGGCAAGTGGTATATATACACAGAGGGAGAGAACGCCTGTGGTGGTTTATTTTTGTTCTCTTTGTTTTTTTTTGGTAGCCCAACCGAACGTGCACCTTCATTGATTTGTTAATAATTCTACAGTGTTTTGTGGGCAGGTAATTGGAAAAGAGAAAGGGAGAGAGAAAACGTAAGTACCTGATTTCTAAGTGGTATTTTCATTTCGAAAATATGATTATATCTGTAGCTGTAAGAATTGAAATATCGTAGTACCTTGCCTTTTCAGGTCGTGACTTCCATAAAGGTTGGAATGTCTTTATTAAAATTTGAAAATTATATGATTTTGGTGAGTAAACGCAGAGTGTTGAGATGCAAAGTTTGTTATTAACTTAAATAGGTTTATTTATTAAAATGAAATTTTGATTAAATTTTGTATTTATTTCTATCAGATTGTTGCATTCATTACGAAATTCAAAGAAAAATGAGAAATGGGATATGGAACTGTGATTGATAAAGTATAATTAAATTAGTTGGCGTAAAAAAAGTTTTTATTTTATATATATTATTTATAAAAATAAGTTTTAGTTGCTATTATTATAAATAGTTAAACTATATATAGTTTTAAATAATGTCAAAAAATCAGGCAACGAAAATCATTGATTCATCAATGATCAACCCATGTTTGGTGGGTAAGGTCCAGGTCCCAATGGGCGGGTGTCCTGTCCGGGTACCCTGATTCCGGTGATTGGCACGCATTTGCTGGCGTAGCCAAGGCACGCCAAATCACGGCAGCAATCTTCGTAAACATGGCACTAAAATTAGAAAGTTAAGGTTTCATAAGTTTTGTCCTTTATTTTTTATTCTATTTAAAGTATTGAGTTGTTTGATGATTACCTTTCCTCCCCATGGGCTGCATTTCTTTTCTTGTGCGAGAGCAACAACGGCGATCAGAAGAACAGCGAAAAGAATGTAGGCAAGACGGGCCATTTTTTTTTTTCTGAAAAATTTAATCAGAATATTACTTGATATATTGAGTTGATGCAATCGTTTTGGTATTTCCACATACGAATACTATACTGGTTTAGTGTTTACACAATATTAATTATATTATTATTCATTTCTAAGATTAAAAGGAATTCATTATAATTTAAAATTTATACTTATATTAATCCTTTTATATTCATAAAAGTGTAAATGTTAAAATTTCAAATGAAAAAATTATCTTATTATGTTGACTGATATGATTCATTATTTATATAATGAATAATTTTTAATATATCAAAATTAACATTTATATTTTAATATGTATGCAACAAAATGTAGGCTCTATATTATAGCAAACGTCAAAGGACATTATCCAGTATAGCAAAAATACATTTTGTTCTGAGAGATAGTACTTACTGTCTGGTATTGATGAGACTAACTTGAGAACTGTGTTTTGTACATGTGCTGTTACTTATTTATACTACTCGACGCTTGAAAAAGATAAGAACTCAGAAGGAAAGTGGGGCGCACCGTTCATGTGGGTAATTTTATGTAGTTAATGAATTGTGAATGTAGTGTTTGCTCATACTTTTTAAGTGGATTTGAACTGAAACTTTTGTTTGACTCTAATATAGTATGCATAGTAGATTATTGTATGGCAAATAAAATCAAATTTAATAGATTAAACTTTTGTCTAATATAATTAGCGCTCATAAGTAATGTTTACCAAAAACTACAATTAGTTTGGCAAAAATTCTTTTACAGTCTCTGTGAGACTGCTCTTAATCTGGGCAATACATTTTTATAAAATAATATAAAGTTCTTGACCAATCAGTAACGCACAAAATACTATCTTTTTTATTGAAAAACGTTTTTATAAATGTGAATAATTGTCTTGTACGTTAATTGCATTTAGTATCTAATCTCATAAATGTACTTTAAATGTAAAACGTAATTTATTTTCTTAGATAATCAATAGATAAATGAATAATTCAAGATTGTAATTAACGTAATGAAGATGTTTAATATAGTTACAATATTACTTATGTAAGAAACGATAGTGTCACTTGCACGCAAAGTTCTTAACAATCTCAAATAATAATTTGTTATCGTGGAAATACATCTTAAGGCCAGGAAACAGTTACAAGTGTTTGTCGTTTAAAATGAAATTCCCTAAATTATCTCAATCGCTAATGAGTGTCTCTTATGATAAACTTTATGATAAACTGCTATTTTTTTATTATTAATGGATTAATCAAAATTCTATTTTTAGTTTAGGAACTTCCCAAACCATTTTTCTACCTAGTAATTAATAAGATTTTTGTAATAAAAATTAATTTTAGATTTAGTGTGATTAAAAGTCTTTAGTAATATAAAAATTTTAAATTTATAAGTAAAATTCAAATTAGTCAAGTTGCCACATCATGTGCGATAATACGGTTTCAGTATACGTTCATTTTTTTGAACATTGCATCAGTTAAAACATCCACCAACAAGAAATCAATTACTGGGTATTTTTGTCAATATCATCAATATTTTGTCAAAATGCAAACATTGAATAGGATTACAGCAAAGTTTAAGTTTATGAGATTAAATGAATAGCATAGATCTATGAAATTGTTACAGTTTGAGTCTGCAAGTTTTGTTTATACAAATTTTTGCCTAGGATACGAACCTACGAACCTATAACTATAACATTTGTATATTATGTCAGGTTTTATAAATATTTGTGTCCAAACTTTTCTATAGATCCATAATGATTATAGAAAATGCATTTTATAAATTACCAATATTATACTTTTTAAAAATTGTATTTTAAGTGCTCAGATACCGCGAATGTTACATATGAAACTAACAAGATAGTATAAGATAGATACTTTTTTTTCCGAAATGCAAATAGTATTCTGCGCATCATTCCAATAAAAAATTTTTTTTTTTTTCTATTACTAAGTCATCCTACCTGTCAATCAACATAATCATATTAAGAATCAATCAAATAGTTTGCTCAAGTTTATTCAAATATCTTACAATGCGACTACTCCGTTCTATTCGTTCTATTGACGTCATCGACTAAACAGCTGTGATCTATGTAAAACTACGTAAAATTTACGATACCAGCCATAACTACATTCAATTAACTTCCCGTAAAACAGTTAAACGTATAGTACACACCATCAGCTATTTTATTTATTGCGCTTGACAAATATATACGATAAAGCAATGAAAAATATCCCCGGTTGTTACGTAAAAAAACCCACAATAGCCCTGCTGTCTTACTCCTCCATCTGAAAATCTCAACTTTCATTGTTCTCCACAGCAGTGGCTCGCGAAATCGCGGGCGCTCGCATATAAAGGAATCTCAAAATTCCATCGAGACCGTTCCGAGATACACTTACGAGAAGGTCTGCTCGTAGCTCGGCAAATCGTAGGAGTCATCTCTACGCCAGGCTACCTGCACGACGTCATAAATTCATAAATGCAGTATAATACGCCAGCAGCAATAAAACCGCGAGCGCCTAATTTGTAATCCTCCGTGCATGTGAACCCAATGGCGAAATTTCATAATCCTTCCCAGCAGGGTATATATATATTCATATATCTTATATATACTAT
>JAWWEQ010000001.1:16119260-16343108 GCA_035583055.1 Torymus tubicola
TATATATATATGTATTGGTATGTATTGCAACGTGGAACGTGTCTTTTTATCGGGTTGGCTAATCGGCCCCGCGTGCCGTAAAAGAGAGAGAAAGAGAGAGAGAGAGGCAGTTGAAAGATGAATCGTGGAGGGAAATTGAGATGCAGCGACGTGATGCTGTTGTGCAGAGAGGGTGTCATGCCGATGTTGACGGGAGGAACAAATGGTACTGATTGGTCGTAACGAATGGATAAAGGGTTCAATGGATTTATTGTCGCGCTCTGCTTTGGATTCATTTCACGTATTCTGTAACTTTATCGTTTGTTGTAACTTTTAACAGAATAATCGGTGCAATTTTTATGAATGCTTTAGAATTAACAAGGTTTACGGTTAATAAATCATTTAACCAGGCGATTAATGTAGATAAAGTATTTCTTTTTCTACGGAAAGTACTGGAGAATGAAGTTTTAAATAGAAGAAAATATTACAGATATGTGATAATAAAGTTAAAAAGAGATTTTATTCGTAAGATTAATAAAGCCCTCGCATTATAATTATTTTAAATTTCAAATTTTCACTTACTATCTCAAAATGACTCACATTCGCAAAAGTGATATTTACTCATTCACCCATACGAAGCGATCATTGTCTCCCCACCTGTGCGCACACATATAGGCGCAATCTTATGCGCGTTGCGGGTCCTCACTTTCTTTTTCTCCGCGTGAGGCATTGTCGTGGCTTTCTTCAATGCAGCGCGACTCGTCTCTCCCTCCTTCTCAGCCATTCTCCTCTTTATTTCTCTCATTTGTCATTCTGCTCTTGCTTGCACTCGCTTGCATCTCTTAATGCCGTCGTAATTCTCTCTTTTTTTTTATAGTGTCGGATATTTAACATTCTTGCGTTTAGTATCGCGCCCGCCCAGACGTGATTCATTTATCGCGATTTTTCGTACATAATGATTCTTAATTGTACGTCAAAATAAATTTTTCGGTTAAAACACAGGGTCCATTAGCTGCTGCGACGAGGTGGAGTTTTAATCGATAGTATATATCACTTTGACCGAAAAGATATACACTAAAAATTTTAGCCATGGAAACATGTTTTTCAATTTTAGTATTATAGTCGCATCATCTATGAAAAGAAAAGGTTTGTTATTATTACTATATCTATACAAATTAAATGCCTTTGATTAATCAACAATTATGAACAAGGGAAGTACAATAATTTCTATCCACTTAATGAGGTGTTTCTGTAATTAATACCACCATTTGTTGGATGATGTACATTCCGAAAATCCGAGTCCCGCATAAATTCTTGAATCAGCCGGTAATTGAAGTAACGATGCCTCTTGGCGCTGGCGAAATAAAAATTTCAAATGGCTCGCATTAGCCGTTTTTAATAAATCCTAAGTAATTCCCACGGCTATATACCGGCCGGGGAATTCGCTCATCGTCCTTTGGGCTCTTCCACTTCGAGAGGAGGAGAGAAGCGTCTGCGCGAATTTTAATGGGTCCATTTTAGCGCGCGATCTTCGAGCCAAAAAGTGTTCGAATAACACTGCTCCTTTCAGAAGCGCAAAATTTCAAGAATAACTTCAATACCATCGTCTCGACTTTTTCCTTTCTTATACGTTCTTCCTCTTCTCGTGTTTTTGCGCTCGTTTCTCGCTTTCTTTCCATCTTCATTCTCCGCCTTACTCGCGCCGATGCAGCAGCAGCAGCAATACAACGACGTCCACTTGTTCGCCTTCCTCCGCGCGGCTTTTAATGTCCCCATTCGAAGGACGCGCGCGAGCTGCACTATACAGACGTTTTCTTGCGCGACCAGCGAAAAAAGCGAGGGAGGAGGAGGTGAGGGACGAAAGGGGGCCAAAGTCGCGATGGTCCATTATACGCGGCGAATTCGAAAGAAGTAAGTGGGCGAGTTTATACGAGGAAAAAGGATCCACGAGAGAAAGAGAGAGAGAAGGAGGATGAAAAGGTTCGATTCGACGCGCGCGCGACGACGACGACTACGGCGCTGCTTTGTGAGCGCGCGGGGATGACGACGCGGCAGCGACACGACGACATGCCTTTTGTTCTGGTAAATCGGACATTTGCCACTTTTAGTTATATAGCAAGAGCGAGAAGGAGAACACTGTTGTCTTGTTTTTGCTCGGCCCGTGCGGCACTGGCTAGCCTTCATTCTTTTAGCGCTAAAAGCTATGCCGACTTTCGTGACATAAATGGCACGGGTTATATTTGGTACATGAACTATATACATATATGTATATAGACACATTTGATATTTTAAAATGATATTGTATAGAGCTAGATTGCATTTTGAATATTAATTTAGATATATACGCAGTAATAAAATTAAATATTTAATGTGTAATCCGTAATATGCATTAATTTTACAATTTGGTCAACATTACTCAGAGATGTGACATAAACAAGTCTGTAATAATAATTAAACTAATCCCAAAGCGACATAGTTATAAAATTTAATACACCAGATCGCGTTTAATTAAATTATACGCGTTCATCGAGCAGCTTATAATACTTTATTATTTATCCTTAATTACGCTGAACCTACGCTAATTTCGACGCACAGAAAAGAAATTGCCCGAGGCCAGAATAATCAAACAATTAATGTCCAATTAAACGGCCAATTAAGAGGCGAAAATAAGCACTTCGTGTTTATTTTACAGCGCATAATTAAATATCGCGGGGGCACGAAAACTTGCGCGACGTTATAAAGTGACAAACTTTGCGTCACAATAAAATCATAAAAGTCGGGCGCTTTAAGTGCGAGCGAACGGCACTTTAACTTTGCGCGCGGAAAAAGAAAAGAGCGGCGGCGCGCGAGCGCGCGCAACGGTATAAAGCTTGGAGAAAAAGGAAGAGAGGAAGGAGGAGCGAGCGAGGCTCGACGAGAGAGAAATCCTAAGGTTCTGTTGCGAGACGCACGATTAATTCGTACTTTTCACTTTGGACGAGAGAAAAGGGAAGTGAGGGGGCAAGAGAGGGAAAGAGAGGAAGAATGTTAAGTCTTAAGTTTGCCAGGTGAGCGAAAAAGAAGTGAAAGCGTAATGCGCCTTATTAAAAAGGCTTTAATTTCACGTAAATAGGCGTAGATAAGGTTTATCTGACGAATATTTGTATACAAGAAATTTATTACTTTTTATTATATTTTATAATGTTTGATTTTACATGAAGTATAATATTATTATTGTAAACAATGTGCGTCATATGCACTGAATATTGTAATAAAACAATTCGTGGATATCAAATTTTTTTCATAAATTCTATAAAATATTCAAAAAATAAATAAAACGTGTTTGTCTTTTTTATTTAGATCTATATTTTCTTAAATTATCTGTGATATTTTACATTCATGTATGATATTTTAATAAACTGAATAATCACCAATCGCTACATAAAAAAAGGGATTTAAGGTCTAGAGACTTTAGTAGTACACCGCACTTAATTTAATCGAGAATTAAGTCTTGAAAACCACACGCGTACGACAAACCCGTACAAAACGAGCGAATGAAACCTGGAAAGCCGAAAGCAAGAGTAAACGAGAGTAGTAAGCGCGTACACGCGGATTCCTTCTCCTTCTCTTTCTCTCTCTCTCTCTCTCTCTCTCTCTCTCTCGGTCTCTGGCGAAGGCGTACAAAAGTGAAATCGAGGGCGAGGCAGCGGAACAAGCCTCTCTTTCTCTCTCTCTCTCACTCGCGGAATTCAGCGTCGGGTTGTTACCCTGTCTCCGAAGCCCCGCTCGGTTCTCCCGATTCCCCTCCGACAAATTCGCATTAGTACGGTAAACGCGCGAGCGCGCGGCGCATCACAGAGAGCGAATGAGAGAGAGAGAGAGAGAAAGAGAGGCGAGTGATGGACGGACAAACCGACGGAAAAGAGAGCAAAAGTCGTCGTCGTATAGTCGTCTTTGGCCGACGGTAGTGGCAGCGGCACTGCACCGCAGCAGGTTCGACTTTAAGGACGTTGAATGGAAGGCCTGCGTGGAAAGAGCGAGAGCGAAAGATAGTCAAAGGAGCGAGCGAGCGAGCCGCTTACGAGCTTTTAATTGGCTTACTTTGCCGCCTGGCGACGCGCACGCTTTTGTTTTTTTCCCTGCGGCGAGGGAAACACTGCTCTCTGTGTATATATGTATGTATGTATAGTGGTCTTGATGTTAGAGAGCGCGTCTCGTGGTGTTTTATCAGGGTGAATGTAAGTATAGTGGCCTGCGCACAACGAAGTTAAGCGCCTTTTTTTTCTTTGGTCTCGTCAAATTGTCGTTTAATTTTTTTGGTAAGTGTTTAACTAATGGCGAAGTCGTTTTAACTTGATCGCAGCTCTCGATTAATAAATGAGCATGTGCAGTGCCTCCATTAAAAGATTTATATTATAGTGTTGAAAGAAATAATTTAATTAAAAAATTCTGCGAAGAAACTGAAATTTATAACAGGAAAAAACATTGCAACCTGCACTTATATTCTAAATCTTTCAATGACTCAAAAGTATCATAAACTCATACTCCTCGAAAACCTTTAAAACGTTTATTTCTTTTCCAAACAAGCATAAATCACAGCCGTATTAAAAACAAAATTAATACACCATGTTCGCAAAAAGCTCTGCTCCCGCATTATATACACTCGCATCCGCAATTAACGATTCGAAAATATCCCATCTCTCACTCGGAATTTTAACGAAGCCCTTAAAAAAATCATTCACCCATGCTGCACTCTCTATATACCTCCCATATGTACATCGCACCTCACAAAATATTTCATCGACACAGCGCGCGTACGATAAATAGCGCCCCCTTGAAAAAAGCTGCATCTTTCTTTTCCAACGCAAGTCTATTCCCGTTCGCGTCACCACCTCTGAAGGGAAAAAAGCTCCCGTTCCACGCACTTCTCCCCTCTCTTTTTCTCATATTATAACAGACTGCGCCGCGAGAAAACGTGTCGAAAATTCAAAAGAGTAAGAGAGTATATAAGTATAAGCGCCTACGCCACATGACGCGCGCGTGAGGTGACGACGCGCTCGATCGCTTCCCCTTCGCGAGTGACGAATATTGCTCTCCAGACGCGCGCTCACTCTTATGTATACATATATATATATGTGCACAAGAGTGTGTGTGTGTGTATATCTATATATAAGCGTGGGCGCGAGCGTCTAATGAGTTGACGGCTTCTGTCGCGGGTAGAGAGAGAGAGAGAGAGCGCACGCGTCAAACGTCGTCTCTGTCTACTAACGTCGTCGACGGGACGAGAGAGAGGAGAGAATGGGCGGCTCCGCGAGCGATGACTGTCGGAATTGCATTACCGAGCAAACTCACTCTATATACGTGTATGTGTGTGGATGTTGAGATGCGCGATGTTATGTTGCGAAAGGATGCGACCGCCTGACAGGGATGGCATATCGCGCGACAGGAAGTGACGAGCGTGCAGGCATTATAGGGTGCTTCGAATGCGCGAAAATAATTTAAACTAATTGTAAGTATAGATCTTGATTTGGTGGCTACGATTAAAAATTGATATATGCAATGCGTTTAGGTGTCGGAGTGCGATATATTTATTGATTCATCGGTAGGATTAAATTTATTGGTAATTATTATATAATTTACGAGTCTGAGTTTGAAGAAAGTCAATATTATATAGCGATAATAAAGTGTATGATGTAATTTATTCAAGTTATACGCACGAATGAGGTAAAGATTTGAACAGATGGTTTACTTTTTCAATTGAAATCTTTATCTGTTGATACAGTAGTGCTTTTAAGGACAAAGGTGCATTCTCATGTTCTTTCAAGTTGTGCATATTAAAATTCTTGTTTAACAATAACATTTAACAATTACGTTAATTCGTGGTATATCATAATCGATATAAAATTAAGTTACATTGAATTGATAATCATTATTTATATAAAGTTTATGCACTAGTATGTTTATATATATATAATTATATCGAATTTAAAATATCATTAAAATGATTTTACTTTTCATAACTTTTCATACAATAAGACTTTTGCAACTTCAGAACACGTACTATAATACAAAACTTGCAATTACTGCTTGAAAAAATACCTAAACAGAATGTATATTCCTTTTGTCGCGTGTAATTACTCAATGCGATCATCCAGACAATAGACAAAACGCTTTCGAACAAGCGCGCGCGCGCATATAGAGCCTTTCTATGAATCACATTGACGGAAACATCAGCACAATAGTCTGCAAAAACGTAATTCCTTCCTGTCCCTCTCTCTTTCTCTCTCTATCGTTCTCTTTCTCTTTTTCGAACTTCTCTATTTCCTGGCATGGTCCCCCCTTTCGTTCTTTCGCAAGTGCTTTGAGTCATCATCGAGCCAACCGAGTGAGTTCTGTCAAAGTTCCTTCAAAATGCGACGCGACGCGACGCCTTGAATTGATTTTTCGACTCTCGCGGCTCGACGAATCGTGGCCAACAGTAGCAGCAGCAGCAGCTCGCCCCCTTTTGTTTTCGGCAACGGGGGAGTTAGGTGCACACGTATCTATATGTAACGCGTTATATAGGCGACGAGCGCTTTGAGCGTTCGAGGGATTTATTTATAGAACGCTCGCGTATCACATGTGTGAATTACTTTTTTTCTCTCTCTCTCTCACTCAGTCACTCTCGCTCTCGTCGTCGTATAGTCTTTTTTTCGGGGCCGAGCTGTTTTGTCGAGTGTAAGTGCTTACGACTCTTTACGAGGCGCCGCTTACTCTCATATATACATATATATGCGCGTGAGAGAAAGAGATAGCGCGGGTGCAAGATGTTATACGTGCATTCGTATTTTTGAGATTTTATTTTTGTTGACGGCCAAGACAAAAGTGTCGGCGCGCTTCGTGTGATCGTTTTTTGTACTAAAATGGTTTTGCTTGTTTGCTAGGCTATAAACTTTAGCGCGGTGTTTAAAACAAACGTAGGAGGTAAAATATACTGTTGTCGAGTAAATGTAAAGTCTTTGTACATAATCTTTCGTAAGTTCTTATTTTTGTTTCTACATTTTCAGTTGTGATTCGTGAATGTTTTGTCCTTATGGAAATTATAATTTTAAATTACGACTTATCTTCAACTTTAAAATTGTGTCAACAAATTTACATGTTTTCTTCTTCACGCATTTTGTATCATATGTAATAATAACAGGATGTAAAATCGAGTCAAGTATTATTTCAAAAGATTCCACCAAAACAGCCACGCGATTGCTGTTTGTAACGTAGTTGGCGTTAAGAGACAACAAATTAGTGTAAGCAAGTTAAGTATAAAAGAAGAAAAAAATAGTGTCTCAGAAGCAGGTAACGCGCAATAAAAACATAATCTCGTTGCGCACGCGTGCGACGTTGACTCAAGTGTAAATTAAATACTTTATACCACTGAGTGGATACATTTCGACAATAAAGTGTATAGGACGCTATATATACGCCGCGCGCCGTTTATATAGAAAGCTTTACGAGCCATGACAAGCATTTTTCTTAACACCTGTCATCCAGCACGAAGTCGTATAACAGTTATGTGTGTCCGCGTGTTGCTCTCTTTGAAAATAAAAAGAAAAAAGAGAGAGAGAGAGAGGGAAGAAGACGGAGAAACAATATTGCGCGCCTAAAGTACCGAGCATCAAAGTTTTTTGCGCGACCATCGTCGGCTTGAAATTTTATGTCGTCGACAGGAGGGGGAGAGACGAAGAAGAGGAACGATGGTGCACTTGCTAAATGTATACCACTTAGGGCTTGACGCGCAATGAATAAATCGAATGATGGAACAAGGGTTTTTCCATACGATTATATAGCCTTTATGTATCTGTGAGGCGAGTTGGTTGGACATGAAAATCTATTCGTGTAAGATTGAAATATATTATGTATGAGATTAAACTTTATTTATGATTATTTTCGAGAAATGGTTTTGTATTTTTCCTTGCGATTCATAGGGTAATTATTACATTAGTATTACTTCTTTTAAATATTGGCTAATGAAAAATACTTAATGAAACTTTTTGCGTTTTATTTGTATCTCTCAACTCATATACTATGACATAAATACATTAGTGGAAAAATTTTATTGAAACATCTAACAAAACTTATAAGAATTTATTACATGTTCCATAATGTCATTCTGGATTTTTTATGTATGTCGTTGACACGATTTAGGTACACATTGTAAGTAAATAAAAACAATAAATCAATATTTCGACAGATATTTACGTCAATGTATACAAAAAAAGTTCAAGGAAAGTCGTTATCAATAGAAAGAGCTGCGCAGTATTCCATATAATCAATGTTCAATCGTACACTTTTTCATGTCGTGTAAAAGTAAAAGATAAAAATTATCAATAAATTACGTCACTAATTACTTTGTAGTTTGATTAACTTAACTTCAACTTTGTTTGTATACCACAAGTATATTACCTACATTTACACCGATTATTTATCCACGTTTTAATAATACGATTATCAAACACTGCTATTATTAAAAACCTCCTTTTTTTATCAAACCCTTCAAAACGACATTGTAACATCCTTGTCCTCTCTATATCGTACAAAAATAACTCATCCCCTATAACAATCCTCCATATCAAAACCCCATTAACCAACTTTTCACAGATTTCATCTTCAATGCAAAACCACCTCGCGCTCTTCTATATCTTTCCGAAACCGTCGCTCCTTATACCCCCCGAGAACAACAATTACATAATTTCAAACCCAAGATTTAGCGAGCCAATTGTCCTCCTCCACCTCCATCTTCCTCGTTATCACTATCACTGATCTACTGGCATCGTCGCATATAAGGCACAACAGTGGGAACTGCGCGCACGCGCAATTTCATCGGAATGTACGCGCGTGGGCCCTTCTCTAAAGAGCAACAGCGGCGCGCAGAGGGTTAGACCCAAAGACGACGACGACAACGAAGAAGCAAAAGAGAAAGAGAAAGAGAGAGAAGCCCGTGGATAATGACCGGATAGCAGCGCGACGATCGGTCCGCGAGATGCGACTTTATATATGCTAATTCTCCTACCTCCCCTTCGTTGTCTTCATCTTTCTTCCTTCTTTTTTTCCGCCTCTTTCTCTCTTGCTCTTGCACTTTCAGTACGTATTATATCTATAATGCAAACGGGCGCATTGTCCCGCGAGTATATATATGTATAAGCAAGCTTGTGCGCCAATCCGTTCGGCCCGGTAATTATCTTAATGCCGACTTTGGTAAAAAGAGGCGACGGAATTGAAAAGTTAATTGAAAAGGCTATAGGGCCGTGATTACGCGCGTATAATTACGCGATGCAAGCGCGCGTGCGTGCGTAGGTATTATATATATATACATACGTACCTACACCTATCGTGCATGGATGAGAGTATAACCCTTCGATCGGTGTGGATTTGTTTGTTCGTTTATTAGCGCACGCGTGTGTGAGCTCGTCGATTTGTTGGTTTTTATGATCACTTTGCGCGTGCGAGCTGCGATTTATATTTGCCTGATGTGCAGTTCAGTTGGTGCATCAGTGCACGCACGCCTGCGTTTCAGATTGGCATTTAATTCGATTAGTAGATTGAGTATATATTTATATATATATATATATATTTGTTACTGTGGTTTTGTTTGCAAAAGGGCTGCTGCGTAGTGGAATAATGTGAATGTATTGAAGAGAATGATTATTTATTATTTAATTAATAGAGGAAGTGATATTTCTAGGTAATATATATTTAAATATACAAAATCAATGAAAGTTACTAATGTTAAAACCACTATGATTTACATATATACATAATAATTTACGAATAGTTAATCAACTATTTTAATTTACAACGCATTCAGCTTTTATCAAGAAAGATCTATATTATTTCCCAGCTAGAATTAAAAATTTGCAATACAATAAGGAATGATTTTATTTCGCGTAAGAGTACATATCCCATTAAGAATTGTAGTATCACACGCTACCCTCGTAAATAGAATCTCATTTCCATACCTAAAAGCGGAATCAGTATATAGTTTGCATAAAGAAACACTAAGCTCGCTCGCTCGCTGGCTCGCAGCTAAGGAATGTCTCCTTAAAAACCGTATTGTGCAGCGAAGTCAAAAAAAAAAAAAAAAAAAAAAAATGCCATCTCCATAAAACACAATTAAGTCCCGCAAGCAGACTTGGCTACCGGAGCTCCATACTCGCGAAAAATCTACTCTCCGCGCAACCCATTCAATTTTTCTTCCGCGCAAATAGCCGCGCGCACGTTCTAGCCTTATTTGCTATCGCGCGCCCATAACGTCTCATTGTACCCCTGCGCGTTATACGAACTTGCACTTGAATTACACACACACACACACACACACACACACACACACACACACATATATATATATATATATATATATATATATAGAGTGAGAGAGCGAAGCCACTGGGTATATATGTCCTTAACGTATTTAATGGTCGCGGGCGCGACTCTTAAGGCTCGCGCGTGTATATATATATATTATAGTGTCCGAAGAACGAAAAAATTGGGGCCGCGCGACATTAGGGAGAGCGAGTGAGGGAGCGAGAGAAATGCAATTACGCCCCCTCCGCGCAGATTTATGCGGGACGATAACCGGTGCTAGGACACAGAAAGAGAGAGAGATAGCAAGAGAGAGAGAGAGAGAGGATATATATTTTTTGCTACGGGAGAAAGAGAGAGAAGAGGAATGGGGAGAATCCCGGTGCCA
The DNA here is from genome assembly GCA_035583055.1 of Torymus tubicola. NCBI lineage: Eukaryota > Metazoa > Arthropoda > Insecta > Hymenoptera > Torymidae > Torymus > Torymus tubicola. Next base: position 16,129,939 of record JAWWEQ010000001.1, read on the forward strand.
AAAAACGGGAGAGAGAGAGAACGAGAGCTGCTGCTGCCCCCGGAGAAACTGTTTATTAAGTACGTGATCGTACGAATTCTATTTATTAAGGGCGTGATGTATACTTTCTCGACGTCGCCATTAATCTTGTTTTTACGCGCTGGATTTTTGGCGCTTCGTGAAATAATTATGCCATATATTTATGAGGCCGGCGTTATCATTAGTACAGCTGTAATGAGCACTTTAATTAATTATTTCTCTGCGCGTGTGTGCACGCGCGCGCTCCGTGCGTAATTAGTACCTCACTCAATGATACTTTATCTTTTTGTTACAGGTGAGTTGATCTTCTGTATTACATCTTCATTCGTTATACAACCATTGGTAAGATGAATCCTATATCAATAACATTAAATATTTTAGAACGTCGTAATGGATGAATTTTTTTTTTTGTACGTTCCTGGAAAATGCACAAATGTTGCTGGGATTATCTACATGTGTTGAGAGAAATGATGTGCATGCAGACTGAACTAAAACAGAGCACTTGAAAATCGATCAGGAAGTTCGAAAGCTCTAGTGATACAATGAAAAAACACGTGTAAACCGAGAGCAGCATACGCACGCATCAACACTATACAAATTCGAATTGTGCTCTATATATGCGAAAAAAGGTTAGAGAACACGATGAATTTACTAGGTCGAATATGGACTTTAAATTCATTTGGTAGTTACACGAATGTTTTATATAGCTGATATTTTTTACGCACGCAAGTACATCGTTATTTACGCAATGCATTTGTTTCTTTGAAGTGATTTTTTTTAAATTCTACATGCACGCGGGATTTAGTGAACTCTTTGTCAATGAATGCACGTGAGATCCGACAACATATATATAAAACCTCCCACATATTTTACAAATTTATCCAAATAAAATTAACCACAATCTTCACGCTCCACTATATATAATATAACATTACGTACAATGCATGCATATATAGATATATACATATACACACAGACAGACAAACATAGTATTTGGCAAACACGGATATGGAGGTACGCTCAACTCACACACGCACGTGTATCTACATACATATATATGTATATATATAGTACTAGAAGCCCCATATAATACACGTTTCCGCTTACACACCCGCTCACACACACATATATATATAGAGAGCAATCGCACGCATACTCGCGCTCGCCACGCATAAATTCGGCTTCGCCTGTATAATGCGACCGCAGCCAAATACATGTAATGCGAATATTCAAACACGCGTGGAGAGAACGCGCCCTATAACTCACATACACATGCGTGCAAACAGTACAGAGACACACGCATATATACATCTATATTATATACATATATACATCTACCAGGGTAGCCAGCAAACACACCTATGTCCGGTTGATGTGTACGCGGATGCGGGAAGTATGTGTGTGCATATATATATATATAACCCTGAGAAACTTTTTACATTAATGCAAAATCGATTTCGACAGATGGTTCGTTCGTTCGTTCTATCTCTTGCTATATGGTGCCGGTCTGGGGTGTAATAATGCTGCGACCCCGTGTGAGATGCGCTCGCGCGTTATCGTCCAACCGGACGCGCACGACTGCGCGTAAATATCATGCGTATACGCATACACGTTGTCGCCACCCTCACCCCGAGGGTACAGTATACCCCGAAAAAGTGCGAGTACGTGGGTATGTACATAGCGAGAGAGAGAGAAAGAGAGAGAGGGAGAGTGCACGAATTGAAATGAAATGAAAAACCGCTCCTTCCGGGTCCACGCGTACCGAGAGTATATAGATATATAGAGTACAGTGGTGCTATAACGTCCTGACCCTCGCACTGTTTCACTCTCGTGTGTACATTGCTATATACTGTGTGTGCGCACAGCGTCAGGGGACTGTTTGGAAGGTGTGGGTGGTTACACTTTGCTGTCGCGGCTGCCAGTAGAAAGCTGTATTACTTTCGCGAGGATCAGAAATTGATTTATGATGCGGGAGATGAGAGGGTGAAGAATCGTTGGCGCGAGTTTATTTTGTTCTAAGGATCTATCCAGGGTAATTTGACAAGTGTCATTTAGTATATTAGGTTGAGATACCGTTGAAATTTTCGAAGATGTATGGTTATTGGATTACTATTTTAATTTGAATAAATATATGAGAATCTGTAGATGTATAATTATATATTACGATGTTTAATAAAGTTTTTGGAATTTTAATTTCGATAGACGCGTATACTTGAAACTCTCCGTATATGCGTATAATAATGTATTTCGATATTTTTTCGAGAGATTTCATTTCATTTGAAATATTTCTGTTGTAAAATTACGTTGTTATGTACATTTTCTGCAATTTAAGGTGAAATATTTTCTCAATTAATTATACATATTTTATTTTATATAACTTTGTGATTAAAAATTCTTTGTTTATCCGACAACGATAACAAAATATTTGTTACAACGGCATTGCCATTAATTTAATAAAATGCCCTCGTGAACAGTCCATTGTTACACGGTCTATATACCCCTCCCTTTTTTTAATTAACTTTGACTGCAAGTAACAAACAAACGGGCATTACGGAATGGCCGAAAAAAGGAACGCACGCGCAGTTCTCTCTTCTATATAAAACCGGAATACATAAAACTCCCTCAGGGTATACGTGCATGTTCGCGGGGGGCGCGAGACCACGAGGGCGCGAATTGAAACGAAATGAAAAACCGTTCCTTCCGGCTCTCCCCCTCCCCTCTCTCTCTTCTATCTATCTGACCCCGCTTGCACATCCCTCGGCACGTTCGCGGTCGCACGACCCCTAAAAGTGTTTTTCTTTTCTTTTTGCGCTCTCTCCTTCTCTCTTGCCCGAGCGCGTGTGCGACTTGTTTTTGTTTGCCGAGCGTGTGTGCGCACACCCGCGCGTCCCACATATATACCTATATAGGATGATCTTTCCGAATATTTTCGTACAACCAGGCCAATCTCTTCTCTCGCGATGGCTTGCTGCACTGCTATTCGTATAGAGGGCCTGGAAAAATATTTTTGCGCTACTCATCTGCGTACGCGGTGGAACGAGAAGATTCGTTTTTCTTTTTTTCGTTATATTTGCCCGTGCAACCCGAGAGCGCGCATTATGTGTGGAAATGCGGCCATCGCGTGTGAGTGTGTGTGTGTGTGGTCTGGATAAGTTAAAATCACAGAAAATAAGGGAGTATTTGGGATTGGATTGGAGATATCGAAGCTGAGTATATATAGGTATACATAGGTGTGTGCGACAGGGGGAGGATGAATAATAGAGATGAGTGTATTTTTAACGGGAACGGACAATCGCTGCGTGCGTTTTGTATATGGATCGGAGAGTATAGGGGTTTCATGCGTATACATATATCCGTATGCAGTTGATGTATATGAATGTTTCGAATATGTTGTTTTCATGGCGTCGACATATTTTTCGAGCTTGACTTTTCATATTTTTTCCTGAATAAACCATAGAGAATGGCTTTTATTGTTCGGACAAAAATGACGCAGTTTTATAGAACTTCCTAGACTCACGAAGCACTAAAAAAAATGTTGACTTTCCTGCTATATGCTTTAAAAAAAAAAAGAACTATCTCATTTATGAACCAACCTTCGCGCTACTGCTCTCATCCCCGCCATAATCACTTTAATAATTACCTTCTAAAACACCAGCCGACCCTAAAGCGAAATTTATAGCGAGAAAACTCAACTCTCTTCTACCCAACGAGGAAAAAAAAGTGTACACCCTTACCCCCTTCTTCTTCTTTATCTCCTTTCCCTTCCGCTCACGAACCTCGTGATTTCCGTCTCTCTATTTTCCGTAAACAAACAACACCAAAAAAAGAACAAAAAACGCTGCCCGGTATATTTATCCCCCCTTCCCCTCTTGCCCCGTCGCGCACGGAAGCATCAAGTAGCCAGCAAAAAAGGCGAAAACCGTTTTTTTTTCTCTCTCTCTCTCTGGAGCATCGTTCGGACACACGTTGCGCACTACTCTCCGCCGCGAGAAAAAAAAAGCTCTCGAAAAAGAAAGGAGAGCGGCCGTTACGCGTTCGCGCCTGTAAATCGCCATCGCGCGGCTTGTGAAAATATTTTTCCTCGGAGCACGTATATGTATATATATGTATATATACCGCATGTGCGCCCTACTGTGTGCCAGGAGCCATCGAGTGGAATATTCGGTGGTCGGCGGTGGTGGTTGGATTTATGGCACGACCTCTCTTCTTTTTTTTTGCTTACTTTCTCTCTCTTTATTTATTTCGTGTTCTCTCGCTCGTTGGAGCTGCACTGCTGTCCCATGGGCCGCGTCGTGGTGGCGAATCCAGTAGCCCACCGAGAGACGTCAACCAACGTCGTTTCGTCTGTGCGCGTGTCGTGTCGTGTCCCTTCTATATACATATACGTCGTTACGGGGCCAAACAGACCGAGAATTCCAGGGCTTAATGAGAGTCCCGGTATACATAGTAGCCAAAACGCAAGGGTAATTTTTTCCGTGTTGAGACATTTTATTTTCGCCTTCTTCAGCGATGGCTCTTTTTTCTTTTTTTATTGTTATGACGCCGAGATGATTCCAAGATCTTCCGCAAAGAAAAAGAATGTTTTAATTATTGTTTAAAATGTCGAAATAAAAACTTAATGATAATTTATTAAATTATTAGACATATCTATATATGTTTAGGTTTTCAGCATGGAAATATTGAAAAAAAAATGTTTACATGCGCAGAAAACTATACCACAGTAATATAGAAGCTCGCATATGTTTAATAGCAAAGTAATATCGAATCGATATTAATAGCAGTGTAAATGGCAAATGAAAGCGAAACAGTAAAGATGTAACGCGCGCTTTAAAGGCACGCTCATGGCGCGATGCGCAACTAACATAGAAGAGCGAGAGTGAACGGAGGGAGAAAGTGCGCTGGAGAACGACGGGCGATAGCCAGATGGAGAGAATCGTACTGAGCGAATAGCAAAGAGAGGATGGAGAGAGGGACAGATAGAAGGCAACAACACACATACACACACGCACACCATACCGTAGAGAAGCGAACGCATCGAGCTAGAAAGGAGTGGCGGTGCAGTAATATAACGCAGCCCAGCTACATGAAACACGCTTGGTTAAAAGGCATACCTCGAACACACACACATACACACACCAGTCGAGAGACAGACGGTACGAAGAGAGAAAGAGAGAGAGAGAGGTTTGTGCGGGTGGCACACCGGGCATTTCTCATCGTAATGTGATTTATGGGGCGTTTTTAACCCCCCCGGGGTATAATGGTGAACGCCCGGTCTGCACGTTGTATATATACTGTGTGCGTCTGGTATACACTATGCCAATGCGCGACCGCACCGCGATGACCCGCTATTGGAACGCAAACGGCCTGCGTATACCCACATATATATATATACACGCACACGCATGTGTGTATATATGATGCGTCGGCGTGCCGATCCTTTCTCGCTGTACGTTCTTCTGGCCGAGGAAGAAAAGGATAGAGAGTCATGGCTTTAAATGCGTACGTGCCAATTGCATGTCAGTTAGTTTTATATAGTAACGTTGCATGATATATTCCACGAGTACAGAGGGGTGAATTCCGCGAGAGAGAAAAAGAAAAAGGAGGGATTTTGTTGACATTTATTGAAAATGATTTTCAGTATTAAGGGTGTAAGTGAGACAGTTTTCGTACAGCTTTAAACGAATATGACGAGTAAGGTACTGAGGTGTTATTAAATTATTTGTGGTACGAGAACATCGGTAATATGAATTTAGTTTAATTTTGTTTTAAATATATATACAATACCTTTGTCGGGAACGTGTGAATATATTATACACTACATTCCTGTGAATTGAAGCTGTTTATTTGGATGATATATCATATCAAACATTTACGTCACATTTATCTCTCTATAACTATAGGAATAATAGTATATCATACAACAGCCGAATTATAGTGCTTAAATAATTTATTTAATAATTTTCAACACAATAGTGATTTCCCGTAAATTCTGTCATAGCTATATATGGTTCCTGTGAATCTGATTTCTAGTGTCCGTAATATGGTGTAATAGAATATTTCATTGTCGGATTCGAATATGCTGAATGTTCAAATGTTTGATAGAATTATTGTGCTCGCTTATGTAAACATGAGGCAAATACCGCACGTGCGGAAACATATGTGGGCCGATGAAACTTGCAGAGCTTTCAACTAACTGTCAGTATTTGCAGCACTTTTAATTTGATATTGAATTGTTACTGAAACTTATACTCAAATGGGGGATTTAAATACAAGGTAACAAAATATTTTTATAAAAGTCAAAAGTATAAAGATTAACAAAAGAAAAAAAATTGTTTTTAATAAACTACATTATTTTGAAATCTTTCCAACTAAATTTTATGTTCGTTGGATTAAATACCGTGGTGCTCTTCTCAATGAAATTCGAAGAAAGCCACACAATGCAATTATGCAAATATTTTCATTTTACACAGAAAGCTTTTACCTTTTAAATACATACATAATTCCAACCTAGTTAAAATTCACTTAAAATATATTTTGAAAAATTACTGAAATTTTTTTGCGGATATTAATTTTTAATCAACTTAAAACGCGTAAAGTGATTCATATGCGCCACTTAAACGTGGTCACAAATTTCATTAAAATATTAATATTATTACTATAGAAATTTTTACCCAAAACAGTTACATTGATTTGAAAACTCAACTGCATTTCTCTGAAATAAAAAATAAGTATATAGATACGTCAACCAAAATTCTAAGCACAGAAACTCTTGTAATCCAACTTTCTCTCTGTTCAAGTAATCTCAAAGCAAGCGCAAACAAAATCAAAACTGCATCAAACAACAACCACTGTCAAAAAAAAAAACAGCGACAACACTTTCTTCCTCACTTCCGCACTATAGCACCCTCTTCATCCTCTCTCAAATATCCCTTCTATACACACACATATACACGTGTCGAGACACAATGCACTATAAGCATGGCGCTGCACGCGTCTTATCTCCCGACAAAGTTTCTTATCAGCGAGCATAAGCGCTTGCGCTACGCGCGCGCGCGCGGGGCTGCAAAGACAATCGCAATTTCGGGACGAAAGCGCAATTCCGGCTTCGCCCGAAACTCGCGCGTCGCTCAAAACGCGCGTTTCGTACATACATACATATATATATACACGCATACAAACGCGAGATAAAGAGAACCGCAAGACGCGCGCGCGTGCGAAAACTAATTAACTCGCGGTGGGCTGCGTCGCGTATTATACACACGCGTGCAGTATATATGTATATATATACACGAGCGTCGAGCTGTATTATTTATTGCGGCCCCGTAGAATGCGTGCGCGCAAAAATTAAATAATGCACACCGATTGCGATGCGCGCTTCATGCTCATGCGGGGGAATATAAATACCTTTTTCTCTCGTTTTCGAGCCGATAAACATTTGTCTTCGACGAGAGCGAGAGAGAGAGAGAGAGAGACGGGGCCGATTTCATTATGCTCCGGTCCCGCGCGTACCGCGTTATTATCGCGAGAGAGCGAGAGGCTCATTTTCTTATGTACGCGCACGCGCCTCTCTCTCTCTCTTTCTCTCCCCGTGAGATTATTAGGAGTTGTGCATGTACCGTCTGTGTGTATAATATATACACATATATGTGTGTGTGTTTGTGTATGTATATATACGCATTCTGGCAGAGAGGCGTTAATTACGATCGAGTTTCGCGAAGGCGACGACTTTGATTGAGTTTGAGAACTCATTGCATTTGCATAATCACGCGCTAAATAACGTCTGCTGCATTAAATTATTAAGCGCTCTCTCTTCATTTGCGAAAGTGACCGTCGTTGATTTCTCACTCGTGAGAGCGCATATTATATATGCGTATACGCAAGAGAGAATGTGTGCGTATGCGTCGATATATATAGGTAATTTTTGTAAAATATGCCCTAGGCGACTTTTCCTCTCTTTTGTATATAATAAGCTCGACGATAATTTCTTTCTGAATTATTCATTGATTTATATATATATAATATGCATATGCGTATAGTGCGTATTTGCCTTTCGAGATTGCGTACGCGTGTATTGTGTCCTTTTTACATAACGTAACATTGCGCTTGTTTATCACCCGAGTCCGATGTGTTTAAAAACGTAAATTGCGAATTTAAATTAAAATTCTTGCGATTGCTTACGTGGTTTATTATATTCTCCGCGAATTATTGTAATTGACTTGTATCGTTCAGTATTCGCTCTCCAATTTTAACTTTGAGTTTTAATTTATCCTCACGCTTCAATAATGTAACGAGAAATACACTTTCTTTACAACATATTACTCCCAATCGCATATATATATCGAGCAATTAATAAATCACATAGTATATTATACGCTAAATACAACATTCCCTTCTTTGAAGTCTCGAATTCACAGAAAAACCTAAACTTATTGTACTATCCACAATATTACCACTCTACAATTTACAACCAACAAGTCATCTCCCAAATCACAAGCAAATAATTCCATCCTACCGCAAACCCTATGGCAAACAAAAATACCTCCCGTTCCCGAGCTATCTCTCACCATCACGTGTACGTCGCGAACCGCGTGCTTCAAAAAGCACATATACAGCAGCATAAAAAAAAAGAAGAAGGAAACCTTCAGAGAGAACGATCGCGTCTCCTGCTCGCACACCGCGCCTCCCGTGTATATATATATATATACGCACGAACGTAAAACCATAACGCTCGCGAGGAGCCGTCGTTTTACGAGGCGGCCGTGGTAATGGGACGTCGGATACTAATGAGCGACTCTCTTGGTATATAACGACACACACACACACATATTCACACAGAGCGCGAGAAAAAGCGCAAAGGAGGAGTATAGTAGGCCGGGCGTGATGCTCGCACGACGGCGACGCGGAAACCGTCGTCTGTGTATTACGAGCCGCTGCCGCCGCCGTTCGTCGGGTGATATACGTGACGCGTCCCGGATATATTTGCGGCACCTGTCCTATACCGCACGAAGAAAGAGCACACAGTATATATACACATATAAGTGTGCGAGGAGATAGAGAGGCCAAGGAGGATTTTGCGATTGATGTATGGCTTGTGAGCGCACGCGCGCGTACACATGAGGCTCCTTCGAACGGACCGACGATTTATTGCTAATTATCTGATTAATTTTCGAGGACGCTCTCTCTCTCTCTCTCTGAGCGCAAAGTCGTTTGTTAGGCGTGAAAACACGCGCGCGCCTTCGGGGTTTTATCGTCGAGAGAGGCGCAGCCAAGCACCGTTCTTAAGTTTTTTTTTGTTGTTGTTGCACGCGGACAAACCATCGTAGTTGTGGTATGTGTGTATGAAGTTCATGTCGGTGAAATATGCGAAAAGAGGTTCTTCTTAAGGGTTTTGTTTTGTGAGGAGAGAGATGAAGACCATGCCTTTGTGCTTTTCACGACTGTGGAATCCGAGTAAATGATTTTCAGGAAATATATGCGCGCGCACGCGAGGTATACGTCGCGACCCTGTAAGACAGCTGAGATATGATGATGCGGACTTTTGTTGGTAAATAAAATACCGGGAAATCCGTTTAGAAATATGATTATTTTTCTGGGTGATAGTTTCTGAAACGAGTGGTGGTAGCGTGAATAGAATTAATTTTTGCATGATTTAAGGTATAGATTTTAAAAAATCGGTATATGAAATTATATAAGAGAAAACTTTAAAAACTAAAGATTTGATTATAAATAATATAGAAATTCACAACAACTCAATGAATTTACGCATCATTTCAGTTTAATTAGCTAAGCAACGGTAAACAGCAATCAGCACTTAGATTTTAAAAAATCTCTATTATACGCATTATATCACTATAATTTGACTTGACATTTGTATGCCATTAAAATTAACACTGCGCGAAGCATTAAAAACCAAATACTTGTCCACTCATTATGTCCATATCCTCTTTTTACCTCTATCTCTCTTTCCCTCTCCTCTTCTTTCCTCGATACAACCGCGCCGTGTGCGATGCTCGGCGAGTGCGAAAGAAAAGGAACCCGGCTCGTAAAGCGTAAATAATCGTAGAAGAAGAGGAGAGAGAAGACGAACCGGTCGCGCGCCGTAAAACCATCGCCTCTCATACACTTATATATATATATATATATACGTACACACGTATATAGTAGAAAAATTGCGAGACATCGCAGGCGCGTGCGATGCGGATGACGCCCGAGTGGCCTTTATTGTCTACTCACTTTACCGCGTCGAAAATACTTAAGTTATTAAGAGATAAATTTGAGCATTTAACCGATTTTTATTGCGCGCGACTTATCTACTTACGCTAATAAGGATTTAGGATTATGTCTCCATTCTGCTTCCTCGCGCGCGCGCGCTGTTATTTTTTTCATAAAAGAAGAGCCTGGTATATAATAGAAACGCGCAGAGGTTCCTTCTTTTTTTTTCTTTCCTCTATAGCGTCAGTTTATGTTTGGCTCATTAATTACGATGAGCAGATTGTCCCGCAAGCTTAATCCTTTTGACGCATTATCTCTGACTGTGGAATGCGTAGTGGATCTCTATGTGGATATATAGTGGCTGGACCGGTCAATGTGATGCGTGATGGAAAATTTTTGTTTTGATAATAAACAACGGACGAGAGCTGCGCGAGGACGATAAGTTACGACCGCCGTATCTTTTCAATATTTCATATAAATTTTTTTATTACTATATGCAAGTATAAAATCAGCCTGTCTTCATTGGTAAATAAATTTATTCGTTATAAGAGATTATATGATGTTATTGAATATAAATCATATATCAAATACATATTACATTTGAAATTTAACAGATTTTCAATGTGCAAATATTTGTTTTACAATATCACCGTCGATACGCGGTAAAAAATATTGAAAAACAAATAAATTACCTCGGTTGTATCACAAAAACCCATTGGGGAAACTAAAATAACAATACATCTCATATATATATGTGTGTGAGTTTATTTTTACAACTTTCTAACCGATTTCCTCCGAATTCACGCAGCCCGCACCTCTTATCAAGCATCCCATACGCAAATATTCGCTTTACAACCTATAAACTAGAAAAAAAAACGAGCAGCTGAGCGTCCGCGCAGAAGCAAATTCGTCTACTATATATCGGTGGCAGGCCGTAAAAATCCGCGCGCGCTCGTGGTTTGTTCATCCGTGTGTCCTCGAGAGGGATGCACGCGCGCGTATGGGAATGTATAAAAATACACAAGCGAGCTCGAGCCATCGGCAAAAAGCGATACTGTAACGCGTCATGCGCACATAGCCTTGCGGAAACGATCTTCTGGAATTTTGCTCTTGTAAAGTACGGCACATAACTTGCGAGAGCTGATTGCGCGGGAAAAATGTATATAAGAAGGATAGACATACGCACATATATACGTGCTCCATAAGTGTCATATATACGCAAGTATCAAAGCGTCTTTCGAGGGTCTACGTGTTATGAGGTTGTAAAGGAGGAAAGCGCTTGCTTGGAAAAAAATGTTTAGGGGTCTTGGGTTGTTATATTGAAATTCTTCGGGTCAGTTACCTTGAGAGGAAAGAGAGAGGAAGGGTGAAGTTTATAGAATTTGATACGAGAAATTTTTAGTTAAGAGAAACGAGGTTTCATTTACGCGGCTAAGTGGAAACGTGAAGAATATCTAGGTCGCATCATTCCCGTCGAGGTTTCATGTTGATATTGTCGTTATCACTGTCAAGCCGATTTTTCATTATCAGTCAGTATTTTTCAACACTCAGTTTTTTTTCCTTGTAAGATAAAAGGATGAGCTGTGAGGATGTAGATACCATGAAGATATTTGTAGTATATTTATTGGTCAATAAATAATACATTGTTCCGAGAAACTTTTTATTCGTTATCTAAATGATTTTGCCGCCATATCAATTTTACAGTCAAGATAAGTTTCTCCATAGAATGAGAGAGCGTTGAAATTTATTAAAATATATTTATAATCATTCCTAAGATATCCAGATAACGTTCTTTTTAAAAGTTTTTAAAATAAAATTTTTTACAATTAAAAAAATAACTAAGTTTGAAACAAAACAAATCAACAATACACATATATACATAAACTCATTTAACGATCCAACTTCCCGACACACGAACCAATTTGCCATTCTCGTACATCGGATAGTACAGCAACCCCCCGCCACGGCGAACATCAAATTAGACCTTCCCTTTCCGTATATCTCTCCAGCCGCAGCAGCCTCGGACTACTTCTCTTGATCAGAGCGCGCACGCGGATGCTGCACGCGCCAACGGTGGCGGCCAGGAACGAACATTAGGTATATATATACACCGCAGACACGAAGGAGGCCGCGAGAGCGATAAAGACGGACGCGGGATTAAGAAAGTAAAGCGCGAATACTCCTCCTCCTTCTCTTCCGACGCTTTTATAGCCTTTGCCGGTTGTGATATTTTCCGCCTTAGAGGTGTACGCTGCTCTTCTCGTTTCCTCCGAGTATACGTCTGCAAGACACTTGTTAATTAATTGTTGCGTGCGGAAGTAAGAGGAGCGAAGTTGCGGTTAGTTTTCGACTGACGTGCGGAGTAGTTTCGAAAAATAAGACGCGAGTCGGTACAGTCAAGGTTTTTACGCAGTCATTATGTCTCGATATATATAAAAACGTTGTTTTTGTAAAAGTTGAATAAAAGTTGATTAAATAAATGTGAAAGTGATGCATGGTTTTCTCTGTCACGTTTATTATGTAAGTTGTAATTTAAACTCGACCTTTATTCGATAATAATTGCGCACGCACAGGTGGTTAAATATCGTGTCATAAATTTCGAAAATAATAGATATCGCGTATACGACTTTTAATATTTTTTTTTTCCGCGAAAGGTTTTATATAGGCGTAATTCACGGGAGAAAGAGAGAAAGAGCAACACGCGCAACGTGTGAGCGCTACCGCGTTGCGAGCACGCTGACCAGCTGACCGTTCCAAGCGAGTACTGTTAATCGAAACAGGTACTTTCTATAATTACCCTTGGTGTCGATTACAACTTGCGTAATAAACGAAAAATTGATTTAAGTCTGCAGCTTACAACAATAGAAATATCAATGAATATAATTATTATAAACAATATATCTATACAGTTACCGAAATAGTTATTACATATTCTACATATTTTTCTTGATTCCGCACTCACAAACTCTATACGAAAGCTGCCTATTCTATATCAAAATAAAACTCCCACACAGATAAATTCTCTTGCGAGTCTCTCTCTCTATGCTTCTCTTGCACTCCACAACGTGCGAAAACAACCTCCAAAAACCACTGGCGCGTCCGAGATCAGATTTTTGTTGCACGCATCGACGCTCTCGCGCACACCGCCCGTCCTCTTTACATCCTTTCTCATTCCTTCTCTCTCACATATATATACACATTTGTACCCACACACACACACACACGCACATACGCGCGTCGCCTGCAATAAACCTTGGGCGAGGGCAGTCCCGCGTGGGCGTACTTATAATAAGCATCGCGCATAATGCATTATCCTCTCTCTCGCGTCTCTTCTCGCCCCGACAAGAGCGTAAAATTTGTACTCGCGCAAACACCGAGTACCTACAACGTGCGTACACGAGAGAGAGAGAGAGAGAGAGAGAGAGAGAGAGAGAACCATGCGTGTCTCTTTCTTTTTTTTTATTTTTTTTTGTCCCGCACTGTGTTGTTGTGCTATGGTCGCGCGCGCGCGAGAAGGAATCGAACGACGACGTGTGCACGCGCGGGAACGCGTGGGCGGTCTCCAATGCCGGGATGCGGTCGTATATATATACGCATGATGTACACATACACGCACACAAGGTGCGAGGTGTGTTCTATTTATGGAATAATGCGCAGGATTTTTTCAAGGCTGCGCGAGAATGAGAGAGAGGAGAAATTTATTGGCTTTGGGGTTATGAATATTGATGAATTTTTTTTTGGGAATCGCGAAAAATTTAGCGAAACTAATTCGGAAATGATAGAGGAAAATAGTTTTTTAATGGGATAATGATTTTAAGTATTATTTTTTAAAATCATCCACGTGCAAATGGGGCTGTATATGCTTTTAAAATAATGAATGCTTAGTTAATTTTCCAACTAAATTATAAACTGATGTTAAATGTTATTTTTTAATGCAGATATGCTTATATTAATTACCTGCAAAGTATACAACTCACCGTTTTTCCCCTCATTAAAAATGAGTTAATACACATTTATCAATATAGCCAAGAATGAATTTATCAATAATTTATAAGCTTTTTATTACAGTATTTGCGTCGGCTGAAAAATGTTATGCCATTTCTGTGAGGTCAATGAACTAGTAATTAATAATCGTTCCCTTAATTACGCGACGCTCACTCGTTTCGCAGAGAAAAAACAAGTAGGAACTATAGGCTCGTAAAATTAGTAACTATAAGCCGTATGTATATTCATAAAGTATAGTAAGGTAGGTATAAAGGAGAAATGTAAACAAAGGCGATACTTCCTTTGACAAGTCGGGCACAGGTCTTATTAATTAATGCAAATTGGACAATTATTAAGCACTCGAGTGATCGCGACTTTTTCACACTGCGCTACTTTTTTCCGTGAAACGGAATGAGAATACGAGAAGTGGGGAAAATATAAAAATTAACGAATACTTGATGATAATTAAAGGGTTTAATGCTAAAATGCATATTACCCGTAGTTTAGCTATATAACATATTTTTATAGTTAAAAATGGATCAATATATCCTAACAAAATTCCTGTACCAAATGGAAGATGATGAAGTATAATAACTTTCATACCAGTATATAACTATATATATTCTTTCAATTTATTAGAAAGGGATTCCATTTCTATAACAACCGGATCCACTCTCTGCGGTGAAATTGTATATGTGTACACTGAAAATGCACTGTCGAAGCTGGAAAAGTCGAACCTTGTAAATAGAAGAAATGGAAGATATGTTTTGAAATATATAGAAAGCATTTTTTCTAGGAAAGCACGGAATTTTTATACACAACATCACTTCATTGTTAAAACTATTTAGACTATCCAAATCAAATATTGTTTTTTTCCTCGGTGTTATTTTACCGAATCAAACATACGAGCTGAACAAATAAAAAAATTGAACAACAATGTTATACTGTTCTCATCAGTGCACAAAGTTAAATAACTAAATTTACAAAGCAATCATACATATATATGTTATATAAAAAGTTTAATTCTAAAAAAAGTGGCTAACGACTGATAAAAAATGTGATAAAAATACGAACGAAAAAAAAATCATCAATCTGCAAATAAAATACGTCGTTCTTTAAACAACACATCAAGCTCCACTCATGAAACATTCACCATCTCGTCTCTAACCGGTAGCACACGCCACATATACACACACATATACACGACATAAAATTAATTCATTCGGCCATCCATTAATTACGCCAGATCGCACAATCGCGAGTTTCGCCGACGCTCACTCGGCCACTCACGACTCCATCATCATCGCACGCGCGCCCGTTCGTTGCATTATGCACCCGAGAGAGTTCGACTCTCTCCCTCTCTCTCTCTCTCTCGTACATAGTTTTGATTTTCCATAACTTCCCTCCATACCTCCTCCTCCTCCTCATCCTTGCACGTCCGCATACTACTGTCCTCCTAACCGTAGCGGCCGTGGCGGGCGGCAGCACCACCGCGCTCCTAATGAGAATAATCCAGCGGCTCGTAATTACGAAGTTAATTGGATAGCCAGGCGTGCGCGCGCGCACCGAGGGGTCGTCGCGGCATGCGCATGCCGAGAGGGAGAGAGAGAGAGAGAGAGTTATAACGGAATCGCGCGATAATTGGATAAGACTCGCGAGAGGCGCGCGAGCGCATGGTGCGAATTATGCACGGACGTCGCGAGGGAGTATAAGAGAGAGAGAGAAACAGAGGCTACATATATATACGCGCGCGTAACGAGTGCCATCGCGCGCATAAGAGAGCTCGCCAGAGTGTGGCTGTCTTATTGCATGTGAGAGGCAAGTTGTTTCTTTTTTCTCTCGTTTGTTGCGCGTAGTTCCTATATATGTATTTGATAGATCTCTGTGTATGTAATATGTACGCGTGTGATTCGAGGGGAGGAGGATAGTTGGAGTTTATAAGCGCGATTGCGGTTTTTTTGGTCGTACTTAGCTGATGGGTGGTATTGCTGTATACGCATGCGCGATGGTGGAGAGGAATATAGTGGCAGCGGTGGAGCATATGTGTGTATGTGTTATTGCGGCTTTTGAGTGACTGTGACAAATGGATATGCTGAGGAATCGTGTGTTCGCTGCGGTGTCAATTTTTTTTTTCATTCACTTTTTTTTTCTTGAAAGATAGATAAATTATTAAATTTTTCCATATATCTTGATTATTTTCAGTAATGTATATATTTTTTTGTCCGTTAAAATGGTATTTATATAGTCAGTAAGATATTATAATAAGAATGAGGTTATTAATAATAGGTATATTACAGAAAGTTTCTATAATGTGTTTTTATTGATCGTGAGAAGATGTTATATTATTTCGATAATCTCACTCTGTTAGATGAGGATAAGCGAATAATTTATACACTTTAAAAGCAATTAATCATTATATGTTAGAATTTCGTTATTGTTAATCGTACATGATTATATCGTACACCAAAGTATGAGTAAATATCTACGCAAAATATAATAAAAGCCACACTACCTTACCCTAACAGTTATTCTAAGAATCTCGTAAAAAAACCTCCCCTGTTGATATCCACCCCCTCCCCTACACGCGTTATTTTTACCCATATTCTCTTATTTTCACTACAGCGCCGCCCGTTGCTTACAAAGTCAATCAACTGTCAATACGCAGACCCTCGCACTATACATCCCATCTCTCTATCTCTCGTCTCTATACTTCCTCAAAATTCACCGTGCATCGCGTCAATAAACTTCTTCTTCCCCTCCAAATATTTACCGCCGCGCCCTTGAACGTCTGAAGCCTGAAAAACACGAGAGCCACCAGTGTTGCTACTGCTGATGCTCCCGCACATCTAAAATTCGTAGACATCGCACATAAGGCGCAGTCGAAACAGACACGTACACACAACACTATATACTCACCCCATCGTAAGTGGCGCTCGCGCAATCGCGCGTGTATATACGTTCGAAAATGACAGACACCCTGCATAAATCATAAAGAACGAAATCGAGCGTCAAGACAAAGGCTTTCTCTCTCTCTCTTCCGACATATATGTATATATATATAGGGGAAGGGCGAGCGATATCACGCGGCGGTGGTGCCGCATCATGATTTTCGAGTCAAAACTACATCTCGGCGTTGAGGGTGTGTGCCACGGAAAGTAATCTCTCCCGGGAAGAGAGAGAGAGAGAGAGAGAGAGAGAGAGAGAGACAAAGCGCATTGAAAATGCATATCGCGGCGTCGTCTACGATCTTTCTCTCTCTCTCTCGGCCCTTTTAAGCTCTCAGTCATCGTAATTGCGGGGCTGCGCGCGAGAAGGCGAAGATCGACCCGCCGAGCGCGTCGCGCGCATGCCGATATTCTTTGGGGACTTTGCCTTCTGCGCTCGCGCACGCGGGGGAAGAGTCGAGGCGGAGATGATGTAAAAGTGGGAAGAGAGGAGGGGGGAGGGAGTCGCAAATTACACGTGACGCGGAGGAGGATTGACAAAGTAAGCCTCGAGTGCGCGCGGAATGAATTTTCTACGCTCGTCGTGAGTGGTGGGTGGAAATGTCGTTATATACATATGCGCGTGGTGATGCCACAGTGCTGAGAGATAGAGAGAAGAGGGATCGTTCGAGTTTGAGTTGTGTGTAATAAATTTAAAATATCGGTTGTGCTTTCTTTTCTTGGTTGTGAATCGGATATTTTAGAGGATGTTCAACATAATATTTGCCGATTAAAATATTATTATTTGTTTATAATTATAATGTATGTTTAGATACAAACATAGTATATGTGCGTATATAGGTAAGAATTTTATTAAAATATCATATTATGATTAAGCTGCATCGTTCGTTGGATGCATTAATTAAGTAATAATAATAAATATGCACACAGCTATATAAATACAGCTATTTAATTAAATAATGCTAATATTTGATTTGATTATATCTCGATGTTCTTGGAAATAAAAGTCTATGGAATGAAAATTCAATTAAACATTTATATATCCTGATGAATTAATACAAATATTTATCTATCAGGCGTCGGAAGCAAATTTATTAATTCTCTTCATATCCCGTTTCTCTGTGCTAATAAAATATAACATTTTATTTATACCTCACCTTTCTACTGCTAATTTTATACAGCGTATATAAGTAATTATTGAACGAATCTTGCACACATTTCACACTGTATTATACAGTGTTCTAAGGTATATATTCTTCGAAGAAAATCTTATAGCTCCAAAGCTTTTTACCGTTTCCAATCACAGCGACACCGAACAAAACAGCCTATTCATTTCACGCGAGTCCCCACCTAAACAAATTACAAGCCTTATCCTTCTGTACCCCTTTAAAGAAAAAAAAAATATCAAGAACCAACGACCAAAAGCGCGCCCATGCAATTGTACTTGCAGCACAACCGATGATTTTTACCAACTCACTCGCGCCTCTCCCTCTCTCTCTCTGGCATTATAACCTCCAGGCAAATTAAACGCGCGGCGAAAGAAATTAACGAACCATAAATAAGTCCCGCTCGCCGGCCGCGTATACTCACACATACACGCACATGCCAAGCCAAGTCGCCATACGATCGTATACGCTTATGTGTCTGTGTAATTAGATTTGCGCGCTTAAACACCACCCACAAATCCGCGCGAGCTCGAGCTCGCCTACACTTTGGAATTCCGCGTGCGTCTCTTTTGTTGTACGTATATATACTCGCAGATGGAACAAAGGGGTGAAAGCCTTTATGGAAAGTATTGCGTACATGCCACATGTATATATATATGTATATATATATACACGTGAATAGCCGCTATAAGGCGACGCGAAATTAGAAGGATGTGCCTTGCGCCGTACGTCAATTAAAGCCGCGCTGCAGCGGTGCGTGCAAGAGGGCACATACACACACATCACATATATAAACGCGATGATTTACAGGAGAAACGTTGCGATATTGTTATTGATTGCCGCATTATTATTCGATGAATGGGCCGCCGATTCGAGAGCCCATATACGTTAGAGAGAGAGAGAGTCTTTAGAATATCGACGCGTAGAAAGGATTGCGTAACGCGATGAGTAGATCGCGTCGGCGGTTACTATATATGATTCCTTTATGGCTTTCGATGCGTTATAAATCAAAATTATCAATAAAATTTTTAAACGTTCCTTGATTGTGCGCCTTTTGGGATGACATAGCGTTTGTATAGCCATTGGGGGGCTAATGCTGCGACATTTCGTAATTTTAATTTTATGCAAACCATCATTTATTATGCATCTATGCTGCGAGGATCATTAGGAGGGTTGCATTATTCGCGTACAATTTTTCCTTTAATTTTCTCTCTTCTTCAGAAAATGATCATTATTACTTAATATATTCATAAAGCAAAAGTTTATTCACTTTGATATTCACGTATAGTCATGATAAAATTACGCAACTTATACGCATTATCAAACACAAAGAGGTTCATTTTGAATCGCTTTGAAATACTTATAGTTGCTGCTTCCATGTTTTTTCAAGCACCTAATTAAAAAGAAAATCCAAATCCAATCTACAAAATCTCATGCTCGGAGAGAAGGAGTATATGAGCTGAGCGTTCCGATGATTTAAAATAATTTTTTACGCTCACAAACACATACACCTCCCCTCCATTTGCGCGCAAACCGTAATTAGCGCTCGCGCATATACCTCGAGACTGTTATTTATACTCATTAATAAAACAGCGCACTTAAACCAACATCGATCACGCCCCTGTCACACAGAATCCACGCGTGTGTGTGTGTGTGCACGCATCCTCGAATTAAAATTCACACGCGATCGGCACCGATCGACTCTCTTCTTCCCCTTACACATACGCGTATATCTATATTCCCACATACTCGTGTATATTATACGCACATGCTTCTCCATTTTTCTGAATATGTAGCCTACAACACGTATACATACATACCTACATATATATACACGATCAGCGGGCACACGTGCGGAATTAATTATGCACCGTGCAAGACAAAGGCTTATATTTCCGCGACGCGCGCGTGAAAAAGGGTCAAAAAGGCTATGCGCATATATATATATATACACACACTACGCTCACTGCACTTGAGAAAAATCTTTGCGAGCTGAGTAAGGGAGAAAGAGAGAGAGGGAGGGAGAGATTGAACCTGTGTGCACGTGGGGCACACCTCCGCGTGCATCGCGCGCACGCCGCACATACGTTATAGAGAGAGACAGAGAGAGAGAGAGAGGGGATCGAGCGCCGCTGTAATTACAAGCACCGCGCTCGTATCGATGCAGCACGCCCCGAGAAGACCCTGTCCCTCACGCTCGCGCGCGCGCGAACGCGTTTTTTCCTTCCTTCCTCTCTCTCTCTCTCTCTCTCTCTCTCTCTCTCGTTCACTCCTCCTCCTACGAGCGATGCTTTTTATTGTTATACTCTCGCGTATAGTATTGCTTACGCGCGAGAGAGGAAAATTAATAACGCGCGGTGCGTGCGTGAGTGCACGAGCGGACGTTTTTTTTCAATTTCGCGGCTCCAAGGCGAATTAAAAGCTCGGCCCCCTTTAAGGTGTATAAGTATTACACCACGCGCGTACGGAGGGAAAAAGAAGATGAGATGGGGGCAGGAATCGAGGAAGAGAGAGAGAGAGTGTCTGTGCGTATAATAATGAATTGAATCCCCCATGAACGCCGGGAGGAGCTTAATGAAGAGAGGGCCGCGCGCGCTCTCGTCTCGATATATAAATCGAGTCGATGCGGAAAAAGCAATTATTGTTTGAGAAAGCAGCCCGCATAATTAATTCGATTTGACCGAATCGCAAGCTAACGCGCGCCTTGAATTCACAACCTCTTCATGTTTACGTACTATATATACATATACTTCGTTGCTGTTCCTATACTCATGTATATATACAGAGCAACATCAACTTATATATATACGCTGCGTATACCGATGGATCTCGAGAGATAATTGTATTTGTCTCCCTCGCGATAATTCGAGTTCTCGCGCGCGCACGCGAGGGGATGTATTTATGTACACACGGACGAGTGCAAACAGAGATAAATAACTCTTCGACGTGCCTACGTGTATGTATATGTGAGAAAAAAGCAATGCCGCTATATATATGCGCGTGTGTGTGTGAGGGGAAAAAGTGTGTGCATGCACACGCACACGCGCTCGCGCTCCTCGATTTACACAAGCCCAAAGCACTTTTTGATTTACACATAGCGATTCATCATCGCCGTCGTGCCATCGAAGCTCTCTCGCGTGTATATACATGCGAGGTGAACGAAAAATGTCGAGAGGTCGCGAAGAGAGCGAGCTGTAAATATATGTATATATATAGTATATGCTTTAGATTGCGGTACATATCTATATATATATATATAGAGAGAGAGAAAAATGATGAGGAGAGTATAAGGACTTTTCTTCGAGAAGTTCGTTATCGCGGCACGCCGAGGGGCGCGTTAAAAATGTATAAGATTTATACGTAGCGAATAAATAGATTAAGCGCCGGAGTCGCTATATAACACGCGCGATGATGAATGTATAGGTCGAGTAATTTAAACGTCCCGATGGCGTAGTGTGTGCGTTCTTTCGGGGTGTATTATGAAGGGAATTTGATTTTGTTTCTATCGATAAAATGTTAGACGTGTATAGTTTATTGCATTAGTTGACGCGCTCGATTCATCGGAC
This sequence comes from Torymus tubicola, assembly GCA_035583055.1. NCBI lineage: Eukaryota > Metazoa > Arthropoda > Insecta > Hymenoptera > Torymidae > Torymus > Torymus tubicola. Next base: position 16,151,830 of record JAWWEQ010000001.1, read on the forward strand.
ATTGAAGTTCCAGGAAAATGTTATTACGATATGGTCGGACAACTATATTGTAATGATAACTGTAGTGGATACAATAGCGTAGAGTTGATTTGTCTATTGTTAGTAAAATATTTCTTTAGTTATTGTTAATATTGATTTTGGTTTCTGCGAATCCTTAATAATTCATTGATTGACATAACTGCTCTAATTATAACCAAATTGACATTCGACTAGTACAAATTAACAGGTATCCAATATTGTATAGAATATTTTTGTAAAATGAACACTCGTATATATAATATATAAACCGAGTTCTTTATAAAACTCAATATTTCGATACCGAAACAAAATCAATTGAACAAATACCATAACACAAAGTTTGTCAACCCCGCACATCTAACATTGCTCAATATTTATCTAAATCCACGTGAACCCCAGAGCGACGATAAACATTCTATTTCGAGCTATCACCGCGTGCCTTTCAATCTCTTCCGATTCCCCCTCCAACCAAAAAAAAAACCACACACTACATACTACATGTTCACACCGATCTCGTAACCCCGTTCACACGTACCCCCACTCTCTCTCTCTCTCTTTCTCACTCACTATCCCCCAATCGGCGAGACAAATCAATCTCTCGAGTCACACTCGCACGTATATATATAGTATTTACTTCCGTTATCGGCAGGTGCGCCGCGTTGCTGCCGCGTCACCTGCGCCACCCGATAACACCCATACATACATACATACATACACTATCACACGATTCTGTCTGTCGAGCTAGGATTAAACTCGGAAATGCTTCGTCCGCTTGCGATGTATCATCGTTCTTCCTCGCCCCCTCCTCACGTGTCGTCTCATACGTGTCTATGTGTATGTGAGCGAGTAGAAAGAAAGAGAGAGAGAGAGACAGAGTCGGGTAGAATCGTCGATGAGACACACTCGACCCGTCTGACAAATACCCTCTCCCTCTTTTTTCCGCCGATAAGACACGGTGTGCTCTTCTCTCTCTCTTTCTCTCTCGTTTCTTATCGGCTCGGCGAGCGGTCCTCTCCCTCTTGACAAATTCGTCCGGACGGAGCAAAGTGTTTATCGGCCGCTTTCTCTCTCTCTCTCTCTCTCTCTCTCTCTCTCTCTTTCTCCTCGACGACTGACTGACTGAGAGGCGGCAGCGCCTTATCGCTCGAACTTTCTCGCCGCGCGCGCGCGCGCCTTTATCGCACTGCTCGCTCGCCCTCTCGTCCCCGTTTTATTGTACACGTATATATATATATATGTATGTATGTCCGTGTGTATCAGCGTGTGCCACCCTCGTATATGTGAGTGTGCACATCAGCTAGGTCTCATCTCTCTGTCTCATACCGCTGTGTATATGCTCGGCTATAGCCACTGTCCGCGGCTACAGTAGACGAGGGTCCAATAAACGAGCGGGAGGGTTATATGCCCACGAAAGCGATTTTCTTCTTGTGGGATTTCGCGCGTGCGTGTGAATTCAATGTCAGCAGAGAGCAGAGTTTTTGCGGTGACCCGGCTGTGTGTATGTATGTGGCCAAGTCGAGAGGGATGGACACGTGCCGTGGCATATCCTGGGGTTTTGCGCTGGGATTGCATGGTTTGGAATACCCGAGACAAGGGAGTGGAAATTTTATACTTTTCGGGGTTGGGTATATATAGATATGCTGATGTAATCAGATAAAAAGGGTTGTTGTATATGCGTATGGTGCCCTTTGGTCGATGTGTTTAGTGCGCCCCGGGCATTATACGCAATAATGAATAAAACATCGATGGCAATCGACTCTTTTATTGCGCTAATTTTAATTAGTATAGCGTGGGTATTCGAACGAGCTATTAGTGCAGTATCTCAGAGAACTATCCTAATTAACCTTTTATAAAATGAGATACGATTAAATGTCTTGGTTCTTTGTGTACATACGCCTACACGATTCAGTGTTCTTATATACAAGAAAGTCCAAGCGATAACAAACAATTCAAATTTTTTTTTACTTTGATTTAAATTAATCTTATTCTCAAATAAAGTAATTCAATTGAATTTAAATATCTCAGATAATGTTTGAGAAAAAAAAATTTACAATAAAGAACTGTCGCATAACAAATCGACGAGCGACAAATAAACCTGGAGACCAAGAAAAATTCATGGATTCCACTTTCTTTCTCTCCATCGTTCTCTTTCCCTTTCTACTCTTTCCTATTCTCTTCAGGGGCAGATATAAAGATGAACTACCGTAGTCGCGACCGCGCGTCTCCTTGTTTTTTTTTCCACCCCCGCACGTCGCGAGTATTCCTCCGCGAGCGATTTTCCCGCGGGACTACATAGGGTCGCGTTATTGCCCACGTACGCAACGCGAGTATAAACCTGCACCATATAGGCACTGAAGTAAATTACATCGCTGTAGTATGTATAGAGCCTTTTTACCAATTACGCGTAATTGGCGTAAATATTTCGCGGCGACAGGATGTATATACATGTACCATGCTTTTGTTTTACTCCGAATCTCGCTGTGTGTGTGTATATTCCAGGGGGAAGGGAGTTCCCAGTGATCGTTAATTTTTCACGGACGCGACACTTTGATTTCGCTACCGATCGATGAACGCAGAGGGGTAGAATGTAGGCGACACGCGACGACTGCGGATTCGTTGCGAAGTGATGGTGGTGTTCAAAGTACGTGTATATAGGAGGGTGGCTATGTCGCAGTTTTTTTTTCTAAGGGGGGGAGTAGGGAGGATTGATTGAGATGCTGCTCGAGTGGATTTCGAGGAGGTTTAAACGGCGATGGGTTCTTTATTTAGGCTATACGCGCGACTACGACGACGGTTGATTGGAATTTTTCTTTCAGAGGCTATTAGCTCAGAGGCGAAGGGAATTACTGAGTTCGTTAAGTTCGGAAGGGATTATGAGGGTAAGGGCGAGAATGCCTTTCAAGTGTGTATGTTTGGAAATCGTGACTGCTTGAAGACTTTTAGCTTAATAATTGAGGAATATATTCAGGGTCGAATAATTAGAATATAATTAACATTTTTGTATATATGGCGTTTATAGAATATAAATTGCTCCATTATGATACCCCATATATCCAAATAGAACAAATTCACATTATATTTCCCAATATAATATATAGATGTTTTGGAACGAGCAACGTATCGTACAGTTAAAAATAACCTACCGCGTAATATTTCCAGCTAAAAAGCTCACTTATCAAGCCTCTTTTTAGGCAGGCTAAAGTACATCTCAGTATCTCTCTCTCCACTTAAGTTCGTCACCGTAGCGCAGTTCTCTCAAGTCCCGTGTAGCGTTCGCTCGCGCGTCATGTACCAGCGTGTCTCCATCCTATCCTCATAAATAATTAAACGCCTCGCGAACGTCCTAAATCGCATTACAAGCGCACCGAGACGACGACGACGAGGACGAATACGACTCACGAAATAATATAAGAAAAGTCCCTTTCCCCTTCCTCTCTCTCTCACTCACTCGTATAGCGCAGCGGTACATACCGTTTTCAATTTCCCATCCTCGCGCGTTCCTTCTCTTCCCCTTCTCCACCTAACGTATAAAACGTGTCCCTTGCAAACGAGAGATAGAGCGAGAGAGGAAACACAAAAAAAAATTGGCACATCGAGTGAATCACCGAAGCACTTTATCCGATGCCTCTGCGCGCGCTGAGAGAGAGAGAGAGGACACACAGACTCGCCGCGCGCGATCAGCTTGCGATAGCGCCTATACGACGACGACGATGAGGGACAAAATAAAAGGGGGAGAGAGAGAGAGAGATAGCGGTCGCGAGGTCGTGCGTTTTACACAGGCGGGGTCAGCCGCGGTCTGTACCGTTAAGCGTGCAAGCGCATCCGCGAGCCTTCGCGTGTACACGCGCGCTGCTTGGCCGAGCAAGATGGATGGGTAGATAAAAGAGTAAGAGAGAGAGAGAGAGAGAGGAGAGTGTGCGGTTGACGGTATACGCGATGGGTTACGCGCGAGGAGAGGAAAGAAAGTATGTAAAGGAGTATAGGTATATAAGGTTGTACGAGTCAGTGTGTGTGCTAGATTCGGAGAGAGGATGCGCACATAAGGTGCATGTGCTGATGCACCGAGCGCACGCGGAAAGCTATATCGTTGTTGAAGCTGATGCGAGGATGGTGATAGAGACTGAACGCGCACTGCGTGATTTAAGGAACTGGGAGCGCCTTCAAGATTCGAGGTTGTTTCTTTTTTTTTTTAGTAACAGCGGTAACGTTGTATTGATTTGATTCAGCGATTAATGGCTGTTTTAATTTTTATCAGAAAGTATAGTTGCATGACATAACTTGATGATCAAACACTAAAAGTTAATATTTTATTTGCTTTGAAACGGTTAAGATAAAATTTGGAAATCGTATAGTACTATTATAGTTAATTTTCTGTCAAAACTGACATTGAGAACAAGCTGATAAAGTGATTCTTATATTGTATTTGTATAAAGAGCGTATAATTATGACGATACCAGTGGCATTACCTGTACTAGTATATTAGTAAAAAAATGAAGAACAACTTTGTTTGAAAAAAAAAATAAGAGAACAAGTTTTCCCAAAACACGTTATTTACATATCTATATACCCGCTTCGTTTAGATTCAATAATTCATAAATGATAAATCAAGCTATCCAACAATAGCACCAAATCGGCAAGATTTTAATCACATCGATATGGGCTCGTAATATACATCAGCTCGTAAATTAGCAACGGGCGCGCGCACGCGCTTAACTTATCAGCCCACTAAATCACCTATTACGCAAATGAAGTTAGCAGTCTGTCAATAACTGTTTCTGCAATTCGTAAAAGCCACAATAGATCAACAAACACAGGCGTACCTAATTACATTGACTATTGACCTACGATCGTGTATACGAATGATCCAATACAATCCACTGAATCCAACCAAATAATGTCACTTACGAGTATCTATATATACACGTATATTAGTGCTTTCAATGCTAATTCTAAATCTATATGAAAAAAACAGCTGCACCGATCTCGCGACATCACGGGTTAACGATTCATCTCGAGACAAGCACAACCTCGCGGTGCACCGTACCACGTCGACAAATCCCCGCCGCGCCACGCAGATTAAGCGGAAGACAACAGCATGCGGTTAATGCTTTTTTAAAAAAATTACGGACACAATATGAAACAGCTGAAAGCACACACATACACGCGCGCGTATGAGGATATATAGATAAGGAATAAAACGATCAGTGACCGCGTGCAGTGTAGTGTAGGTATATATATATATATATGGTCGTCGCATGCGCGCTTACCACTACTTCCTTCCTTCCCGCGGCGCGCGTACACCGTACATAAATAAGAACACGGCTGCTCTCGCGCAAGCTTGTAGCAACGTTGCTGCATCTGCATGAATATGCGCGGCTGGTATGTACGTATATGTATATATACCTACAATATAGGTACGCATATATGCGGGGGAAAAAATTGCTTGCAGATGCATACTTGTGGGTTTGTATATGTGTGATGCCGAACTGCCGGTAAACCGTGTGATCCTTTAGATTACGCGCGTGTGCATGTGTATGCAGCGCATGCTTTTGGTTTACGAGTGGCTTGCGAGCGCAGGTTGGGAAAGAGTATAGATATAGAGGAAGGCCTTTTGATAAGTTTAGGGATGGCGATGTTATGATGGCATATGGTATGACAAATGTGTACAATGGCTCATACGTTCGATGTATATATATGTTATCAATTTTAGTTTTATGAAAAAAATTAAAAAAGACACATATGCGATGATGTTAATGCACACGTTATTATACTTTTATTCGTTTTGTATATAAGAGCTGGTTTATATATAAGATATGTGGTATATATATAACGTGACTTATACGCTATATGTGTAATGCGTTATCATCGCGGCACATTTAAAAGTTAGATGCGCCGCTCGAGTGTTTTAAACTTCGGACTAGAAACTTATATCGAATTTGGGACTTGGCGATAACCTACATGTAGGGCAATGAGTTCATCCAACGACGCGGGGGAGTGAATCGAAAAGTTTGATGGCCCGTTTGCCTTTATACATGTATACGGATACCATCGTTTGAGTGCTTCATTGTTCGGGACCCGACTTTTAATTAGATTGCTCGTCATATACAATGGCGCATCGTGTTTTCCTGTTTAATAAACTTTCTATAATCCCCCGATGATGCATTGTGCTGAGATTTTTCAGAAACGATGTGTATTTTTTTGGTTATTACAAATTCGAATGTGTATACTCATATATAAATGTATGCGCGAGCATTTGTTAGCATGAGTTGTTCGACATTGTCTTAATGAATTCTCGTCTTGTAATGTTTCAGGTAAGGAGGCGACTTTCTTCCCGATGTAAATTAGGGAGAGCATGAGTGTTGTCGACACCGTGAGTTTCACTATTCATTCTATTCTACGATCGTTATTTTTAATACATTATAACGATTAAGGTTACTGTACAGCTATATAGTGTTATACTTATATAATCAAGAAAAATAAAATAATTAAAATCCAATAACTCGCTAGCTAAATTCACAAGTTGATGGTTCAAGAAAAATCACCCCACTTCAATATAAACTCCGAACCCTTTAATTTCAACCCCTCAGTAAAAATATTATCAAACCCCAGCAATACCCTAACTTCTACTGTGTATACCTTTCATTCAAACACAGCTATTACAGGTCAGTTCCCACCGCAACCTCTCTATCTCTGCACCGGGCGCAAAAACCAACAAAATTTCACTACTCCCTATATTTTGACAGACTTCCACAGCAACCGCATATAGTCAATAATCGAGTCCTCATATATATATATATATATATATATATATATATATATATAGTATATACATATATACATACCCTTGCTGTATGCGTTCATTGCGCTTCGTCACACTCACCGGCCCCGTGGTGTGCACACGTATATACACTCTCATATAACCTCGGTCACGTGTGCAGTGTACACACATACACATAGACACTCGCATAAGTCACAGCGGCTTCGCGTTTACGCTCCCACGCGCAAAAGCGGCTTCATCTGTCCGCTCGCGAACGAGAGGTAAGAGAAGGAGAAGAAGGCATGTATCGCGCGCGAGGATCGTTCCTTCCTCGTGCCGCCGCTGCTGCCGCGTGTATATACCGTACGGTATACGCGCGCGCGTTCGCACAGGGTTCGATGGAATCTGAACGTTGCAGCAGAAGAGAGAGATTTTTTGCGCGAGATTCGTGAAAAATTCACGGGATGTCGTATAATGTTTGTGTTTGTATGTGTATGTGTACGCGAGCGGTTGGTTTCGATTGTTTTCAATGAAAAATGGAGGCAAAGGGTTGTCCGAGAGCTGTTTATTGTAATGGGGATGAACCGTGGGTTACTCGAGAAGTAAATTACAAATGTATCACTTTATTAAGGTTTATATCGAGGTCGGATGATGAATGATGAATTTTGAATGTCAGAGGTCCTGAGGTCGAGTATCAAAGCACATAATGTATCATAGCAAAATAAGCAAAATTAAAAGGTAAATCAGTGATTGTGACACAATTCTAATTAGTATCCATTCAACGCTCGATATATGTATATGAAAGCCTCTAAATATCCCCGACATACCGCACAAAAAGCGTTACGTAAACCTGTCACATAAGAAGCGATCGCGTTGGACGATTAGGCAACGGCGAATCGACAGCCGCTTCAGATGGGGGAAAAAAAAATTCCCCTTCGTCGTGTCGAGTCATCATCTGCCTTCTCGCGACGACAATAGTTGGCGTTTCTTGCGCCGCGCGCGCGGGATCCCCATTCTACGTGATGAAGTCCGCGCGCGAAGAAAAAAAATATAAGCGACGTCGTTTTGTATGAGTTCTTGAACGTAAGCGCACACGGATGGCTTTGTCCGGCTTTACTTTTGCTTGATGCTTCGTTTTTGTGAGGGTATATATATAAGTGGTGGTATGAGGGTTGCCAAAAGAATCGTTATTTCACGTGGTTTTGATTCATTGATTGAATAGCTATATCGAATTAATGATTTTTCTTACTATACGTTTATTTATACGTATGGTTATATTATAAGTAGATTTTATATGTTTATTAAAAATCAAAAGTTTTTTTATACGTTTTGGTTAAGATTTATTTTAAATCCGACTCATTTAAAATGCATCAGATATCATTTTACATTCGACGTGATTGTTATTTTAATCGACCCAGGAAGCGGCAACATTTATAAACCATAACCACAACTAAAAATATAATAACCACCGACGACTGAATATTTGAAATGCGAAATTCCGGATTAACTTCCTTCATCTACAATTTCACAGATTCAAAAAATTTACTTCCAAATCACCATCGTATTAGAAACAAAAACGACAAAGTCAGAGCGATCCATTAACAGTTATTTGCAAAATCGCATCCACCGTTATCGCCCATTACCCTAATCGATCCCCAACTTCTTCCCAGTGTATAAATAACTCAAGAGGCCACCTGCAAAACGAGACCCAATCAAACGCTTCCTCTCTCTCTCTCCTTCACTCCATACTCTTACTTCTTCATCAAGTCCACAGCGAATCTGCAATAAAACTATAATGCATGCATACCTTCGCTATATACTCACGTGTTCTTCGCGTTCCCCCTCTCTCTCTCTCTCTCCCGTAGCTAATTAATATCGATCCTTATGATTTCCACTTATATACCCACGTGCTCGTGCATAAATCACGAGAGCGCACGCGCGCGCGAGCCTCGCTTTCAATTATCTCTTCAAGTTACGCTTCATTAGAGAGCGCGAGGAAGAGACTTGGCGAGAAAATTAGCGCGCACGAACGTATAATAATATAATACGCTCTACTGGTGCAGGCACGAATGAGGCGGCCACATCGTAAAATATATATATATATATAAAGTCGTATGTAGTATAGAAGGGAAAGCTCCACTAGCTTTCACCTAATGCCAGGGCGACAAGCTCCCGTTGATTCGCGCTCTACCGCCGCCGGCGTGTATGTATGTGAGGGGTGGGAGGAGGTTGAGTTTCGCATGCAAATCCCGCTCGAGCGACAGACACCGCGCATAATAAACATCCGGCTTTATCCTCTTTGCCCCCTTGCCTTGGTTTTCTTTTTTTTTTTCGTGCCCTCTCTTCTCTGTCAGGCGAGCGGGTGCGCACGCTCTTGTGTATAATAAATATGATTTCCCGACCTCTTTGCAAGCCGCGGGTATGAAAACTCGCACAGTTCGTGGTGCGCCCGGACTGCTGCTGCTGCTACTCACCAGTTGCTCGTTATACTTATACGCGCAACAGCAGCAGCAGCAGCGTCGGCTTTTCTCACTGCGGTATATGTGTATGTGAATGGGGTAGTGTAGGCAGTGGCGCGCGTCCCAATCATCCTCATTATTTATTTTTCTTCCGCTTTGCTACTCATTTATGTGGTCCGTTGTTGAAACTGCTGTTATATGCTACTACTGCTGCTTCTCTCTGTGAGTTTTGAGGGTATATTGCGAGATATAGCATATCGTTGTATTTTATTTAATTGCTTTTTATGCGTTTTTCATGCGGTATTATGCAAAGAAGTGGTTAGTTCTTTCGGTCAGTAGTGCGTTTAATTATATTTTCTACATTTGATGAAAAATTATTGCGAATGTTTTACTCGAAGTTATCGCAAAATAAATATATATGTACAATTTTACGAAGTATTTTCCCTAACTTAAAGCTTTTTTCTTTTACTTCAATTCTTTCCTTATGGAAAGTTCGTATATAAAAACCTTTGAGAGTTTAATATTGATTAATCATGGTGAATTTTTACTATTTTAAACCACAAGAGAATGACTTGACATTAAAGCGATGTCACAAGACGTTTTTTTCAAGTCTATTGTATGATCAATAGTACAAGAAAAAATTATTACAGAACTATACCTCCAAATTTTTCCTTTGTTGTTTCTATAATCGAGTTAAATGATATACATAGTTGTATAATTATATTATACTGCAAGTATATATTATACTTTAATAAATAATTAATGAAAAAAGCAATTAGTTTAATAAAACATTATTTTTATTCTATTTAATCAATTACCAAACAATATACCAAGACACAACAATTACCAGAACACCATTACGATTGAATCTTTTCTATCATTTTCATTTACATTCAATATCTAATCCACAATATCCGTCACATTATCGTGTTCTATTTCACTCGCTTAAACGACATAACCCTGACAAGTCTATATCAGAGAAAAAGCGTTTCTCTCCCACCCTTCTTCCAAAACTCCAAGTCATCCCAATTTCTCACCCCACCTTATACACATCACGCTTTTCCTCGCATTTTCAAGGTTACAAACGCCCGCATCAATGGTATATACGCGCGCGAGACGCACAATCGCCTTTGTACCCACTAAAGTCACTCACTTGCCGCCCCCTCCTCATTCCCTCACAAATGCCACATTAAACGTATACGGACAAACGTGTGCAGCTAAAGTTCCTTTGAACAGCGAGAAAAGCACGACGTTGGCAATGGTGTACCGCATATATATATACATATATACTTTAACGTCTGTGCACGCGCGCGTGTGTGTATGTGTCACACAACAATTTAATCTCCGTGGTAATAATAACGTCGCACTAGCGCTACGAATCGCAGCAGCAGAGGCGGCAGCCTTTTGCACGTTTGTTTATGCGCGTATTATACCGTATACACGGTCCGTATGCTTGCGCCTCTCGTATAATATTTTTCCCTCTCTCTCTCATCGTCACCTTCGTAGCCTTAGCGCTATACTTTGCGCATGATGTTTATATGCGCGAACGTTAAACTAAATCATTTTGGAACCGCTATCCTATGGCAATTGCGTCGCTATACTGGACGGTTGCTCGGCCGGTAATATTTGAATTTTTATTTCTTCATTTCGAAGCTTTACGACGTGTTATTTGCATGCTTAATGGATTTTTAAATGAAAGGAGCTATTAATATTGTAAAGTGCATTATCTTTTGCTTCTTTAATAATCATATATTAAAAGAGAGACATTATTGATTACATGAAACCTAAAAGTAATTAAATCGTTTATTTTTTTTTGTCTATTCATGTTACAAAACAACGTATTCCCGTAAAATATATCATATTCCGTAATAGAACCAAATACTCGGGACCAAGTAAGATTTTATTAGTTTTCACATTGACAAAGGTTTCCACAACTCCTCCTGCTCTCATATTATCCATAATAATGAAAACGCGCAAACGCCTTCCATATTTCCCCCCCCCCCGGGCATTCATTAAATTTAATTACAGAACTATTTTTCCACCCCTTTTCCATATCTCACCTTCAAATCCTTTTCCCTCACCCACGCACATATACATACATACCACCGGTATGCACTGTATACCTCTTTACACCCGTTTATTCGCATCGGCGCGCGCGCGAGTTGCCACCAACACACACCAACGCCGATTCTCCACGCGACCGGGGCGCGGCGATCTTGCCCGCGGCATCTCTCTCTCTCTCTCTTCCCTGCTCTTGCACATAGGCTAATCGCGGTCAAAGGGCTACGCGTTGCAGTTCTCTCTCTCTTTCTCTCTCTCGCGAACAACAAACGGACGAACGCGCGCGCATAATTAGCCCGCAACCCCTTTTGCGCACTCGCTGCCGCTGCCTCTTTATCTGCGCGAACGCGCGCAATGGGATTCCCGTGGACGATCTCTGTGCCCTCTCTCTCTCTCTTGCTCGCTCGCCTTTCCTGGAAATGGACAGAGTTAATTACGCGCGGCAGGCGGCAAAAATGCAACGACGGGCGGAGCAGCGAGAGAGGGACGGAATTAAAGAATAATGCGGGGAGGTTCAATTAAATAGTTTTAATGGGTAATGGGGGCTTTTTTTCTCTGCTCCGCGAGGGAGAGCAGAAGAGAGAGAGAGCGGATGGGGAGTGGTGATAAGGTTTGTCGATTGTAATGCTACCGCGGCTTTTGTTTCGTATTGTTGCGAATGTGCGCAGAAGATATTGAGGTAATTACTTTTAATTACGTTTCGATGTTATTTTTAATTATTCTATAGTATGTATGGAATAACTTTTATTTTCTTATATATGTGTCTTTGATAGAAATAAATATTATCATCATTGATAAAAACAAAATACTATATTAATTATAAAAGAAAGATATACGATTAAAATACTTTAAACTCTTCCTGCTTTTCTGCAATATTAATATGATATATCCGTCGTCGATATCGCATTCTATTTAAATCATCTCTCAACGTCTTTCGGCAAATTATAATGAAATCATTTATGTCACCACTCGACACATAACACACGAGCGAGCACGATTTCAAACTGGAACCGTCACTGCAGCTATTGTAATTAAATTAGCGAGTGCACACATACACACACACATAGCTAAGACATGAAATTCCCGAGACGACGACGACGACAGTCGTAAGCCGGCCGCAGGAATCGAAAATCGATCCGTGCCTCGTTAGCTCGACCTTTGACTCTTTCTTTCTCTCTCTCTTACTCGTTCCCCTCTCCACGTCCACTCGACGGGGTCGTCACTCATCGGCTCTCTTCTCAAGAAAACGACGTAATTGTCGTCATCGAGCCCTGGTGGTACTTCCTCATCCAACGGTGCTAGTGCGCGCGTATACGCCGAACAATGACTGCAATAGAGCCCGTGGAATGAGGGACGGTGCGCGCGGAAAAGAAACGAGTATGCGTGTATGTGAGCACACACACATACACATACGAGCGGCGAGGCGAATTGCGCGGATGACGTGGGCGGAAAAGCACGGTAATGAACAAATCGGATATGGCGGTCGTTCGTTCGTTCGTTCGTACGTTGTGCCGTTCGAATGGGGAAATGTTTCATTATGCGAGCTATTGTGTAATTACTTAATAGGGTTTTGCATAAATACGCTGATTGGTGGAGAGGTTTATGTCGTTCGTCGAGTGGCAATTGTAAAAATTGTCATAATGGGATGTGGAAATGTTGATTTATAAAAGTGCGACTATAGAATGTCATGCTGGTGCGCTTATATGTTTACAGTCAATTTTGATTAATATCTCTGCTTTTAATGAATTAGAAAATGGCCCTTCAGTTTTGTAGACTTCTGTAAACTTTATGCGTTCGTATATAACTTAAATAACGGTTTTAATAGATAGATCCACGTCTTACATTTTAAGCAAAAATATTAAAACCTTTAGATTCCAATTACTTATAGTATAATTTCAATTTTTCAATAATCATGAATAATAATAATGTTCCTTTATAAAATAGAAAACAGTTACAAGAAACATTCCAAATTATACATTGAATCGCCTGTATATATATAAATTTGCTTCATATAACTCGCAAAGTTGGCAAAGTAAATTCCACGCCACAATAATCTATCGCAACAAAGCTATATATAGCGACCGATAAAGAGCTGAACTATCTAAAAACTGCAAGTAACAGAAAGTTTTTCCCAATACTCCCTCTTTTACCGGGACTGAAAAGAGCCAGTCCCCCCTCCCTCCCCCTTCCGAACGACGATCAAAACTGAAATCGCCGTCCGTCTTCAGAGTGGCGGCGGTCGACTCTCGACATTACTGTCGCTGACTGCACGTCCAATAAAACTCGCCTACATTCCGAATCAACAAATAGCCGCATACAAGCCCCGTCGCTCGGACAAATAAAATATCTCCTATATATGCTCTCCTCCCTATAGAGAGAGAGAGAGAGAGAGAGAGGAGAGAGGTCATCGCGCGTCGTAAAGCCGCTGCTGCTGCCGCCGCCGCCACTACCGTCTATCCTCTCTCACTCCTCGCGAGGCGCGTAGGGTGAAACGGCCAATGTAAAATCGAATGGCACTCATATAAGAGCCTAGCGCGCAGCACTTGGTACACACACGCATACACATACGCGTACGTGAAACGAGCAAATTTACCTTTTTAAAGGGCCAATTCGTTAGCGCGTGTGCGTCGTGCGCGTTCGTTCCCATGAAAGCGGGCCGCACGCGGGATGTGGAAAGGGAAAGAGAGAGAAAGAGCTTGCACCGATAAAAGCCGAGTCTTTACCTTTGGACTTCGATGAGAGAGATAAAGAAGCGCTCGCGAGGGAAGAAGAGGGAAAAAAACAACGGATCGATTTTTACGTTTACGCTTAGCGTTCGGCATGGTTTTTTCTGTATATCGCAAGAGTATGGAGAAAGAGAAAGAGAGAGAAGGAGAAAGCCAGATGCGTCGTTAAAACTTTGATGAGCGAGCGATAAAAGCGGAAGGAGGGAATACGGAGCTAGAGGGGATGTACATTATTTCCCGTTTTTTTTTTTTTTTTTTTTGATAAGTTTTATGCTTGTTTTGTTGTACACGCGCGACCGAATTATTTCGAGCGGATATCGATAAAGCAGGCTTTTATGTGTTTATGTTAATATTTAGGCGCCCCTACGTGGTGTGCGTCACACTATCTTGTATTATTCTCGCGTAAAATGATAAAAATCTATATAGCTACTATGGTGGAACGAGAGCTTTGAGGAGAGAACAAAGAAAAAAAAAGAGAAAAACGATGAATAATCGTGCAATAAATCGACTCGTTTTACGGCCCGGCAGATTTCATCGCAGTTGTTCCTCAATTAATTTTCACGAAAATAACGTATACAACGTGTTTACTTTTCATATACAAGCTACAGCTTAGCTAGCCACACGAATAGACCGGAATATTACGGAAATAGAGCGGATATTTTTAATATTGGATAAAATTGTCGTTGTTATAAATATAACTTTATGTGTATAAATTATGTACGCATAAGCAAATTACTAGTATGCGTCTTGAAGTAAGGATATAATATATTATATACTGAGTTAATTATGTATATATTATACGATGTTTGAAAATAATTTATTCAATTCAAAACACTTATTCTTCTAATAATAATTTATATGGGTATCCAACTGTAATCCCAAAATAACTAGCAAACTTTCAGCAAGTCTCGACTTTCCGATGAAAATGCGATTATTTGCGTCCCACAAACAGCCACCTCGCAGGCATCAAAAAACAACTTAAAATCGATTAGGGCCTCGGGAATTCCCTGGCTTCATTGAAAATTACTTTATTTCCCATCCCTTTTCCCTTTCTCTCTCTCTCTCTCTCTCTCTCTCACGCTCGACTAATCAGAGACAGAGACGCGGGCAAACTCCCGCGAGTTCTTCGGCTTCAATCCCAAAGCCTAATCACTCCACCCTTTCCACTCTTAGGGTTCCCCTGAACTTTCCATCGCTCGCCTCTGTCTTTCTCTGTCTCTGTCTGTCTCACTCTCTCCCTCTCTCTAAAAGATCGATTATACAAAACATTCTCCCAATCGTCCGGGAATCTTCCCTCTCGCTCCCTCTTCGACACTCCCCAAAGTACACGCGCGGGAGCGAAACTTCGCTAAGTCTCGCCGACGACGGCGGCGACGACGACGATTTAATTCGACGTCGAACTCGCGAGCGCGCGACCCTTTTGGCTCGACGCCAGCGGCAGCAGCGTCGGTAGAGCGCCGAGCAAGAGAGAGAGAGAGAGAGAGAGAGAGAGAGAGAGGATAGAAAGCGCAGAGGAAAGAGGGGACAGAATTAAAGATAATGAGAGCGAGGGAGAATAACAAGATGAGAAGGCACGCGGGAATGGCAGAGGAAAGAGAGTGAGAGAGAGAAGCGAAAAGAGAGAATAGTGGCGACGTGGGTTTTAGAACATTTTTCTTGATCTTTGGGGAGAGCGAGCTGGAAAAAAATTGTCAATTAGTCGCGCGTGGATTAATTTGTCAATTGTTGTGGCATTCCGGGTCTCATTTGCTTCGTTGCAAATTGATTCCATGTGTGAACGGTGGCTCGCAACGGTGACTGGTAGGCCGACCCCTTTCTTTTAATGGCTTCTCAGAATTTATGCGACACTTCTGTAATTAAAAAATACGATTGTTTTGAGTATTGTTCAATAAATACATTAAAAACATGCACATTCCCACGTTGAAAAAAATTAATATTTATAATATATTTATGAAGTCAATATGTGGCATATGTATCACAATATTTTGTTCATATTTTATGCAAGGATACGCTGCTGTGGTATTATATTACTCACGTTTTATCTATATATTATCTATACATAAGGCCTATGTTTCAACAATGGCTCACATATTGCACATACATCATCAATACACTGTGCAATATATTGGCTACATTAACTTTTTTTCGCTTGATTCATTGTATCGTTTTAGTCCTTAAAGCTTCTAAAAATAGTCAAATATTAAAATATTCATTTTGATATTTAGATATTTTAATGTTATGCATAAACATAATGTTGAATAAGTGGCAAACATTTAAACTTCTTGCAGAAATGATTTGATGCACTTTTTTGTCCTGACATCGTAATTAGTCTTTAGAACAAGTTTCCAGTTGATTGATCAATTTGCTATGCGCAAAGAAGTTTTTGAGCTATTACAGGTTTTCGCCTGAAGAATTTGCACTGTAATTTGAAAACTATTTGCTCATTTTTTCAACGGATGCCCATAATTATTAAAAAAGTTTTCACATCACACTTTTTATTACTAAGTCCTTGGTTAATAAGCAATATTATAATTACTTCATATGCTAACATTCTTCAATAAACTATTGAAATTGTTTGTAAAATTCCTATAATGTTAATACGTAAATAATTAGTCCTTTATCAGTAAATTTTTTATATACAAACAGTGTATTATGTAACCCTATTTCATATTTTTTATCTTTAGAACATATATATGCAAGAAGAACTTTACCATTCTTTCTTACTCTATACGTAAGTTGATTTGTAGCTTCTATACAATTGGTTAAATTCTTTAAAATAACTTTAATTCAAGTTTTTCAAAATAGGAGAATATAAATTTCAAACTTTTCAATTAGAAATATATAAATTAAACATGTTTCTAATTTAAGATGAAACATTCCTAATTTATAATGTCTTTTAGAAAGCCAACATCCCATAGTAACTTTGAAATGAGCAAAAAAAACCTTTCAAAATTCTATGTCTCCGTCAAAACAACAGACTAAACCGCTCTCCGACAAACGATAGCACGCTTAGTCTCGCGCGCGAGTTCACCGTCCGCGATAGTAGCATTTAGCTCCGGAAAACGACCAGTTCTCTCTCTCTCTCTTTCTCTCCTCTTCCACAGCCGCGAAAAGTGCAGCCTCGGCGCAACGCGCCCCTTTGCAAATACATCATATAGAGGGGAACGCGCGCGGGGGCCGCCTAATAACCCGTCCGTGTGTACACACGTTATATACGTACGTGCGCGCCTCGCGGCCAGAACGAAAGAGTCCCTAGCGTGTGCGGGAATCGATGGCGCGCAGTCGATTATCGAATTTTTCCACGGCCGGTGAACCTTTACGCGTATATACGTGTGTATGTGTGTGTATATAAGGTGCTATCTCCGGTCGAGTGCATCGTTTTCTTGGCAGTGCTCCATCGAGGGCTCGACGCTCGACTGCACTGCTGATCTTCTTTTGCCTTCTGCGCAAAGGCGGCGCAAAGAACGCTACTTGGGGGTTGTGCGCAGGTCGCGCGTAATTAGGACGAATTTGTCATCCGCTCGCGACCGGTGAGTTTTCAGAGAGTTTGAAAGATCGTGTCTTTTCGGTGTTACTTATTTAGGTCGTTATTTTACGAGCAAATCTTGATGAGGATTATGACTCTCTAACGAATTATGTAAGTTGACGGCAGTGCGGAGGAGTCTGCGCGGATTGTATATATAAAGAAGAAGCTGAGAATCAGTACTGGGTAAGAAGCGTATGATAATTTGATATGATTGATGATAATTTTATCCAAATATTTAATGTGAAGTTTCTTTTGAATTGCGTACACACATACATAAATGGTAATTATGACGCGATTAGAGTTATTCCAAGAAGATATAAGTAAATTTCACACTTCAGATTAGTATACATACTGAATCATCTAATGAACGATCAGAAAATTAGAAATTTATGTGGCAGGGTATTAGAAGAAAAATATCCAGCTCATTACCCGGATAACTTTAAATATTACTTTTGATTGCGAAACGCAGGTAGGCACGAAGTGTTACGACATATTTTACACACGTATGCGTAATTTGCGCGCGCGCGCATACATAGCCAATTATTCGCTAAATTCGCTTCCACACGCTACTTTCCTCGTATTGAAATAATCAAAATGTAATTTCTCTCGGGGCTTTCACAAATTCTCACGATTAGATATAATTCTTATTACTGTTACGCGCGCTCATCCGAATGTAGTTTTAAAGTGTTAAAGTAAGGAACGCTGCAACGGTATAATGCTATATATTTTCTGTAATAATTCCAAATGAATATACAATGTTTGCCAATTAAATGTAATAATGATGAAAGATAAATAATCCGTAATAATATCTTTTATGTATCGCTTTATTTAATCACATGTATATATACATCTAAGGTACATTACTTATATAATTAGTATGTACATAGATATACGTATTACAACTGTTCAACATCTAACAGCCAACCATTTCTTTAAATAGTGTACATATGTTCTTATCTCCGTGTAACGAAACTATAAATATTAGCTATTTTAAAGACGAAAGATTTCTTTAAATATTTAATATCAAGTAAAAAAACGTTTCATCTATAGGTACACTGGCCGTATGCAATTTATAACACCAAGTGTCAATTTGTCAATTCATATTTAACTTTACTGAAATTTTCTTTTATTATATATTATCAACGTTTCTTATACACGGCATATTCTGACGCAAACGAATTTCTTATTTAAGACTCGCAGCACTTGTTCAAATAGCGTATACCGCTCGCAATAACATATATATGCATCTGAAATAACGCAAAATTCTCACAGGTTGAATTAATATTATAAAAAAAAACAAAAGTAACCTTGAAAAATCTCGAGCACAATCTCTCACCTCACCGCAACCTCGCTCTCTCTCTTTCTCTCATCAAGCAAGCAACCCCTCTTTTAGCTCCTCACCGAACCACCCGACACACCGATTTTCCATGCGCGCATCTACGCTCGCGAAACTAGGAAGTACGCGCACGCACGCACACGTGCCTTTCGGCCTCGCGCGCATCTCCGCCGAGATTAAGTCCTCTCCGCACACGGCGGCACCACCGCGCCTCTCCGCCGAATCATTTATTTCTCTATTACACTTTAAGATTTTATTCCCATAATAATATTCTTCCCCCCCTCGGCAGGAAAACTGTTCGTCGTCGACGCGTATATGTGTATATATATATATATATATATATATATATGAACGCGCATGCGCGAGCTTTTCTCATACATTCTCGCGTGCGCGCGCTCGCTCGCTCTCGCGTTATTACTCTCCTCTCCGGTAATAACGGTTGTTTTACTGCCGGCGCGGTGCAGCGGCCGCCGTCTATCAGCTTCTCCCTCTCTTTCTCTCCTCATGCCTAGTCTGCGCGTGCATGCTCGCGCTAGCGCAGAGAGTAATGCTCGATTATGCGCGAGCACGTTCGCGTCCTTAGCGAGAGCCTCTCTCTCTCTCTCTCCTTCTCGTGCCTCTTTTTCGCGCACAGCGAGCGGAATCACGTATCTGAGAGAGAGAGAGAGAGAGAGGAGCGCTCTTATCGCTGAGAAAAGGAAGTGTCGCGTGGTTTTAGTATAATAAAAATCGGAATTGCCCGCGGAGTAGAGGATGCGCGAGGATAGGAGAGTCGTTATGACGGGGGCGGGAGTGATGATTTTTAATTTGATTTTATGGGCGGAGTGTTATTGCAGTTGAGAGTGAGAAAGAGAGAGAGAGCGAGAGAGTCTTATTGAATTTCCGAGAGAGTAAGAGAGCACCTGAGATGACTCCGCGATTCGAGAGACAGAGAGCGCGCAAGGTATATAGCGGGGATTTATACGGCGCGTCTGCCTGCGCTCGTGCAAAGTGTCGCCGCGTAATTTGATCTGGAATAGGAAATTTCGCTTCATTTTGGATTTAAATGACGCTATTTTGGATTTAAATGACGCTATTTTGGATCTAATTATACAACGTTGCTGGACGAATCAGTACGAATAGATATTTTTAGTAGGGGTACCGAGAAAAGATATAATAAATTAATTTAATTGCCGTAATTTAGTAGTTACTCAGAGTAAAAGAGTAAAACAGTGACTTGGTATTGTTTCATACTTAGTGTCAGAATAAAGTCCCTAGCAGTGGCTATACGGTGCATTACGAACAATTAGGTTGTAAATCACTTTTATTATGAAAAGCTACACATTAACGGTCGCGTAAATTTAGTTTACTATAAAATTTTATGAATTTTCGTCTTCATTGTTTAAAAAAAAACATTGCGGAATGCACGTTTGCCATTTTACATTTATCGTTAAAGAAAGTAATTTTAAAATAAAAAAATAGATAAATTCCACTAATATATATATATATATACATTTTGTTCGAGAATTTTCGTATCAGTTTTGGCTTATTTTTAGATTTTAACCATTTCTACATAGAGAGATTTTTCTAACAACAATCCCATCATGCAATTCGAGAACAATTTTTAAAATAAAAACTTCCTACAATTCAAGATGAACTATCTCCATTCGCAATTTTTTAGGATTTTTCGTAACGAACGGCAACGTTTGTTAAGAATCCAACAATATTCCAGAGCACAATAAACCACAACAACTTTTAGTGGTAGACTGTAATCTAGAAAACTATTTCTATATCGCTCCGAACAAATCGGAAAAGTTGGAAAAATTTGTCATTCCATATCAAGCAACAGCTTACCCAGCTATCAAAACCCATCAATCTACCAAAACCATATAGCATACTATATACCTCCACCCTCTGTCAAAAAGCACTTAATGAACGTTAACCCACCGCGTGCACTTGTGCGCTTAAAGGTCGCTCTCTCTCTCTCTCTCTCTCTTTCTCGCGTGTAAACATATATAAGCTTCAGTGCTCGCTGTATAGAGACCTTCGACGTCATACCAGTAAATCCTGGCGGCGGCTGCAACTCCTTTACTCTCTCTCTCTCTCTCTCTCCATTCCTCCCGCGCACTTTCTCAACGCCACCACTGCTACTACCGTCGGTGGCGGCTGCTCGGATCGATACCCCGGCGGTTTTCGGCAAAGACGCCCACGAATGCGGTGGTGGTGCACGTGTACATATACATATATATATACCATATATATATACACTATACGAAGTGAGCCGCACATACCAGGAGCGCTTGCACAATGGGCCCGCATGTCAAACGGCCTATTTCGACGGAGTATGCGCGCGTGCTTCCGGAAACTTTAAATCCAGCGGAGCTTTGCCTTGTGCTACCGCGTGTACACGTGTGTATGTATATATGTGTGTGTATAGATGTATCCATGTATTTTTCGAGGTTTTCCAGGCTGGACTTTACGATCCCGTCGTTGCGGAAGTTTCACCGGGTGGTGTGCATTGTGCGCGCACGGAGGGAGGCAATTAAGCTTGAATTAGGTCGGACGTATGCGCGCGAGCAGCGTAGGGCAACAGGCCGCGAGGACGGTTTTAAGGGTGAGTGTTTTTCTACTTGCACTCTCCTCTCTCTCTTTCTCTCTCTCTCCACAGGGATACTTCGACGGTGTGTGTTTTTGGGTCGACACTTGCGTGCGGGTATTTTATTTTAGATGTTTTTTTCTACTGAAAATGCTTGTCTTTCGGAGGGTTGTTTTATTTTTGTTCGAAATTTGAATTCAAACATTTTTTTTTAATTGTTCAAATAGTCACAAGAAAAAGGATTGGATTTTGTGTAGTTAAAATTTAAGCGAGTTAAAATTTTCGGTATGCAGTTTTTGTAATTAAAAGTCGAATTAAAATTTTACCGTATACATAACAAGCGGAAACGCTCATTTTATTACATAAAAAGGATATACTTATATTGAATAATAAAATTATAACGTTACATTCTTTATTATAATGATATAAAAAATTATCCTCTCGCATAAATAGAAACAGTTACGAGCATTGGGCTGTAAACTATTTATATGAAAACTTATACAATAAATATACCGTGCGGAAATTATTTGCCAGCGCATATAAAACTAGAATTTATACGAACGTTCATCGTCCGCGGCGAGAACGGACGCACGCCGCTTAATGACACGAATCCCGGTAAAATAAACCCATAATACTCATCAATTCCGCTTGAAGCAGAAAAAAACCACCACACTGTTATATACACATCGCGCGTTCATTCGCATTCACTTAATCCCACGGCCCGACGACGCTATACACAGCATTATACGAACGCATCATCACGACTCTATCCGCACGGGGCAATCTTGCGCGCTGCGTCCGACCGCTACTTTACCTACTTACCTCCAAAAAGTCGTCGTTGTATTCTGCGATATCTGTAATTTAATAATCTTTATCCCCACCATTCAGCCACCTGTCTGTTCTCCTAACGAAATTCTCTTCTGCGCACGCGCGTATATATAAATACAATACGCGAGGCGAGCGCTCGTTTCGCCAAAGGGGTCCGTCGTGGAGAACAAGAGGAAGAGAAGAGAGAGAGAGAGAGTGAGAGAGAGAGAGAGAGCGAAGAAGGTGCACGTGTATACCACGGCGCGGTAGCCCAGAGTCGCGCGGCGACCAATTATGGAAAGCCGGCTGGTTATACTGCCTGCCTCTGGGGCTGCCGGTGTTTTGTGAGAGAGAGAGAGAGAGAGAGAGAGAGAGTGCACGCCGGGCCTTACCCGAGCATTACCCTATTATTCTCCGGACCAGATGCGCGAGGCCGCCGTCGGTGTGCGAGTATGCCTCTTTGCTCTCTCTCGGTCTCGGTTGCCTCTCTCCTTTTCCTGGCGCAGAGTCCTTTGGGTTCAGAGTTAGAGTTGGTTGTATGCTCGGCTCGTCGCGAATGTTACGCTTATTGTTTTGCTGCTTCTTTTTCGAAGTACCTTCGGTACTTTTATGTCAATTTTGAGATTCGGCGATTTTGGAGAGGAGTTGTACACAAAGGATAAAAATTTGAATTTAAAATTGAGTTTTTTGAAAAAAAAAAGAATAATCTTTTTTATAATCTAGTGCAGGATAAATTATAGTTGTATTTACAGTAAAATCAAACTGAGATGAATATCATTCATAATAGTTTTAGAATTTTCTAATTCATGCTAGCCAGAAAGAGACAGATTCTTTGACTACTGTACAAACGAAAGTCATAATTTCAAAATGAAAAGTATTGATTCCTTTCCGCTCATCTTTTCTAGTTACAAAAAGAAACGTTTTGACCCTTTGTAGTAATAGTAGAGGCTGGTATACTATGGTATGTATGATTACTGCAAGAATGAGAGCAGAAGCCCAATTTTACAAAAACAAAGTATCGACTCTTCCTGCGTGCTTTTACGAGGAAGTGTTTAGACCTCTTTGAAGTCAAAGTAATGCCGGCGCGCATTGGATGCGGAAACGAGGACACAATTTCGCAACTCCAGGTGTGTTTCTTGTGCAAAAGAATGCGCCGTGTTTTTCATAAATCTACTGCTGTCTTTTGTGACTTTGAAAAATAGTTATGTTTTGCGGATACGTTGCGAGCTGAATATAGAAGTCTTTTCAAAAGTTATAACGAGCAAACGTCAAGAGATATATGTTTCTTTTCACTCAATTCATAAGGTTAATAATTAACTCAACTAGATAAAAAAAAATATTCTTAAAAAGTTCGTTATACATGTACTCTTCGTTTAATCGATCTTATGCATTACGCATACATCACTGTTGCCGCATCAGCACCGGAATACACTTTTACTACCGTATACACGTACGTCCTTATACCCAAAAATTACATACTCCTCCGCGCTGCTTTGCATAACTCTCGTTTGCGCTCGGCTTTAAAACTTTTCATTGTATTTCCTTCCTCTCTTTCTCTCTTCCTCGCGTATACATACACGCACATGCATATACGTATATACATACGCATACAAAGCTCCCAGGAAAGAGATCTCGTTATGCGCGCACCGGCCGATAGAAATCTTTGCCTTTTTTTTCTCCCCCTTACTCTCTTTTTGCAGTTCTCCAAAACAATCGTCTCATGCGCGTATACGTATATATATGCATATATATACGCGAGTGTACGGCAGCAGCGGCATCGGCGTTTGAATTTTAAAGCCGCCGCGAGCTACCGCACTACCGCCGTCGAAGTGTATTTTCGCCGTGCGTTATTATCGCGAGCGCGCCTTCGATCTTGTTCTCTCTCTCCCTCTCTCTCTCTCTCTTCTGGCCGGCATTACCTTTGCGCGCGTGTACGTGTAACGCGAGGCGCTCGCGTATTATATGCGTTCGCGCGCGAACGTAGAATTTTAATGACGCCGCGTGCGAGTATAAGGAAGAGAGGAGAGAGAGAGAGAGCACGAGTTCGCCTTTTCTCGCAAAGGAAGGGAGGGTGAGTAGAGTACTTGAATTTTTATGCAGGGCGATTCTAGCGTTGCTCTCGTTCGGCCGAGTATGTACCGCTCGCGCGCGCACGCGCGGTTATTGAATTTTGCGCGAACCGTCCGGAGGGGGGTATTTTGTGTATGTGCAGTGTAATGGCAGAGAGAAGAGAGAGAGAGAGTTGTAGCTTTTAGAGAGAGAGAGAGAAGGTACTCGAAAGTGAAGTCGGATTCGACGAGTGGATTTTCCTGATGCACGCGATCGGAACGATGGGGCGTTAGTGCGCGAGTGGAGCTTTCTAGCTGAGTCGAAAGAGAGTGCGCGGGAGTGAGAGTTGTAAATCGAAGGCTGACGCGAGGTATATATCGAAATATGACCGACAATGTGCTATATTATTGTCTGTTGTTCACGTAATGAAAAAAACGTTCATTATGTAATTACTTATACACTTAAGGATTATTAATAATAAAAATTGAATTGAATTTCTAAAATATGTAACTTTTTTGAAAATTGCTAATTAAAAATGTCATGAATGATGAATATTTTAAAGACATTTCACAAAAATACCTACACACCATAATATTGTATATAGGCAATATTTACAATATAGCATAGGGTAAAAAATAAACCTAAAAAAAACTCCTGCATAGCACTTATCTATATA
Source organism: Torymus tubicola (assembly GCA_035583055.1). NCBI lineage: Eukaryota > Metazoa > Arthropoda > Insecta > Hymenoptera > Torymidae > Torymus > Torymus tubicola. The sequence goes on from JAWWEQ010000001.1 coordinate 16,176,820, forward strand.
TTTCAAGAACGAGGATTATTTCGAAATCATAAAACATTTGCATAGGTTCGAGAATCCAAATTCGCAGAAAAGTACCCTACTTCTATTGAAAACCCGAGCAAAACACCTTCTAAAACATCCCCTTTAAACAAGAATCTTAAATTGTACACAAAAATTACAGCAGTGACTCGCGTTCCTCGAGCCGCAGCTCCGAAAAAAAACAACGAGAATATGCCGGCATCAGAGACAGCAGTAAGGAAAGGCAGCGGCGAAAAACGTACACCGGCATAAACACACCACGAAACGGGGCCGGAAAAACGCTGGCAGCGGCCTATGCAGCCGCGCGCTCTGTACAGTAAGGAAAAACGAAGAGAACGAGCCAGGAAGCGTTTCGTAGCAAGTAGTATAGTGGCACCGCGACCACTGGGCGAAATTATTTCGCGAGTTCTCGCTTTCCGTCTCTCTATGGTTTATGTGTATGTGCTGCATGTGCTCGCGACTCCTTCTTCTCTCTCTCACTCCCTTTTTCTCGTATAGCCTCGCGCCGCGGCATATAACGCGCCTCTCGTTACGTTATTACGGCGGGAAAATTGTTCCGCGAACGCGTGCGCGTTGAAAGGAGAAGAGAGCAAACCGCGCATAAGCGGCGAGCGAATTTTAATCTGCGCGCGGTGCCGCCGCGCTGAGCTCGCGATCATCTGCGGCCGATTTCCGGGAACGGTGAGAGGAGGGCAACGGCAGCAGCCGCCACCGCCGCTGTTGAAGAGCGCAAGTGTTTAGCTACTTTTTCCGAGCTAACGAGAAATGGATATTGTTATTTACTGGGGTCTAAGTTGTTGGGGGAAGATTAGAGAGCTTTTCGCGGTGGTTTTTTTTTCTCGTGGTCGCGTCGTGTGGAGATATACGTATAGGTCAAGGAACTGCTTCAATGGGTTTTTGCTTTTACTTTTTGCAGATTCCTGGTGGGATAATTTTCTTAACGCTACCGAGTTCGAAATGATGCAAGCTGAGCATATGTTATATATATATACGCACACAATATAGTATTGGAAAATATATATTTATATAAGAAGCTAATATCGAATTTGAAGTAAATTGTAAGGGAATTATAAATAAGAAATATTGAATCATATTTGTTATGATTTCACTTAAGCAAGGTCTTCTATAAAGCCATATTTTAATAATAATAACAATAATAATATTCTAGCCTCATATCGATTAAATAGACAAAAAATTCACTTCAAGCGTAAGTTTTCCTATTACTTTATACAGAGTCTGCCTATAGTATCACCTTCGGATAACACAAACATTGAAATATCTAGAAGTCTATCACAGATACTAAAATTAATGCGCCAAATCTCTGATTTAAACAGATTTTAAATACGTCAAAAGAAAATATATCTCACCATCACTTTTGTAATCTTCCTGCCCACATCGTATTCGAGAGGTTATTCATTTTTCTACACATATTTTTTGTTGAGAAAATGTTTTAAAAAATTCTTTTTTTATGATCAAAACATTATAAAAATTGTAGTTTATTTTGACAAATGTTATATCATGAAAGAACAGATCGTTTCACAATGACGATTGGTTTACCAAAGACAGTTCAGTATTAAATGTTATACAATACGTTACCATAATATCTTCTGTTAAACGCTATGATCAATCAAACATTTCTAATATAGAAAAACGTATAAAATTTAACGATGACAAATGAACCTAAAGCAAGCAGAAAACTATCATCCATAAAACTTCACCTACCTATATATGATCCATGGTATAAAACACCGCTGATTAAACGACCAAGAAAGCCTTACAATCAACGCCCATAAAACGCACCTCTAATCCGGCAAATCACGCGCGCGAGCTCACATAGACACACTGCACACAACACAACTCCTCTCCTTCGTTACTAATTACAGCTACACTTCGACTGCACCGAGCGTGCAAAAGAGCACGCGCACACAACGCATCTTGCGTTCTATACCACCTCAAATAATAAAAGCCAAAGGGGGAGCCGATAACGAGCGCGCGCGAGTACGCGATACAGTAGAGTAGCCGCTGTATATGCGCACGTATATATATACACACTCTCTTCTCGAAGAAGTGTAAAGAAGAGCAACATAGAACTCACGCGCGCGTGCGAGAGGCGCGCTGTATATAGCAGCGCGGAAAACGAGGCGAACGCGCGTGGACATAAAGCTCCTCGTAAAAGTCCGCCATCATTCAATTAGCAATTAGCGATTTTACGGCGAGAAGCGCGTCATAACGCGCGATGTATATATATACACTCACACACCGTCAAGAGATGGGAGGATGGGAAAGAGAGAGAGAGAGAAAGCAGAGTATATACACGCAGAGCGAATGAAGAGGTTCGCGTGTGCGGCGTAAAAAGCGCGCGGCAGTTATATCACTCTATAACTCCGCTGATGAGGATTACAAAGTGAACGGGCGCGTGTGTGCACGCGGCCTTGCTTTTATATCTGCGTGTATATGTATACGAAGGGGGAGGGAGAGAATGAGAGTAAGAGCATCAGTAGCAGTATAGAGAGCGCATGAGGAGTGAAAGAAGAAACGAGAGGAGAGGAGAGAGCGCATCCTGCTGTCTCGATTGCAAAGCCGAATGAATGGAGAAAGAGAGTGAGAGAGCCGCCACGGCTGCCGAGGTTACGCGCACGCGTATTTATTTATGCATGTATGTGTGTGTGTGGGTACGCATGATGCGCGGGTTTCGAGTTACCATTTAAAACCGGGCGCGCTTAAGTAAGTTATTAAGATCGTAATCTTACACGGCGCTCGCGCGAGGGTGGCAGAGAGAGAGAAGAGAGAACAGCAGCAGCAGAAGCAGAGGAGATGTATGTGGGTATAAGGAGTCGCGATTAGGCTAAGTTGTTGCCGGATTGTCGCGGTGAATCACCTTCGCTCGTTGTTTTTTCCCCCTGGTGCAGGTATGTGTGTGAGTGTGGATTCCTTTAGCAAGGAAGAAGCTCTCTGGAGTTTTAGATGGGAATTAAGATCGCCGAATCTTTCTTTCGGAGCGAGCTCTGAGTTTGTTTGTTTTAGCCATGCTAATGAATTCGGGCGGTAATTGAAATGAGAGTTTTTTTTTCACGGATCTAATTAAGATATAATGGATATACGTGGGCTTGAAAATTGTTTCTTTATGCAGTTCCGTCGTGATGAGTTTGGAGTTGAAGAAACAATCAGATGATCGTGCTTTTGAATAAATTTGTCGAGGTGATTGCTAATGGAAGTTGAACAGTGACTTTTTAAATACTAAATTACATGATTTTTAATTTAAATAAGAATTAAGGAATACACTTTCCTTGCACAAGGAGAATGTCTTTTTAATTGAGTGACAATGTAATGGCTCAAAATGTAATGCCACTTTGAGATAACATAATTTTCGACTCGTTGAAATGACCAGTCGAGAAAGCCACTGAATCGTCTGTAAATTCTTGATTCAAAGAGATCTATATACTGTTAATATGTCGCAATAAATTAACATACTTAGAAATGAAGTTAATAAAAAAATGCCTTTAGGTTGTATCGAGAAACTCACATTTATTATTACAGAATATTTAATATTTTAAGAGAGAATTTTTTTATTGAATTTGAATTGATCACTGTTAAAATATTCTACACGAGAAAACGTTTTCATGACATAAAAATTTATAGGAAGAATTAATTTTTTTAATTTCAAATGAAACATCCCTTATTCTTTTAACATAGAAACTAAATAAAAAGTAATCTTCATTTATATAAAAGAAACTCTTGATTTATTTATTACAATTCCGTCGAACCTTCACTTATAAGTTATAAATTTTGAAAATCATTTCGTACTCACGTAGTGAATAAAATTCTATTAAAAGATTATTCAATAGCATTAAAATTTACGTTAACGACCGATATTCTTTCTCTGGCTTTCAGACCACATTACTCGTAGATAACTGTCTTTTTCCTCCAATAAAAATACCGATAATTGAATTCCACTCTTATATTAAAGCTCACCAATAAATCCCACCCAACACCAAAAATCCCGCACCACATTTCAAATCCAACCGGAATCATCGACTTTTTTTCCCCGCACCACTACGCGCCCCATTATCACACCGAAGACTCTATATACCCACGTTTCCGGCTGGCGCGACATTATCATCGACTATATACGCTCGCGCATAAAACACACGAAGCAGCGCGTAAAAAACGTTCGCCGAGCGTCCCTGCAGTTCCGGGGAGCGCCTGCACTCTTTCACCGCTGCGCTCGCATTATCGGCGAAATAATTCGCGGAGAGCCCGCGGGGGCCGTGCTCCACGATCGCTATATCCCCCCCTTCGACACGCCTAACGCGATAACGATAACACGAGAGCATGCGCCTCGCAGCCCTGTGCTCGTTTGTCACGAAGTTAATATCGCGCTTTTGTATTTATATATCCGGCGGTTGCGGAGCCGTATATATCGGTGCCGGTTTGGTTGTGTACTGGTGTATGGATGAAGGTGTTTGGGTTTCGAATTCGGCTGGTGTGTGTCGTTATGCGTGTGAATTTGAGAATGAATTTTTTGGTTGCGAGTTGAATTGAAAGAATTTTATTACTTGCGGAGTGAAATGATTGAAGAGAGAAGTAACGATGGAAAAGTTTAGTGATATTAGGTAGTTGGAAAAGAAGTGACTTTAAATAGTATTTTATTGACAATTAAGCTACCGCAAATAGTAAAACGAAAAGATTTATTAGTGAACTTTAAATAAAAAATAAGAATTACTTATAAATTAAAAATACTTTATTAGAAATTACAATTTATTATCTAACTAAACTGTCACATATCAGAAAGTAAATTTCAAAGACAAAAGAAAGATTGATTAAAACGATAAAAAAGCACCGATGCTTTTTAATCGCTTGAATGTATAATTTTCCCTTTACATTGACGATTTAACATGAAAAAGAAATATAAAAGCTAACGTAAATACCGTTCTTCATATTTTTATTTTAGCGAAAAATGTCTAAAAAAACAGTCGCATGAAAAAGCGTAATCTTCCTTTTATCGAAGATTAATAGTGCGATTTTTTTTTAAATTCAAACTTCACCTCTCTATCCCAATTTTTTTTTATTGTAAGCAGATTAAATTGTTGTCAAATAAAACGCGTAATACCCAGTTTTACCTACGACCGCATTCAATTGCGATTTCGGCGGCCGCGCTATTTTCGCGTTCATTTAAAGCGTTTTATATAGGAACCATTATTGGGTTGGTTTTATTGAAGCGTTGCCCCGAGAAAGTAATTGAAAAAAGGCAATTAAGGTCAAGCGTTGATCTGTGAATATACAGTTAACAGTCCTTAGCGTGTAAAATTTTTTTTCACCTCGAGTTTACTTATTAAACTTATCTACCGTCCCTCATTTTCACTTAACAATCATTTTGCTCGTTTATTTGCTTAGTTAAATCGCGATCAATTTGGCAGAAACGAGTTCATACAGTTGCCTTAATTTTTTTTCCAATTTCACTGCGAGGTTACATTTATTCGACCGGAGAGACGACAAAATTTATTGACAATGCTTTTCGGAGCTCAAATTTTGTTTCTTTCAATTAAACGGCTTTTATTTATCAAATTCGTTGTTTCATCCAAATTTGTGATAAAGAGACTTTTCCACGATTCATTTCACGCGACTTATTAGTAATCCAACTGAATAAACATTCCAAGCACAGATTTACGAAAAATCATCATTGAATTATACACCGAAACTATGACGTCTAACTTGAACAATGTAGACACTGAATTTTATTACATATTGCAGTTAATTAAAACTTCGCTACGCCTCTAAAAAAGACACATTCTTCTCGCTTCCCAATAAATTCTCCGAGACACACGCGGGGGGATACGCGATGAAACCGAAAACACACTCTAACATTTTTAGCTCGGTGCATTTTCCACAGCCTCGCGAAACACTCTCGTTTATAATAGAATTAAAAGACCGATCCGATTATGGGCGAGCCGCTTGCTCGCACCTGTAGTTATTTTTATTTTTATCTTTTTTTTTCGTCGTCCACCTCTAGTGAAGCTTTTTTGTCGGTGCTATACTCGTCTATACCAACCACCTATGACAATTATCAGGCCACGTGAGCCTTCTATTATTGACGTATATGAACCGAAACGCAGCTGTATATACACGATCGATTTGTACCTCTATGTTTGTGTAAGGCGATTATTTATCGGTTGATCGCACGCTCGTTGCACCCTTGTTTATAAATACCCCTGGTATATAGACGCGGTTTTCAGGTTCGGCCTTGTTAATGAAAGGGAGAAAAGTAAATGTGGCTTGGTGATTTAGAAATTAGCTATTTTGCCGTGCAATTTAGCACTGCGGCAGGTGATGTTTGAACTAAATACCGGCTGGGCGCTTTATTGAAGGCTAAATTTAACGTCGCAGTGTTGAACTTTCGACATTTTATTTGAACTGAAGTTTAGCTTAAAAATTTATATAACAGTTTTCTATAGAAGTTTAATTGAAGTTTAAATATTTCATTACAAATAAATGATTCAAATAATGAAAATTAAAGATATTCTATACATTTTCAAATTATTATTTAGCACAAAACCCGCACATATCAATAGCGAAAAATCTCAGCTGATCTCATTCGCATGCACGTTATGTACACCATCAACAAATAACTCCCCGCACATTCCATTAGCCTGCGGCCATCGAAGACACGTCTTTACGAGCATCACACCACTATACGAGATATTCGCTCTCACGAAATCCGCGATACTTCCATTTGATTTACTCGGTGCAATTGGCCCCGATAACGCACGCCTGCGCGATGCAGTAATACGACCGCGTATAACCATCCTAAAAATCTATATATCGCGTCATGCTCGCCCGTAGACGACGACGACGGCAGCGGTAGCAACGGCGGTAGCTAAATAAATTCGAGCTCACACTGTAATGGCCGGATTACGTACGTAAATATAGATTACCGCGAGATATATCGAAACAGGCGCGTATAACAAGCTCCGCGTGTAAGTGCGTTTTTTCGGCGCGGCAACAGTGGTGATGGTGGTAGTAGTAGTATGGGTATATAGGAGCAGTCGCGTTATTATACCACGCAAAGGGAGGGAGAGCGCATCGACGTCGTCGTAAATCTTGTATAGGGACAGTGCGGAATATAATAAGTCGGTGTATCGCGCGGGAGTCTCGCTCTCATATTATATAGTATATATAGCGAGTAAGCGAGGTGTTGCAGCCATACGGTTGGGACAATGCTTTGTTGTTTTCGCCCTCTGTATGTGTGTGGGTTATGCCGAGCGCTTATGGTTTGCTGCTGCTGCTGACGGAGAGATAAAAGTTCGAACGGTTTTCATGGCTCCAGGCGGATGCTATATATACATATGTGTGTATGTGTGTGCTGTTCGTTGCGTTGTGTAAGAGGATTCGATGTAAAAATTGAATTTCAGATGCGGGATCTTTCGAAAAGTTTACATAACAGAGATATAGTTTGGCCGGGAAAATGGTTTACCTGGTTTTATAAAAAAAAAAAATATTATTTTTGTGCGTTTTTTTGTATCTCCTTTTTCGTTTAGATAAAGCAAGATTCTACGAAAAATTTAATTAATCGAGTTTATTTAAATTGAAGTTTTAAACTAGAAGAGATAATTTTTACAATAATGTATCTACGAAATTCCGAGAAACGTTCTTTTTGTACATGAGTTTTACTATTTCTAAAGAAAAAAAATAATAAAAAAGAAATATACTCTTACAAAATCTTCTCACAGGCGTATTATATATATGTACTCGACTAACTGCGCAACAAGAAAGACAATTGTCACTTGGAAATCGCTCTGTCTTGTCCGTGGAAAAGATATCTTGACGCGGACACTCACCCATAAACCGTTTTCCAGCAAAACCATTCTCCATCTCTCTCTTACACACCTACACACTCTTTATATGATACATACAAACAGACACAATCGCACGCGTTCCTACCGGGTATTGTAATAAGGCTGCACACTGACGACGACGAGGACACGGTAGCTCGACTCGCAAAGTACACAACTATACGATCTCTTTCGCTCTCTTTAGACGCGGCATGCTCGCGCACACGCGCGAAACAATAGCTATTTTCGCCTTATACTTACATACGTCCGCGCGCGAAGGAGATAAAACTCGTTTCTCTCCCTCGCCACTTCCATTAGCCAAGACAAGACGCATTGTGCCCCCGCGCGCGCGCGCGTCTGGGACGGGAAAAAAGACGACAAGCGCGCCGAGGAAGAGAGAAAGAGCAAGAGAGAGAGAGAGAGAGAGAGAAGAGCTGCCGCTGCGCCGTTATCCGGAAACGTCAACCCAAGAGGAGAGAGAGGGAGAGAGCAGAGCTTCTCCGGCGACACTTTCGTCCGTCGATATTCAATTTCCTCCCGTCAAGATGCAAATATGTCTCCACTCCTCTTCCCCTCTCCCTATGAGCGAGAGCGCACACTTAGCAGTGTACCGCGAGCACTTACGTATGTGTGCACGTGTATATACGTGAATGTCGGTCATCTCGCTTTACCAGTATAGTAGGTACGTATATATATACATACACACACAGACGTATATCACGAGTACCGCGCGCCGAGCGATTTCGTTAATTTTGCGTTATGAGCCGCGCGGCATTCCCCCGCGCGCGTTTACGCCGACGCGCTTTGCATATATGGAAATGACGCGAGAAATAAATTGAAATTTCGAAACGCGTGATCGTGGTATGTATGTATCCGTGTGTATGTGTTGTATGTATTTTCCGTTTATTAAAGTAGTTGTCACAATTTCGACGAAGTGTGCGCGCGAGAGTAAGCGAGCGAACGAACGAACCAGCCGAATGGCTTTAAATATCGTTTATGAAGTTTTAACGGATTATTAATGAGACTATAGCCGGTGCGCGTTTATTATTTTAATACTCCATAAGTTCGAGATGCGTTATCAGTGGCTGCGGCGTTTTATTCGGATAAAACGTAAACGCGCGAGCACCCGCGAGTATATATAGGCGATAAAGCTTGATTAATCGAGCTCGCGAATAAATTGCGATTAATTATTATAAATTTGTCGCCCTCGCGGCCGCTAAAGTGCAAAACGGTAGAATGTTTATTATTAAGTGAGGAATATATGTATGTATATACATAGGAATTTCATCGGTGCGTACTTTATATTTATACCGTTTTACAACTCTGATACACATATATGTGGGAGTGAGAAAGTAGAGTGAGCGATTAAGGAATTTTTGGTGCCTCGTCCCTGAATTCATTCTATTTATGGAAAGGTTTATTTTGTTAATTTTCGTTAATTAGGGCACATCGATCTTTTGAAAAAATCATTTGAGTTTTACGATTATTTTCTCACACCAACAGCCATTAGATTTTCACTTCATTAAGATCGTTGAGATAAACATTAACAACATTACCAAACAGTCCCTTCATTTGTCAATATGACGTCAACTTACCTATCTTTGATACTAAAAAATAGACATTACACGTTACTTAAACCGCCTAATAATAGTTTACCCATTTGCTATTTAACGTGTTCGAAAATATGTGTCCAACCTGTATTACGATCGATACAAAGCTCGAGTTTGTAAAAATATCCGCATACGCCACTTCGACAGATATATATCACTATTTGCTCCCGACCCTAACACACAAACACATAAACTTTTGCGCTGCGCCCCCTTCCCCCCTCTAATTATAAACAAACATTATGCATCCAGTCGTTTGAACAAAACTCTAGTCGAAAGAGGGAAAAAGTGTATAATGTCAAGGCCGAAGCAAAGAACAAACATCCATTTCCAAACTCGCCTATTTATATATACCGGCAAACTCGGGCAAGCACACGCGCGATTTTCCCTCTTATCTCCGGTATACGCGCCCGAGAGCGCAAACAAACGACGCCCGGGAAAACTTCCTCAATTAGCCGTGAAAAATCGATAAACTCGAGCGATTAACGGCTTTATATATATACGTATATAATCGGCCTTGTATACAGTTGTATCCTCGTGCGCGCGAGACCGAGTGAACTCGAACATATGCGCGGACATAATTCAAAGGCGCTTTTCGCAAGCACGCACGCACGCGCGTTTCTCATGCTATACGCTTCAAATTCTCGCTGAGCACGTACACCTTGAGTGTAATAATATTGACAAAACTCCACTTAGGACGATTATAACAATGGCTGAAGCGGTTTGCTTTGTAATCTCTCTCGTCTATTTGAATAAACGTTGAGTTTGGTTTTCAATCAACAAAAAAACATAAAATGAATTCATGCATTTCAAAATTATTAAATTATTTTCAGGGTTGTAATGAACTATCGCAGATTTAATACAAAGGTTTTTGCTTTATTTATTCTTACTGATACACCAACAATTGCGTTTATAGAATAACTTCTATTAATTAAATGGCATTTATGAAGATCTTTATTTGAAAATTTCCAGCGTGATATCTCGCTTGATCATTTACTTACAAAGCTGAATAAATAAATTACTCCTTTAAATAACACATGTCATATATTTATATACATTTATATTAGTTTCATCGTATTTAAGTCATACGTTCTACAAATTTCATATATATAACGCTTGACACATTTATATTAATAATCTCATAAAATATGACGACGATTGCGCGTGAATATATATGTATATATATTCAAATCGCATTAGCCGTGATTCATTAAACAGTATCGAAAATATCGTTTAAGACGACGACTATCGGTGAATCATAAAACGGCTCCTATATTCGAAGGTGCGCTCACATAGGAAATCAATCTAATATTCAAATTGAATTTTCGTCAACGATAACTCTCATATACGAACTTTGCTAAACTCGCGCGTTCCCGCTATTTCGAGTTCGGAGGGATCGAACAACCTTAATCCGTTATGCAAGTCCTCTCGGCGTCGACGGTAAAGACTCGGATAAAAGCGGATTTCGAGTTATGAGCGCGAGGAGAGAAAGAGAGAGAGAGAGGGTGAAAGAGACAAGGCGGTGAAGAAGAGAGAAAGCAGAAGACGCGTTCGTATTATCGCGACGACGGCAGCAGTAGCGGCGCCGACGCCAAGCGTATACGAATACATTATGGTCGTATTGTTACAAGCATACTCCATTACTGGTAATCGTCAAGAATATTTAAGGAAATGTCGTTTTATCTTCTGTTTTTTTTTATAAATGTGATTTCGCTTTATTCTTAAAATGAAACGTGTGTTTCTCATATTTTGAATGGAAGCACACGCGGCTATTCGTCATTTCTCACCTGGAACCGTTACGCACAGATTATAACATATACACAAAAGTTTCGAACAAAAAGTGAAAATAACACTCCATATATATATCTCTCTCTCTCTCTCTCAATATTTTTCACGTCGAATTTCGAATATTTTCAAGCACGGATGGATTCCCCGTCCATTTTATTTCGCACACAGACCCACATTATACTTTACATTTATACATGTTTTTCGCTAACGAACGCGTTATATGTACGTAGAATTCATAAAAACATGTAGGTATACGTATAATACGATACCCAAATACGCGTAATATGGAGAAAAAAAGAACGGGAGTACACCATACCGCCCGTCAATTGTGCGCTTGGCTGCTCGTCATTTAAGCAGCCGCTTATCGGCCCTCTGCTAGCACACGCTCTCGCCTATATATATGTGCCTCGGATTTTGCGCAACTGAACGCCGTATATATGTGTGTGTGTGCGAATTTCAGTGAGTGACGTGCGCGGTTAATCTAGCGAAACTTCTCCCTCTCTCACTCACTCAGTCTCTCTCGCTCTCTCTATATACGCGAGCGAACTCAACTGACAGATGCTTTTTAAATATATATTTATTATTATTTTCGCGTTAACGTCATGGGCCGCGAACGACGTACCGCATGTATATACGTATAAGCGCGTGCGTGATATATACTCGCCCGCGACACTGACAATCGGGAGAATTTATTGTTACTTTTATATTATACGTTATGGGATATTATGTTATTTTATATTAATGTATTGCAGAAATATATACTCCTGCCGGGATATAACGGCGGATTCGCTTTAATTTGACGCGACAAAAGCGTAAAACATTGCACTACTCTGTATTTTAGGTGTGAATAAATTGAGTTGTTTTTTTAAAGAATTTATATAAATACTGATTTAGTTTAAAAATACTATTCGTAATTAAATTGTATTATGCTGATTTAGAAGATTTAAATTGGATTTTAAAAGATAATCTTGGAAAGCATTATATTCAAAAACTAACATAAGAAAAGCTCAGCGGGCAAAAGCAATCAAAACCAAATTCAGCGTGCTCGCGCCCTAAAACAACAGTAACACATCAAAAGGAAAGCGTCTGATTCGCGAGCATCCGCCTACTGTATTCCTCGTTACACAGCACTCCAACCCAAGACGGCGTTGAAAGAAATCGACGTGAAAGCTGTACGAGAGCGCAAGTATAGTCGTCGTCGTCGTCCTCGCCGAAAAATATTCCCCCGCGAGCGCTTCTTGCCGGAGCAAATATTTGACAGGCGGGCGAAAGCTCGTCTCTCTCTCTCTCTCTCGTCTTTTGTTGGTTGGCAGCGCGCTACGCAAATCCGTCTCGGGAAAACGAGCTTTATTGCGCGCGCGGCGGCCGAGTTTTCTCTTCTGTAACCGTGTATATATATATATAGGTTGCGCGTATATAAACAGCGAAGCGGGCTACGCGTCAATTTCGGATCTTTCAAAGCGACTGGGGTGAGAAGAATCCCTTATTTTCCAGGGATTCTAGCGTAATTATGCATCGTAGACAAATAATGTGTGCGAGGAAGGAGATTTTATACGAGCGCGGGGGTCTTGTATTATATGTACGCGTGGACTTTAGGAAAGCAGTAGGGGGTGCAGGATGTGTAAAGGGTGAGGGTGGAGAATTGATGCTGTTATTCTGAAAGCTGGAAGGGAAATTATACGCGGACTATAGAATCTAGATGAAATTTGGGTTAGGGTTTTTATAGAAGAATTAGATTAAAAAATAATATTATATATATACTATATGAAGTAATTTATTTTTTATATACTAATTAGTTTAATTTTTTCATCAATTATAGACTGAGAAACTTGATTTTTCATGGTAAATTTCTTGATCGTCAATCGCTATCTTATTCAAATATCCCTGAACGTTCCCGTTATATTGAGATTAAAACCTAAAAATATTAAATGGAATGAAGGGAATATTGATTCAGTAATACTGAATCGACGGATGGAATTGCAAACGCTCGATAAGAAGTAAATCGAAGCAAACGCATTTAGCAATCAAGTAGTTGAATCGGTTTGTACAGCACTTAACTGATTGCGTGCTTTTGAAACCCAGCCATTCCGTAATTAAACCTCTAAACTCACGTCGTGTAGTATACGCACTACCGTTAATATTATAATCATCTTGATCAATTTGATCAATCTACAACCTCTCAGCGTCACTTCATCATTTCCTCTTTCTGCAAAAAATATCCTCTCTACCATAAATAAAATACTCTACTCTTTCGACTTTAATTTTCACCCACATTCGCTTTTCAACTGAAGCACACACACACGAGTATCTATATATCACACATAAATCGTTAGCGTCAAACAATCAATGGGTTTCGATCTATGCGCGCAGCGATGCATTTGTTCGTCGTCCGCAAGCGCGACTGCACGTAGAAAATGGGAAATAGGTCGGAATTGTCTAACGCGAGCATCCACACTGCACGTCCTCACCTCACTTCTCTCACTCCCTTTCTCTCTCTTTCTCGATGTCATTGAAGATAAATGAAAAGCCCCTTAGATTCGAGTGCTCATTTCTCTTTCTCGTTACGCGAAAAGGGGGCGGCTGCCACGAGGAGTGTGCGAGATAAAAAAAGATAAAAGGAAAGGATGCACCGTGTTAGGTGAGGGCCGCTACTGCAACGCGGATGCTGCTGCAACCCCGTGGGGAAAAGTTGAAAAAAAAGAAGAGGGTGGAGGTGGAGGAAAAGCGCCGTCGAGGAAATAACGAAAGTGTAGCGGCGAAGCGCGCGCGTATATACATGTATATAGATATACGTGTGAAGGTAGCACCGTGGCGGCCAATCGAATCTCCCGGCCCGATTCCGCAATTACTTCGCCCGACTTGAAGTGCTTCGTGGCGTTAATGAGCTTTTCTTCCCAGCTCCGGTGCTGCAGCTATCGTCCTTTACGACTTCGGCACGTATCGCGAGCTACCGCGTAAGCTCAAAGCTTCTCTCTCTCTCTTTCTCCCTCTTTCTCTCGCTCTTTCTATCATTTGCTTTGTAACTTTCTCCGTCGTCCCTTAGGTATACGGTTATTTATTTTTTTACGCGTCGTATTTTCTCTTCTTCGCTTTCTTGCGGTCTATTAACGGACGCGGGAATATCGCGTCTTATCGCTGTGACTTTCTATTGCTATATGAGCGGAAGGTGGTTTATCGGTGACGTTGCCGAACTAGGTTGCACAGGCAAAATTTCGTCATTAGTTTAATTAATTCTAAAAGTTTGCCGGATCGATTTAATATAGACTCCATCGTAAATTTGCACTAAAAGTGACATAATTTTACATGGTATCAAATACATGCAACTTTATGACACATAATGTCAGTTATATAGTTATATTATGTGTTATAGATAACTATATAAAATTATATCTACATAAGAACGTTGTTGAAGAGTGCTTGAAAAACTTGAATAAAAAATTATCCAGACAATATACTTTATTAACTTTGAAAATGTAAATTAAATGATTTCCAATGGAATAATTATATTTATTGCAGTGAAACGACGTTAATTCAAATTTAAAATATCTGTCAATCCGACGATATACACAATTTAAAATAATATATGAAATATTTTCGAAAGAGAAAAAAAACAGACGAGAATTCAATAAACCAAACTCATGCATGCATAAATTTTACTACCAACTCATTTCCTTATGCACTGCAACCTTAACAAGCACAACTCTGTAGCCATATAGCAGACAACGCAGCGGTTAACTCTATACACTCGCGTGTTGTGTCTCGCTCGTGCTTCGCTTCCGCACGCTCTTACATTTATTTCCGCCCTTTCTGTCTTTCCCTATATACCATATAGACACAAAAAGGACTATAAGACGACGACGACGACTGCGACGAGGAGGCGAAAGACCGGCAAAGAAACCCCGCGCACTCTGTTCGCTCGCGCGCGACCTTCTCTAATTGTTTTAATGACTCAGGCGCGCGCGCGCGCGCACGCCGCTGGGCTCCTTGGGAAATTCTCGGCACAGTTTTCCACTCTTCCGGCTTCGTGCCTCGTTCACCCCCTTCTTGAGTCCAAGCGCGCGCGCGTCGAGACTCTTTGTTCGAGCAAAAGAGAGAGAGAGAGAGAAAGAGAGGGAAAGCTGGTATGTGGAGACTCTCAACATCGCGGCATCGACCTGCTCTCTTTCTATTTTTTCTTTCTTCATTTTTGCCCGTTTATCTATGCTTTCGTATATGCCTATATACATACATATATGATTTGCATGTATGTGGGTGTGCAAAGGTCGTTGGATGGGTGGCTTTGTGAGTTGCGTTTTGCATTTCGTTGTGTGCGTATGAAAAAAAAACAATTTTAGCACCTTGCTTGATCAAGCTTAATTTATGATTTTATTGGGTTAATTATTGATCTCAAAAAAAAACTTTATGTTATAAAAGTTGAATTTTCATCTGAAACGTTTGCGGATGGGTTATGTCTTTTATGGAATTGAGCTCGCGCAAGGTTCCCCTTTGAAATATTAAATAACCTTTGTGAAACATGCATATTTCTTTATCGATTCTTTTGTAAAAACAAAACAATTGAGAAATACACAGCAAATACCTGTACATATAATAATCTTTTCTTATATTTACTTATATTTTATAAGTATTTTTACAGTCAGAAATTCAATACAGATAGCGTCTTGAAATTTAAACACATTCAAGTACTTTATAACTTATAAAAAATATGAAAAATTGGTTAAACCATTTCAGTCATATAAATTGAATATGAAAAAGGACATTTGTATTAATAATAGATAAAAGACTAGTGTTACGTAAGTTGTTTATCTATATACAAAAGACTATAAATTATAAGCATTTAAAAGAAATACTCCTAAAATGTTCCTCTTTTTATATAAAGAAACTAAGATAAATGATTCCAAAATATTGAAATTTAATGCTTTTGTTTCTAATTTGAACATGGATTTTAACTATTTGGAACATAATTATAATCATCTGATATTGCACTATGTACTAATGTAATGACTACATTTTTTGTCGTTGGATTTAAATCTAATATTTGGCATATAAAATCACTTCCAAAATTTGTTCACTTTTTTATACAAAAAGCTTTTTAAGTTTACGGTCGTATCATTTAAATAAATGTTTCAAAAAAAAAAAAAAAAAAAAAAAAAACACAACCGTATACAAACGTCCAATTATAAAAATGAAAAACTCTACATGAATGCTATGTTTTTATTATTCTTTTCTTTTTTTCAATTTTTTACAATACATTTTAGTTATAGGAATATTATAGTCACTGAGTATATTTTTGCTTCAAATAACTGCAACATGAAATATTAAACTAAAATTGTTCATCTCAATTTTATAAAGTGATTAAAAGATTAAATTTGAAAAATATAAAAAAGAAGCAAAAAGTTTTATCGACATTAAAAGTTCATTTCTTCCTTACAATTAGAAAAACTACATAATATAGCTCGATACATTGATCCGAGCATGATTAAATATTTGTTTGCAGAAAAACAGATATCATAACATTTTTCTCTCTAGTATAGATATTATATAATAATAATAACTTTATTGAAATCTTTTATGTAGTATAAGAACAAAATATAAACATCTATTTTCAAGTTCTATAACTCGTATTTCCAATACATTCAGCCACCTGAATTTTTAAATTTCGACGTATTATACGTAACTAACAGCTACCCAACCACGTATAAACGCTTAACCACACCTACGTACGTACCCCTTTCCAATCTTCTTTCGTTTCCTTCCCCTAAGCGCGCGCGAGAAAATCGCTGCGCTCCCGTCTGTACACCACCGTCCAAAAATTTTCCTTTGCGGTCTCACACACATACCCATACTGGAGCGAGAAAGACGGGCGCGTGCATTCCACCGGAGCGCTTTTCCTGCTCCTCGTAAAAGGGCGAGTCTTGCGCCGATTCGAGTGCACCGGGCCGGAAGGAAGCGCTGGCTCTGGCCGAAGAAACAAAACGTCGGGCCGCCTCGCCACGATTGTCCGCCGGGGCGCAAAAGCTTTTCCACCCGGCTGATTATGCGTGTAACTCGCTTTCGCGGGAGGAGCCTACCCCGACGTCTGTTTTGATCCTCCTCGCGTCTCTCTCTCTCTCTCTCTCTCTCGCTCGCCCTTTTTTCGCGTCGTCTGGCTCGCGCGCGTGTTTCTTCTAGGCTAGAATTTCTCCTTTGTGAGACCGGGGAGTTTTTCTTCGGGGAGGTATAAACATGGCCCCATTGTCGGCTTTTTATAGACCGCTCACGGTTAATTATGCAATTTTTCGGAAGCTGACTGGGTTTCGGTGGAGGGGACGAACTTTAGGTTCGTTAAGACGAGACGACGGCATCAAATTGCTCCTTTTGTGAGGGTATTTGAGAGGCGCTCGGGGTTTTCTGTTTCTGATTCTTTGTGTATAGAGGAGGAAAAGGAAAATTGCTGGTTGCCGGTCGCATTGTTTGGACATAATGTTTTGGTTTTCGGATAAAACGGTTTTATTGGTGAGTCGGGGAAATATAAGTTTTGAAAATCGCCGTATTGTTGTGGAGAACAAGGATACCAAGATAATCATAATAGCTGAAATAGAGACGGAAAATATTTCCAAGATAGTTTTTGTCTATAAAGATATTTTTCATTTTTCTTTTCATAATATCATTGGAAAAATTATACAAGTTTATATAAAAGATTCAAAAACCCTTCGAAAACAATAGAATAGTATAAATACCCTTATTTCTTTTCTCAGGCTGCAAAAACGAAAAGTATTATCTCACTATACTTTTATGAAATGGAATAAAGAAAGTTTACAACGATAAAATTCAATATTTCAACTTCTACAATGACACGCAATAAACATGTGTCAAAACTTATCGCCATAATATTTAATCCCTCCGTTCCCCTTTAATACTAACCATTAAAGCGAAAAACTCTCGACATCAAATCACCATCAGCATCTATCCGGTATACGGCGCTCAGTTCACCCCGACTTCTCGCAGAAAAAGGCGGTAATTGAATTCCATCATCCGCAAACTACTGGCGCGCGAGCGAGCGACTTAAAGCTCGCGCTATCGACGATACGCTGCGTCTCTCGCTTTTTTTCCCTCCTTCCACCCGCCCGCAGAATCGTCATTTGCGCGAGACGGAGGAGGCTTTATCTCGGTCCGGTCCCCGCAGAAGTGCCGCCGCCGGAAAGTGCCGTCATCTCGTATAAGCCGAAATGGAGAGAGAAAGCGAGAATACGGCGCTCGCTCATTTTCCCTTTTCTCTTTCTTCCAACGCTGGTGTATATATAGAGCGGCTCGTTTCCGTCGAGACTCTCGCGGGGGATTTAGCCTCTCGATGAGACGGCCAGCAATAATTCAGCAGGGCTCTTACTCTGTGTGTGTGTGTGTGCGCGTATTGCCGAATTGTCGGTATAGGGATAAGCGCGTCGACGACTGCCGGGGCGAGTCTTATTCCTCAGGCGCTTCTGGGAGATACGAGAGATGGGCGATGGGAAGCCGTAAACAAAGGGATAGTTGATTCTTCCGGTAAAAACGTTCTTATAAAGGATTTTTAATATTTTTTACGTTATTTTTAGATAAATTAATTTTTAACTATTTTATAAATATCAAAGATTTTTGAAATGTGTTAAAAATAATTCTACAAAGTTTTAATTCCAAAAAATCAAATATCGTCTCGTCCGTTGAGGCTAATAAAGATTTTAATATTTAAACATAAAGATAAAATATAGCTTACAATTAGTATTTATTTTAATCTGTATATAAGTAACGCATTTCCGATGCTATTTTAATTTCCTGAAAGTATATGCATTTTTTTGAAAAATTTTTGAAATTTAAATTAATTAAATTGCTTTGAAAACTACTGAATATTATTTAAAAAAAATGCTATATGTAAAAGAAGGTCAAGCTGTTATTTCATAAGTTGAAATCCCGTTAATCAAATTTACGCTCATAAATTTTCAACGTCACCGCAGACACCAAAACTATTAGCCGCTGTCTTGCCAAAATATCACCCTCAATTTTCTCACCTCGACTTCGTAACTCTTTCTCTCTTTCTCTCTTCGCTCATAAAAATCTCGAAAATTTTCAGCGCTGTAAAAATCCTCGGCGAGAATATACGTAATTACAGAATTTCTCCGGGCTGCATATGCGCGCCCGAGGCATATACACACACTTAGACGCGAGGAAAAAGCTGCAGCAACAGCAGCAGCAGCAACCTCTGAAGCTACATAGTATGCCGCCGCTCGCGCATAATCTCACCGCGCGCTTGCGCGCGCGAGCGCGGTTTTTCCACCTGGTGCATTCTCCGGCGTCCTTTTATCTCTCCCTTCTTTTTACATCTTTTTGTCTGCCGCTCTACCGCAAATAACGAGGGCCGCCACCGCCGCAGGGATCATTTTTAAGCTTCCCGAGATTTTCGCCGCCGCGGCCAGTGAGTCCGAAGAAAGATTCTGATTATTGCTTTTCACGGAGTTATGGAATGCGCGCGAGCGAACGAACGCGCAGGCTTTTGGTTATATTGGGATTCATTGTGGGAGGTGTATTGGATTTTTCGCGTGGTTTCAACTGAAAGGAATTATTCCCGTTCAATGGGGTCGGTCGTGCAAATTACAAATATTATATTTTGCAGCTTGTTATTCTCAGTAACGTGTGTATATCTACATGCTGAAAACCTTTGCAGTAAAGAACACGTATATAGCTTACAATCATTGAATGTGTATAATATTAATTTCATTAAAACATTGCTATATAATATTTTTATCAGAATAATAATTAATTAATTTGCGATATTCGTTGTACCATATATAGCCAAGTAAAAACAATGAGCGAATAAATTGAATTTAATAAAAGTATTTTTAAATTATTAAATATCTGAAAAGAAAAAAATTATTTTTGTTTTTATTATTTTTCATTTAAAAAAAATATATAAAATCCATACCCGAAAAATCTCACCGTCAAATCTTTTTATTTATCCACATAATTTCACGCCATTATACTTGATCGCTTTCAAACGGACTCACATAATTTAAAGAAAAGTGAAAAATATATTGCTCTGAATCAGGTCACGAGTATAAAAATGGCTAGGAATCAATTCCCGTGCTATCTCGTACGACCACTCGGCGTGCGAATCGCGTCATCGTGAACCTCACTTCTCTCGTTTTCCACCCGCGCACTTAGCGAGCACACACGAAAATTAATCTGCGAAGCTCTATATATATAAACCTCGCGCTGAGTCCCGAACTTTTCAATGATTCCTCCGGGGAGAGAAAGAGAGAGAGAGAGAGAAAAGCAGCTCTGCACAACGCTTGATTTATCAGCTTCTTCTTCGCGTGCGCGCTGCAAGCAAAATTTTTCTCCCCCGCTCGTATAACAGACCGCAAAGACGCGTTGGTAGTATTCGGCCGCAAGAGAGAACGAGAGAAAGAGAAAGAGAGAGAGAGAGCCTGCTCTCGGTGGGATTAGAGCCGCTGTCTCGGATGTCGAAGCTAAGCTCCGGTCATGATACGGGATTATTCCTGCTTGAAATATCGCGGAGAGAGCGAGCCGCGCGACGAAGAATCGAGGCGTGAGATGACGAGGGAGAGGGAAGCGCCTTTACGGCGAAAAAATTTATTCTTCTTCGCGAGAGACAGAGAGAGAGCGCACCGTCGTTCCTTTTATTCTTTTTTTATTCCGGACCCCCAGGATATTGAGCGCGCGTACCGCCGCGAGGGCCTTTATTTTTCTGGATGGAGGGATTTGGGAACAAGTTCTTGATGTATACCGACTTTTTAATAAAAAAAAAAAAAAAAGAAAAATCCCTTGGCTTTGTTTTAAACATGAGTTGCGCGAGTAACCGTTTACAGAAAAATTATTACAACGGAAAAGAAGTAAAATAATCCGCGAAGTAAGATTTTTCACACATTTTATGAATTCCGTAAGAGATTGTACAAAACTTGTAATATGCTAATGTCTTTATAGTCATTTTTTTATAATGGGCTTTTCCATTTCTTTCTTGTTATAAGTCATAAATATTTCGCTCAATCCTACTAGGATTAAGTGTTCAGACTCAAAGTCTTAATTTTAGTATAGTAAGAATTTATCTTTTATTTTTCAAAATAAATTGCGTGTACGACTCGGCACAAAAATCATAAAATTTATCGCAGCTGTTGAATTTCTTTCTTATAAAACCCAACATATGGTTAGATACTGTTACCGTTCAAAATTACGATTCTCTCCTTCATTTATGAACGGCACTCATGAATAAAAGCGATAAAACCATGTTTTTCGAAAAGTTAATTTTCCACCCGACGTACATCTGTTGTCTTTGCTTTTGTCTCTATAATCAAGCGCGCGCATCATGCCCTCCCCTCCCTAATAAATGTAAACCACGTAACAATCTTTGATCTGTCCGCCCAAGACAATGCGCAAATTGTCCTTCTACCAGGCTGATTTCGCTTTCATCTCGCCACGTAACGAGCTCAAATTATTGCCTAATTACGGCCGTGTAACGAGCACGCGACCGTCTTTTTCTCAAGTCAATACAATTGATGAAACGAAACGTCGGATAATGAAAGACGCGGGCAGACGTAAAATCTAATGAGACATCGCGACATTCGAAACAGTCTAATCACGAGCCACTAACTAAAGACTCTCTCTTTCTCTCTTGCTCTCGTTCTCTCTCTCTCCCGTCTCCTCCGGCTAAAACCCGAGCAAAGGGTTTCCACTTGGGGGGTCGTAACGAACTTCAAGGTCTGCAAGGATATACCCCGCACGCGTCGTCGACTTGCCTTCGTCGTCTTCGTCGTCGTTTCGAAACCGATCCTCCGAAGGAATTAGACGCGAATGAGAGAGAGAGAGAGAGAGACACCCTCGGTTGCCCTAATCCTGCCCTCGACTCGGCCAAGTCCGACAAAGAAAACTAATCCCACCACGCGATTTCGCGCTAAGCGCCCCGACTTTCATGCTTGTCCCGAAAAGAAGTGTATTACCAGCGCTGACAATCGCGATAATGAAGTTTACGAGTGTATCTTAGCTCGGTTCTGATTAATTTTTATCATGTTAAATCTTTATACTCATTATTTCTAATTATTTTGCTACTGTTATTAAATAGTATATACAGAATTTTCAAATTTAATCGCCTAAATGATATTTATACGTTTTTTCATCTTTGATAATTATATGCATATCTGATTAGAATTATTTTTCTGTTTCAGGTGAGTTATTACAACTACTAAAAGCACCTCTTTTACTCCTATTTAAGTAAGTTTTAGAACAATATAATTCATGCTATTTTTCCATCGCTCTAGCATAATGAATGGCTCGAGTTCTGACTGTTCTAAAATTAATTACAGTCTGTTCGGTACTTTAAACGCGTGTTTAATAATGGAAGCTGTTTCTATACAGTTAATAACCTCTAATCTAAACTTCAAAATATATATGTGTTTAAATTTAGTTATAATTACGGACCATAATGAATTTTAAAGCGCGAACTTGCCAATCGACAAACTAGCCACATTAATAATTGATAGAAATAAACTTCTCACTATATAACAATAAGCTAATAAACTTCAAACCGCAACAGCTGCTACTACGAAATCTTAAAATATGAAAACACCCTGCCGATTAGAATCCGGAACGAAACCTCATAATATAATATATCCAATATATAAAAAAAAAAACAAAAAAAAAGAAATCGCTTCGACACCCACTCGCTCCAATAAACACGAACCACCAGCACAACGCGTCGACCTGTCGCCTCTTTCGGTCTCTCAACATAAGTATAATTAAATTTCCCGAATGATCGATGGGGAGGCGCATCGGTTTCACCAGCATTTAAAGTAGTCCCCCCCTCCTCCTCGCTTCTCACCCCCTTCCCTCTTGAACTGCCGATAGCAC
This sequence comes from Torymus tubicola, assembly GCA_035583055.1. NCBI lineage: Eukaryota > Metazoa > Arthropoda > Insecta > Hymenoptera > Torymidae > Torymus > Torymus tubicola. The sequence continues at coordinate 16,199,930 of JAWWEQ010000001.1, forward strand.
GCGCAACGGCTTATCGGGCCATCGACTACTACGAATTCGCGTGTGCCGGGGGAACCCCGAGATCGATCTGTCAAAAACGAGAGCGCGCGAGCTATTCCCGCAATTAAATTATCAAGGGAAACAGCGAAAGTCCCTTATCGCGTAGCCGCAAGATCGATCAATTATATATATATGTATATACATATACGTGGATATAGTGTGCATATACGCACAAGTCTGGGAAAGGGATCCGTTGAGATGTACGTGTTTTCGGATGCGAAAGTCTATGTGTAAAGGAGTGAGATGTATCGGCGTTTCCGGATCTGCGACAACGAGATCGCAGGAGGACCGGAGGTACCTCGTCTACGGGTCGGAAGGCTGATGTGCAAAAGAGATGAGGATCAATCTGCCCGTGGAACTTCTCTGAAGCTTTAGAAGGGGATTGAGTTGACAAGTATATTTCGGCAATGTCGCAGAGATGAATAGAGCGAATTTGCTATAAAGGGCTGAAAATGTTTTATTCATGAATTTAAATAATGGAAATTGAATATTCGATGCTCGGTATATATGTCGATTAATTAATGAAATAATGGCCAACAGTGATTGTCTGGAAATGTAACAACGTTGGTAAATGAAGATGATACATCGTTACTCATTTGGTGATGAATTATTATAAAGTTTTTGAAGTGCACCTTTATTATTCATACTAACGACTCTAATATTTGGAATAATAAATGTGCAATTTAGATGAAAAACTATATGAAAGATTAATTTAAGTATATTTATTATTTCTACAAAACAAATTTCAAACTATAGTTTAGATTTCATTTGACAAGAGAATTTCAAGCAACTTTAACTTTGCAAAGATCACTTTACCTTCACGGAAAAATATGTATTACCTGTCAGAGCAATCTTAATCTAAATCGTAATCATTGCGCCACCGCTCATTGTATTACCTTGCAAAAAAAAATATCTCACTTCCGCATTACAGAAACGTCAGAAAACAAAGGGAAGAGAGATGTGCTTTCTAAAGTTTTTTACGGCACGCAAAGAAGGGCAGAGGAAGATATAATGATAAATAAGATGAAAGAAAAAGATTGGATCTAAAATTTTAATGAGTAAGAAAAAAAAGTGATGGTGCCTTATTTGTGCACTCACCAAACTTGCAAGTATAATATAAAAGAAGTGCGCATAAAAAGCTAATTTGCATTTAACGTAAAATCTTTTGCAATTTATTTACATGCTCGCTAAAACTTGGATACTGTAATCTACGAAGCTGGGAAAATTTTTCTTGATATTTTTAAAATGTTTATATTTAAAAATTTTTTTAAGAACTAGTCATTATTATACTAATCATAAGTTTACAAATAGTGAATATATACAAATAATTATAGAAGTGCTTGCTGATTTACATAAAAACTAGTTTGTGAAGATTTCCATTTCAAACTAATTAAATTTCATTTTAAACTACTCTTCCATATTTCGTATAAAAACTTTTAAAGAATTTTATGTTTATAAAACTGTGTAAAGTACAACGTATATATGAAAATGTTTTTTATAAATATTGATGCGCACTATATAGACACTGAATATTCATATGGAACTTTATTTCTTGGTAAAAAAAAATATTTTTTATAAACTTTACCGGCCATATACCAGGGCGTTATTTCCAAAACACCTCTCCAAAATCTATTTCGAAAACACACCTGGCTCTCAAGCATCCACACACACACCCTCGAAAACTCCCGCGAGCCCCATTCAATTTTGACTTAACAACTCCGGCGAACAAAGGCAACCGGGCGTACTGCACCTCGCAAAAAGAAGGACCTCTGTGAGATCCGGTTGAAAAATACGAGTAAGAGATATATACGCCGACAATGGACTCGCGGCGCAACTTTGCGTAACTCGAGATCTCATGCACGCGTGCGTATACATATATGCGAGTGCATCGCACACTCGTAGCCATTGAATATCAAAGCGCATGGAAGAAGCGACGCGCAGGTAGGCCGAATTAGAGAATCGCGAATAAGCCCAGCGCCGAGCGTAAGATTAATGGGGATGAAGAGAGAGAGAGAGTGAGAGAGTATACGTGGACAGCTGGTGCACACGCTGGATTATTTTATTATGCGCACGCGCAGGATACTACTGTGTGTATACGGGATATATCGAGCGGAGTGGAGTATCGGAGTGCATTGTGATAAATTTATAGAGCAAAGAGGATAGAGTTATGAGATGTATGGAGAGGGTCTTGTGTAAGTCCTAATTGTTGCGAGGTAACACGGGGCTATGTGTACATCGGTTGCGTGAGGCTGGTGAGCGGAACGTGTTGAAGATCGATACCATGACATTGCTTTTAGATTCTGATGAATTTTCATGTGTTTTAGTTAACTATACTTACCATAGTTGTGAAGTTCTTTTAATGCCAATTATTGAAATTTCACGTTTAATGGCTTTGCGGAATAATATAGAACAAAACATTGTTTTGATGTGCGGAGAGAACCGATTAATATTCAATTTGGTATATTATATTTCTTTTTGAAAGGGTGAAATCTATATTCATGACGTTTTAATAGAATAACTTTGATGAAACTATCGAGTTGCAGATATATTGAGAAATAGAAGTACCTGGATCAAATTACAATTTGCGAATTTCACTTTCCTTTACAAAGACATATAGTTCTAAGACTTTGATCAAAATCCGTGACTTGGAGACTTGATACTCTTCCGACTGCTGCTACACAGTGCGTGTCTGAATTTCGATACGTTCTAATTTAAAGTACTTTCACCTTGAAATTATAAACGACTGTGTTCTATGAATGATAATGGTTTGTGCGAATGAAGCGACATTTAACGTAGTAGTATTCCAATTAATATACGAATTAAATACATATATTTAAATAAAGTCTATTGTCATTAAGAATTATTATTATTTTCTTTTTCGCAATCAATGTAGATATGAACCTATAAACCGAAAAATGTATGACACAACGTTTTGAAAGAAAAACAAGCTTGAAAAAATTTCGATTACTAATGAATATATATTAGCCATGACAAAACATATTTATATTATATGTTTTATATATAAAATTACTCTCAAGTCAGCTTCGCCAACGTATGACAAAAAACTCCCACGTTTCTAATCTACCCTCCCCGAACGTTTATTGACCAACACCCAAAGAATGTATCAACAATAGCAGCAGCAGTAGCAGTCAACAGAGTGCAATCCGACGCCCTTGCGAATTACGCTGCACCGCGCATATAAAATTCCTCGTCACCCCCGTTGACTAACGTATTACATTTGTCGGGACACGATATAGCATAACAACACGCGCGCTCGCGGCCACACAACAGGATTAAAATTCGAGTCGCAACTCTTATGTATAGCGCACATATATATACATAGAAACGCGAACGAACGAGTTCTCCCGTATCGCACGGGAGCAAAGTCCGAGAATATATAGTACGCTGCGACACCCGCGCAATGCATGCATGCAAGCGCATAAGGGAAGAGAGACAGAGAGAGAGAGAGAAAAAACAGCGACGTGGCCTCGTTTTCCGGCAATGCTGACTGCTGCCTTCAAGCCGCGAGTGGAATCCACGCGGTGTCGGCTGTCGTCGCTCGCGCGCGTATATAGTGAGCGAGGAACGTGAGAAAGCGCGAGTAGAAAGAGAGAGAGAGAGAGGCACACACCAGGAAAAAGCGAGAGTGAAGCACGGGACGTGACGCGTGTGTGGCTCTTTTACTCGCTATACGGACTTGACGCTCAGTTCGCAGTGTGCGAGCGCTTTGCTGGGATTTTTCCAAGTATTGCTATGGGTGGTGTTATAATTTTTATTTGCGGAAATGTGCGGTACGGTGAGACGACGGAGGTTGGAAAAGGATGAATGTTTTGTTTTATGAATAGGCTGATAATGTTTATTCAATTCGCGGTTTGATGATGAAAGAATTGCTTTCTGTACGTATATATGAAACACTTTAGTTATACATAGACAAAATATTTTGTTTAAGATTAAATTAAACGAATCGAATACATTGTAATAATACGTGTGATTCATTCGCAGTGACCGATAATATGACTCTATAAGGAATCCGATAAAGTATAAATATATATGATTTCACAAAATGTAAACCGAAAAGTTCACAATCGAATCACGAATTAAAATGAAACATAGAGACGCTTACGATTATTTCGTACACTCATTACTCGGAATAATGATTCACATCACAGAACATTTTAATTCACATGCGAAGCACCGCTATATATAAGTCGGTGTACATCATCTCACCACCAACGCGTACGTCAGTCTTATATATACTCCTACACACATACATACACGCAGCTATAAAAAAAAACAAACGTGACTAATCAAGGATTGAATTATCATCAGGCGAGTTGTACACTGGAACCTCGATAAAAGTAGACTACTAACGGGTTCCCGCTCTCCCACACTTGCGCGGGCTCTAATCAACTTCTCATGAAATCTTGCATATATGCACAGAGAGAGAGAGAGACGTTAATCGCTGGTGTGCACTCACTCTCCTAGCAGCAGCAGTCACGAAGTCGAGAAAAACGTTCGCACGCGCGATCGAAATTTCCGCGAGCGCCCAGTTAATTTCCGCGCGAGGTTCCAGCTCGTCTCTCCCACATATATGCTGCACATATAGAGGCGTGAGAGCCACTGGGCGGTGGTGGTGGTGGTGGCGGCGGCAGTGGGGCGGCTCAATTTTCGTTGAAATGCCCAGCACTCGCGAGGAATCGTATTCCTCCCTTTTCCCACTGCGCGTATGTATATACATACACACGTGTCTGCCCGCGGTGCACCTTACGTTATAACCTTACCTCTCTTACATGTATATATATATATATAGGAACGAGGTACGCGCGTGAGCACGCGTATCACGCCTAAATAAGCATCTCTCCGCACTTGGCTGCCAGAACGAATTCTGGTTTCAACGCCGCAAGAGAGAAGGAGATCGCATGCGCATTAACAGTGTGGTAGTAGTAATAGTAGTAGTAGTAATAGTGGCTCCTTTCTCTCTCACTCTCTGAGAGATCTGTTTCGCTAGTCGAGTTAGACCGTACGCTACCGTATCGTGCTATTAGTTGGATAATGTGTACGTATGTGTATGTATATATACAGATATGTAGCGCAACGTGGATAAATAAGTTGCAATACAGAGTTCATGTTATGGAGTATTGTTATGTTCAGTCGGCTATGCGATTAGATAATTTCGTTGTTGGTGAAAGTGATAGGATAGACAGGTGAAGCCGACGGAGCTCTTTGCATGCGCGCATATATCTAATGTCGATAACAATTGGTGTATAGATATTCATATAATAAAATTAGTATTACACGGCTCACATTGTGATTTTATTTCGTGATTATATATATTTCACTTATAACAGGTGAAAATTGTATGTAAACAATCTTGAAAAAATTGATGTTATGATGATTTTATATCAGAAAAAATGATTTTATACAGAATATTTGAGACTAATCAAATTAATCTGAACACTTAAACATCAAAATTTGACATGGTATTTCAAAAAATTCAGCTTTCTCAAAAATAGTCGTGCTTAAATCCTTCACAATAACCTCATTCTCCCTATATATATACACCGCAAACACACCCAACCACCCATGAATAGTCAACAGTCTCTTTCCCCCACCTTACAAAAAAAAAGAAAGAAAAAATCAGCCTCGTCATTCTCTACCACCCTATATACACGCGTAAACACTTTCCCCCGATCGTCAAGATTAGATCCCCCTTTTTGGCAATCCTTTTTTTCTCTCTCCTTCTTTTCGTCAATTTACTTAACCCCGCGCGCGTGACACGTGCATTAGTCAGCGCTTACAAACGAAAACTTTTCTCGTCCTCCCTTCTCTCACTATATATATATATATATCGCATGCGACTGTCTGGAACCACTCGGCATCTACATCTAAATCCGAATCTAAATCTCACCGGTAATCTCAAGTCGCGGAACTGAATTCGCCTGGACCTCCGGTACCTCGAGAGCTTATCCCGTTCTCTCTCGACGAGCGCGTGTGAGAGAGAGAGAGACCGTCGATACACTCGACACGCCAAGCTTCTCTCGTGCGTGCTGCAGCAAGCAGCGTGCGGGTGAAATTCTGATCTCGTCGAGTGCTTGCTAGACGAAGGAAGAGAGGAAGGAGGAGGGGGAGGAAAGGGAGGGCTGATCCTGACGGTGGCCACAGCCGTCGTTGGCGCGCTCGACACCTTCCAGAAGGTCTATACCCGAGCCGTTCGATCGATAGTCTCTCTCGGTTCGCAGCTTGGTCCTATATACCACGCGGTTGTGCTGTCTTTCGTCGCTCTGGCTTCGGTAAATGGTTCTCTTTCATCTTCTCTATTCTCTCTTTCCCCCCCCCCTCTCTCTCTCTTGTCGAGAGTGTTTTGATCGATATTGGACGCCGGTTGTTTAAATGTTGGTACAAACGGGCGTGCTTGTAGATCAGTAGTAATGAAGGATTGATGTATGAATTTGTTTAAATATAAGGATTGATTGTAATATTAAAATTATTACTTGGATTGATATTTACAAAAAAATATTGGTATCATACACTGTTTTTGTTACGAGTAACCCAGATAATGTACAAAAACGACGATCATCTTGTATATACCTGCCTTTAGTCCTGTTCTACAATTTAAATAATATCCTCGAATTTATTCAGTGACCTTTCTTGATATACTGCGCGTGCACGTGTTTTGTGTAAAGGCAGTAATTAACATGCCGAGGAGAGTAGAATAAGCGCGTACATACATATATATACATCCATTGGGGAATCTTTTCAAGGCTCATTGAAAAAAAATATCGGCATATCAAGTGTCACTCCAGTTCGAAGAAGGATGGCTTACACTGCACAAAAAAGAGATTCCAAAGGATTCACTGACATTTCTCTAGAACTTGCCTCTCTTTCTTTCGTTCCTTGTATTTACTTACACTGTACAGTCTGCTTTATTTGCAGGGTCGTTCGGCTACGCTGTCAAGGACTGTTTTTATAATTAAAATCAATTCTTCGTTAACCTACTTTACACATAAAATATATATATTGTTTTCTCTTTCTGTCAATACATGTAAACCAATATTTTCTCTTGCAATAACTTTTTTCTACGATTTTCGCATTTTTTCCATATTAATATTATTTACATTAAATATAATGAAAACAGAAGAGGAACAATTTATAAAATTATTCCAAAAAATACACAATAAATTACTTATTTATCCAAATGAAATAAATGTATATACGCGTGACGATCATGACCTACATTTTTCCAAGTCGATTAATCGAGTTACCCAAATCCGAGTTATAAATTATAAACATAACATATACACGCGACTTGAAGTACCATATATAAAAAAACCCATACGTATATACACACGTGTTACATCGAATTGCCGAGAGTTCACGTATATATTAATCATCGTCAACGTGACACATAATCACTAAATTCACCTCTTATATATATAAATACAAGGCCAACATACTCATCGATATTCCATCCCAATACCATAATATATACCTTCCCTTCGCTCGCGTCTCTTTTTCCCTCGTTCTATACGACGAATCGGTTTCAGGGAACGTACGTCGTACTGTATACGGCTTCGAGGGAACGCGCGCGCAGCGGTGGGAACGATATACCGAAACCCAGCGCGTGTTTCACCGAGCGAGAAAGAAAAAAAAGAAGAAAAAGACGATACACTCGTTCTCCCCAATTTCGGCTCCTCTTCTACTTTAGCCCCGAAAGCAGATCCTATAGGATTAAGCTTTCGCGAGCTTTTCACGGAGGCCGCGTTGTAACACTATCGCGAAACGACGACTCGCGTGTGCGTCCTCTGCTAATCGGACACGAAAGGACGAACGCGTGTGTGTGTGTGTGTGTGTGCTTGTGTATAGATGAGACGTTTCAATGGCATTCCGCTGGTGTCTACGCGGTGGGTGGATGTCTTCACTTTTCTTTCAACGAGATACCCTGATGTGTCGCGTGTAGGTAGGTAGGTAAACATATACCTATATACGTTGTAGATACACGCGTAGTACGTAGATTTTTCTTTGAGATAGATAGATCGATCGTAAAAGGAAGGAACAGGAGAGAAGCTGTTTACGCTCTCGTGTATATGTAAAATCAAGGGAGGAGTAGCTGTGTTTTATTCGTCTGGGGTCACCTGACGAATCGATAAAGGACGGGATTAGGGAACGAAAAGCGGCTACCGTTGCGGTATGTAAAGTTAACGCGTGCGAAAAAAAAAATACGTATGTACGGGCGTAAGGGATTTATGGCGGTTCAGTTGAGTAAATAAACATAGGGCAATAACTTTTTCGCCGTACCTACTTCTGTAGATATATATATACTTTAGGATAGTGGTATAGTGTGTAGGGGGTCTGCGTTGCATCAGCTTATTTGAATTTCGGAAAATAAACGAGATCTCTTATGTATAATATTAAAATAGATATACGTAAGGTATGTCTTTGAAAAGGTAATCTATTCTCCATCAGCAAATTCAATAAATAATGATAATTTGGAATGTTAGTATACATAAAGAATTTCTTGATTTATCAAAGTTCATATACCATAAAATACGAAAATTATAGAATTTTTGAAATGTACATAATATACTACAGTTAGCGAGTTATTTTATGTTCTACTCCTAATGTTATACCATTCCGAATAACCGCTAATGTCACCGCTAAACTCCAAAAATTTTGAAATACTGAGCCGATACACATTGTCTATGAAAAACTGCTTTAGAGCAAAGCGAATATAGCACAGCCGCAACAGCCGCGACTATACTTGGGTGCACGGCACACTTGCTGCTAAACCCGAGCGGGGACCGTATGTTACAATTTAAAGAGGCCATTCCTCAAAAGCCAGGCCGCGTGTATGAAGAAGTCCGGAAGCCAATTCATCGGCCAATTTCTCATACACACGACGCTCTCGCACTTTCTCGACTCGCGCTAAATTCTCACGCGGGTGATACTTCGTCGTAGATATAACCATTCCTTGCGACGAGACGTATATACCACATACGTGTGTATATATATATGTATGTAATAATATGCGCGAATCGATGTCTTCTTTCTCTCTCTCGTTCGACCGCCATTTCCGGGGTGGGTACATAATGGCCCTTAATACCTTTCGGGGGTATATAGGTTACGCGCTGTGTAGGATCGACGGGAGGGTAATATTTTTATTCATTCCGCGAAAGAGAAGGAGGACCGAAGTATTTACGAGCTATATACCGTGCGCGTTCGGGTGCATTGATATTCCAACCGCACTTCCGGCAAACTCTCTTCCCCTTCTCTCTCTCTCTCGTTCATTCTCTTCGCGCGCGCGCGGCCATCGATGTGCGCTCGCTCTTTTGGAGCTCCTGCGTGCCTTTATTTCTATCATTTTTCTCTGTATAGCGCTCGCACGAGTACGCACGCGATGTGAGCAGTGCGAGGTATGGAGCTCACGTATATGTGGGGCTGTTTTCTCGTGTCAGGGGCCATTTTTTTCGTGGTGAATTATTGTGGTGACGAAGAAGCACAGACTGTTTTGGTACTTTTTAGATATTATGGCTATTTGGTCGTAGAAATAAAAATGCGTAATTGTATTAGAAGTTAAAATATATACTAATGGATTCACTATCGCGTATATTATTACCGATAGACTAAAAAGTATCAACTGCATTAAATAAAAAGTGTATTATTGTTAATTGTTATTTTCGAGATTAGAAGAATCATGTTGAAAATTAATTACTATTGGCACTTTGATTTCTCGATACACGCTTATAATCTTTTAAAATTTTCAACTGAATTTATATGTACAAAATATTTTCCTTCGCCGTTCTTTATTCTTCTACAATTCCTTCGTGTTTTTACATCCGCTCCTGCCATATAGCTTAAAATATTCCACTCACAGCGCATTACAGTGCTAAAAAAAGCTCTCCTCTCGAAGAGTCTCAAATTTTTTCTACCGCCCATCCATCCAACCACATCCTTACTACACTATATATACATATAGAGGCTGCATCGATGCTTGCAATGGTCCTTACACAACCGGAGGCGCTACGACATTCTTGCGTACCTTTGCTCATCTCCTTCTCCTCCTGCGTTCACCTCCTTTTTGTCGTTGCTTTCCACTCGATGCTGCATACATACGCGCGAGGTAGAAAACTGGTACATCAACCGGTGCAAGCGCACGCGATCTTCCAGCAGCAAAGGATGGACTCTTAATGGGCTCTCTTTTCTTTCACTCAAAGTCAGTGGCGGCGGTGCATGCGTGTGTGCGCGCACTGATTCTCGAGGCAGATTACGCGACGGCATGGTGGACTCGAAGAGCGCGCTAATCAAGCGATGCCCTGCTTCGTATGCATCGCACTGCGCTTAAGTAATTAATTGCGCTTTTTTGCCAGAGCGCAAATTCCTTTGTCTGATTTATTAATTTCCTCGCGTTCGAACAGGTTGCTCGGGGTTTATAAGGTTAGGAAGTCGCTTGATTGATGAATTATTTTATATCACACGCACACACATACACTTGTGGTGAGTTCTTTTTCGAATGGAAGAGTTCCAGTCGTGACTTGGATTTAATCGGTTATTTATCCATTTACTTTAGTATTATATATAGAAATAGTGTAAGTCAAGTATAAGATTTTTAGTTTTTAGTTTTGACAACTAAAAAGAGTTTTTTAATAATATATTAAATCAGTATAATTAATCATATACTAAATTAGAGATTCTTAGAAAGCTTCATATAAAAATGAAACATTTCTCCTTATTGTAAATAATCAATGAGCTACAATTTTTTATTCTACATCGTGAATAAAGCGAAAACGTAGTACATATTATTGTTAAGTAGGACAAAGAATATGAATAGCTTTGATACATTGAAACTAATTTTACAAAAATTACCGTGTAGCCGGCGCATTCTAATCTACGATATATCTGTGACATTCGTTGACACGAAAAAAAGTAACTCTATATCACTAAATCACATCAACGCTAACATAGTTGCTGTTAACTTAATTGTACAGCATTTCCCGCAGATGTCCCTGGATTTCAGTAAGCTGCTTTGTCATTTTTATCATTCCGATTCCACGTTATAAATACATGAAAAATCCGATAAAAAGCTATTTACGCTTTATAAATCTCACACGAATGCTTTCTCTCTCTCTCTCTCTCTCTTTCTATCTCTTACCCCTGCCATAAAATCCATACTCCTATATTTTTAACGCTCGTCGTCCTTTACACACACACACACCCACATACAGATAAAAAATAAAGTACAAACAGAGCAGGCACGTTGAGGAAAGAAAATCAATTCCGAAAATTCTAAAACCTCTCCGTCTCTATATTTACGCACGCGATGCCCACTTTTCTCTTTCCCTCTCACCTACACCGCCGCTATACCATCAATCAACCCGCTGTGTAAATTAATCGTTATCGCGCGCAACAACCACCACCACTACTACTACGCCGCCTCCTGTCTTGCAAAAAGCTCGCATACGAAATGGCAAAGCACAGCAGCAATGTATATAGCATATAAAAAGCAGAAGTCGCGCGCAGAGCTCGCGTATACCTTAACCGGTGCGTGTGGAAAATAATAGCCGAGCTGCTGCAGCGCGCGATCGAAAAAGCTCACACGCGCTCGAAGCGGTTAATTATCGCGCCTTGTGATTCTTCCTTTCACCCGCCCTCTTTTTTTTCGCGCCACCGGTGCCGTATATATACACAACAGAGCTCGCGCATCGATCTGCTACTGCTGCCACCCCGAATCTCATTACGTTCAAGGCCCTTTATTTATATATGTTTCCTCAAGGGGAGGGAGGAGATCGGGATTCCTGCAGCCTCGCGGTGTGTGAGGTGCGCGTCTTTTAAACGGCCTACACTATGAATTTTGATCGCGGCCTAGAACCGATTTCCGCGAATCGATTGCTCGTAATGAGAATAGCTTCATCGCGGTTGTGGGAAAAAGTTTTCACGGGTGAGTAGTAGATGTGTTTTTCCGCATCGCTGACGGCAGCAGCAGCAGCAGCAGCTTCTTTAGGAAAGAGTGCTGTGCTTCGATCGAGTTGAGAGCGTTATTTTAATTGGCGAGCGTGAGTTGCTGCTGCTGCGTAGTGGTAAGTACAAGCAGCACGAGGGATGCAGTTTCAAGTGTTTGCTAAGAGTTCGACCGAGGCGGAGTGGATGCAAGTCGAGCGCACACGGTCGAAAGATTTTCTTTTTCGGTTCCCTAGAGGTATAAGCTGCGAATTTTATCGAGTGTCCCGGTTTTTGCTTCTTGCGTTCTATATAATTCTGTGAATAATGAATTTTCCTTTTTTTTCCTCAGTTCGAGTATATTAGTCGGTCGATATATCAGAAAAAAAAAATTTTATTTTAAACTGTATTAAGAAAATTAAAATATATACATATATATAAAAGATTTCGACTATTTTTGGAAATTAAAAAGAATATAGCGCCACAGCTCGATTTCAATCTAGGTCATTAGTATTAAAAAATAATAAGAAAACAGTAGATGGACTTGACCATTTGTCATTGTCACCTGCTATTAAATATACACGTAGGTATAATATAGATATTATTTTTACTTCTCGCAGTTATTCTAATTCGCCAGCTTTAAAAAACAATTAGAAAAACAGGGGCTTATTTTTAAATTAGCATAAAAATGACGCAACAGACGATAATTCAAAAACTTTCACCTCGCATTTACAAAACAAGTGTATACTCACACCCCGAGCAAGTAAACGCACGCGCACGCTCCCTCGGTTCACTTCAAAATCAGATACACACTTCCATTAAATGTACTCTCACTCTCACCCCCTCTAATTTACACTGAATTTCCGTCTGTTAAACACACTCACTCTCTCTCTCTCTCTCTCTCTCTCTCTCTCTCTCTCTCTCTCTTACACATATATACACAGATATATACACGAAGCGCGCGAGCACGAAGAAGATCGAGAGCCAAAATCGATTCGGTGCGTGTCGGTGGGCCGTTCGCGAAGCATTAGCTCTCTCACTACTGCGTTATCTCCCGCGTTTTATCGCCCCGCGCGCGATTAGTCCATTAGCCGAGCGCGCATTCGCGGAATTCTAATTGGAATTTCAGACTCTCTCTCTCTCTTCATGCTCCCTCCCATATAACACACTCACTCTCTCGTATACGCCGTAAGAAAGGATCCCCCCCGTCGATCTACGCGTGTCGCGCGCGCGCGAGAGAGAGAAGGAACGAAGCACCGCGCGCAGAGTCGATAGGATCGGCTCGCGGCACGCGCGAACGCCCTGATACATATTTAATGACCCCCCGGCGATAATCGCGCGCGACTGCCGCTGCCGCCGCTGCAAGCGCGTTAACGCTTCTTGTTAGTTCGCAGCAGCTCCTGCTGGCTTGGCATGGGTGGAGAGGGCGGCTCGTTTGCGATGTTTTGTCCCGGCCATTCGCGTGGATCGCGGCGATTCCTTTCTTCGTGTATGTGTTAGTGTGTATATATATGGTATATATACGACATGCCACAGCGGGAGGAGGATCGCGAGGGAATTTTTATAAACACTCTCGGTGGCTTGGAATTTGATTTGGAGGCTTGATTCTGTGCGTTGTTTTTTTGGAACGGTGGAGGGGGAGGGAGAGAAAAACGTGTGAAACAAGAGGATTAGGTGGCTTGCGTTTTCATGTCGAGCGAGTACAGTAGAGTGATTTGTAATGTTGGAAATTTGTTTTGAACGTAAAGTTTTTATGTGTGTGCGTGCTGCTGGCAATTTGTATTATAAATTTATTGGGACCTTGATTAAACGATACGTGGAAATGTGTTTGAGTGCCTGCAAAGTGTGTAGGCTACATGATTTACAACATTCGTATTGTTTCTTTTTCCTTTGTAGTAAAACGTATATACATTTTTTATAACAAAATTTTCATGATCGAGTGTATAAATGTATGAGATTTCTTTGATTTAATTACTATTTCATGAACTCGATCGTGCACGTATAACGCTGTATATAACATATATAAACATTAGCATTTTAGATACGTCTTGAGCAATTAATCATCTCGCCGTAAAAGTCGTTACAATTTTTAAAATTCCCTTACGCAAGTGAGCTGTCTAAACAGCGATAAACAAAGTACGATAATCTCGGGGAATTCAAATCATCTCTTATCCATGCCACCGATCAGTAAAGCGACCAATCGATGAAAGTGCCGTTACGAAACCTTCGTCACATACGCCGTCGTTGTACTCTTGTATTATCCTTCTGAAAAGGACGAGAGAGAGAGAGAGAGAGAAAAAAAAGCGCGAAGATAACAAGCTCAATGCGCAGTCCGAGAGTGTCTTATCTAATCCCATACCTACGTAGGTTCGCTCTCGTTTTGCTCCTCGACAGATTCCATTACATAATCCGCCATCCCTGCTGACAAGCTATGGGAAAAAAAGTATGGAAAGTAGGCGATATTCGTCGAGTTATAAAGATATCGAAAGTATTTTTAGCAAGAGCGCTGTGCCTTGTGGGATTATCCAACCTACATGCGTGTGGCCGCAGATTTTCTTAACAGACAAGACGAATATTTGAACAATGTAAGATGATACTATAAAATGAGAAATAATGTTACTATAAATATATTAAACAGTGAAATTTTTCGTTGTAAATATTAACAATAAAACCATTAATTATAAAGTATTAAAGAATGAAATAAAAACATGTTTTATGATTTTTACTAAAACTGCTTGTATAGATATATTTAAAAGAGTGATAAATAAAATAAAATATGGTTCTATTCAATTTGTCAATACGATTTCGGATTCGAAATACCATATCTACTCATTAATGTGCTCATCATATACGAATTTTTGAAGTTTTTCGAAAACCCCGCACGCGATGATACTTCAAAAAGTGCAAGATCATGAAAAAAGCTCTCCACACAACAGCGACCTCTGCTTCACCCACAGTCCCACATCTACATACCACGAGCCACATTACACAGCCACAGCTGCCTACTCGTACGCGTACGAACCTCTCCTCTCGCTCACTCTCGTCGTGGAAAATGACGTCGTTGAGAGACGCACGACGGCCTACATATCAGGAAAAAAAGAGGGAGAATTTGTCGCCCTCGCGCTCACGCTATACACCAACGCCTGGAATACCAAAGTTCCTCTCCATACCCTCGCGGAATTTCTCGGGCTGCTCGCGTGGGTGAAATCTCGCGAGGCTCGCGCATTCGACTGCCATATATACACGGTTCTATATAGAAAATTAAAAAGGCCACAGGAGAATTTTCCACGAATCGATCGATCCATCGACAGAGGAGTTTTTTGCGGATTTTGCACTTTTATAATATGCAATGGTATATAGATAGTAGAAGTTGCGAGCGTGCGTTACACAATTCTTTTGCCGAGTTTTCGATTTTCCGCGAGCCCGCGAAAGCTCGTCGATGTAGTAGATTGCGTGTTACAATGTAATGGAGAAAATTCCCAAGGGGTGGAAGGAGAAAGGTGATTTTTTTTGCGATTGCAAATTGCAATCAATGGTAAGGGATGGTGATGTAGAATGTAATTTACGGAATCCCGGATTGGTTTGATTTTATTTGGACTATTAAAAGTTTGTGTAATACTTTTTAGTTTCCGATAAATCAATACTTTTTAATCACCTGATGAATTGTTACTTTTAGACTTGTGAACTCTATCGTATTAAATGCACGTTTTTCTTACTCCTCATTCGTACTCTTTAAGCGTACGTATATTTCAAATATATACTTTTTGAAAATCCTCAAGTTGTTTCTCTCTCTCTTTTTTAAATTAAATTAATTAATTACAAGTAATTTAATATTTACATCAGATCTCTTGAAAATGAACATCACATTCAGACGGTAAAAAGTGTAAAATAAGCCGGTCCCCGGCAGTCAAAACTTTCTTTCAACTCATTCACACATATAGCAACCTCCTGGAAAAAACATAAAACTAAAACCTGACGAAAAAAAAAACGAAACGACGAAACAAAAAGCCCAGCAAAGTGGCACGTCGAAAATTGGGATAGCGAGGTAGCAGGACACACGCTATCCAGATAAATTTAATTTTCGTAGCCGTCATTCCCAAGGTGTACCTCCCTCTCTCTCTCTCTCTCAGTCGCACGGAAGCCGGACGATTTTCATTTTGCACAGTGTCTGTCCAACTACTCCGGGGCAGCTCGCGCGCGCGCTGCAGTAACTCCCGCGGAGTATAGAGTTTCGCGGCGCGGACTTTCCCGTCTGCTGTTACAGACACCGGAGGGCAACTATATATACATACACATCGGACTGTAAATGTCTACAGGTATATATATATATATAGAGAGAGAGAGAGAGCAAGGGAGTGGGTATCAAACTTTCTTTCGCTACTTTGTTTCGCTTCGTCTCTGTCTGCTACTGCTGCTACTGCTGCTGCTACGCCGCCGATCTCAATTATTCCGCGGCTCTAATTTGAGGAGACACGGCGTGCGGCGTATATCTATCGTGATATAATATAACGCATATCGAGAGGTGTCCGTAGCAAATCTTTCGCCGAGCAAGTTGAAGACCGGATTCGATATAGCCTTTTTCTCGTCTCTTTTTCCTCTCTCTCTCTCTCTCGTCGCAAATTTTGCCTGGAGAATCGTATAATGAATTTAACGAGCTGTTTTATTCAAAGTTATACCGGCAATTTAATAACGATGCTGCGGGAAAAAGTATTTGAATTTTTCTACTGTTGGTATTCAATGAAGTTAAATATTGTTGGTTTATTAACGTTATACATATATATACAATATATAATATGCGTAATATCGGAGTAACGTTTTCATTATAATTAAATTACGATATCGTAATAAAATAATTTAACAAAATAATCCGTAGTTTCCAGGCAAATTATAATATTTTATGAGAATTTTTGAGATTAAAAATGAATATCACGAATAACAAGCGGCCAACAATTAAATTACTACAATAAATATTTGTTGTTTTACTTCTTTACTGTATTTCCGAAAATCGGATAACGAAATAATTAATATACAAACGCAGCGTTATATTCAAGAGAACAAAAAGAAAAAAAAGGGAATTATGCATCTGTCACGACAGACGGAGACTAAATATACGACAGTATAGAACGCAGTAATCCTCCCTTTCTCCACGCGCGCGAGTATATAGTTCGCTTTAACGATTTATCCGCCCCTTTCCCTCCTTTCCAGACACCCACACACCCATACACATATATATGCATATACATATATATACGAACGTGTCACAATAGCGCATTGAAACTTCATTTTCCGTCCGTCCTGTAGTCCGTATCATCACTTTCCACTCTCTCTCTCTCTCTCTCTCTCTCTCTCTCCCTATACAACATCCTCCCTCTCGCGAAAACCTGTGCACTGCGTTGAACAAAAAAAGAAGAAAAAGAACGGGGGAGGCAGGCAGCCTTGTTATATAGCTCGCGTAAAGCCGTGTAAATACGAGCCTGGGGACACAAAAGCGCGCGAGCGAGCGAGCGAGAGGGAGTTAAAGCAAGAGGCCCAAGACGACTAGTGAGACAGTGCGAGAGAAAAGAGTTGAGCGAAGGAATAAGGCACACGGTGCGGAGAAGGGAGGAGACAATCGCGTATTTCCCGAGGAGCACCGCCACCGCCGCTACTGCATCGTCCGTCCGGCCAATTGTTCGGCCGTCTTCGCGCGTGAATAAGTAATAATGCACCCACGGCGTGCGCAAGAGAACGAGAGAGAGAGAGAGAAGATTTGAGAGGCCGACCTACTACTATATATATACTAGACTGTGCAACACGACGAAAACGCTCCCTCGGGAAAACGAGCGCAAATATAAATATTTCCACTGAGCGGTACAAAGGACTGGCGCTCGACCCCCGCGGGAGGCACGGGGTGGGCGCAAAAGTGAAAGCCGAGCGATTTGTACCACTGGCTTTAAGCTCGTTCTCGTTTAGTCGATCTCGTAGCAGCAGCAGAAGCTTAAAGGGGTGGAACCTCTACTCTCTCTCTCTCTTTCTCTCTCTTTTTCACCATTCATCCGCAAGCCAAGCTCGTTAGAGAGAGGACCGCGAGAAGAGAGAGACAGAGAGAGAGAGCTGTGTGCATATGTGCCGAGCCGTTAGCGCAAGCTGGCGTGCAAAAGACCACGTGACTGTGTGCTGTAGGTGAGTTTGTCTGTCCGCAGAGCACTGGAGATCGTAAATTTCTAAAGTTTAAACGGCAGAGTGTGTTTCCGGGTCTTTATCTCGTTGTAGTTTTGATTTTTCCTCTTTTGCCCTGGATGATGTTGCTGCGCTGTCGTCGAGTGATGTGCGCGAGATTTTTTTACGTCCAACAATGATATTCGCGAATGTTGGACACGAATTTTTAACCTGAAGCTTATTTCTTTTGAATGCATTAATATACATTGCATAAATTTTTTGTTTCACGTTTAGTGCGGTATTGTGATGGAAATTCGTGTTCTTGTTGCATAAGAGAAATTTAATTAACTTTATTATAGAAAAATCCGTAATGTGAAACAGATTTAATTAATTTATACTATGAATAGTTTCCGTTAAAATTATATTCAATGTAATAAAACACTTAATCTGAATGAAGTATAGTTTCTTACAAGCTGATTTTATTGTTGTTAACTGGATTGTAATTATGCAATAAAACTTTATAGTCCATTTAAGTTCAAATACTCATATAAACATTATTGTGATATAATGATATTCTTTAAAATTTAATCTTCTCATATCATGTTTATAACGTTTCTCATACATACAGAATAAATTATAAATAATGACATAAATATTAAAATATTTTTTTTTTAACTATATCTAAATTATCTTTCTCCCTTACTAAAAAATCCACAATATTACATTTAACGTAATCCTATTCTTAAAGTCGCAGCACTTGACTGGCACAATGAAGAAATTTTTTCCTCGCCACGGCGCGGAGGAGGCAATAAAACCCACAATCCCGGCAAAAACGAGAAACGCTCGGGCAAACAAATTTCCACCCTTCTCTTCTATATCTACCTCACTCGCTCTCTCTCTCTCTCTTCTTCTCGACGCGCGCCTCTCACCGAACAATCCCGAATCCTGCAGCAACGGCGTAGCGCCGTCCTCGGCAAAACAAAGACTCATTTATCTCCAATTGAATTCTAACCCAGATCCCCTTCGCGTCGCGCACTTCACAACCGTTTGCCTCGAAATCAAGCAGAAGAAATGGCTCACCCATATATATATATACCTCTACAGGGATGAAGGACCAGAACGACGACGTCAACGACGGCAGCAGCAGCAGCAGCGTACTTCCGCACTCGTAAAAGTCAGCGAGCTCGCGCGCATGGCGGCCTGATTTGCGCTCAGCTTTGGCTACGTGCCAGGGCCGCGTGTTTTCGGTAATTTGCTATTGACGTTTAACGATACTCGACGCTACTGCTAGCGGCGACCCCCCCGCGTGCTATCTCGTTCGAGTGATTTCGCCAAATTGCGCTTAGCCCTGATTCGCACGCGCGAGCGATGGTGAGAGATCGGAGAGCTTCGCGGACGAAGAGGGAGAGAGATGGGTGCGATACTCTCGACGCTGAGTTGATGTAGGCGAGAGAGAGAGAGCGAGAGGTGGTTTTTTTTCGTTCTCGCGGTGAAGTGAATTAGAGGTGGTTGATCGATCGACGATGAGGTCGAGATTGATTCGAATGCAATTGGGTATATCGACCGGTATGTATATATGTATATATGAAGGGGGATTTATTTTAGGTGTGAAGAGAATTGGGAGTATATAGGTTTGTTTGTATAGATGCTGTTTCTTTTTATATAAAAAAGATTTTCAACTTCACTTCGTGCAAAATCTTTATGGTATATATAAATATTTAAAAGTACAATTAAACGAACATTAAACTGCTAAACTAAATTAATGAAAATATTAATTTTTGTCAGAACCATATAAAAGTTAACGACCTGCGTTAACTCGTTTCATCATAGGCATCATGTCCGCCAGTGCGAAGCAGTCTAGTTATAAAATTTAAAACTGCAGTAAGAAGTTTCGGGAATGGCCCACTTGAAAATTTCTGTCATAATCTCAAAACAATTACGATTTCATAAAACGCCTGCCCGCATCTCTCGAAAACTCTCTCATGATAAATCCCCGCGCAGAGAATGTTTCGGCAAACTTCTTCTCAAAATACACTTTTAAGAAATAACCCGCCCATAGTTGAAACAACAGCCGTCGTCGCAGTATACGCGCGTGCAGGGTTCACTTCAGACCTGCGCGCGAGTCTCCAAGCGCTTCTCTCAACGTGCGCGCGCGCGAAGCCACCGATAATTAGTGTTAGAAAACTGGGACGCGCTCGAACTGCGGCTACACTGCGCGGCCGACCTGCGCAATAATATCGCCAAAGTTTTGCAGTGCACCCGCAGCGTTTATATGTGTATACGTGTATATCTATACATGTGCCACTAAATATATATATATATATACACATACATATATGCCCATTACAAAAGGGAGCAATATCGGCCAATCGGAAATCGTCCGCATGATGCGCGGCCGCACGCTCGCGCACCCCAAAACTTTTTGCCCAAGCGCTTTATCTGTCTTTGTGCAGTATACGCGCGCGTGCGGTCAGCTCGTCGCGGTGTTTCGCGATTCTGCGGCACGCGCGCCACAGAAAGTGGGCTGCAACGCGTTTGTATGAACGGGACATTTTGTCGCGTGGTGAAAGAGCAAGTCTGCGGCGATCGTTTGGCAATTTTCGATGTCCATGTTTCGATGCGATCGCGGGAAAGTAATTTTATTTATTCGTCGGTCGGGTGTTGTGTAAGTTTGATGGATATT
This sequence comes from Torymus tubicola, assembly GCA_035583055.1. Lineage (NCBI taxonomy): Eukaryota > Metazoa > Arthropoda > Insecta > Hymenoptera > Torymidae > Torymus > Torymus tubicola. The sequence goes on from JAWWEQ010000001.1 coordinate 16,220,721, forward strand.
AAATTGTTTGTTAAATAGATTTAAAAAGTTTAATTTAGAAATACAGTAAAATCACACACATCCTCTGAAAATAACAGTTAATATAGCACAAACTTTTCTGTGATTGAAAAATTTACTTTCGTAAATCCATTTATGAAATTTAAATGAATTCAGGAGCTGTAACTATTTTAATAATAACCACTTTGTAAAACCATTTCATTATTTACGTAGTAATCCATCTGATTACATTTTCACTAAATCATTCACCGTTTCTCAAAATATTTTGTATACTTTCAGTTCGAACGATCCTCGTCCCAAAATACCAAACAAGATTGAGTACAACGATACAAATTGAATGGACCGCTTAATAGCACATGCTACCCAAAATACTCACCCTTTCGATGGAAAAAAATATTTAACGTCCTTATTGTGTTCCAGCCATTTATAGACTTCCTTCAATTTCAACTCCAAAAGAAACGTCTGCCTCTCTTTCTAAGCCCATATACACGCGAGGCGCAAAAACCCTTTCCATTCATCGCGCCAACTCTCAAAAATAAAAAGAAAATCCCTTTGAACAACCCTGCGCGCCAAGAAACTACAGTGGAGAATCATCATTCGTACCTATAATACCACCTTTAATAACTTTGTAATGCCCTATTTAGAAGCCATCGGCGGCATCTCACGCCAACCGACCCGACAAATCCGACCTAGAATCGTCGTCGTCTTTCCGATTCTTCCCTACAAAAGAGCAAATGCCACGCGCTCAACTCACAAGAATTTCCCTTGGCGCGCGCGAGCGTGAGCGCCTTTTACCTGTGTGCGAGAACGCGCGTGTGAAAGGAGCTAGAGACGACGACATAGCGACGACACCCGGTGAGCGAGAGAGAGAGAAAGAGTGTGTCGTTTGCTACAGCGCGAGCGCGAGAATTCACAGGGTGTATCCGATGAATCTGTAATGAGTACGCGGAAGAGTGCAAACTGCACAGCGAACGGTTTGTGATTTATGTATGAGAGCGAAAGAGAGAGAGGGGGGGATGGATTGATGGATGCTCGCGCGCATGCACATACGCTTGGGTAGAGTTACACTTTGACATTGTCATGGTAATTCGTTGGTGTTTTTGCATGAAACGAAATGAAAGTTTTATTGGTTTAGGGAAACTCAATAAGTTTCAATAGGTTCGGCGAATATTTTAGTGGTTGTGTATATATGTTACCTGGAATCGATTATGCGTCTTGTTTGATTAAGTAATGTAAATATATATTATATTTATATTCCAATAAAGCGAGAAGCAATGAAATAGCATATCAAATATTGAATATTAAATGTTAATTGGTTTTGTGTTCGATTAAAAATTTAGAAAATGCTTTTTTTTTCTGTTATAGGTATGTAACGCAGCATCTATAATTAAGTGTGCAAGCCTTTCTAACAAGTAAGTTATATCACGCAATATGTATGAGAAATAACTTTTCAAAATAAAACTCTATCTTCCACGAACAATAACTGAACAAGCTGAAATTAATCCGCATCGTCTGTATTCAGCGGGGAAAGCCCCGAAACTTGCATACACGCGTAATTCACGACTGAAAGCACGAATTGAAATATTCAAAGGCATAATTACGCGATCCATTAATTTCCGTGCAAAAAGTCGAAACTTCTATTAAAACACACTCGGTTCTCTCAAAGAACTCGCTCTCTTCCACCCGTCGGGCCTCCCATAAAACTCTGGCTACATCGCAGGAGCTGTAGAGAGAGAGAGCACGAAGAAAAAAGGGTCTGCAAACTCTCCTTGTTACTCGCCTTCAGTATATGTACGTGCGCGCCTAAAGAGGCGAGAGAATCAGCGTGTGCAACCGCCTCTCACTACTCTCTTTCTCTCCTTCTTCAACGCGAATCCACATCCATGCCCCCCCCCCCTCCTCCGAAATTACTCTCTGATTACTCCCTGCGAAATAAAAGAAAGGAGCACGCGTGAGGAGGGGGCAGCGGGCAGAGGGAAAAAAACAATGACTTTTAGCTCGAGAAAAAGAGCTAGAGTACATACATAGGGAGAGAGAGTGAGGGAGAAAAGTTTCGAGCTTGCGGAGAGAGGAGAGAGAGCACTTGCAACCCCCCCGCAAGCGAGCGAAAAAATCGCAAGGGTTATACGCCGCATTTCCGGACCGCTGCCACGTATAGTACATATATATAGTACCCACACGTGCACGCGGGCGGGAATAATGACGATTTCTCCTCTCTCTCTCTCACTCGCGCCTCTCCTTTTTTTGTCGGTCGATGAGCCGCGTGAGCGCGTCGCCATGACGATATGTATACCTTATACGCACGCCCGTTGTTTTCACTCGCTCGCTCTTCATCGAGCCCTCTCACTCGTTTCTTACGTGCGCGTAATATACGAGCTATATAGATATGTATATATAGGGGAGATGCACAAGCGCGCGCGTGTGTGTGCACGCCAAGAAGTATATATGAGAGGGGCGCGCGATGCTGAGGGAGAGAAAGAATTAAAGCTCGAGGGCGATCCGAGGGGATGGATAGAGAGAGCGAGAGCGAAGATATGCAACGCAGTGCGAGTATATGTGGGGGGGTTTCGAATTTTAATGCGTACTGCCGTCTCTTCTCGATTCTCCCCTTCTTGATGCAGTGCAGCAGCGCGCGAGCGTATATATATATACTATATATATGTGCAGTGTGATGCCGTGCATAGAGAGAAAAAGAGAGACAGGCAGACAGAGTGAGGGAGATCCTGCGGAATTCAGGATGATCATGATTCCGCTCGTGCATTGCATTTTCGGATATTAAAATTTGCGGGCCTCGCTGATGCGTGTGCGTGTATACTTGCATGAGGATGAGGAGGGCTGGAAGCGTTCTGCGTTGTATATAGCTGAAAAATTGAAATTTGGAGAAATGTGTCGGAAGGGTAGTAAGCGAAGGTTGGAGGCACGAGTGGTATAGTTAATTAAAGGAGATGCTATTTATATTTGAGGTATTGTGATTTAATTAATATAGAAATTTTGATTTGTACACATATATATAAAGAATATTTGAATGTAATAAAAATGAAAGAAGTAATATTATATAGTTATAATTCAATTTTAAGCCAGATTGCAAATTGTAGAATTAAATTTCTTAATCAATGTAATATTTTGAAAATGTAACTGAAATAAACAAGTTTTTTTATTTAGAATAGTTTTTGTTCTCATGCACGCGAGCTCCAACTGCTAATAATAATCCATTCTACAATAAGAAACAGAAGAGTATATATGCGACACGAAAAGAACACGTGTACGTACTTATAAATAAAATACTCCTCGAGTAGAGAATGATGTTCTTTCAATACGGTATAATCTTCGAAACAACCAACTTTTCCATTCAACAAACTCTCTCTCTTCTATCAATGTAACAACGTAGCTTCTGCCGCTGCTATATGTCGCTGCAGTTCGAGCGCGAGACGATGCTGACACACACACAAAGACAGAGTATAGAGAGCGAGAGAGTCCAACACAGACACAGTGAAACTCGACGAACGAGAGAGAGAGAGAGAGAGAGAGAGAGAAGGGATGCAGCACAAGCGCCACGCTGCACTGGCCACGCGACTGCATTGGCGGCACGAGAGATGCACGCGAGAGCTGTAGATAGAGAGTATTACTACCTCTCGCCTATATGTCGCGCGAGCACAGGCACGCGCGTGTGTGGACCACGAGGGATTCACCGGTCGAGGCTTTTCTCTCTCTCTCTCTCCTCCCCTCCTATCACGCGAACAGAGACACATACGTATATATACGCGAGCAAGAGGGGCGGAAGGGGGAGCAGGTGTGCCAACATAGCTCGTGCTAATCCCCATCCCCCCGCGAGCGCATATAACTTCGGGGATCGAGCGTATGTATATATGTATGTGTAGGAAAGTCCGCGTAGTGGGGCCAACGAACAAAACGAAATTTTTACAGCTCGAATTTACGAATGCTAAGGGGGGTTGTTGTTGTTGTTGTTGTTACTGGTGTTGTAGATATAAGTTTTCGAGGAGATGCTGAGATTGTGGATGGTCGTTTTTTTTGGGTGGTTATATGGACAATGGAGAAGTACGTTGACATTTCGGAGTTTTTTTGGTACTTGAATGCGTGGTTATTCATTGTATTTAAATTTTTAGTTACGGAATCAGACGTTACAATGATTCATTTTTTTAAAATGATATATTCTGGAGAATTGTCATTACATATATAACGAATTACAAATTTAATTGTAATTCGGCTCAAACTTCAAGATATATAGTTTTCGGATGTGGATTCATGAAACAAACCACAAGATTCAAGTTCTATACATTTTTAGCTTGATTTTAATAAAATCTAGGATAAAACTAGTGGAAAAGTGAGAAAAAAGAAATTAAAAACATTTTGAGATGATAAGAGTCTATTTTTATCCTCTCTTAAATGGAGAATATAACCAGAGAAATCATTCCATCACGATTCAAAAATAAACAATTTTTAGGAGACAGTTATTAATATCCTAGCTATTTTTGATAGACAAATATTTATCAGCAAACGGTTATCGGCTTTTTTCGGAATTAATACATAAATTCCTTTTGAAGTTATAAAAATTTATAGGTGCGAAACAAAAATACGTATAAAAACGAACAGCGAATAAAAGCAGTTTAACATTGCATTTTCATTCATCAACTTTAAGGTTTCATAATTTGAGAAAGGATCGATACTTTTTAATTGAATTCATTCCAAAAAAGCAAATGAATACTTGTTTTATATAATTTTATTTTTTCTTTCTTACATGTATATAAGACTTTTGAAGATTTAATGGTTATCGTTTTCAAAAGAACCGTTATTGTACTGTCCGCATATAATTGAAAAAAATAACTTTTATTACTATACTTTTACAAACCCTTTCAATTAAATGGCACGCATTCATCCGACTTCGTGCTTACAAAACAAAGTTTCAATATACCCCTTCTTTACATCGATATAATTCATTCGGGTAGTAATTCAATTTTTGCTCATTCGATTGACGCCATTATCAACGAACTGAAATACATTTTGCAATCGACGCCGTAACGAGAGCTTGATACCGAAAAACAAACTCCACCCGCGCATAAACATATATGTACACGAATATTGCGCGTGCGGGCGCGCGCGTCGAAGCCAATTTGACTTGAAAAACAATTAATTCGTATAAGAGCTGCTTGCTACTGCTGCTGCTGCTACGCACGGACGCGCTGTAGCTATAAATTCATTTAAATCACAATGGCCTGATTAATCGAATTCATTGCCGCTCTCTCTCTCTTTCTCTCTCTCGCATGGTTGCATTGTCGAGTGTATAATATACATATATACATATACGCGTGGGTTTTATATGCACCCGCCTTCATTGTTATAAACAGCTCGTGTATGGCTCGTGGCCATGTCCAATAAATAAGCGATTAAGTTTAATCAATCGCGCTCGTATATAAACTACTCTCTTTCGCTTTACATTATGCAGCAATGGCGCTCTACTCGTCTCGTTTCACCGTTCCGATCTACGGAAATTCATACCTACACACATATATATATACACGCCACCGCGCGCACGCAGAGCTGAATTTCTTTACCGCGCGTGTACTTCCTTTGAGTGGATGTACACACACACCGAGTAATATTTCGAAATTGGATGTGGCGCACGCGCGCGAGCGAGCGTGAGCTTCTCGAGGTGGCCTTTGACGGTGATGCTATACTACTACTATATAGTACTGCGTTGCACAGCTGTGAGTAGTAGTAGTAGTAGTAGTAGAGACTCACGTGCAGGATGGGCGTATACGCGTGCGCAAGCTTGTCAGTTTACCGACATTGCACTTTCCTTTGTCGTGTTTCAGTGTAAAAAAAAAGCAATTGAAAGATAAAGGAAAAGAGGAGAGTGGAGTAAAGGTCATACTGACAGTGGTGCAAGCGGTGGCTTTGCAGTATTTGGAGATTAAAATTGAATAATAGAATGTCAACGAGGTTTGTTAGTTTGCATATCATCTGCGGAATTAGAATACATGGAAAAGCGTTTGTTCCTGGCTCAAAGGGATTAGCGATGACAATTTTATTTGCATGGTAAAGAAATTCAGAAAGGACGAGATAAAAACTTTACCTATACACAAAACTTTATTTAACAAAAAACAAACAACTCTCGAATGCGCGTACATAGAATACAATAGAGTATTGCCGACAATCTTGTTGAGAAATTTATATATATATACTATTCCTTTTAGTTGTATATCGATTACCGATTAAATGTGCGAATTTCCATATTGAACGGTAAATTTAAAATCGACTATAACAATGTATATATAGTGTGCATTTATGTACATCATTTTAATATGACGTTCCCATTCGAAGAATTTCGCACTTGCGCATGCAAAGCACGTCCTCTAAAAGATTCAAACTCCCTCTCTCTCCCCTCTTGTAAACACTCGAAAGAGCAGAGAGAGCCTGTTCAAATACTGCTGATGCGCCTCGAGATACATGATTCTCCTTATAGAATAAACAGAGACACAGGCGCAGAAACACACAAGATCATAAATAAAAAAGAAAAAGAATAAAACAAAACTGTGAGAGCCAGGGATTGCAGACGATCGGCTGTGTATTGGCGAGAGAAAGAGAGAGAGAGATCGAGGTCATCCCTTTTTTGCCACGTCTGGCGCAGAGAAACCAATGAGATATCCTATCGAAAGATGAGAGACTCAGAATTTTCCCTCCTTCTCTCTCTCGTTCTCGTACTACTCTCGATCGGCTTAAAAGGGCTGCTCGCCGAGCTATTTCGAGTCCTTCATATTAGCTCCCGCGCCTCGTCCGGTCTCTACTAGCCACCAGCCGCTGAGGCGTACGAAGAGGTAAAGGGAGGAGGAAATCGCTTTGCCATTACCTCGTAAAGTGCGCGCTATTCGTCTTTGAGAAATGTATATATAGGTAGGTCTATGCTTCGTCTCTCTGCCTTACTCACTCCTCTTTCAGTCTCGACGATGGCGATCGTCCTCTTCAGAAGTTCTCCTAAGTCTATGTGTGTATAGATGTTATTTTATATATGCACGAGTGTTTTTGGATATTTAAAATTACCGCACCATAATGCATATAGAAGAAATTTTAAGGCAAGTAGGAATTTCAATGGAATGTTTCTGTTTGATGCAACAATATAATGAAAAATTATAAAGTAGTAATAAAGGGAGCCATACATTTTCAGTAAAGCATAAAGGTAAAGTATCTTTTGTTAAGGTACTTTTAATACTGATGGAAGTATTATTGTGGAAAGAGGATATAGAAGAGTTTTTTTAGATATACTGTGTATCCAACTTTGTTCATAAAATCATAATCGATTGGTATTTTCATTTGATGATTGTAATTCAATGATATGTGATGGGAAATAGATAAGTATATTATATCGAAATAACAATTTCGTCCATCGAAACTTCTATCGATTCACTTGAATATTCTCGATAAAATCAACTTTTACGAGCAATATTTCGATAACGTCAGAACTAAGAAAGTTTCCAAAGTATTATCACAAAAAATTAATACTTGCCAAAGTTTCTCGTTTACGTCATCGTTACTTTCACCCCCCAAGTCTCCATAATGAAAATTCCTCGATCAAACAATTCTTATACACGGTGCAAAAAGATCTGATGGAATAACCGAACTTTGTTTATCTCGCAAATTCTCGCAATGTGCATGTACATTGGGTTTATAGGCGCTAAAAATTTATGAATATTTTTCTACATTAACGCTAACAATCACATTAACGAAATCTCCAAATAAAATCATGTTTCTATACTTTGATCTTTATGGTTGTATAAGAAAACAAATTCCAACAATTTCAAACACCAACATACATACACTAAACACCTACAATAACAATTTTTGTATTCAACGATCAAGTACGTCGACCACACAAATTCTCCTCCCAAAAAAAACCACCCAGTCTATATTCTCGTCGGAGGGGGGCGAGAAAAAGACACGACAAAAAAGAGGCGGGATGGCCTTCCGAACAGAAGCAAAGCAACGTTGGCGAGAAACCAACACTAGCTCTTTCTCTCTCTCTCACTCTCTTGGGTTGACTCGGTTTTTCCGGTGGGATGCGCGTATATATACGTACCACCGGTAGCTCAAACTCTCTCTCTCTTTCTCCCTCTCACCATCCGATAATATTTCTTAAGAAAATACTCGTAAAGCGTGGCGGTGAGCCGCAGTGCAAACACGCACGTAGCCGGTGCGAGTGTCGCCGAGCGCGCTGAATCTTCACGTTCCCGCGCGTGCTCTGGACAAACATAACCTTCTCTCTCTCTCTCTCTTGCGCCTTTGTGCGAGAGAACGAGCGAGAATTTACGATATTGCGTGGAATTATCGCGCGCGCTATACGTATAGCAGAGAAGAGAAACATTCGCAGGGTTAGTGAAAATTTTTTGGGGATTGGAGTATTATATATATGTGTAAGGGTTGAGAAACGAGGTTTGGCTTGGTCGCGAAGAAGTAATTTGCTCTGGAGGGACGTGGAAAATTTAGTTATTATGGTAAAGTGCAGAGAAAAAGTTTTATTTTCGCGGATGTAAAGAATAAAATTTATAATGTGTATATTAATAATGGTTACTATTACTGGTTGCTTATAGATGGTTATAAAAATTAGAATATATACAAATGAAATATAATAAGAGGACAAGCTGTCTGTATGAAAAAAGTCTATATGTAAAAGGGTGCAAATGAGAGGGTGAGAATGGCGAGTTCTACCTCACTTCTTCGCCAGAGAGTACACAAGGGAGCGTTGTGACTGTTGCTGACACACCCTATTACATTTATCTTCTCATATATACTAGCTGATAGGCTGCGGCAAAATATACCTTACTAAATGTATCGGATCGTAAGAAATAACTTTTGATGTACCTCTGTGATTAATCATGCATTTATACTTCTCGATTACGTTAGACAACAGGTAATTCAATATAAAATAAAATTTCTAAATAATTAAATAAATAATTATTTTAGAATTTTTGTTATAAATTACGAAACATAAAGTATAAGATAATAAATATTACGCGGTAAATAGAAACGTTAGTTCTGGATAAAAATCATCTCTCTTTTCCAATATCACAGCGCACTATATTTCAACTATTTCTTTTTCTAGCTCGCGCATTAGTAAGCCCTTCCGACACGGGCGCTGGCGCACAGTGGGTGTACGCGCCGACAAATCATTGTCTCACATCCGCGAGCCGGAGCGAACGGCGCCCGCGTGGCAAAATCAATATTTGCCTGGGCCGAATGTGCCTCCTCTCGCTCTGTCTGTCTCCCGTTCTCTCTCTCTCGTCTCTGTTCTTTTTCTCCATCTATTTCTGTAACTTTCCTATAATTTAATTTTTCCGTAAATACTACTCTACTCTTTTATTCGCCGACAAACTATAAATCTAATCGACGTGAGTGTTTTCTATAAACAAGACAAATATTGGAAGTGGATCCTTTTCTGTAAAATGTTCTTTTGTTGTTATTTTTTATTCATCGGTATGAGGGTTTACTTAGATTTGGTTTGTAAATTTTATATGAGCTCTAATATTACAAAGAGCAGTGGCTTGATTAAACGTCTATTTTTGTAAAATTTTATATATGAATGTTATACGGGTGATGATAATTAAGAATTATTTGATTAATGTCAGAATAGGAACATATTCATTCTTGACATTTATCGTGCGAATTGCTGGTTAATGGAAACAGAAAGCAGATAATTAATTTTAATTAAATTAGGTTATATTTTATTCATAATTTAATAATTTAAAGTTAACCTATATAAATAAATAGTCGCTGTATGAAATACTTTAAAAATTATGACTCAATCGGACAAACATTAATTACATTCGTGGCCACAAAAAGTGTATATGTGCTTCAATGCAAAGATAGTTTAAAAAAGTTTTATAACCCAACGTCCGGACCTCACAACAAGAGCCTTTACGCAAACAAAAAATCAGCAAGCGTAACATCATTATATTCAACCTAAAACTGATTGATATCCCTTTCCATTGTGGCGGATAATTCCTTAATACCCGAATCATTTGTGGGATGTGCGCGCGACACCAGAAAGTCGCGCGCGAACGAAACAAGGCGCGAGTATGGCATATGAAAAAGGGCCTGAAATCCCCAAGGCACACGAAATAAATTGCTCGCGCTTATAAAAGTGCCCACTGAGGTGCTACAGCAGGTATACATTCAAACGCACATACACATATATACCACACTATAAGAGGTAGAGATTTTCCCGGGCGGAGCGCGAGCGAAACTTTAAGCCGGCGAAACTAATACTTCCTCGGCGGAGGGCTCCGAGATTGAGGCAACGAAAAAAAAGCGTTTATATGCGCAAGGCACAAGGGAGAGTAGCAGAAAGAGAGAGGGAAGTGTATACATATATATACCTACCCTCCGAAAAAAACGACGAAGAATAAGAAAGCGGAGGTAGGAGGGGATTAAGCGTGAGGAGAGATCGGGAAACGCGTCATGGGTAAAAACCAAATAAAACTTCCTGTATCACAATGGGCCGCTCCTGTGCCGTTTCTCTTATATATATATATATATATATACGGCCACGCTGTTTTTCGGGATCAATGTACGGGAAAATTGTTTGCCGCGCACGCGCTTGTATGTGCATGCATGCGGCCCCCGCGAGCGGTTTAATATGCACTAAAGGCCGTGCACAATGCCGATGAATCGGAGTGCGAATGATTTTATTTTTACAGAGGGACTATACGTGACTGCACGTTCTATCTCTTTCTCTCTCTTTTGTGAGAGATAAAGGGCCGCACGCGCAACGACGATATTTTAACGAATTTGATTGAAAAAATGAAATCGGCCGAGTCGCGCGTGCGTATATACGTAGGTATATATATATTGTCTGTGCATATAGCGATTTTGGCTTTGATGTGGCGTTTTTCTGCCCTTTCCTCCATTGTCCGAAAGCACCGAGAGTCGGTAATAAATCACCGATAAAGGTATTTACGCGTTTCTGAATAGGTTATATCGTTGTAATAGTGGAATAGGGATGATCGCCTGGTTTATTTCTATATGATTTATATTAATAATTAAACTATCCGACGTGCGATGGTGTATATGCAGTAAAAGCCAGATGGATGGTATATATGGATATAGTTTTTATGACTGGAGGAAGGGAAATGCAAATGGGAAAAGATTGTTTGGGTTAGATTGAAAATATGATATGAATTTTAATATAACGCTGGGTTTGAAACGTTTTACAAATAACCTCGAACAATATTATATACATATATATACATTTACCAATAACCGAACGTTGCTATATATTTACTTTTATAAGATACTTTAGTAGCAACGATATATCATTTTTCAAGTTGCAGAATATAGATTGTCAATTTTGAAAAATAAATGATGAATGAACAACTTTTGATGAGAAGAAGGGGTTTATTGTAAAAGTGTAACAGTGATTTATGGGCCGCTTCGCGCTGCGTGAAGCTTTCTTGATTGTTTAATAAAACTCAACTTAAAGTGCAGAGTGAACGGTGAATGCACAACAATAAAGAGTCCCACTATATTTTTATTTATATTCAAAAAAAATATTTTCACCATTATTATTCTTAACTTTATTGTTTATTAACTAGAGAGGCACTCATTTTAACGGTCCACAAATCACAGTCAATCCTCCTTGCACTTTCCTTTCTCTCATTCATATATAGTCTCATTCTAAACGCGAGACATTTATTCGTCGAGCTGCTGCCAAGATTTATACGCCATGAGTGTCAATTTTTATTGAATATTTTGAAAATATATATATTTTCTCCTATGTAACACACGTAGAATATGGCTACCGAGTTGGTATATAGCGAAGCGTCGCCGGTGGGAAATAAACTGCGGGTGGCTGATTTCATCACTTAGCGTCAGCAGAGATATTCCAGATGCATGTTAGGTATATACATATATATATATACGTGAGCTTGGAATAAGACGCGCGTGGCGATACCGCGCGTAGGAAGCGGACAGAGATCGAGAGAGACGGAGAGAAGACGACATACCATTCGGATTTCCTAACCCGTGACCCGCATGACACTCTCTTAGATGCGCTTTCATCTCTTCTCCGCGATTTACACATATTTCGTCAATCGTAAATTACGTAAAGATATACCATAGAATTTCCAAAGTCTTAAAAAGAATGTATTATAAGCGCGTCCGCGCACGTAAAATCCTCGAATTCTCGCGTAAAACTTTTTACGATCGAAACACGCGCCGAGTGTCCTCGCATATATATATAATATTATACAAATAGACGCACAGGGCATTACACGCTACGGAATCCGCATTGTGTTCGCCGCCGCGGCCGAAAAACAATAGAGCACTTAAAAGCGCGTACGCACGTTATACGTATATGTATATATATATATACGCCTTATACGTCCGCCTCCGTAACGCTCCATATTTGGCGTCTGTATACAGGTATATCTTATACACACACACGCGTGCGTTCGCAACAACAAAAAAAGAAAACGGGTCACGCATATATATGTATATGCAAAAGGACAAATCATCCCGGTCGATCCCCATAACTCGCCGCGCGCCGTAGTTCACCAAAAAGTACAGTACGCAGCCTATGGGGGGCCTCATTATCCAAGCCGCCGGTATATATAAGAATGCCTTTGAGCTGCGGCGTGGTATAAGTACAGAACCTTGTAGTTCGCTTATACTCGCGCGGGAGGTATAGTGGGGGTCAATCTTCCGCACGCGTATATAGTATCCTTCCGCATTTGCATTCCACGCGGCTCTGCAAGGATGTGCACGCAGTATGTGCATATATATATGTATAGCTGCAGTGGTAAGAACGAGTAGTGACAGGTGGCCGCAGCTGCACGACGACTACGACGACGAGTTTCGGAAGAGGGACACGGAACTGCGCTTAAAGTGTGCGCGCGGAGCGAGAGATTGATCGCTGCGCTTTATGGAATCCCCAGAGATTCTTTGTACAAATCGCGGTTGAACGTCGCCGGATTTTCCTAGAGATTATTATCGGACGACGGTTTTTCACACTTTCAGATTAGGATGTGTAAGCGAAGTGAGAGAAATAGAGAGAGAGTGCGAGGTTTGTATGATACGTGTGAACGGTAAGTTGGAGGGTTGAGGGGGAAAATCGATCGGTAGATGCGTTTTTCTCGTTTTTTTCGTTGTTTCGCGATGGTTTGGGTGTTCAATGAGAGGGAGAGAGGCTATTATTGCGTTATACGCTCGATAGATTTTGGATAATAGAGAGATTTTTCCGTTTCGTGGTTACTTTTCTCATGGATATAATTTGATATGTGGGAATTATCGGCTGCCGCTGTAGTATTGCGTTAGTTGTTCGATGATTGTTATTCGCTTGACAGTTATGAAGATGATTTATCCTTTATACTTTCTGTATATAAAAAATATGATTTAGAATTGTATATATATAAAAATTTAGTTAACAAGTATATATAAAGATTGTGTCAAGTATTTAACGCAACCATTTATCACTGAATGTATATATACGCGGACATAACAAGAAATATCAATTAATCTTTTTTGATAACCGTCGTCATGGCGTGAAAAATTTGAGTGTATGAAAATTTGATAACGCATTTTACATAACTATTTAAAAATACGTTCTCTAGATATTAAAGTACTTCCTTGGAGGCTTACTGTAGGAGGAGAAATTCAAAGCATTTCTCGGAAGTGACGAGATGGAAGTTTAATTTCGTCACGCCTGCGTGTATAAATGATAGGGGGGAAACGCGCGAAGGCGCTTGATGCTCGGTAGAAAGCATATTTCGAAATGCTTTTCGCCGGCTAAGTAATTTTTCTTGTACACGTTACCCTCGAATTTGAAGAAATATAGAAAATTCACGTGCAATGACTTTTTAAAGTGTCCCCCATGCTATTTTCGAAGTGCTTGAGTATATATTTGGAAAGCAAATTATGTTTTGAACATAAACTTATACTCTAGTATATAACGTATTCTTGGAAAATCAGTTAAAGCAACAAAATCATTAAAAAAAAGTATCATATTCTTAAAGTTGAACGTAAGGAAATAAAGTAATTCTTAAAACATGTTTAAATTGTCTCTGAATCCTGCTCAAAATGTTTAAGCGATTTTTTAAGCATAGTTAAAATGCCTACCGTGACTACCAATATCCTTAAAGCCTTTAATTGACCAAAAAACGACATTAATAGCCTGCAGAACAAGATCGCATATAGACATTTCGAATATCTCGAACCACGCAAACGCGCGCGACTTTATTCCGGCTGACAATACCCCGCGCCATCGGCTTCGATCCCCGAATTCCGGGGATACCTCGAATTCGCGAATTTGAATACAAGAACAAACACATACACACGCGTGCACGCGGACAAAACACACATACACCTTATACCCATGGGGCGCACTGAACGAAATATAAAAAAAAATGAAAGAAATTTCCTTTTCACCACCGAAAAAGGAGCTCCAAAACTATTCTCTCTCTCACTCTCTTTGCCTTCCTCTCTGTCTCTCTCTTTGTACGCGCGTATAACGAGACACCCGAAGAATAATCGACGCTGTAGCACAGGAAAAATCCCGGCCCGGGCGCTCGGGATTTTTTTCGTTCGCTTGCAAGAGAGAGCAAGAGAGAGAATCGTTGCGCGAGTGCCGTGCATTCCGACGAGCGAGCAAAATTGCCGCTTCGGGCGCTGATGACTCGCACATGTGTGTGTGTGTGTGTATAACTTCTTTCTCTCCCTCTCGTCCTCTGTTGGTCAGTCTTTCGTGTACGAGCACGCGTGCCTTCTTTTCTTTTTTAATTGTGCGTGTGTGCGGAGCGTTGCGATCGGTAGCCGGCAATTTCCTCAGCAGCCTTCGGGGGCCACTCGCGCTCGTTATATGCGCGCGGCGAGCAGCCAAAGTGATGTATGCAAAAGAGAAGAGAGGGAAAGAGAGAGAGAGAGAGCGAGAGAGAGAGAGAAAGAGAGAGAGAAGGAGTGAGAGAACGTGGGAGGGAAGGGTTAGGTAGCCATTAGCTCGGGTTAGTATTTGCGAAAGGGGCATTATCGGATTTTGTGGATTTCTTCGGGTTATGCTCTCGAGAGTTAGCTCTCGGCCGCTCCACTCTCCACTTCTATAATTAGATTTGGGAAGGAAATTTACGACGAACAAATTGTTATAATATTGACATGCCCCAAAAATAAATGAGAAGTCAAATAACGTTTCAGATAATTTAGAAAGTTTTGTTTTTTTTTCAACCAATCGATAAATACCAAATTATTTTTACTCGCACACACACACACGTGCACGGTGTTTTTTTTCACGTTCCGGTCGTGATTTTTATTTTTAAAAAAAATATTGCTTGGAACGATTTGCATAAATTTTTTAAGCGGAAATGCAAAATGCTTCGGCACGTTGAGAGGGATTAGCATAAGCATATAATGACTTAAATTTAAAAATATTAAAGTAGTCTAGCGGCAATAATTCACAGGCGTCGTGTATTTTTTCAGGCGTGGTAAATCACGGCTAATCACTCTAAATTCATAATAATACCAGGATTTCGCGCGAAACGGGGATAAAATCAACTTTACGATTTAAAATATACAATAGGAATTGCGCGGCGTGGCTGCAGAAATGCTGTAATCATGGTAATAGCTGTAATGCCAAGCATTAAGCGGTGACGCGTATAAGCTCATATAAACTATATGTTTTCCTGTTCGCTAGGTGAAACTTTATCAGTGTGAGTCTTAAACTTCGCAGACGCTATTTTATTATACACTGTCATCATCTGTACAAACTTACCGGAAGTATATTTTAAAACTAAATCCAAAAATTTGCGTATACGAAGTCGAGGTAAGATGAACAAGTCAATTATCAGTCTGTGACTCTAACAATTCACAAAAACGTATCTTGTAATTCAGGGATAAAGTTTGTAGCGACTCTAAAATGCGATGTCCCACATTGCGGTGACATCACGACTATCCAAATCGCCAGATAGCATTACGTTAGAGAAACAAAACCAAAGCCAACGAGATAATCCTCTCCCACCGCTGGCAATCTGAGATAGACAATTAGATTCGAAATGCGTGTCAGTGCCTTCCACCGCATGAGAGAGAAAAAAAAGAGGAAACCCCTCCAACGCGACTCTGAAGCAGCTTCGCCGCTGCCGAGACGAAAAGTAATAAACAGTCGGCGGCGTACGCTTGTAGGTGAGAGCGAAACCTCGGAGAAGATAAAATGCGCGCGAGCGTACGTTTACGCGCGCGGGAGCAAGTGAGAGAGAGATACTATACTGCAGCAGCAGAAAACGGATAAAGAGAACGAGGGAGAGAGAGAGAAAGAGAAACCAGGCGGCTGCTGCTGCTCTCCATGCCATTCGGATTTCGAATGTAAATTGTCTCCCCTGCCGGTGGGGTTATACGCCGACGGTGCGGCGCTCACACGCACACGTATATACACTTATATATAGATATATATATAACCCAGACATACATACACACACACCTGTGAAAACGAAAGGCACAAGAGGGGTCGTGGAAACGAGCTCGAATTATGCCGCCGATTCCCTCGCCTGCTTTCTGCGAATTAGATGCGGCGGCGGCCGTGGCTTTTTTACGGCCAGATTTTTACGGGAGTCCGCCTGCGCGCGCGCGCGTTACACTCTTTACCGTCGTATATAATAATGCATTTTTCGCTAATTTCCTTTTCATTACCAACCGCAGGGAATAATAGTCGTCGTCCTCGCTGCGCACGCGGTCGAATTATCGTATAACACAGCAGCGGCGAAATTCCCCGTTTATCGAAGGGGTTTTCTACGAAGGGAGATAAAGAGAGGAGGAGGGGGATGGAGAGGTCGTTATATACGTTATATTCCAACGTGGTGAATTGTAATCCGTTGACAGCTGCATCGGGAGAAACCGGTCGAGCGTGCGGTGAGAATTCTGAGAGTGGAGTCGACGCATAGAGAGCGGCGACGATGATCGTTACGAGACAATTTATTTAGGGTAATTAGAAGATGCGATTTCAGGGTTCATTGCTTTGTAGTTTTCGAGTCGACCAGTTTTTTCGCGGACAGGTTCTTTTGTATCTCATTTTACTTGTAATTAATTTACAATAAATATTTAGGCTTGAATTTCATTATAAACGCGTAGCTAAAACTTTAAGTTTCGCTGATTTCAAAACTGTACGTACGAGTGATGTAATATACATACATATGTAAGCTTTAGACGCGCGTTAGTTTCGACTCATTGTTGTGAAATACCACATACATATATATATATATATATATATATTTATATTTATTTGTATATAATCATACTTGTAGTTTGTTCTATAATAACCAGGTGAATTTTGTATGGTTGCTCGAGCTTCTATGGAATGTCTGAATGTGCGTGTACATATATACCCACAAAACAAAACCGCACAAAGAGCTTGCGCAGAGAACATGTATATAGTTTTCGAAAAACTCTTGAATACCACCATAAAGTTCTCGCAAATGATAAGCGCGTAAATTACAGAGTATAAAACTGCAAAAAGCTACGGAATTCAATAAAATTTAATCCCTTCAAATTACGTATACGTATACCTATATAAGTGTGTGCAAAAATGTATAATGCAACACGCAAGCCATAACTTGTTCTTAACAAATCCCCAATACCCAACCAATGCTTATATATACCACTGTAATCCCCGAGTATCTCGCGATGGGGAAACAAAACAAAACCCCTATACAGCTATATATACATGTACATCGTTGAGATAAAGACACACACGCAGGAAGGGAGAGAAAGGTTAGCTGCGCAGCAAAGCGTCAAATTATCAATATATTGCGGCCCGTGACTTATGTGCGTTGCGATATATACTCTCGATCGCTATATATATACACGCCACCCCCATAACGTACAAAGACACATTCGCGCGGTTGCGCTCGCTTCGCAACCCTCGCGCGTCCTTCCGCCCGCACGTACGCACCGAGTTCGCGCAGTTTCTTTTCCACGTATGCGCTATATATATATATATAGATACGTCCTGTCTGCGGTAACGAGAGGGCCAAATAAATGGCGACGTGCGCGCGTTTCGTTTCGCTGCGCTCGGTCTGGTCCAATCGCCGCTGCCGACGACGCTAACAAAGGGGGAGCCGAAAGGGATCAAGAAAGCCGGAAAAAAGTGTGCGGAAGGAGAGTGAGAGAGAAAGAGAGAAAGCGCAAGAAAAAGGATGCGCGAAATATATATGGCGGAAAGCAGGGGGGGGGGTAGAGAGAAACGAGGGAAGATATGAGAAATGGCGCGCGTAGAGGCGGGAAAGCGAAGGGGAAAATGTTGCGCGTGTAACGTTGTGGTGAGATATATATAATGTAGTTTTAAAATCGTAGAATCGTACGTGAGCGTACAGAAAATTTATGTATTATACGTTGTATTGAGAGGTATAATAGATAGCTTTTGTGCTTGTAAAGGCTTTGATTTTCAAATGAAATTTTACAATTAAAACTATTGACCTTACTTTTTAAAAAACTTGGTTTTTAAGTTCGCAAAATTTACTATACAGCAAAGCGAATACGAATATTTCTCGGATTTTGAGAAAAGTTTATGTAAGAAAGTAAAGGAAAGCGCGAGAATATACTTTTCCATTGTCTTTCAAAAAGTAATCCAACAACTGTTTCTGAATAATACTATAGCAACTCTCCTCTATAAATAACAAATGCAGAAAAGCCAGGCAAGTAAATTTGTAGCTCCACGCGCGCGTACACAGCACCTCTCGGAATTTTTTCCCGTCCTCGATATCTAAACTTCTCTCACTCTCTCTCTCTCTCTCTCTCTCACACATACACATAGGTACGCAAGAAAACGTCGTTAGGGTACACGCCGCCAAAGTTCGTCCTCGCTGCTACTATGCTGCAGGAGTACGCAGCCGTGTGATAGTATATATACGCTACTGTGTCGAGACTCAATGTTTTTATTTATGGACAAGCCCCGAGGACACTAGAGCGAAATTTCATTCCGAACTTATTCATTCCCCTCCCACATCTTCTTTTTCTTCTCATTCTCCCTGGTATGGTATACATATATATACGCGCGATACTTCGCATTCATTACAGCGATCATTATGGTTTCATTATATATATGGGACCGCTCTTTTTTACTCTCTAGCCGCGAGAGTAGGAAAGTTTGACGGGCTTAGAAATTGGTAAGGTACTTCTTGCGCGTATATATACATCTTGCGTAAAAAATTCAAGTTACAAAGGTAAGAACGATGTGGCCGAAGCTTTTTCACTCTGTGTTGGAAGTGAATTTTAAAGGTGGCACAGTCCACGTTAGACATGCAAAAGTCTTTTCTAAATTATAGCAGTTTTTCAACAGCTCGCGGTAACGTACACGCAAATGGTTTTCGCACTTAAAAAACACTTACTCTTTTTGCAAAAGCATCACCCGCGTGTTGTAATTGCTTTTCAGGGGTTTAAATACACCGCCGTGTGTTTTTATATGCAGAAGCGACAGACTCACGCACGCACGCGACGATTCTCGTAATTTAAAAATGACTTTTTTTACACAAACACGAACTCATTTGCACAAAGGTTCTTTTGATTTTAGCACCGTCCTGCGGCTTTTTAATGTTTCTGTCACGCAACTATAACACGCGCAGATATATACACGCAGATCTTTGTTTATACATAGTCGTATTATACAGATGAAATATTCTTAAAATGAAATTGTCGGAATTAATTATAATTTTTTTTATTAAGTTTCTGAAGCCTCAAAAGCAGTTGATATGGACTAATTTTAAATGTTATTACCAAGTAGAATAGCAATTGCATTCTACATCGTGATAAAAAAAATAATATAATAATTACAATTGTTTCCACGTAAAGTAACCTACGAAAAGATTTGAACAAATAAAAAAAAAGAAGAAGCAAAAAACGCCATCGCGTCAAAGAGCCCAACAAGCGTATCATCCAGCCAATTATCCCAACCCTCTCTCTTTCTCTCTCTTTCTCTCCGCGTGTATATATCCCCGCCCACTCGGCACAAATACGGCATTAATCCGTCGCAGTCGCGCAGAAAACAAGCCAACTTAACTCCCGGCTCTCTAATTTCCTTACATCATCCAGAACACAGCCGAGCTGCCACCGCTATACTACCACCGCACGACTCTAGGGCCATAAAGCAACCAACCACCACTCCTATACTGCACGCGAGTGAGAGAGAGAGAGAGCTAAGCTAAGTAGAGTAAGAGGAAAAGCCGCGGCGCAACGGCGACCGAAAGAACAGCCCTTACCCACCCCCCTTTTGTCCGGGCGTAATTTCGGGGTGTTTGCACAATGCCACCGCCGCATCTTTTGTGCATCGTCGTCGTCGTCGTCACACGCACAGAGCAGCGCTCTTCTATATACACACATATATATATACTCTTTTTCAAGCGGGGGTTTTACCATACATACTGTACCCCCCTGATTTTCGCGAGGGCAAAGGAGAGTGTGCGTGTGTGTGTATATACTTACATAGTATGCAACGCAACGAGCGCGTGCGAGTTGAAAGACGCGGTGGTGTAGACAGAATGATGAGAGGAGAAGGGAGGGCTCGTGCAAAGTGCGCCATTTTATTTGGAGCATTCTTGAGGGCGCTCTCTTGCACAAAGCTTCCATATCGCGGGTAGGTACGTGTGTGTGTGTGTGTGTTTGCGGCCACGCCACCGCGTACACACTTTGTGAGCTGTGGAGAGAAAGAGAGAGTCGGTTTTCCACTCAGGTGTGGAGTAGTAGTAGTAGTGGTAGTAGTATGCGTGTGCGTGTGCGGGGTAGTTTTACGTTTGTGGGGGATAGAATATGTGTGAATGAGAGAAAGAGCGAAAGTCGACCGAATTCCACAAGCCAGATCTCGGAGATGAGAAATGAAAAAGTCGAGGGATATTTGTGTTGTACGTGTGATGAGGTGAAGATGTGTTCGTTTTATTATAAGGGTTGAAGAAAAAATGTCGGTGTATTATACACTGTTGTTAAAGTAAAACAAGGTTCAGTGTAATAACAATATGGCAATGTGAAGAGAAGAAGTACTTTAGTTTTTGAATTATTTCTTTTTAACCGAGCTGGATATTTTTAATTCTTAATCTTTTTTGTAGCAGTATATGTGAATTTATAAAAAATACAAATAAATAAGTTTCTCCTGCAATTTTCTTGTAAATAACAAAAAAATGTAATGCGGCTATTGAAAAGTTGAATAATACTGCGGAAGTTGTAAAGTGGGTCAGGTACGGCTTTCAAAACTTCAATTTTAAGCGTGTAATACTCTAAGAAATTACACTCAAGCGTATAATCAAATTTTCATCAAACGTACTTTATAAGTATTCTAAAACTTTCTAATAAAAGGAGCATTACAACCCTCCCACCCCTCCTTCTCTTTTTAGGTTATACACAAAAGTCGTATTAACGTTATTTCTACCGAAAAAATATTCGAACCTCATTTAAATCTTTTCTTTGTGTGTGTTTCAGGTAAGCCGGCTTTTCACGCCCATTCGGTTCATCCAAAGAGCCAAATAACTCGTAAGTAACATCTGGCAAGTTTTTAATTAAAGGATTAACAATTTTAAGCTTTAAAGGGAGAAAAAAAAATATATATACAAGTGTATTTTGCAAGGATCCACACGTAGAAATATTCACGAATCCATCCAGTTTTCGCTGCGTAAACAGAAATTTTTTTCAAAAGTCCCGCGCGCGCAACCTTAAAAGCAAATTCATTACCGCGGGCGAGAAACCGTATACAGAGAGAAAAAAACGAGAAGAAGCGTAGGGATTAACTCGCATTGAGCGTAGCCTCTCTAATTGCAACGTCCATTTGAAATAAAAATAGAACTCGTTTTTCTACATCTGCAATCGTTACACCCCGTTAATTGCGGGCTCAAGGGGTGGTAGCGGGGGTCTTCGACACACATGCGCACGCACATATATATATAGCAAAAGAGAGAATAGAACGGGAGGGACGGTGAAAAGGAGAAAAAAAAAGAAAAATAGCTAACACAATATATACACACGCCCATTCGCAAACGACGGCATTACATTTCAATTCTATATGTAGCGTCCCCAGAAAATAGGTTAACCGGAATCATACGCCGCGTCGTGAACGTCCTTTCCACGTGCGCACGTTGGCGTAATCCACGTCAAAAGGAGATATTTCAATATTTAATATGAAATATTATACGTAATATGCAATATTTTTAAACTTTCTATGTGAAATCGGATATGGCACGCGTTCAAAAATGCGCTTTACTTTGTCCTTTTTATATAAGAGTGTTCTACGCAAAAATTTTATTAAAGAAGAAAACAGCACATAAAAGTAAGTTGTATTTGCGTTAGGTAAAATTATTTATTATTGAAGAATATTCTAAAATGTAATAAATTTAAATTTACTATATAAATTTATTTAAAAACCAAATATCTTTTCATGTCACGTAGTTCGTAATAATTATTATACAACATATGTTTATATTTATGGCAAAACATTGTCAACAAAAAGTTCCTTCAACAAAATTATCAACTATTTATATATATATATACATATGTACCTCAAACATTTTCCGGGCAATAAAACAAACGAATGAACTTGACCATAAAAACCAGCCGCAATCACAACTTCTTACGACATTGCTCTTACGTTGAGTCCCAGTACAGCGCGCGCGTGTGGAATGCCCCATCAACTTGGCGTCGTGTGTATGGGGGCAAGCCATGCTCGTCGAGTTTCCTCGCGCGTGTACACAGGACACAGAGTGAGAGAGAGAGAGAGAGAAGGCAGTCGAATGGCCCGATACAAATGTACACCAATTAAGCTAATGTCGCCTACGGCGTTGACCAAACCCCCTTTGAGGGGGTGTACGTGTGCGTATGTGTGTACATATATATGTATATACGCAGTCCACACTCGCTCTCGCTCTTTCTCGATAATTAGAAAACTTTGCACGAGATTTTGCCCGCCCTCGTGACAATCTCTCTTTCTGCATGTGTGTGTGTGTATACGCGCGACGATGACGATGCAGTATTGTGCAGGAAACGGAGTTTATGCTAAGGATGTGAATGCGAGAAAGGGACATACGCCGTGAGGCAAGTTCTTAGTATATAAGCAAACATGTGCGGATAAAGTTCTGTATGTATGTAAGTGTGTGTGTGTGTGTGTGTGTGTAGAGCTGTATGTTTGTTTATTTTGAACGCGTGTGGGCGGCTCTGGTCGTTTGCGGCGATTTCGAAAACTGACGTTGGGACTCGCTGCATATGCAAACTGGCACAGTTTTGCCTTCGAGTGTATATCGCGTGTTTCTCTTAGTTTGATTGGGGCAGTGAAGTTGGAGGACGGTAGCAGTGGCTTAGACGGGCTCGATTAGTCGATGTAAACTTTATCGCGGAACCGTGAATACATTCAAACCACCTGACAGGATTACTAGAATGAAGTTTTATTTGAGAATAAAATCTACACGTGTATTTATTTGCACAAACATGTGGTTGCTTGGCTTTTATGTAGAGTATAAAGTTTATTCTCAAAGTGATAATCTTTTTGCAGATGAATGAGACAAATTAAATATAAAGGGGTGAAGAAGAAACGCTATAAATCACGTTGGAGAACAAAAAAAGCGCCACTATATGGCTGTTCGCAAGTTTTCCTCGAAACAAATTTAAATTAATTTAAGACCGAAACTGATGAGAAATTGTTGCTCTTTGAAAGTGAAAACTGGGTCCCGGGGCAAGAAATTCAGTCCGAACGTGCGCGCGGAAGTCGTGCAATGAAAACTAAAGTAGCAAGATTATGGTGTAAGTTTTGCGCTTGAATACAGGCCACGTCTTGTGACTTCTCCAAAGAGGTGACATACTCTTAAAGTACTTGGGCGAACAATATTTCAATTAAAGGAATTGACAAGTTAATTTTGCGGTACACGTCTACGTCTGACGTAAGACGCGATTGTTACATTGCATTTCATTATCCAGTCGCAAGCTAATTCATTTGTCCTTCAGATGCAAAATAGCCAAAGCGCGAAATTTTGACTTTCAGTTTTAAACGTTTTCGCCACGTGATGTTAACGACTCTTCGTCCAGCATTTGAGCATCGTAATAAGCTACAAGTTTTCGAGGTCAGTAGCTTCGTTTACATATGTATGTATATACGTACATGCTTGTATACAAAGTTAAATACAACATTAAAAAAATAAGACGTATTAATAAGCCAAAGCCCGTGGAAACAGCAATTTGCTTCAGTGGCAGCCCCGATTTAATGAAATTCACTCTGGAATTCGCGGAGAATTAATCGCCTTTGGGGAGAGCAAAGAGGGAGAGAAAAAAAAACTTGTACACCAAGCCGATCGACTTAATTTTCGCTGGAATGCGATAGCAATCGCGCAAGGCGACTACTTTTCGCGCGCGCGCGACTCAAGGATATTTTCACGTGACTCGACGCGCTCCACGGTGTGTAAACATTGACATCCGAAAGGTGGAGTATATACTCGCTATATATGAAGCTCTGTGCACACAGCGAACGCTATATATATACACGCCGCGTAATTTGAATAATGACGATAATCAGACCGCCATCATGCGGTGTGGTTCTCGCTCTCTCTTGCTCTTGCTCTCGTCGCCGAAGAAGGGTGGAAGAGAAGCAAGAAAGAGCGAGAGAGAGAGAGAAAGAGTTGCTTATATATACAGGTATATACGCGCGATTATTGCTATCGGAGCCTCGATCTTCCATCACGGCGGTGGGCGCGCGTCTTTTTTCTTCTTCGTCGTCGACGTTCTCCTTCCGCCGTCGCCCTCTTTTTTCGCACCCGCGCGCTGCCTCGCCGTGTGTATTTTAGATTCGCTACTTTTTTTTTATAATGGTGTGTATAGGTTGAAGAGATGGAAGCTAGGGCTGTGTGCGTTTTAAATTTTAAATTTTTTAGCTACTTTGAGGTGTTCCACGTTACCGCTGATGGTATGGCTATAGTATATAGTATTAACGCTAATGCTCTAGATTATATATATATATATATATATATATATTCTTAAAATTTTAATATACTTTTGAGAAGAGTAGAAGTTTCACTAAGTACGATGACTATTTTAGCTCACATAGTCTGAAAAGGGAAAAGTATGAATTACATATTTAGGTGAATTCAAAAAGAAAGAAATATGGAATAATATAATAAAGCTGTCTAGATTTTTAAAGCCTGCAATTTTTCGTGCATTATGATTCTTATTCTTTTGATATTTGAAGCGTAGATAAAATATACTAGAGGTATTAACTATTCCATCTTTTGACAACAACTGTATAAATATAAATCTTTACCGGAATATATAGTACATACATGTATTATACAACAATTTTTTTTAGTAGTATTTGAAATTTAATTTTTTTAAATCTATGAAAAAAACTATTGATCCGCGAAAAGAGAAACCATTTTCTACAATGAAGAAGCGAAAATTTAAAAAAAAACTGCATCCTTACATTAAAAAAAGCCCCGTTTAACATTATCCACAAACCTCGTTTACAGCAGGCTTATCCATCGCGGTATACAGAGCATTTAATTCAATCTACCTCCGTTCATCTCTCCTCTCCCCACTCTTCACATCCTCTTTTTCGCCACGAGACGCTCGCAAACGCGCGCGCGCGCGCGGGCGCTATTTACCCTTTCCTCCTGTTTCACCAGAGATATCTCGCCGCGATGGTCGCGGCTGGCGGTGCAGATGGCCTCGCGTCAAAGAAGAGAGGAGGCGCTTGCTTACACTCGCTTGCTCGGGGCGTGCGACTTTCCGCCCGCGTGCAGGTGTACGTACACCACGAGTAATAAAAAAAAACGAATATATAGGAGAAAGAGAGCAAGAGTTCGGCCATTGCGGCGCGAGAATTAAAATTAAAATTTATACTTGTATATATGTATGTAGCCGCGCGCACGAGCCGCGGGCGCTTTTCTTTTGAAACCAAGTGAGAGAGAGAGAAAGAGAGAGCAGCCCGCACGCGCGCACGCGCGAGTGCGCTATTATTATTACTTTTGATGTGCAATTACGCACGCGGGGGCCTTTTGGCTTGCGTGCGCGCGTGTATATGTATGTGTATTTCTTTATGCGTCGTACGTGAGCGCGCACGTGTTTATGTCTGAATTATTTTTATTTGATGAAGTCGCTGGAAGTGCAGTCGGCTGTGCGAGATTATTCTTTAATTATGGTTCATTATGCGCGATGTGGGTAAACATAGTTGTACATATATATTGTTTTACGGGACTGAGAAATTAAACGTAAATTTTTATATAAATAATATTCAATTTGATTTTGAAAAATTTAATAAAGTTTTTTAGAAAAGATAATCAATTTTTTTAATTAAAATATTTTATCATTAAGTTAAGTTGAAATTGAATATGAACTGTTTTAATCGTGAGAAAAATCCGTTTTAAAAATTTTACATCAATGTTTGTAGAAAAGAAGCATCGTGGAGAGCCATGATAATTAAATGTCATATTAGAAAAAGATTCAAAAGCATAAAAATTATAATTCATCACATTTAACGGCCCCATAAACAACCGCGCATATCGCAAAAACGATCGAAAAAAAAGATAGAGCGTCCCAGCCAAATTGAAACCGTCTCTCATCCTCGCGTACCTACCCACGATTCGCTCACATCACCCGAAAACTCTTTCTCTCTCTCTCTCTCTCTCTCTCTCTCTCTCTTCCAGCCTTTCTTCTAATTAAAAAATTTGCATGCCCACGTACACAGACATACACAGCAGATCCTCGCAGATTAGACAAGACTCGACTTCTTTGCTTTCACAAAGGCATAGTTCTCCCTCCCTCTTCCTCTCATGGAAGCGTGCGCGCAACGACTTAGGGGCAGGTGTCGGTACGCACAAAAGGCGAGCGTCCTGCGAAGTAAAGAAAAAAAAACGACGACGAAAAGAGCTAGCCACATATATATATATATGAACGAGTAAAAACGCTCGTACCACATTCGTTGCCCCTCTCCGTCCAAGTGTAAATGAGTGTGTCCGGATGCACGCGCGTATATATGCACATGAACGTATACGCACGAGTGAGAAAGAGAGCATAGCACGAGCCAATCGCAAGTGTCTGTACGGCCATTTTTCTGCACAGCAAGAAGAGGCGTGGTTCTTTTCGCGCGAGCGTTCGGCAAATGTTGTGTATGTATATATACTACTGGATATACGCACATATGCGCGTAATAGGCGTAAGTGCTGCGAGCGCTCGCTGCAACGTATGTGCGTAGCGAATGAGTGTGGGACATGAACTCGGAAAAAGAGAGTGAGGAAAGAAGAAGTCGCAAAGGATGTTACGACGCACACGGCGTTACCGTTCGCTGAACTGTGCTAAAGTATATATGAATTTTTTTACGCGTTCAATAAGTTTCATGCCGTTTGTATTTCTTCGTTCTTTTCTTTCTATTATTGTATTACTGAAGCTGAAATTATTGGAAAACTGTTAAGCGATATAATGCCGCGAGGTGAAAATTTGCTTTCTTGCTGTGCGCGCGCGGCCTAATACCTGTACCGTTTTCAGTGCGGTTTGGACATTTTGACGCTGCCAATTTTCCCGTAAGCATTTGAAAAACTTGTTACCGCAATTTAGTAATCTTCTCAGGAATTCACGGTGCGAAAGTTCTTGTATACGACTTACTAAAAAGTTCTTTCGCATAATCATGCTTGTGTTTAGTGGTACTGTTGTAAAACGCTGGTACTTTAAAGTTTTATCACTTTTTTTTTCAATGTTTATAAACAATAGGTTAATATCATATTACTTAAAAGTTACTATAAAATACAATTTAAAAATTATTTTACCTTAATGAACGAAAAATGCTGAAAACGCTAATTTTAATTAAAGTTTTTTTTCCAATATCTTTAAGTATTTCACACAAAAATAATTAATGTAAAAAAATAAATAATATCTCGTATATAACATAAAATAACATGCATTGCATAAAAATTAATATACAAAACTGTTCCGAAACATCACATTTGCAAACCTCACAAACGATTTCCTTCTATTCACCGACAAAAACTTCTTCTGTTAGACAATCGCCGTAAAAAAAAGCTCACCCTTCGCACAAAATCAGCCACAAAAACGTCCATTTTGCTCGCGTATCCTTTTCTCCCTATAGATTCGTCACATTACGCTCTCTCAGAACACACACACACACACACATACTGTACACACAAGAACTCGATAATGCCCTCACCATCGAGCGTTCAGTCCTCTTTCTCGCAAAAATTCACGTTCGAATATACATCATCATCGATCAACTCTCCTTTCTCAAATTGAAACGTGAATTTTCAATGGACGAGGGACGATTGCGAGCCGCGCTTTTTTGCCAGAGTATGGCGGGGGCCCGCGAGCGCAATATAATCTCGGCTGGCTCGTTTTTCAAGTCCCTACTGCGTATATATATACATATATATATATATATACTTTACGGATCCCCTAATGCGAGTGCTTTTTGCCATAAAGCTGTGCGCGCACTGCGACGTCGCGTCGCCACGCGCATTATATCAGCCGCGAATTAGCGATCGGCCGAGCATGAAAGCGATATCGAGAGAGAGAGAGGCAGTGAGATGGAGGAGGCGCTAAACGCTATACGGCATCAGTGGCGCAGCTGCGGGTTGTTCTTGTTGTGAAGAGGAAAGGCGAGGATGAGGAATGTTATGAGATATGCCGAGATGATTGGGTTATTTGTGTTGCGCGCAGATTACACCAGCCCGCCGGTGGTACGAACGGGCTCGAATGCTTTTTGCGGAGGTGGAGTGTATTTTTGTTGAGCTAATGAGCGAGATCGAATGGGTTTCTTGGGTTCTACGGTGACCGGGACGCGTGTATATATATATATAGTGAAATTTTACGTGGTTGATATATAGTTGTGGGGTATGGAAAAAAAATTGTTAGAGATGTCTATACAATCGTTGATAAATGATCAACGATAAGGTTAATCTATTATTCATATCTTGAGGATGTATAAGAAAATTGTCAAAGTACGTATACAGGGTACACATCTATCCGAGAATTAAAAAGTCTTCGGCGAATATCATTCAATTGAATACAACCCAGCATATAGTTAAACCTACATATTTGCAATTGAAACCAAAAACACTAAATCTCCAGATTCTAAGCCTATATATACCCACAGAGCACTTCTGCGTATATACCTCTCCCAATTCCAATCGCATTCAACACAAAGCCTCAAACAGAGGCTACAAATCAACGCGAGCCGGCCGCACCGATGCGCTCGCGCGCACCTGCATTTTCTATTACAAACAAAATTATTCCGCCAAAACAACCAGCACACACTCATATAGCCGGCAAAAAAGATCGCCGCGCGAGATCTTCTCTCTCTTGCTGCGTCTTCGTATATATGTATTCTCTCTTCTCTCCTCTTCTCTCCTCTTACAACAAACCACCAACCTATATATATAGTATATATATACACGCACAGGCGTGCGCGCGGTCGTAGCATGATGAAAAAAAAATCGGGCCCCGGGATAATTGCATACCGATCGTCCGTCCGAGATCGATCTCTCTTCGACGGGGGAGAGAGACGAGCGCGAGACGAGAGCCGTCGCCGATCGATCGGACTTGCATTCGCATTAAGAGAAACGAGAATTCAGCTGCTGCTGCTACCGTACAGCGATTCAGCAGCAACAGCAGCCGAGAAAAATGCCTTGGCTGTATGACGTCGAGAAGAGAGAAAGAGAGAGAGAGACGCTTGACGAGATGCAGGCAGGCAGGCACGCCACTACCGCGATCGTTATAAATCACGACGGCGGTTTTAATTTAAATAAATGCACTTTTGCATCCCTACGCGCTTGCGCCACGGCGGCGGCGGCAGCGGCAGCGGATCGTTGAGATTTTTATGCGCCTCGACGCGCACACACGCGCTTCACGGCCGTTCCTTCTTTCCTTTTTTTCGTTCTCTCTCGCTCTTTCGATTCGATTCGATTTGTTTGGCTTCGCTTTTTTGGCTCTATGCGCCCGTGCGCGTGAGTGAGAACAGCCGTATAAAGCCATGTGCACAAGCGCGCGTGTGTGTATATATATATATATATATGTGTAGTTGCGATTGGCTTTTTGCGCGTTGAGGGAAAAAGAGGGATGAGAGAAAGAGGAAACTTGTTATGCGGGGAATAATTCGGGTAGAAAATTGGTCGCGTGTAACCTTGACAGGCGAAATTTAAATAACGATGTGCTCGAACGCTGCTTCTGTATATACATATAAGAGTGATAGGTGAACTTGGAGAACTCGATCAAAACGTATCGGTCGAGCTTGTTTCGCATCTATAAAAAATGTTTGTGTATACAGTGGATCATCAAGTACGATGTAAATTTTTGAATGATATACAAGTAGAAACCGAAACGTTGTATCTATCATTTATTTTTTGTTATACACACTGTACTACATATTTTTCCAATAATTGTTATTCTTCCACGAATTTTTTTCTTTTAATTTGAAAAATTCAACCTGACAAAAAAACCCACGTTTCTTTTTAACGATCACTACCCGACGAAAAACCTTCGCTTTTCCCAAATATTCGACAACGGAGCCATCGAACATTCATCTCTCTTCTCTTCTTTCTCTCGCGCAACTCTTTCATATTCCCTGAACATTCTTTCAAAATTCAGTAGCAGAGAATCGAGATTTCAACAAAAGCATCATCGACCGGGAGGCCCAATCAAAAACTTCCTCTTGCACGTCTCGCAAAAAATCCACGAAACGAACCCTACACACACATATATATATGTATATATAACTTACAAAAAAAAAACGAGTCGCCATCGATTCCTCCCTCTACACGAGCGTAGCTCAATTTCGCAGAACCAACGCGCTCGCGTATATACGCACACACGTATATATACACACATATGTATATGTATACGCGATCCTGAAACAAAGGCTCGCGTATATAGAGAGAAAGAGCGACGCGCCGAGTCGCATCCATTATTCCATTACGCGGTGGCGGTGCACTGCACACATATATATATACACATACACGCGTGCGTGCTCACCCGCCGATTGAATAAATAATCGAAAGTGCACTTTTACAATCGTTTCGCCGCTCTCTCGCGAAAAGGAAAAACACCGCCACTACCATACCGCTTCGTCGTCGTCGTCGTCGTCGTCGTCGTCGGCCTTGTCCCTTAGCGCGCGTATGGTTATATATATATAAGTATAATACGGTCTAGCGCGAGATGGCTATAAGGATGCAACAAAAGGCAAGGCCGCCCCGCGTGTGCACCAGCCGGAGGAGAGAGAGAGAGAGAGAGAGAGAGAGAGAGAGAAAACAAACGCCATACGGCTGGGGCTATCCTTAACTTATTTATACGTATTACCGATGCATTATGCACACAGTCGGTGTATGTGTGTCTGTATATATATATATATATATATATATATATATATATATACACGCGGCGGCGCATGCGCCCTCGCACGCGCGAGATGCATCTCGCGTATCTCGTGCATTTTTTAAAGAGCGCACGCCCGGGCGCTGACTCTCTTACTCTCGCTCTCTCTCTCTCTCTCTTGCTTGCTTGCCTCCTTTCTTTGCTCCGAGAATATCGGTGCTGGTGCTGTGTGAAGCTCCGAGGGAGTAAGGACGACTCTTTTCGAGTGCGTGCAGGATGCGAAGGACAGTTCTAAATTTGAGATCATGTCCTCGGATAAAATATATGGACTTGCCGTTGAATGAATATTTTTCTTTTTAAACAGTAACATTTTTAGATAAATTCAAGTGAACTGTATAGTTAACGTTAACGAATTGACGTGCATTTGTATATTTCTCAATTTAGTTTTAATGGTGATCAATGGAACAAAATTAACAGAGCTATAAAAGTTCACAGTTTAAATCAAGTTTTTCATATAATAATTCAGTATACAGATATATATATATATATTTTACTGCTTTTAAACTACATACTGCTCGTATCGTACATCGATGGATAGAACGGCAACAATTATTTTCATAATCACCCTCATTAAAAATCGTCCGATTTTAAAGAGTATCTAGACAAAGTCAGTATTAATCGATATACATCTCATTAATAGTCCCATAAATTACGATTAGCGAATATATATATAACGATTCGATTACGCGTACAAAGGTATACTAAGTGGTGGAAGGTGGCAAGGTACTCGTTATTTGTACAACCACGAGAGATATCGTATATACACGCACGCTCATTAATCATAAATATTGATTTGCAAATATCAACGTCCATTATATCAAAACTGCACGCGGGTCGCGCATCGTGCACGCAGCTTACTCATATTCGAGAAACCGTACACCGTACACGAGCATTGTATCAAAATTTAGTTACCGATTCCGCTCGAATGGTAAACTTTGCGTGTCGTTAAAGCCGCATTATAGAAGTTTCATAAATTAATAACTTGGACGCGCGTGCGCGAGCGCGAAATTGACTTAAAATGTATAGAACTTGGCGCTAACTGGTATATGCTTATGGCGTCTAAAGTCTTATTTGATGTGTTTTGTGTTTTAGTCAAAATATCAAAAGATCGAACATAACACTGTCCTATATAAGATTAAGCATATAGCCACATCTATATACATATAACATGCGTGTCTGTGAGTTTAAGTATATACGTGTATATGTGCGAATTAAGAAGAATATCTCTCAACCCCGTCTTGATTTCTTTCTCTTTCTCTTCCTCTCTTCTTCCCTCTCCCTCTCTTCCTCCACGCGGACGAGATAAATTCGTCGAGATAAAATTTTCCGTCGTTAGCGGCTAATTACACCAGGCTGTGCTCTCCTCTCTCTCTCTCTCTCTCGTAATAAACATTTAACGACGCGGGCCGCCGCCGCGCTGGCGCGCATCGATTGTATTCGCAAATTCGCCGCTTCCGTTAATTACGAAGTCAAGTTCGTTACAAAGCGAAAATTAACCTCCAAGGCTCTCTGAGTCTCTCTCTCTCTCTCCCTCTCCATTTTCGCAAATTGGTTTAACGCTCATTAAAACCCGATTGCGCGTCGCGGCAGTAGTGTGGTGGCAGTGGTGTACTACACCCCTATACTGCTATTCCTACAGTACACAGTCGATCGCGTCTTCCTCTCTGCTCTATCGCTGCTGTAGAGTAGCTTTTTTTGCTCGCGATTGCACCGGCCAGCAGCAGCAACAGCAGGAGCGTTGATTTTCATTATCGTCGATTTTGCGGATTATCGCTTATCGATTAAGAGAGAGAGAGGGAGAGAGGGTTGGGTTACTGCCGTTACCACCGTTGCTCGGATGCACATTATGCGATCGCATTCCTGCACGACTCTGCGCACATGGGCTTAAATGACCTATTATGCAGTTTCGGGATCGACCTCGAGTATATCTGGATGTATGTGTGTGTGTGTCTCGCCTCTCCTCTCCCCCCTTCCTTTCCTTTGCTCTTGTGTTTATATCGGTCTGTATCGTTCTTGGAAAGCGACTGATCGAAATCTGTGCACCCGAAAATTTATATTAATTAATTTAACCGAGAGGCCATTGTTATACGAAACAGGTGGACGGTTTTTTTTTCGGATAACCATTTTTAGACTGTAAAAAGAAATAGTTTTTATCGATTTTCAAATCAGCAATAGACTTTTTCCCTACACTAATTGCTTCTTATATATAAAGAATAGAAAAAAATATCAAATTAAATTAAATTTCATTAAGTGAAAAAGAAAACGTTCCGTTAAACTTCGAAAGCGCTTGAAAAAACACGGTGTCACGTACCTCGAAAAGTCAACAAAGCAGAAAGTCAAATAAAAAAAAAGTCTTCTTGGCAACCCCTATCAATGTTAACTTTCACTTACAAGGTTGTACACCTCGTCGCGTTCTGCTCTCCCTCTTTAACCAACATTCGCCTCACCGCGTACGGAAAACTCGACGACCTCGTCGCGTGCGCGCGCGCGTAGTACACAGCGCGAAACCCAAAAAGACCTGGAAAAACAAATCAATCGCGCTCGATTTCTCGTCGTCGTCGTCGCTCACTCGCCCTGCGCGTATACACGAAGCCCTGCAAAAGCCTGCCGCCCATGGAAACGTAATTAAATCTAAGCGTATATATATATACTCTCGCGCGACTCTTTGCTTTGCTTTGCAACGCTCACACGCGAAAGAGAAAAGGAGAACGTATATATATATATATATATATAGAGAGAGAGAGAGAGAGAGAGAGAGAGCGAGGCGGTAACGGACGGTGTACTTTTGACCGGACGGTAACGGCGTTAATTAGCGAGATAATTAGGACTGCCGCAGAATCAGCGAGAGCGCGGGGCCCAACGTCAAAGGGCTTCTTTGTGGTTGCACCAGCAGCCTTCTTTGACTTGGACATGTTGTACTGATGTCCCGCAGAAGGCGTGCAAAGAGTCGACGCGTTGTGAAAATTTATTACCGCTCGATTGAGTGCTGGGGTGGCAAAAGCTTGTGCAGTACGATGTTTCTTTTTTTTGGGCGAAAGGGAAAGACGAAACGTTCGTGAAAATAATGAAAAGTTAAAGGTGTCGGGTAAGGTGATTATGCGGAGATATTAAGGTGAGGGGATTAATCGGTCTATATATGGTAGCATTTTCTATTTTAAAGGTTGAAGGTATTATATTCATTAGTGAATTAGCAATACTATTCGTATATACATTCAATATCAATAATAATTTGATTTCTATGGTAATTGTTTGTCATTATATTATTTAGTATCAAAATAACGTTACCACTAATTTTTTTTAATTCTTCAGGGTTGTTTAACCTTTAGAGGGCCGGGGTTTTGAAAAATTTACAAATCGCATTATTGCATAGAAATGTGGTCTAAGATCTCTAAGTTAGGGCCAAAATAAGTTGGGATGTTGACGAGTCAGACTCCTTACGCCTAGAGGCGTATCCCGGTCCTCTAAAGGTTAAACAAATAATTCTTATTTTTATTTTTGTAAATACTATTGACACAACTTTTATATATATAACAATTTCACTATAGCTTGAATTTCCAAGTTCTTTCAAGAAATTTCAAAGATTTTATCGATCAGCTGTACACAGAAGTATCACTGCATGCTGTTGCACATTAATACACAAATTTATTACTATGATATCGCATGTAAGATTACTAAAATATTTAGTATATGAGAAATAACTTCTCATTTCTAAACTCTTAAACTCAGTCGAATTTGCAGTTCCACGTACAAATGACTAAGTAAGAAATTTGTCAAAACTCATTAAAAGTTAGGAGTTTTCAGGTTATGCCGAGTAAAGTATAATGTGTATTTTAAGGATTTATCTTTTCCTGCACGGAGCGAAAAGTTAAATTTGAAGTAATGTGCAGTTCAGTTGCTTTATACGACTGTGATATTTATGAGATATTAATCTGTTATGTACGGCACGCTATTTTCTCATTTTGTGACAGTACCTACATTGAATTACACTACAACTGCAGTCATAAATCTTTTTGACGATTTCAGTAGGATGAAATATATCGGAAATTCGTAAACGTCAACAATCAAAACGATACTTACTAATTTTACTGGTCAATAGCTGTGTTTCATTAATATCATTACTGTTACATTTATAATCGATTTTTTTATTTAATCTATATCAGCGATGTTAATAATTTAATTTAAACATTTATGTAATTACAACCTTACATAAAAGCTATTAAAAAATTCCTTACAAAACATAATCATTTTCCTTCCTCTCTTTCAAATAATTTTTTTCAGCGCCACCCAAGTATCCAGTAATCATCGCAGTTTTCTCCAACTACAAATTCATTTAGAAAATTACTTCCAGACACTCCCTTCTTCCTCCTTAACTCCCCACATTCGAACCATTCGAACAAAACCACCGCAGCTTTTCTCTACTCACATACACACGTATAGATACTCACATTCATACATATACGTATACTCGTACGAACGCTCACTGCGCTTTGCCTCAGCTGCCATCGAAAGAGAAAAGTCTAGAAAAGAAAGGCAGAAAAATCGCGAGTTTCCTTTACGGTAACGAACGAGCAACTTGTCTCTCTTTCCCCTCACTCTCTCACTCGCTCTTCCTACACTAAAACAGCCCGAGATAGAAAGAAAGAGAAAGAGAGAGAGAGAGGGGGGAAAGAGAGAAGTGGCACTGTTCGACTACTGTTTTTCTTTCGCTCCTTCTTCTTCTTCTTCCACCTCGCGTCTTCTTACGCCCCCTTTTTTCCACGGCTCGTTCGAGTCGCGAGTTACTTTTAACTTTCCAAGCGCGCACTCGCGAGTTGTTCTTATGCCTCTACACTCTTTCCATTGCCGCGCGGTGTGCGCGCTCCATACTTCAACATCGTGCGCGAGTAACCCGCCTGTAAAACGCCGACTTTTAGCCTCCATTTTCGACCTCTCTCTCTCTCTCTCCTTCTCGTTTGCTCCTTGCATAACGAAAACGGTGTGCGCAGTGATTTCCTTCGGCGAAAAGTGCAGTATGTGTGGGCACGGGGAAAAAAACGTGCAGAAGCCGTATTACGCGCTTGGCGCCCGGAACTCGTTGTCGAAGTGCACAAAAAGAGGAAATAAATTACCAACAAGGCTAGAAGCGCGCGTGTGTGAGTGTCGGTATGGGTTTGATGGAAAAGCGGGTGATTTAATTATAAGTTTCGTTGTTATCGTTATAGAACTAGACGCAACGTGGTGAAAAAATTGTAAATTTTTTCAGTAAAACGCGAGAACGTTAACTGTGGTACTGTTAAAAAGTTGTTGCGACAATGATACTCCCTCTGTATTATAATGTATTCTAAGAAATTATGCTGACGCACATTTGTTATTGAGATATAGATATAAATGTCCATTGTGGCGAAGAATAGGGTTACATTTCTTATTCATTTTGATTAATTATTTTATAAAAATTCTGAAGTGTAAAGGCGTAATATTTATATTCATTCATTAACGTGTATTTTAAATTTCTGCAAGAACTCTTTGGATTTTAACTTGCTTCATTCATAATTGCGATGCTTTATTGAATCACTCGTAGGATAAATAAAGATTATGAATATTAATCGAACGGCCTTATACTTTATCGATAAAAATTAATTATTAAGTACAGCCCGATCCGTTTATAATTTTTCCCTCGTCATTTATTGAAAATGCTTTGTCGACGAAATTGGCTCTCAATATTAAATACACGCGCGCTCGCGTATATATATATGCACGCACGCGCCTTGCAATTCAATTTTTTAAATCCAATTACATGGGTCCACGGGAATGAGCAAAAAAAAAGGAAAGAGAGAGAGGGAAAGGGTAAGGTACGTGCACATTCGAACATTCGAATTTATGAAAATGTTATGCTCCCTTTCATTTTTACCAAATGTAAAATAAATATAGATATATATAAAACACACGGCAAAGTTGAAATTCTGCACGCGTAACGTAGTCTACTGGGCTGCAGCAGCAGCAGCACAATAAGCATTTACCGGGTAGTTTCGCGCGCCATTTACTCGCGTTTCCTGCACATTCTCTTTTGCAGTTAAATTATTAATTTCGGTCTGTGCTTGCAACGAGCGACGGAGTTTCTTATATACACCAGGGCAAAGTGCGGCGATTTCCGAGATGCTGTCACTATACCTCCTGCCTCGTCATTTTTCTTTTCCGGGATGCACGCGCGCGCGCGCGAGGACGACGAAAACGAAAAAAAGTCCCGCGAGCTCCTGCCATTTTTTTCTATACATAAAACATCCGCGACGTCGCGCGGGCGCGTGCTGTACTGGATAAGGGAAGGAAATGCATCGGAATTGGAAGTAACGTCGCAGCGACATAAATTTTCGAGGTAGAAAGAGAGACAGAGAAAAGGTAGAAAAAGGGCAGAGAGACAACGGCGACGTCAATCCTCGAGTCCCCGTCGTTTTCCGGCCGAATTTGAAATGCAGATCCGAAAAACTTGGCGCGCTCGCATCTAAATCTTGAGAGCCGTGCGAGTGGGTTTCTCTCTTTCTCTCTCCCTCTATATATATGCAACTGTGTGCGTGTGCACAATGTGCAACTGTGCAAGCGCGCGTGCTCATCGGAAAAATCCGTATTTTTCGTTTGCGGCAATAAACACTTCGGAAGTATATAGTTCTTCCATGCACGGAAACGTATTCTACTAGAGATATCTGGAATCAGTCAACTAAACTTTAGTGTTTCAAGGAATCATTTACTCAAAGATTGGTATTCAAGTTGACCAAAATCAATTGTCTTTTTTTATGGTAAATTTATTTTATTTTGTTAAAATAATCTGTGTAAAGTATTGAATGCAAATACAAAGGAATTTCCAATTTTATAAGTCGATCGACCCACATATTCACAAAAAATCCGAAAAATATTCCGCTTCATTAAATTGATTTATTTTTCCTCTCTTTTTTTGTTTAATCAGTGAATTTTTTCACTTCTTCCGTTTATAAAACATTCCCAAATGAATATTCCCCCGCCCTTTGCAAATTGAAGTTTTTACCTACTCGCGCTACCTACATTCGACCTACAACTCAGGAATTCTATAAAACCATATATATATATATATATATATATATATATAGAACGACAAAACTCGGGATCCGAATATCACTCATTGCCAAAAAACACACGAAAATTACTTGATATTGAAATTTCAAAAAAACGTCAGTCGGACTCGACTCATGCTCATCATTCATATACACAGGCAGATATAAAACTCATGCACTCGTCATACACTATATACACCGAAACCTCGCGGCAACTCCGGAAAAAAGCGACCGAACTGCGCGTGTCCCAGTCACAGATCCGGACGGGTAGACAAATGAAATAATTTTTCCTTAACTTTAGCACAGCCGGAATTTCCCACTCGTCTCATCCATAACTAGACGAGAGAGAGAGAGAGAGAACCGAGGCGCTTAAATAACGAGTCTTCCCAGGGGACGACTTTCGCGTCGTACAGCGTCCACGAGCAAAAACTTACGTCTGTGTATATATATATGTATACTATATATACACGCCAGGGAGGAGAGAGCAAGTGCATCCCGGGGACGATTCGCGCGACGACGAGTTTTTCGAGGTGTGTCTGCCCGTGCAGCAGTAGTACCAGCGCGCACGTCTTTTATTTTCGGTACAGCGCGCAATATTTATCAAGGAGCTTCTTGTAGAGCGCGAGTATAAAGTTTGCCTGCGCAACGCGCCATAGCACGAGAAAGAAAGTCGCATACCCGCCCGCGTGCTTTTCGTTCTTTTTACCTATGCGGAAGGGTAGAATGGTTGGGATAGGAGGGAAAATGATGGGAGAGCGCAACGTGCCCGCGCTTGTAAAATAATTTACAGTGAATAATCAGGATGCATTTTTCACGCCCGAAAGCGCGGTTTGTTATATACTTTTTTAGTTGCGATTTTCTTCTTTGTGCCCAGGAGGATGCTATATTGGTATATATATCATCGGGTTTCTACAAAAATATATATCGTGATTTATATTATTTTTTGTTTTATTGTAAAATATAATAATGAGCGTATTGCATAAACATCACATTCGCATAAAAGATCTATTATGAAGAGAAAATACACCTATATACATCATTCATCATCATATAATCAACAGGACTAATATTATACTTTTGACAATAACCAATATATGTATATATATCTATACTCTTCCATAAAAACACAACGGCGCACTATGTATATAAAATAACAACAATAACAGCAGTATTATATTCATCCCACGGCTGTAGGAACGAGAATGCCTGCGCGCGAGCAATAACAAAGGCACCAATGATAATCACCGTGGCACGGCACAATGGCGAGCTCATCAATATACGAACCTCTGCGTATTCTATATACACACATACACTACATACATGTATATATGATGCTCGTATCCTTCCTAGAAAAAAAATCCCATTGAACCGCGGCGTTTCGACGGAAAAAAATGCTTTCGACCTGAAAGAAAGCAAAAAATATCCAATGTACGCGTACACCAGTGTCGTTTCGGTTCGATGCACATGTGCGTATATGTTATGTGTTCGGGAAAAGCCCAACAACCGCGACGCCCGCACGCGAACGCACGCATACCTTTTTTCGCTGAAAGTGCAATCAGCTGGTCGCTCTCTCTCTTTTTCTCTCTGTCGCACTATAGTGCACGAGGATGCAATTCGCTAAGTAGTCGTTAGTAAGTACCTCGCGCTAGCCGCGCTTGCACAGCTTAATTGCGCGGGTATACATAATTATTTCACGTAACGACCTTCACAGTGCGCTTTCCATTAGCGCGTCGCTCGAGTACTCGTCGTCGTCGTCGCCGTCGCTTTCAAACGTCTTTCTCTCTACCGCGTGCGCGCGCTCTCTCGAGTCGCGAAAAGCGCGGGGAAAAACGAAAAACAGGAGGTCATATATATATACGCACACAAGTTTCAGTCCTTGGTAAGGCGGTTCGAGTCAAAGAGAATTCGACTTTGGGTGTTTGTTTCTTTTTTTTTTATTTTCATTATGTTTTGTTATATACAGAAGTAGAGAGAAAACGGAGTATTGTTTTATTGGGCCATTAGGAGTTTTCTTTGGGCCGTGCAAGAGATGAGGAGATGTTTGTTTGATGTCGTTGCGATGACTTGTTGAGGGGACTCGCAAAGATTTTGGAGTTTTGACGCGTGTGGTGGCGGCGCAGGCTATCGTGAACTTATACGACGAGAAAAGCAAGTACATCAGCCTCTCTCCATGTCGACGTAGTCTAAACAAGCGTTGATTTCTTCGTTTTCGGTTGTAAAATGATCCTAAGTATATACTCGTATATACACACGTACACACTATCGTCAATGCTCTATTCAAATACGACTTTATTCGAAAGAGGAAAGAGATAAAACGTCTTTTGAAATTACATGAATGCAACATCAATCTCGTGGCTTTACATCTTTTAAACCTCTCCGCCTCATCGATTCAAAACGTATTTTACAACCTATCTGGCTTAATCCTTTCTTTTTGTACTTATCGAGGTAAAAAAAAGAAAGAATTTTATAAGATCCTGAGTTATTACACGTGAGCGAGGAAAAAAGCTTGGATTAAACATAAAAGTTTAAAACCGTTTTATTACCGGTTATATAGTAAAGGCTATAAATGAATTTCAGCGGTTTAATACTACACATCGAATGCAGTTTTTTATATTGACATTTTTTATTGCCAGTAAAACAGTATAAAGTAATATTTCCCTTAAAAGCCTCCTACCAAAGACGCGTGTGCTTTAAAAGATCGCTTAAAAAAAATTCCGCTACATATACACACACGCGCGCGCGGATTTCCGTTTGAAAAATTGATGATTTACATATTATTCTCCAATATCCGCATATAAATACATTCTGAGGATCTCCATATTACCGAAACGCAGACCACCGAGAGAGAAAGACAGAGTATTTAATTACACTGCGCATCGGTATAACGTATATAACCAAAGCAGATTAATCCAAGACAGCGCGTATATATGCTACCTGTATATACAATCCCTTCTACTCTCCCCTCCTCTGATATTCCTAAACCTCCTCTGGTGTGCACCTTGTACACCTATATTCACCGCAATTCCGCGGAGAAAGCAGACGCTCTCTCGCCCCTCCACCTGTAAATACCTGAGCTCTCGTACTCGTAGGAAATATTACCCCTTAACCGCCATTCTCTCACCGCGGCATCCTTCACGTCGAAAGGTACGCGCGCGAGTGTAAATTCTCTCTCTCTCTCGGCAATTCCGAATCGGAAATATATCTCGGGAAGAGAAAATCAGAGAGTTCTCTCTCTCTCTCTCTCTCGAAACGTCGGATCATCCACGTCAGCGTAGCAGTGGTAGCTGCCGCCGTATAGCAGCAAGCAGTCCAGCTCGCAAAATCAAAGAGGGAAGATTCCCTCGGATATGACCGAGTCAGCAGCAGCAGTAGCAGTCTAACAGCAGCGTTGCAGCAGCCTCCTACGCCGCGCTCGTGTGTCTTGTCGCTTCCGCGCGGACGTGAACCGTGCGCGTTTCTCTCTCCCGGACGTTAATTGGCGATTTCGTGGGAGAGAGAGAGAGAGAGAAGGATACACGCGGTGAAAAAGGATAAAAGAGAGGAAGAAGAAGAAGAAGGGTTCTCTTGCTCTCTCTCTCTCGTCAGAGGACTGACGGATAGCGCAACCGATTAGCGTCAGGCCGCGCGTCGATATTAGTTCGTTAGCCCCACGTCGGCGGTGGCTGCTCCTGCTGCTGCAGCGGTGAGTCTTATATTCGAACGCGCCTAATTGACGTGAACGCGTATATATATATACGCTGACTATCGGCCGGTTTGAAATTTCCTGCGAGCACTGCAGCTTCTTTCGCTTTTCAAAAGGACACGTCACGTCATCTTTTAACGACGTACCTAAATCTCGTGGAGAGAAGAAGGACGACGACGAGGACTGTCGCGGACGGCTAATTGTTAACCTCGCTCATGCGCGAGCATGTAAAGCGTGCGCGGCTTTCATGGACCGTTTCCGCGTTCGCGCAGGAAGAGGAGAAAAAGAGAGGATGATTGCCATGCGTATATATATGTATATGTGCGTGTACGCGTGTGTTCGTCAGGGAAATTGTCAATTTAATTGGCCAGGTTCTTGGGAGAACGAGTAACGGTATAATGTCGATGCGAATGATAGGCAGATTTTTCGCTGTGACTGCCGCTAATAGTCGAAGAAAAATAATGTCATTGTAAATATTGCGGGAAAGCATGTACGGATATATATATATATAAAAGTTTTACAATACAAATGATGAATATATAAATCACAGTCGTTCGCTTTTTATTTTCATTGGAAACATATAGACCGTATTAAGTTTTCTGCCATCGGTATATATATGAACGAAAAAGAAAATGTATATCTACTTGTAAATCTATATCTCATAAACGTCATGAACAATAAATTTGATTTCGAAATCAAAACTTCACATCGTTATTAGTACTCGGAGAAAGATTCGTGTCACTGAACTTTATTTAGACACGCTCAACCGAGCTCACATATAGCTGCGCGCGCGCGTGCAGTACAGCGAAATATAAAAAACGATGACATAAACAAAACGAAAGTACTTACCCTCGTGTGCGCGCGCGCGCCGTATATCTGCAGATACGAGAAGTGTCTATGTCCGTTTCATTCTCTCTCTGTACAGCGAGCGCGCGCGTGCACGGATCCGTTCCCGTTTTATTTGTGGTCGCCGCTGCACTAGCTGCACTTATGCCGTCTCTCTCTCTCTCTCTTTCTCTTTTCGATCGTAAAATTTGTCGAGGTTCGTTTAACGGCTGACGATGCATAAGGGATATTTTTCTCTCGAGCACGGCTGGAATTTTCGCGGGTAATTTTGTAATAGAGAAGATTTGTTTCGCGTTTAAGGGGGACGATTTATGCGAGGCCCGTGCACTGCTGCTGCTGCTGCAGCTCGCGGTTAAACGTCCTGACACACGCTAAAAAGCTCAGTGCAAAGTGTATGTATAATATACATATACACACACACACGTACGTGTGGTTTCTTTTTTTTCTTCTTTTTTTTATAAAATCATTTTCCGCGCGCACGGGATTAATTTATAACTCGTGAGGACGAAATTTTTACGTGGGTGATATATTAGGTTATAAATATGGCTTTTTATTTACGACGGACATGCAAACTGCTTGCGATTGGCTTTACGTTATACATTGTTCAGTGGTTAAAGGTAAATGCTCGCGGTGAGGTTGCATTTTTTTACGGTGTACGTGTGTGTTTCAGAGTTCTTCGAGTAATGTTATTACATATTCTGCGTTAATCTGATTGTTTTTGCTAATTAATTATGAGAGATGTTATTTATACGCGTTAATTTATTAGAAATTATGACTAATATCAGTTAACATGCCTTTGTAATTCAATCTATTTCAAAAGAATCTGAAAGCAATACGATGTTCGACTATATTAATTGAATTGTAAATGGTAAAAGCGGTGATCAACGTCATTGCTTTGATATATTAGAAATTAGTCCATTTTATCATTGAAATGTTTAAACGAATTTAGAAGCAAGAAATATCATTCAGTTCGATTGCGATGCAATGACAGATGCATTCAATTAAAATTAATTATTATTCAAAATAATTCAACTTGTCCAGAAAGTAAATGAATTCTCGATAGATATAGCACCACTAAAATACTCACAAATTTCCCGAAACGATATAAAATAATAAGAATTTTGATAAATTCACAAGAGACAACACAGCTCTCATCATGACACATGGTTTCTTAAAATCTACAAATAAATTTATCAACTCTAATAACTCGAACGCATTACACACCAACT
The DNA here is from genome assembly GCA_035583055.1 of Torymus tubicola. NCBI lineage: Eukaryota > Metazoa > Arthropoda > Insecta > Hymenoptera > Torymidae > Torymus > Torymus tubicola. Next base: position 16,264,898 of record JAWWEQ010000001.1, read on the forward strand.
CACTCTCTCTCTCTCTCTTTTTCTCGCGAAATATGACTTTGCAACTACTTCATTCCACTCGTTCTCTCCCACTCTCTCTCCCGAAGAAACATTGCCAGCGACTAAATAAACGCACCCAGACGCGCAACTCGCATGCAACCAGCGCGAAAAGCGACGCGCTCGCGTAGCTAAATGCGTCTTCGCGAACAACAATAATTTAACCCGCGACATTTTTCTCTCCGCTCGCGTGCTCTTCATATAATGCAACACGCACATACGAGCTGCTCCTTTCTCAATAAGTCTCTCACGGGGTCGCTCCGAGTTGCACACTGCAAACAATCCGCCCGGTAACAATATCCAACGGGGTGTATCCCACGGATTTTCCCCACAAGAGAACGAAAACGACGCGTGAAAGGAGAAGAAGAAGAAGAAAGTTTGGAGTAGGAAGAAGAAGAAGAAGTACGCGCGACCTCTAACGCCGGGGGCGGCCTCAGTAGTAGTAGTAGTAGCAGTAGAGGCACACAAAACTCGAAATTCCGCACGGTTACGGGAGAGCGCGTACGTACACACATACGCAGTGCGCGGACACGTGCGCTAGCGCGCGCCGAAAGCAATTCGAGAGCAATCGACTGAACAACACGCCGCAAATCAAACCCGCGTGCACGCGCTCGGCTCCTATCTATATATGTATATATACACTACATATAGAGGCTTCTGCAGTGCCGAATACTCGTGCGAGTCTCTGTACTCTCCATCGACATTTCCCTTTTCCCTCTCTGTACTATATACTGCGTGCCGAGTGAGAGAGAGCGAGAGCGTGTTTGCGCGGCTGCCGTTGCGCTGACGCCGCGCCGTTGCCGCGACGAATTCGCGCGCACTCTTGTGTGTGTGGATGTGGTATTTCGTGCACTGCTTTTTTCTCTTTCTTTTTTTGGGGATTTTTGATTTAAACTCGCGAAGAGTAAGAAATAATTTAGTCGCGATTGTTCAGGGAAATTTTTGAGGATTATTTTCGTTTGTTTTTTTTCTTAATTAAAGGTGTTCCGGATTGTATATTAGTTAATCAGAGCGGAGAATTGATTTCTTATTTTATATATATATATGAAGGACGAGCGCATATTTTCGTAATTAAGCGAAACTGCGAATAATTAACGACGTAATAATGATATATTCTGCAGGAAAATATACTAATTTATAATTAATATACATCGGATCGAGATTTAATGAAGTAATTATTCATCCGACGTGATTAATTTTGTTTGTGCGTTGTGTAATGATTTAATTCTATTACCAGTGCATGTAGATCTGGAACCGAAGGTATTTTTGAAAACGAAAATCCATTTATTTTTTATATACAGTCGCATAGAGTACAATTAATTAATCATTTCTCATTTGAATGTAATTAATGCGTATAATGCAGCAGCGTATACATACTGGAGTTGTATTTTGCGAGTGAGAGCCAGCTCGCTAATTTTATCGGCATTTTATTTCCCATTCAAGTTCTTGATTAAACCTTCCCGCAAATTGTTAAATCAAATTAAATTTCTCTTTCAATTTTAGAACAGTTCTTCGTATATATAACCGAGTTTCAAAGTACTTTCAAATATATTACATTTAATCTTTTGCTTGATTACATAAAAAAACGTTCTATATAATAGGTTTGCAAAGAACAATAAATTTCATAAACCGCAATTACCAACATAATCAATACAACGTAAAACAATCACGTATACAATTACAATCGACATACTATACCTTAAACAATTATTCAAACGCTGCAATAACCCTATCCGGCTGTATACATGTACTCACTATACCTCTAAACGCTCAAGCATCCTCACCATCCATCGCAAAAAAACAAAATAAAACCACACCAACCCACCTCGCTCTTCCTCGCAGCAAACGAAAACCGTCGCTCTCTTACCCCCCACGCGACAGCCACACGAACCGACACATATACGCTACCTCCGAGACACATTCCCGTCTCTTCCCCAGTGGAGAAAAAAAAGGCACGTCGGCAGATCGCTATACTGCGGCTCCCCGAGGCCAAGCTAGCTCAGCTCGGTGTGCGGCGCAGGGTGACGCGCGACAGCTGCTGATGCATCGAGAGAGAGAGAGAGAGAGAGAGAGTGTGTGTGTGTGTACGTACCCCTGCAAATGCGTGCCGCCGCTGCTGGTAATTGAATCGATCGCACGCGCGTTCACAGAGACGAGAGAGAGAGAGAGAGAACGGATGCATCCTCTCGACGCGCAACGCTTCCGCATTCGCGGAGGGAAAAGGGTTTTTTGATTAGGGCGACGCGCGTATATAGTGTGTGTGGATGTGTAGGTATAGGTAGAGGTGCGGGTTGATTGGAGGCTAAGTGGGTTTCGCGCCAAGTGCCGCGCGTGGCTTTGTTGATTCGGACGCGCTGTTTTGGGGAGGGAGAGAAGAGGGTGAGAGTGCGTGGGTTGTCGAGGTGGTTGAGTGATGATGGATCGGGTACGGAGGTACAGTAGTAGGCTGTTAGTTTGCGGTGTAGTTGATGCTTTTCGAATGTTTGATTGGCAAGAATTTGAGGTGATCAGAGTCTTTATGATGTTGGTTATTTTTTATAAATTCGTAAGCGGACAGTTTTATGAATGGTTTGCATACAGCTTATGAAGAAAATTTTATATTGTTCAATTCAGAAACGTTTAGATTGTAAAAATAGATATACGTAAGTGTATATAGTCTATTCGAATGAATACGTATATACTTAAAGTTGTATGTCAGACCAGTAATGATTTAAAACCAAAAGTTTGTAACCGTTAAGAGTTACAAGATAATACAATCGCTTGAAAGAATTCTTACGTACGCGCTTAAAACGTTTCGTAAGCGCAAACGTTCTGTCTAAGTAAAAAAAATCAGTCTTTTGTCAGTTAAAAGTGCGTGGCCACTATATACGCTGATACACGGTTTATTATCTTTACTTTTCAATGGGAAGTGTATATATATCTATATATACGCTGCTACGCATGTATATACGCTTTAACGCCAAAAACGTGAAGAACACTTTATCATTCTTTCACGTCTACCGATAATCCACTCGAATCGAATAAGTTTTTCACATATATCAAGGACCGCCTGGCTAGACTTTTGACTGGGTGAAAGAGTATAATTTTTTACATCTTGAAATATTTCAAGAGCCACGAGAGAGCGTCCTTCACTTATAAAACCCATCGACTTCGAGCTCTTCTCCACCGACGAATCTGAAAGATAGCAGTTTTATAATGCCGTTATTCAGAAAAGCCGAGGAATGAACTCAAATCGTCACCGATTGCTGTAACTATATATAAATACTTCCGGCCGGACTTAAATGTCTTTTTTTTTTTCTTTCTTCTCGCTACGTTAATTCGTCGGGCAGGTAAAATTTCACGCATCTTATAAATAAAAGCGAGGTATAGGCGCAGGTATCCCGAAATTTGAATTTTACAACCTTAACACCTTTCTATATCGCGTTCTTCTCGCTCGCCAAGCGTCCGGAGATTTTTTCGAAATCCGTCCCGACCATCACCACACAACTACTACTACTATACTATTCATTCAAACACTCTTGCGGCAATGAAAACAAAGAGGGAAGGCCATCGGCATCATCCTCGCCGCTGAAGATATTAGGAAAATAAAAAGGAACCGGTTCTCTACATCCTCATAACGCTGTATATATGTATACACGTATAATACTAAATCTATATAGCTATAGCGTACGACTACAGAGAGAGAGAGAGAGAGAGTGAGCCAGCCGAAATTTATGAGAGGCCGAGGGGACGTCCATGGGACTGAGATTCTCTCGCGCGAGGCATTTTTCCGTCAGAGGTCGCCACTACCTGGCCGCTATTCTGTCCTATATATACGTGCGCGTGATGTGACGAGGAAGCGAACGATGGGGCTTCGAGGGAAAGTATATAGCTGTGGCTCGTCGGACTATGCCTGCGATAGAATCTTTTTTTTTCTATCCAACAAGTCGTGACGCGGAGATTCTGATTTTACGAGCGTGTTTGGTTCGACTAGTGTGATTTTTGATTGTTGGTTTGCGTGAGATCACTTAATTAAAGGGTTGTGCTCTTGTTTCTTGATGATTAACGTGTTAGAATACAGTATAGAGTTCTGTAGTTATGGAAATTTCAAGTAATATGTATTGGTCTCGGTGCGGATATACTTTTCGGATGCAATTACATGCCGATAAAAGGTATCGATACGTTTCAATGTGAACTCGTAATCCTTTCGGATCTATATAATATAATATATATATGCATAAATATCGGTGGTGGGTGTAATATATGCACGCGTGAAGTAGATATTAATGGACAGACTTGAAAATTTCCCGTCAGAGTAAATTTTATGTTTTGACGTATTTTATGCATTTTCCGCTGCACGATTTCAGTTTTACGATCTTTCAGAAGCGTAACAAATTAATACGCCTCAATACCTTTCAATGGGGCACGTCAGATCAGTCGCTGCTGCTGCTACGTGGTTGTAGCTGCATAGAGTGAGAGAGCCGGTCGGTGTGTGCAACACATAAATCTCAATGAAACCACAGCGTGAGTGACAAGTATTACGGACTTGACGTTCTAAAAGTTGTTACTATTTTTTTTCAAATTAGTGAATGCAAATATATATTTATCACATTCACATAACTGAGCAATCGAAAGAATCTCTCGTCGTTTGAATTAAAGAATGTTTATATTATCTCGCGTGCAGTAGTATACAGTTGGCTTTCACATATATTCTTTAGCAAAATTAAGAAATTCTAATAAATAAAGATTACGTTTGTTCGTATCTAAATACTAAATAATGGCCATTTGCATAAGTAGAATGTATGTTACTTGATAAAATGCAAGCTATAACGCGCGTGTTATATAGGGAAAAAAAGGAAAATAACATTCAAAACTTGATGATATGCAAAGAGAATGAGTTTCGTATGTTAAAGTGTAGACAAGTATTCCCAAATGCTGGAATCCATCAAACTCATCCTAACTGTATATGTATATCCGAATTAATGTTATTCAACATCGAGAGCTAATGCGACGGCAATCTAGCGCGTTGATTTAGACACTTGACACTTGATATTTTCATCACCAACTGCGCAAGAATCATTAACAGATGGCCGTGCAAATAATTTAAGGTATCGTATTTCCATTCTGTCTGCTTCTGCCCTACCCAAATAGGAAGAGGAGAGACAGTGTCATATAGAACGAGAAAGAGACAATATATAGATATATTTTGTATAAATGTATATATGTAGTTGCGCAGGAGTGAGTAGAGTTCGGCGACATATTTTAAAGGGGATAGTACAGAGTTCTGTACGCGTAAAAAGCTGTATACGTACGATAAAATAACTTTTTGCTTATTCTTTAAATATACAGACGGGTTTCTTCTATATCATAAAAGATAATGATTCGGCTGATCTCACCGCTAAGTAAATACACTAAAACATTATTAAAACCACATCCATCTAAAAAAAAAGATTAAATTTCCCCATAGTTGATAGAATTATTATCTCTCATTGAAACCCCCTAGAAAATTACAAATATCACCGTCTAACGAATAACTATTAAGCGCAGTCCCCGACAATCAAAAGTCTCTCTCTCTCTCTCTCTCTTCCTCTCGGCATCGCGAGGCCTATCATCTAGCTCCTCTCTCTCCGCATCACTATGTCCTCCTTCCCAACTCTCTTTTCTCTTTCTCTCTCATACACACAGACACAGCATCTCTCTCCCTTCTCGTCGCAGCAGCAGCGACCATCCACTCCATCTCCTACAGGCTCCGAAAAGAGAATAATACCTTACGGCAGCTCGCCGCCGATTTCCGCCGTCGCGGCCGCCGCTCTCTCTCTCTCTTTCTCTCCTCGTGGTGGGGCCGGCGGCGGCAGCGGCTACGGCGGCTACAACGGCGGCAACGACGGCGGCGCATGCGCCCCCACCACTATATTCTCTCTCTACTATAGCTCCTCTCTCTCTCTCTCTCCCTCGCGTATGTGTATATGTGAGCGGGCGCGCGCGGTGTATACCCCCGGCGAGGCGAGTCGAGTCAGTTCAGTGCCATCCTCCCGGACAGACGGTGGTGCTCGCCCGTGTGTCGAGAGAGACGCAGGCGTGCGCGCGAGCGACGTGTTTTTCATTCGTATATCACTATACAATACTTAATATACACGCGGCTAAGTTACCGCCAACAGTTATATTATTATTATTATACTGAATCGCGAGTGTGTGACATGAGCAACCGAACGTCATCGGTTTGCTCGTTTATTACTATACGCTGATCGTCTTTCGACTTGATAGTTGATATACACTGATTGTCGAAATCGTGAGAAAAAAAAATTTTTGAACGAAAATTCTTCGTGATTGGAAGGAGTTCGTATAAAATATAAGTGACTTGTCTCTCGTTTGCCGTTGTTTCTATTGTGTGTTTGTGGTGTGATAAAAACGCAGAGAGAGACGAAGAGTACTGTGCTAAGGCAAAAGGTTAGAAGCAGTGATATATGTATATATATGTTTATCAGAATAGTGGCTTGTGCGATTTAAAGGAGAGGTGGTGTGTTACATATACGCTAGCGCGTGAGAGTGGAGTGCGCTTGGAAATGTTGCGTTTACAAGTGCACTCCCCTCGCGAGAGTTGGCGCAGAAAATAAAAAAGTGTCATTTCGGAGTTTTGGAGCACTGAGTCAGTGGTTCGGGCGACGGATACATGAGTTTTCCGAGTTTTTGCGAAATTTCGGATATATTTAGTGGGGGTCAGGTGGTTACGTAGGCAAGCTGCAAATTTACGGAATTATTAAATAAATGATGATTCGGATAGCTGGAAAGGCTATGCTGTATAACGACAGTCTATTCCGAGATGTGAAATATACGAATGTTTGACATTTTCCGAGAAAGAGCACTTATTTCGCGTTTAAAATAATCTCACGGTTCGAGCCTTATGGCGTGAATCATGCTATAAAAAAGCATAAAGAGGCTAACCGCAAGTGATATAAAAACGTGTTTCCAAGTAATTTATTGAAAGATAAAAATTTGAGTTCCAAAAAATGTAGGTGTTTGAGTAAATGGAGTCGAGTGACCTCATATCGGTTAATTTAATGAATATATTCAGAAAGGCAGGGACAGAGTGCATTACTCTTAAAAGCGTTTGGTGCTTTTTGCGCTAAAATTTTTAAACTTTTCACTTATGTTTCGTGAGAAAGATAAAATTAAACATCAATAATATTGACGCATAATGACATTGTAATTGATTTCTCAGGAGTAGGAACGAATTGGAGAATAAAAGTAAAATTTGTGTTATTTCTGTAAACACTGATCATAGTTGATGTTTATACAAGAATCCAATTCGTCAAGTTTCGAAGAGCACTTTCGGTCGGTTAATATCGCGGTGTATCCCATTTTTCAGTGACTCAGTATAAACACTGTTGGGAATAGTTCAACATTCTAGTTCTATCAAATGTATTACGTCATAGTAGATTTAGAGTGTATCAACTAAACAATTTTCTGATCTTATTCTTGTTCTTATATTAATCAACGACATTTTAACAACATCTGTCATACTTAATTCTCAAGTTTTAAATAGTGTGTTTTTGCAAAAGTTTTTATCATATAGCACTCCAAACTAGTTTTGCGTACTCTATAAACTGCTGTCGGTTGATAAGCTTAATACAATGTTTTACGCTTTTAAAAATAAAGTTTAAGTTGCAATAAGAAAGTTTATTGTAGAAAGTTTAAAAATTAATTGAATTTTTAACGGTAATAGCCACGAAATTACTCTCGTCGGCTAGTAAAGCAAATTTATGTTAAGACCTGCAGCATCGTTAAAAACTTGGTAAGGACCGAGTTTATGATGTTTTGTTAATAAATTAGAGTGGACGAAATGAAATAAGTCAAACTTTAAACAAATGATACGCATTTACGATAAAAAGTGCTGTGACAAGTGCGTGATAGAATTGTTTTCTTTTTCAAAAATAGCATGTCATGGCAATAATACAGGACTGCCAGCTTTTTATAAAATGACATTTATATGTCAACTACGTTGACTTAATCGTAATTCTACTTTTGAACCAAGACATTTCGAGAATTAATATATTTTGAAATAATAGAAACTCATAATTGTTTAAAAATCGTTTATTTTATCACTTGTGAAACATCTTTAACGTTTGGTTATTTAAAACGTTTAAATTTGCAAATGTATTTAAATAATAATATAAATGTTTATCGACATTCAAATAACAATTTTGAGTTATTCAATGCGTTAAAAATATAATACAGAGTTAACGATAGATAAAGTTGTATAAAACGGAATAATATGATTTTTAAACTTTTACAAATAACAATTTATGAGTAAAATATGAAATTATGGTTTTTATCGAAATTTTAAGTGAAATTTACTGTATGACAACCGACAGTTTTCTATAGTGGAGTGACGGCCTATCAAATATATGCATCGTGGAATCTAATATTATTTCAAAGAGGATATTATTATTTACGACTGTCATTCGATCAGATTTATGAAAAAATTATTTTCATCATTCGCGATAAAAATATCACCAAAAGTTTAAAGTTTGACACATACTGATTTCTATAAAGTGCAGTGACCTTTCGGATGGAAGTAAAAATATGCGTGAAAAAGTCTCAATCTATTTATGATATAATACCATATAAATTTGACAGCTTGAACGTAGCCAAGGGGGAAGTGTTTGCAGTTTAATAGTTAGACGAAAATATCGCATAAAAAGTGTAACAAATTCATTTTTTTGAAAAATTGAAAATTTTAAAAAATTCATTTGGAGTAATTTTAATATCGATCCGTTGAATCGTAACTTTGAATATTTTATAAGAATCACGTTAAATTAAGAAAAGTGGAAATCTATTTCAGTATTCGTGAATATTTCTACAAATTATTGTGTTTTTCTCATTTTTGACAATATAGATAAATATTAATGCTTATTCGCTTGACAAATATATACGCAATACAGTTTTAATGCTAACCTATATGTATTATGCTACAATCATATTTAATACATCTGTTAACGATATAATATTTATTAATACTCCTTGAATTTTTGTAAACGTCAATACTTACATTTCACACGATATATATACGAGCATATACCTTTGAACACAAAAACATGAGAAAAAAAAAGAATTCTATACAACTATACGAAAACATTTAAACTCGCATTCAACGCATTCAATTCCACTTTTGAAAGCAAGCACACACGTATATATACACACAATACCGGGAAATCGCAGGAAAACTACTCGGCGCGCGCGCGACCTATACTCCCAAAAACGAACAAATCGACTCACTGGCCCCGATATATTTCTCTCCTTGCAGATGCTGTGAGAGCTCAGCAGTGTGTCCGCGCGATTCTCTCTCTCTCTCCCCCCCGTCGTCTTCTTCTTCGTTTCCGACTCTCGCAAACAATATATATAAAACACGACGAGTCAACTCGAGGCAAGAGAGAGCCACAAGAAGCGCAAAAATGCATCGTCGGACTGTCGCGTCCGTGTGCCTTAGCCTGGCGGCGGCGCTGCTCCTGCTGACCCAGTGCGCCGACGCGGTTATGGAATGGAAGCATAGCGCCGTACTCGATAACAATTTCCTCGTGCTCTGGACACCAGGAGAGAACGACGTGACCTTCGAAGTCCAGGTGAAGACACCAGGATACGTTGGCTTTGGATTCACGCGTGACGATGGACGCGAGGGCGTCGACATGGTCATCGGATGGGTTGACAACAACGGCCAAGTTCATCTTCAGGTAAGAAAAAGCAAACAGCCTTCTTCTTCTTTTTTTTCCTTTTTTTTTATGTATGTATACGTGTTTTGGGGTGTAGACAAGAGAGGGAAGGGACAGAGTTTTTCCGGCATACGAGTTATAGTATAGTGTGCATCACACGCAGTGTCTGTTGTAGTAGCGGCGATTCGTCGCGCTGCCCTTTTGGCATACCGCAGTGCTGTTGCGTAAACTCTCGAGGATTTATGGCCCTTGCTTTCTTCTCCGCCGTCGTCTTTGGTAGTCCTATACGATTCGGATTTCCGTCGTCGTCGCTGTATAAGACGTGTTTGACACTCTCCCTCTCGCTGCGTGAGAAATTTTTAGGCAATCCAGCAGACTGACCTTAAAAACAGCCGTCTGGAAGTAGGTTTTTTCTCTCTCTCTCGCGCGTTAGAAAGCGCACAAGAGTGTTTTTCGACGTTGTATGTGTATCAAGATTTTGTGCTGGAAGGGCTTTAAAATTTATGATGCGGTAAATTCACTTTGCGAAAGTGGTAGCGAAGAGAGCGGGAAATGAAAAAGTGATTTATTATTTTAATAAAGTCCGGTAGGAACAGGAAAAGTCGATCGTGCTTTATGGCCAAGCGCGCGCGTGCAAACGCTCGAAGAAATATAAAATTGTTTCGGTATATACGCGCGTGTATCACGATCGAAGCAATCGAAGAGTATAGAGCTGTATATACGTGCGTTTCAGTTTTGTGTCCACGCGTTCTGTTCGGATTTGTGAAATGGGTAGGTTTATTTTTATTTGATCGCTCGCCTGCCCGAAAGCTTATTTACCAGTATGTGCGTACTGGAGAATTTGATACTTGCGCTGTATATATATATCTAGACTGTGAAAATATGAATGTAATTCGATATTATATGAGATTTTTATGAACCTTCGAAAACGCTTGCTGAAAAAAATTCATTCTTTTACGTTGTATATATACTATAAAATATATATACACTATATATACATGACAATGTAATCTTTAGAACAATTCGATGCCCCCGTGAACGCAAACACTGCTGTGAAAATATTGAAAATACGAAAATGTCAAAAGCGTTTGAAAAATACAGTATACACCAACGTGTCGACAGGCAGCGAGCGAAATATTTGTATAAAAAGTGTACCTCCGGTGTATATTCTTTTCATTGAAACCTTTTCTGCAAGAACGAAAAAAAATATTTATTTTAAAACAGTATATATCGAATATTGAAAAATCATTCAAATTAAATCTTCAGCCGTATGCACGCCCATCAATTTCACGAACTCAATCTAATCGTCCTACATCCGTTCTTAACCCCCTTCAACCCGGTGCTCCAATTTTCGGACCTATCCGAGGCTGACACATAAATTCAGTACCATCAGCTCGTCCGGTTGAAAGTACATACACACACACACTCACGAACTTACTATCCCCAAACACCCTCGACAGGGAAAAAAAATCCTCCTCAAGCGAAGACGCAGAGGGCGCAAGAAAATTATTATGTGGGTCAGAGCGCGGCGCACTCGAAAACACACATACACATACGTATAGTATATATATAGGCTATGCGCAGCCGCTCGTCAGTTCCGTCGCATAAATCACGCGCCCTACACTGGCTTTACATATATACATATATATCTATGTAGGCAAAAAGGCGTCAGGCCCGCGGGCGAAATTGCGGATCGATCGGTGGCGGCAGCAGCAGCAGCAGCAGCAACGCCAGTAGAGGCTTGAAAATCCAGAAGGAAGTTTTAAGGAGAAGAAGAAGGAGGAGGTTGTTTTAATTAATTACGGTGATTCGTATAGAGCCGCGGCTTAGAAAAAAGGTTCCAGGATATCGATTTTATCGGATTCGGGTATTCTTAAATTGAATACTTTGGTATAACAGAGGCGTCGGCGCCGCCGCGCTAAAATATCAGTTTACGATAGCCAAAGTTGGCCGTACATATAGTGCCGCAGAACGCGTATATAGGTAGATGTACAGGCGAGAACTCGGCGTGTAAGTGCACTTTGCCACTGGGAAATTCAATAGCCGGACGAATTTAGTGCGCAATTAACGTGAACTTTTCTCCCCGCTAGATTTATTGACAATAAGGTATAGAGAGTAACTGGATAATCGCTTGAAATATATGTCGCCCTCTATACGTTATAACGAAGAAGGAAAAAAAGCAAGTCCTAATATACACAGGGAGACTGACGGTCTAATCCCTCGTTACATTTTTAAACCCACATATTTCAAAAACAAATCTCCCCTCGCGCCCTCTTATCTCTCCCTTTGGCTACCACACTCCATTTCTCTCTCTCGTGGTTTCTAGTCAACATCGTGCTCTCTACCGCTGCATCCTCTCACTCTCTCTCTCTCCACGCGCGTGTACATCTCGAAGCCCTTTGCACAGGAGGTGGAGCGCTAATGATAGTCGTTGGAGCCCCCCCCTTCTTGCTCTGGCCGATAAGTAACGGGTGTCCCGTTTCGATCGGCCCGTCCGATAGTTATCAATCCGCCGGGACGCGCGCGCCCTGCCATTACCCGCCCGCCCCTGGGCCGGCTTCGGACAGACGCGCCACGACCTCCTTTCGACTCGACGTCGTTTCTTGTTTTTTGTTACCCCGATATATATATGGCTATATATATATATATATATATATATATATATAGGGCTAACCCTTTTGAACGGAGAAAGAGAGACGAGTGAGGTTTCTTTTTTTGGATGGTTGCGAGAAGAGAGGATGTTTGTCGTATACGTAGATGTATACCTCCCTCGGTGATTTTTCTGTCGAGGTTCGGTGGTGAAGAGAGAAAGAGAGACGAGGGCTCCTTTCGGAAGGACTTTATTACGTTATAAGTTGTCGATTTCTTTTTTTCTTTTTATTGCCAGGGCTCTTTCTGTTGGATTAATGGAGGTTTAATATCGAGAGTTTTCGAACAGAAGTTTCTTTGTGCGATTTTCAAAAAGTATTACTTTTGTAACGATAAAAAAGAGATTCATCTCTTACGTAGAACGGTTATACAGTAGACAATGGGAAAGTTAAATATAGATTATAATTTAAAGTATTATGAGAAAACCTCATCATGAGTGCGATATATCATGGCTTAATTATTAATTTAAAGCGTATTTTTTCACATAAGCATAATTATATACACGTATATTAATATTCATAATGCAGTGATTTTATCTCGCTCATTTTTACGCAATATATTCCCATATAAATCAAATATTCAATTCCGCCGCATTAGTTAAAAGACGACAGAATGAAAATTTTGCTCAAGTGGAACACTTGAGCCGTAAAAATTGTAAAAAAAAAAGAAAAAAAAATTAATAGCACTACACTGTGGTACGGGAACCGATAAATTTTAGCGTCTAGTTTTCAATACGACCTCTTTTATACGACTTTTTATACGAGCCTCCGCGGCTCGACGATTTAATTACACTCGTCTAATCCTGCGTAATTACACGTTCCGCGCGCGCCGCTCTCGAAAGTGTCCATAATAATCGCGCCTAGAAAAATGTGTATATATATATGTATGTCGTGTGGCTCCTACCTGTATGGGAAAGTTGAACGTTTTTTTTTAAGACATAAATAGACCAGAAAATATCGTATCAAATATACTGTTGCGGTCAGATCGTATGATGATAAGTCTGACGCGTCAATTCTGCCTTTCTCCTTAATTATGCAGAAGTGCGTTTAATGCATCATTGTAAGAGGATCAATAATTGTAAAACTTTCATAAATTTTTAATGATAATTACAATGTACATACTCGCGCAAACATTTTACAATAATAACTAATTCATGATTACACACGACGGCACTCATTATCCTATTTCTCTAATGTGCTTCATAAACAATTGAATGAACCACACGTCGCTTAATCATCGACGATCAACAATTTCAGCCCAAAAATCAAATCTTCCTCGTCGCCTACTAACATACATTTTTTTTTGCTACACAAAAGCCGCTCGTGTTATCCGGCACAAATCACGAAAAATCCACATACACAGACATCACGCATATATATACATCCCTCCCCTTCCATTTCACAGTATCAACAACGGAAAATCCACTGCCACCTCCTTCTTCCGCGGCGTGGCTGCGACTTCCTCGCGCCTCTCCCTGCATTTAATTACGCGTCGAGCTCTCTCTCTCTCGCCTAATAACGCCCCCCTGCAATTACGCTCCTCCGCTCGCGCGCGCGCGTTATAATAACAATAATAATCGCGCCGCTTGCAAAAAAATGCGTAAACGCCGAGGCTCGTACACACCCGAGGCTCTTTCTCTCTCTTCGCCGTATATATACTACTATATACTCCTTGGGAAAGTCGTCCTCGCGTCGTCGTCGCGGCACTGTACAGCCGTCGCCTCAGGCCCCGGGAATAATCATAAGGATATGACTCTCCACGAACGCACGCGTGTGTGTGTATCTATATATATATATACATATACATGTGTACAGCTATAAAGCAGACAGTGGAAAGACGATGAGGCGAGACGAAAGAAGAGCGAGCGAGTGAGTGTGCGCGGGGCAAACAGAATCCAGTAGGCAAGAAAACGCGCGCGTTTGCCGCGAGCGAGCTCATGGGTTTTGCGTCGCCGCACGCTGAGATTGCGATCGCGTATATAACGACTGGGGCGGGAAAAAAGGGAGGAGGTAGAGTGAGAGAGAGAGAGAGAGAGATCGCGACGTAAGAGTTGGATTCTCGGTAGGCGCGGTTGCCCGCGCGCTTTTTGCTCAAGCGTAGTGTATTGTATATAATGCGAGAGTGTGGGCACGGGGCAAAAATTGCGGTGTGAAGGCTGCGGTATAGCCGCGCGCCACAGCAGCAGCAGTGTGCAAGGTTTACGAGGTTTTCTGAATTTATGAATTGTTTGGCGTATTAAAAATCAGTGTTACACGTCGGGGGATATTATATACATAAGAACTTGCCGCTGCGCCGCGCGCGAGTGCAATATAAATCGGTTTATTCACTTTTGTTTATATAATCATGCGAGCTGCCGTAAAATATGCACATACTACTTTAACACTTCTGTTTAGCATTCTAGCACATCTCAATGCGTTGCTTAAAATACCATAAAACTTTTTCCTTCTCTCTCGCTCACGCCGCCAATGTAAATATCGCTCCAATTTCCGTGCGCTAGCGATACTCATTTTTCCAATTAACCGTACAGTCTTATATGTACGTAGGCGTTCTATTTGCGGCGCTATATATATCTTGTATATATCCGAATGCATAATTACTCGAATCGATTGCATTATTATATTGTACATAAAATACTTGCGGAGAGACAGACCAGCAGCGTGCGGTTCATTCAAGTGCAAAAAATCGTGCTCTCTTATTACGATCGGTGACTTGGCGAATTCTTTCGCACGCTATGCGTTGCTTAGACCAATCGTACGCGCACTCATTAATTAGTTCGTCAAGTTATACATCATATTATATACTATATAGATATTCCACCTGCGTATACGTCTACCGCATTTTAAAGAGACACATTTTCTGTTATATATATATATATATATATATATACGTACAAAAAGTATAATAAAACAATTAGGATTCGCGGGAACGAAGGCTTTGGCTTGTCGAGCCGTCACTTCTAGTACTTCAGCGATCGAGTCTCGCACGTTATACGCAGTACAAACAGCAGAGACCGCTGCGGCCATTAGAACGAATTCGCGAAAAATTAAATCGTCGGGGGTGAAGCTTTACAAGTCTCCCTTTCCCTCTCTCTTGCCGACTAATCCACTTAACCCCTCCCCCTCCCCCCTTGGCCTGTCCACCGGACTAAAACGCGTCCGCATCCGTTCTCGCCGCGTATATATATAGTCCCCCGCACATACATATACATGCTATATACCCTTGCGCAACTTAACGTTCGGCCATCGTATGTATAAACTTGCTACGTACACAGACACACACACATATATAGAGTGGCAGCAGCGAACGGGCGGACGTGCGCACAGAGTCTCTTTCATTAACAAAATTTCGCTTAAAAGCTGTTGTTTAATACATTTTACGACGGGCATTTACATTCACCCTCTCTCTACACACACACACAGACACGCGCACGGGTTGGAATACAAGTCCATCGTATACCTTTATATATATATACCAACCCTGCGTCGTTGTTATACTACCCACCCCACGACCGTTTCGTAAGCGGAAAAATCGCGCGCGCTTCTGCAATGTAAACTGCTGCGGAGCCGCAAAGCTCGCACACGCCGCGTAGTATTTTCCCAAGGAAGCGAGCATTTTTACGCTTGCACGTGTGTATAGATGTATGTATATATGTGAATGTGTCTGCGTATATCGGATTCCGGATTCGAGCGTTGCGAACTCGTTTGAGGGACTGGAATTCCAGAGGAGGTTAGAGGGAATAGGGAATTTCTCTCTCTCTCTTTCTCCGGTATATAGTGGACGCGTGAACGCAAGCGTCTTTTCTTTTTGTTGCGGGGAAGGGGAAAAGAGGAAGCACGACGGTAACGTGGACACTTGACGTTTTGATCTCGCGAAACGGTTGACCCTTGATTATGCGCATACGGATGCGGATTTCGTTGGCTTTTTCGCAACGCACTGATCTCGTTAGCATTTTCACCCTCTGGTTGGGCTGTGCTCGTGTCGCTTTCGCTTGGACATGTTTATTATGAAATTTATTTTATATATAAAGAACATTGTAGTGTATCCATATCTCGATTAATGTATTAAAGGTATTTCTTCGATAATACGATATTGTGTGTATAAGCAATAAAGTAAATTCGTTATAATTTTATTAAAATTCACTTTATTTTTATAATAAATTATTATTGACATCGGTGTATTCATTCAAACGTAATATTATAGTCCAATTCAAAGGGTATATTCTATAGCATATAATAGTTATTATATATTTGAAAGAAAAGTATATATAGGTACGAAAACCGAAATTCGAATTTTTCGACAGAGAGATTAAACCGTCGTCGCAATTGCGTTGATTAAAAAAAAATAGAGGATCGAAGGGGGAAAAATCCCTGGCGCGCCAATTTAATCTAAAAAATCGACGTATTTTCACATACGACGTTTAAAAAAAAGCGCGCCACCGCCGTAGCGCCGCTAGACCGGAATTTAAAAAAGATCACCGAACGATTGCGCTTCTCTCTCTCTCTCTCTCTCTCTACTCCCGCGGACTTTTGAATCCGGACGCACACGCACGCGGCGGCGCGTTAATCCCTTTCGACCGTCGAGTTAACACCGCGGCGCTCTCTCTTTTTTTTCCGCGCAAAATCAAACTATGCGGAGGCTCGAGCGAGCGAAAAAATCGCTGCAATGCCGCGCCGCCAATTTACTCCGTAAACAGTTAAGCTGCTCCGCGCGCGTACGTACGCTCACTCGTGGGAGGATTTGAGGGGGATTTTTTTGCAGAACTGCCGTGGGAGAGGGAGAATTCGTCCGATAAAATAAATAGTAGCGCGATCGCAGAGAGAGAGAGAGAGAGAGAGAGAGAGAGAGAGAGAAACGTTGGTGGTAGACGAGCTTTGACGGCCCCTCCCCTCAGTCTCGTTAAGGCGGCTTCCGTGTGCGTCTATATTAAATCTGCGTGCGAATAGCGAAAACGTGAACGAGAGAGAGAGTTTTATAGATGTTCTGTTTGCGCAGTCGACGCTTTTACCCCGCCGCATTCCTTTTTCTGACGTTCCGGTCAATATAAAGATTTGCAATTCATGCGTTTACCTTTTCAATCCGTTTACAGATATAGAACGAATTTATTACCCGTGACTATTAATTTTTATCGTTGAAGAAGATTGATCGTATTTTAAAGATTCACCGCGCATATATACATATACATATCCTATCAAAAGAAGATTCTTAACTCTCTTACACAATTTCTCTCTAATTCGATTCGTTACATTACACCGTAGTGGCAGCGCCGATTCCCGGGTATTCAACACGAGCGAGCGAGACAATGAAGGAAAAAGTGAAATACGCGACAACAGGGCTGGCTTTATCCACGCGTATATGTATATACATATATATAGACACAGAGAGATCCGTGCGTTCTTTTATCGCCATTGTGCTCGAGCGCAGAGCTCGACACAGATACTACAGCTCGCATCGTGTGGCCCGTCGTCGTCACGTCGAACGAGATGCGAAATGGAAATTTTATTCGGCACAGTGTGCAGAGTGCGCTGAGCACTTTCGCCTATACCACCGCACCGTAGTTTTATTTATCGGTGCGTGTATAGCACATAGCCACACGTGTAGGTATACAAAGACGCGTTGAGTCAATTTGTGATGGTGCGCGTAGGCTTAATTGATTTGGAATTTCGCGCGGGAGTTTCTTTCGGTGCAAGTTGATGAAAGAACTTTTTTTTATTTGTAAATGCGTTGTTAGTGGAAGAAAAACTATATCCAATGTAATTCTCTCTATAAAACATCGTACGTCTGGGTATAGGGAAGACAATAAAAAAAGCTCTCAGACATTTAAAGACGTAGCCGTGTATATAAAAAGAAACAAAGGGACGTTATAGACGCGACGAATTGTATACGTAGCTCGATCCCTCACAAAAAAAATTGACAAGCCGTCGCGCGCGGCTGCGCACGAAATCGCGGAAATTGAGAGTGGAGCCGCGAACAGTCATACAATCGCGTTTTCCATTTGCCCGATTAGGACGACGCAGCGCCGCGTATACTTTTCTTGTTTACTCCGATTGAAAAGAGCGAGCGAGCAAGAGGGAGAGAGAGTCAACTTGTCCCGTCGGCTTTTATATTCTAGCGACGAGTTTCGCTACTTTAACGGTGCGGGTTATTATCGCGTTTATTATGTGACGCCGCTGCTCACGCTTTACTGCGTGAGCTGCGCCGCCGGCTGTGAGGTTCTTATCCGTTTAGCCAAGCTGCCGTTATTGAGAAACTGGTCTCCTTTCCTCTTTTTACTCTTTAAAAACCATAATCACCTAACTTATATACATTACGATTTTTCTAATTGTGCTATTTTCATTTTTCTGTTCCAGGTGAGTCATTGCAGCGATCAATTATTTATCCAATCCCTTCGTTAGCGCTAGCCTATATATGATATACACGTAAGTCAAATCACGAGAACCATCTACAACATTAACATTCCCACGTCATGGCGATGATCGCGCCTCGTCGTTAAAACCAACAGCGAAGCGAGAAATCGATCATTGCCGATATTTTTAACCCCTCGCATCCCCCTAATTACCCGTACTAATAAGCGTTCCATCTTGTGTCCATATATATATGTACATAAGTACGCGTATATCGACACGCGGGAACGACGGACAAATTGAAAGGACTCGCTTAATCTCCGCAAATTGACAGAACACATCCCGCGCGTGCAACCTAATGGGTGAAAAAAGGGGAACGCGCGTACCAAAAAAAAGCGAACGAACACACCACTGCGGCGATGAAAAATGGAAGGACAAACAAGAGCGGACGCTTGATCGCGTATATAGCATCCACCCACGGGGCTATTCCTCTCCCTCTCTCGTTAGTCTTTCCTCTCGCTCGTTCACGTATATGCTAATGCTGCTGTTGCCCTTCATATATGTATACACACTCGCGGCATTTATTTATACGAGCGCGCGTGTCGCGGTTACACGAGTCCGCAGGCGTGTAAGCTTAAAGAGCGCACGCGCATGTATGTGTGTATATACACGGTTAGAGACTGACTTATATCGTCATGTCTCGCGTGGCGCTCCTCGAATGAGAAAAATAACGCGTCGGCGATATTGTTCGGGAATGGATTTTTGGAGCCCGCATGTTTGCGTGTACCGGACACGTGTCTATGGTAATTTTATGCGAGAGACCGCCGCGTCGACGTGGTTAATGCCTTTCCTATGTTAATTGTTGTTGAACTCGCGCCTGTGTTGACCATGCGCTGACACTTTTTTTGCGCCCGCGAGCCGTTTGTCGTATTACTTATTATCATTATCATCGTTATTATTATTATTATTATTATTGGGAAGTAATTTTCGTGTGGTCCGAGACGATGACGCGGAGTCCCACGTGAGTGTACGCGAGGATAGAGCCATTATTCGAATTAATTTACTGTTATAATGGCGCATTTAGGTTCTGCGCAGTCGTAAATTGGCCGGCCCGTTCGGTAGACATGGCTTCATCGACCGACGACAAGTATTTATCCGATGGGTAATTTTTATTATAATAGCTAGGACCAATATTTAAATTGACCATTTATTTTTTTTCGTGAGAGAGAGAGAGAGAAAGAGAATGAGTAACGGTGCCGCACGGATGTGTCTTTCATTATCGATCAATTTATAATGCCGAATAATAAACTTGTTTCTTGCCGTGTAACAGAAAAAAAAGAAACTTAACATATTATACGTATATAAATATAATAATGGGATAAAAATAAAGTTCTTTGCCTGAAGATTTCGAGATTTCTCATTAAAGCGTCGTCGACGTCAGCGTGTCTTGGAATTACTGACAATCGCGCAATTGCTCGCTCTCTCTCTCTCTTGGTATATACCAACTCGCGAGGCCGTCTTGCGGGTTCCCGCCATTTCCGCCGTGCTTTCTTGCACTCGCGCCTTCCTGTCATCAGCGCGAACGCGAGGAAATTAAGAATTAGCGCGCATTGTAATCGATGGAGGAAAATATCACGAGCGCAATTTGCGGAGGAAACGTTCTTGTTGCGCGCGCTCGCCCAAATTATTGTCATTAGCGGTGACAGTAGCCCAGAGCTTCAATGTGTGTGCGTGTCGTTGCGCTTGTTTATTTTTATGAGAATAATTGGGCCCTGCTGATGAATCTCTCTTTCTCTTGGTAGAAACAATTGGATCGGGAAATTGTTTGTCGTTGTTGCGGGTTCGTTGGTTAGCCGCTCAATAGGCTTCGAGCTATTAGTACCAAAAAAAGAATGTTGTTATTTTTACGAAGGAATCAGCGAGCGCAGAAGCAACGTCGGATATATAGAGTTACTCACTTCCGTTGCTAAAAGTATAAAGGAGAAAATTAATTTATCCCCTTGTCGCTCGGGGGAAATTTAGAAATTAGTCTCGCCAGTATCACCGCGCGAAATACGCAACTCATTTGGCGCTCGGACTCATTATCGCTTTGTCTTCGACTGGGCAAAAACGTCGCACCGCAATTGAATCCTTCTATATATCTCTCTTCACAAAGGAAGCTCTGCGAGCTACGGAGCAAAAAAAAGCGTGCGCCAATCAACGCACTTTTTCCATTCTCGACGACACTGTATATATATATATATACATATACACACATACCAGTAGTAGCGAGGCCAAAATCGTTGTTTAAGTTGTCATCTCCCGCATAGCAGCCTGTCGCCTTCGTCACGGATGATTCGTTTCTCAGTCGAGTCCCTGGAAATCGTTCCGCTCTCTCGTCTCGCTCGACAAGCCCTATAGCAAGAAACAAGAGAAAGAGAGCGAGGGAGTGAAAATCACAGGGTGTGTTTTTCGTTTTTCTTCTCTCTCTCTCTTTCTTGCTTTTTCCTAGCGTAGTTTTATCGTGTATAAGAAAAGGCCGCAGAGCTACAGGCTTGACTTTGCGCAGCCGCAAAAACAAACAGAGCACGCTCCGCGCGCCGAGGGGGAAGATTAAAAGGGACGAAATGTCTCTTCCAAGACGCTCGGCGTGCTTTTTTGTCGCGACTAGAGAAAGAGAGAGAGGAGCACGCCGGATTTTATGGGGGTTAACTGAGAAGATTAAGGGATATTCGTTGCTAATAGATACGGTAGGCTTGTGGTTATATCGCCGGGGAAAATATAATAGCGACGAGAGCGATGGAAAAAATGTCAGATCCAGGAAGAGCTGCTGCCATTTCGCGAAAAGCCGCTATCAAAGGATACTACACACACACATACACAACTCGATGTTGTGTAACTGCGCGCGATTGAACCTGGTATTACATACACGTTAATCAATGGATCCTTCATTTTTTAACAATAATAATAATCGGCCTTTCATTTACACCATCTGAAATATCGAAATAATATTATTATATTCACAGACGGATTCGAACAGTAACTCGCGCTTGACAACTTTGACATTTGTATAATGTAATCAAGCGTATGCGCCCTTTTGACCAGCACCACCCCCTTCTCGTTTCATTACCCAAAAAGCCGCAACGTGCAATCATCATCAAAACGATTTTCCAGCCGGACGACAATCCTCCGTACAGGCCCGCATCCACAATATATATAAATCATAAAGAACGCGTTAGTGGCAGCCGCAACAAACCTATACATATACACAGACACACGTATATATCGTGCATTTGATTGCACTCCTCATCGATCAGAGAACACGCAGCGCTCATCCAAAATCGAAAAACCAGTCCCGAACAGGTGACGAGCAGCAGCAGCACTGCAACGACAAAACGCGTAACTGGAAAAAAACGAGGGTTGAAGGAGCTACAAGAGAGAGAGAGAGAGAGAGAGAGTAGGGAACTATATAGTATATAGCGACGTCAAAGGAAAAGTAGCCGCCGAGTTGATGGATCGCGCGCCTCACCGCGTGAAGCTCACGCGTGCGCGTTATATGCGTGCGTATATACATATATATATATATATATGTGTGTGTGTGCATGCGGGCTTACGCGTTATATGCGCAGATGGCCGCACGTTGATAGTGTCAAAACTCGGCCGCGGGGCGTGAACGACTGCTCTGTTGGGACGCGCGTGCATACGTGCGTGTGTTATGTAGACTCTCTGATGTTTTTCGATTTATTTATTTCGGCTTTTTTTCATTCACGTGTATGTAGTGCAGGAAAAGGGTTGCTTTTTGAGATTGCGTGGTGTTGTTGTTAGTGGAATGTAGTTTGGGGCTGAGCGGTTTGTCAATTTCAACGGATTTGGGCTTTTAAAGAGTAAAGCGGTAGACGAATTTTCATCGAACATACGGGATAACATGTAGAAAAATAACGTGAAGATTCGAAAAAATATGTGATTTAATATAATTTCTGCTATTGTTTTAGATATTCGTATAAGATATGCAAAAATTAAAGATAACCATCCGACAAAACGGAACACAGTCCAAAAAAGGGCTTTATACATGTCTCATCCGGCAACGAGTACGCTCCAAAATATAAATCTTTAATCTCGCGGCGCATCTCTGACCGAGCAATCTTATACCTTTTTCGCGGTCTCGATCTGCCCAAGAGAAAGAGAGAGGGAGAGAGATGTACGAGGACCCGCATGCATATAAACATGGGCGACTTTTCGCGCGTGGCTCTTTATTATCGCACGGTAGATTTTGGCTTAAGATGTAACTTCGATTTTTGTCCAGCTGCAGGAGAGAGAAAAAGAGAGAGAGACACATGGAGGCGAGTTTTTTGAAGGGAGACGAGAGGTCGAGAAAATTAATATTGCTGTCGGATTTTTGCAAAAAGTGATAACTTATTGTCACAGGTTGAGAATAAGCGCGACGAAAGGATGTGCAGTTTGTGGCTAACGTCTGAGTTTGTTTAGATTAAGATCTTTGTCGGCAAATTTCCGAGCGAATTAAATGAAGTATAGTATACATAATTTCTAAAGATAAGAGTATAAGAAAGAATAAGTTATTTTATTGTTCGAGTTATTAGAAATTATGCTTAGAAATTAGTGCTAAAATTGCATTGGAGATACGTGATTGAAGAATGAAACAGAATGTATCTGACCATCGGAAGCGTATGTACAGTTAGACCATCTGCCGACAGATGGCAGCATCTACTTACCGAATTTCGTCGCCCGAAGGATGCTACATCCGAGCTACTACATTTCAATTTATTCTCGAACACAGGCATCTAGTATTATTTAGATGATAAATATTAAAAGTACCTCTACAGTCTAATTTATTCTAAAACAACGATATAAACTTCGAAAAACAAACGTGTAAAAAAAAATGATATATAAACCAACCACCACCACCATCACACGCCGATCAATAATAAAATAATTCCCATACATCCTCATCGTCGCATCCGCTTGTTGGGTCTCGAGCAAAAATTGCCAAAACGACATTGATTGATCGCGCAATCAATTAACCCCGTGTTATATCCCCACGCGACTATATCCCTCTCCACACACGCTCGCGCGCGCAACGAGAGCGTATACACGATAATAGAAAGGTCTCCGGAACTGCTGCGCGAGCTCCATTTACTCACACATGGGGCTTCCTATACATAGACTCATTCCGCTGTGACCTCGCAATTATATACGCGCGAATTCCGCGCGCATTAGCGCGTACATATATATGTATACGCCTATAGTCGTATACCCCAAAAGACGCTATCTCTGTATATATTCCCCGTCCGCGTGGTTGTACTACTGTGTGTATATATATATAGAGAGAGAGAGGCAAACTCAAAGCGACCGATAATTTCAGAGTGACGTTATAACGCGGTTCGCGTAATTAGACGGGATTAGTTATCTCTGTTTCTCTCTCTCTCTCTCTCTCTCTCTCTTGCGCGCAGTGTATTGCGCGATGGATATCGCCCAGCGTGGAACGCGCGTGTGACGGGATTCACGCGGGTGAGAGAGTTGGTAGGTACTCCGCGAGGGACAAGTGAGAGAGAGCGATACGTTTGTGGAGTTGCGGAGAGTTTAATCGTTATGAAATTACGTGTGTTAGGTGCGGTAATTTATTTATTTGATGATGATTCACGTGTAAGGAATGCCCGAGATTTGTTTGTGTATTATGTATATCTTATAACTCGAGATAGAATTCGTTTATCAATCAACGTATGTCATAATTTACCAATTGTTAATGTATTAATAATTAAAGTATGATCTGGTATATAAGAAATTTAACAATGCGCATTGGTATATAATATATAGTGAAATAATTCGCAACGTGAAAATACACTCGAACGAACGAAATGAAGTAAACGCGAGTTCAGCTTTTTGCAACGATAATTCAGTTAGGTCGACCTTATCGATTCATCACTCGACCGTGCCGTGGAAATAAAACAAACGCGATAAAAAGCAACAAGCCCACGCGGATCACATAATACATTCATACAAGCCTCGCTCTCTCGTCGTCGTCGTCCTCACTCGCAAGAGAGAGAGAAAAACACGGAGAGCGACAAACCGGCACATATATACACACGCGTTGTGATGGTTCTCCTCTCCTCTCTCTCTCTCTGTGTACGTACAAAGCGCGAATTTGCACGGGCAACAAGTCGCTCGCTCGCTTGCTTGCTTGCTCGCTCTCGGCCAATAAACAATCTGTAGGAACGCGCGCGCGACATCGGCTCTGGAAAGGTTTCTCTCCTCCTCTTCTTCTTCTTCTTCTTCTTCTTCTCGTTCTCTTCGTGTGACCGACATGCGGGCACTCTTACGGATTCTCCCGTGTGTGTGCGCGCGCGGCATGAGCGAGGTATTTAAAGTGCCTCTTCGCGGTGAGCCGTTTCTCGGTGTCGCGAGGTGAGCGTATGTATATATATGTGTGTCGTAGTACTCTTTCGAAGAGAGAGAGAGAGAGAGAGAGAGAGAAAGAGGCTGTGAGAGAGCGACGCGCGATGTGTGCGGCGATAGCGTGGGATTATTCGTTTATTTTTGGACGTAGCCCGTTCCGAGATTCTGCGTTGCGCTGCAAGGGAGTAGTTATATAGTATGTAGGTGGACGAGAGACGAGCGTGCGATTGATGTGGCGAATCCGCGCTAATGCAAATAAAAGCCTTTAGCCGAGCGGCGACGTTGAGCTTGGTTCTTGGTCATGTTTCCTGCTTCGTATGTGGAACTCTTTTAATCTTATTACTATTTTATCTTTATTTTATGTTTATTGTGATGCTTAATTTATTAGTACATATTACTGTAAACGAATAAAATTATATTTATAGGCTATAATTTAAAATAAAGGGGTAAATTACGCTCTCATCATTCGCATTTCTCTCGAGCACAACATCAGCTTAACTTTTCTCAGAGAGTATAATCACGCGACACAACACAGATTCTAGAGGGTATCATTGCACTTAGTCTCTCTTTCTCTCTCACATATAAGCAACCTGTTGGCGCGAAACAGGAAGTCCCGAAATTCCTCATCTCCATCAATTTCCCCATATAATATTCTCCCCTCTGTTATATTCTCACTCCTCCCATACACGCCCGTACACACACACACACTGGCCAAAATTTCGGGGACCCTCTGCGCGCGAAACCCTTTCTTCTTCCCATCCCTCCGAGTTGCATGCACACGCGCTCAGGGACTGGACACGACAGGAAATCTCACGCGGGCAACCGCACATACACGCATACATGCACACACGCACACGTGACGGTATATTCTCTCACGAGTGTCTCGCGTTCTCTCCTTCTCCTCCTCTGCGTCTGTCGTATGGTAATTTCATATTTTTACGTAATGCTCATCTCTCTCTTATTCTTGCACGCGTACGTCGATCATTTTTTTCGCGCGGCGTGTATACCCATGTATAATACTATACGCGAGAGCGCAGGCAGCGTGTAATTAAAGCGACGCTCGTCGTGGACGTTTTTTACGGGCAAGTTGAGGGAGGTTTGAACGTTCGTTTTTGGAAGTAAGACGTATTGGGTGTTAATTATCGTTGGATGTATACGATGTGTACGTTTATATATATATGCGCGCGAGCGGAACGACGTTTGCCCGGGTGAATTGAGACGACGACGACGAGAGATGGGGAGTGTATATTGCCGGCGGTGGCTCGAGTTACTTAATCTCAACGGGGTAACTTTATATTATAAAGGAGAAGTTATATAGTTTGCTGAAATTTTTAGCGGGCGATTTTTTTTCTTCTCCGTTTTTTTCACCGTACAGCGACAGCCAAACGTTCTTATATTATGAGAGATTATATGTATGCATATGTGAAAAGACCAAGTACCGTGGATTTTCCTAAAATTTAATTGGACAAATTGATCGTAAAAAGTGCAATTAGAACGCGAGGATCTACTGTAGCAGCATTCAAAGGATTAAAGTATAGCTGCCGACGAGGTTTTAACGAGAGTTAGAACGCAGTTTTTTGCCACTTTTTTCTATATATACAGGACAATCTATTTCTTGCACTCTCTCTATATCACGTACATTTAGCAAAATTTAATTTCTTCGTTCACGTGTGTGTGTGTGTCTCGCTCATTAGAACGAATCCACTTCTCTTTGTACGATTTCGCAAAGTTTAAAATCATTATCCCATCTCTCTTGGGAATTGGAAGAGAGAATTGAACTATAGATATAATACCCGCTATCATATCCTATAAGCGCGTTCGTCAGCACTCGCCTGCACAAACACATAGAAGCGATAAAAAGTCCGTTCGGCGATAGTCTCGAAACTTTCCGATAGATTAGATTTTCCCCCCTCCGTATATAGTTCGCTAATGTTCTATCTCTCGAAATTCTCAACAGTTCCACGCGGGCGCGAGCGAATTTCCGCGCCCATAACCCGACTTGGCGCTCGTAACAAGCGCCGGTGTAAAGTCGTCGTCGTCGTCGTCGACGCCGAGTCAGCATTACTCGACTGGATTTCAACTACCATTCTCTCTCTCTCTCTCTTTCGCTAGGGAGTGGGAGATCCTAACCTTGCTTAACTTGCCGCCCATACCTATCGAGCACTGCGGTCCCTTCTCTCTCTCTCACTCACTCCATTTCCTTCATTTGCTCCTAATCGCGTTAGCATGATTCTTTTATCTCCGCCGTCGCGCAAGCTCCTATTAAAGCCGTTCCTTTATCAGTCCATCTTTTCATTATCCTGCTGCGCAGCTTTCCTCGTCCCTCAGCGCACGCTAGTGCTTCAATTTTCTTTGAATATTGTGAAATATACCTTCCTCTACTCTTCTTTTTCTCCCCTCTTTCTTTCTCTTTTCGTATATATATGTATACTTTTTCAAGAAGCGCCTCGTATATGAGCCACACGGCCGCGTCTATACTTTATTTATTTTCTTAGCGGTTCGAGATCGATATGGAGCTGCTCCAGTTTTAAAGGGGAAGATTTTTATTAAAGGAGCAATATGTGTACATACGATATGTGCACACCACGGCAGCTACCCATCGACTAAAAATAATACGTTGTACACAGAATTACAAAGAACGGGTCAGTGTTTTATACGATGCCGCGTTTATTAATAAAACACCCTGTTCAGCCGCCACGTTCGCTGCATGAATGAAAAATCTTATTGATTTTAAAGTATGACGTAATAAAAATGACTTCATTAACTTTTTCCCTATATATATATTGCGCTTGTATACCGCAATGCAAAGAAACGAAATTACCGCAGGAGCCGCGTTGCCGCTATAAATCACATACCCACACATCCCATCAAAACAATTACTTTTTGCGCGCAGCACACTGCACACATTCTCCTACTTAGTCACGAAAGGCTCAACAAGAGCAACAGCCGCCCTTCGACCGTCGTATTTCGGTCCGAGCCGTAACAAAGTAATACTCGTCTGCCTCGCACGGATTACCTTCTTTTTCCTTACTTACTCCCTCTATACAAACTCGAGACACGTGAGAGGAGACTGGTATATATATACCTTAAAATTGGCCGTCGTCGTCGTCGTCCTCTCGATTACACCTTTTCCCTTGCAAAAAAAGACCTCAGTACGGCCTAATTGTTCGCCTCCAGCGGGTAGCCGTATGGAAATTTCAAATTTTTAGCGGTTTCCTCTCGTGGAGACACAAAAAAGGAGGAGACGCCGACGAAGTAGACGACGACGACTTCTCCACCTCGATCGCCTTGTGCTCCGAGAGAGAGAGAGAGAGAGCAAGAAGGACAGAGAAGGAGAGAGCGTGGCATTACCACGGCACGTTGCCTCCAGGGTATATAAGTGCCTCTCTTTCTCTCTCCCTGCGCGCGCGCTGTCTTTTTCTTCATCGTCCCGGCGCTGTGCGCGCGCGTTCGGCTTTTTATTCCTCCCCGAGCGTCTTCCTCATTTTCTCCTCTCTCTCTCTTTCTCTCTACGTCTCTCATTCTTCGCGTTTTCTTGCGCTGCATGCGCGGCAAATTTGGATTTTTTTGGATTCTAGGCTCGCGCGCGGCCGTGTGTCCTCGTTTTGTTTTGTTTTGTTTGTATATGAGCATGAGGACGCAGGTAGCAAGGAAAAAGCGGTTAATTTGCTCTTGATGAATTTTAGTTGATTCCGGGTGAACGATAAAGAGCAACGAAAAAGTACCATGGCAAAGTTATGCACGTGGGTATATTTATTTTTATTAATTTTCTTCATATAACTCTGTACCACGTGCGCCATAGAGTGTATTTACCGTCGAACGTATAACAGAACTGTATTATTACGCACGTTCAGCGCGAGTGAACCCGTTGAAACAACGGAAAACTCCCATCGATCATCAGAGCCACTTAAACCCGCCTGGCCGATCAAGTGTGACACGTGTAACTGACAAATTTTTCCCCGAATGAAAAACGACTCTGTTTTTCCCCCTTTCTTCCCCCTTCCCTTACTTATTTTTGCGAAATCATCATTGCTCCGAAGCACAGCATATATACTTTCCCCCCCTGAATTTTCCTCGCGCCTTCTGCCCTTACGCCTTTTCCCCTTTCGCTTTCTTCTTGTTTTTCGAGGCGATCGATGAAGCAGAGCAACACGCGCGTGCTGCTCGATTAAAAAAAAGAAGTACGCGCTGGCTCACCCTCCCTTCCTATATACAAAGAGAAGAAGACGACGACGACGCAGCCGCTGTCCCGTTCGCGATCGTTGACGAGTAAGAGCTCGGGACCACCGTCGTCGTCTTTGTACGATAAATTTCGGACTCTTGCCCGCTTGTACTTTCTCCTCCTTCTCCTCTTCCTCTCGTATACGTACTCATTACCGTTTATTATTTCTTCGCGTCTTTCTTTCTCTCTCTCTCTCTCTCTCTCTCGCTTTCTTGTCTTACGCTTCGATCTTGCATTATGTTTTATTATCGCTATTTATCTTCGATATCTTTGAGTGCATTTTTATCGTTCTTCTCGATTGCCATCCCCCTTTTCCCTTATTGAGATTAATTATTATTAATCATAAGGTTCCCGGAAATTCAGTCATAATGAAAAATCATAAAAATTTATGTATTATTATTATTATACCCTTCCACATATACACATACACACATACTCTGGCGAAACTCGAGCTTCTCCATTACACTATTGCTCCCTTAATTCTTCCACTGGTATCTTTCGCTCTTTCTCTTTCTCTCTCACGTGCACTTATGTACACTCCTCCTGCAACGTTTCATTCAACAAATCGGCACGACCTATCTGCCACACACCGCGCGTGCGCGCTCTCAAGCGCTTCGAGCACGAAATAAACAAATTCCCCTCGTCGAGAGTCGCTGCTGTTGCTGCTTCTGCTGCTGCTCTCGGGATCAGCTCATCAAGATTTGAGGGAGTAGTATAGCAGCGGCAGCAAAGAGAGAGAGAGAGAGAGAGAACCGGCTACCTTACGCGAGGTCGTCCCCCCTTGCATAAAAGAGCTGCTGCTGCAGCGGCACGTTTTTGCCACCGCGCACATGCCACTCGCTCTCGCTCGCTCGTCGTCGTCTTCGTCGTCGTCGTCGTCGTCGTGCTCCCTCGCCCGCTCTCTTTTTCTTGGGAGCAAGAGGAGGAGAGAGAGAGTGATTTCGAGTGGCACGAAGGAGGAGACGCGCGCGTGCGCCAGCGAGCGAGCTTCATTTCGCGAGATTCATGATTGCGATTCCGGTCTCTCGTTCTCTCTCTCTCTCTCTCTCTTCTTTTCTCTTATGCACAACGTGGTTGGAAGAGAGCAAGAGAGAGAGAGAGAGCGCAAGAGATAATAGACGGAGATAGCATGATTTATCGCGTGGAATTCGCGCCAAAGACAAATAGCGCGCTGTGTCGTGTGGGTTTGTCTTTAAGATTTTTATTTAAGGATAGCCGTGGCCAGTTTGCTCGCTTGATAAATAAGCACGCAGGGCAGTCCTCTTAACCTTTCACGGATGATATTATATGCTTTAAAGTAAACGGCACCGATGCACACGTTTAATTGTTCGAAAGTGCTTATTAGAGAAAGTTATATATATTATATACGTTTGGACGCGCATAAATCACTGCATCGTGTATCAAAAACGGTATAATTGTTAATACCGAGGTAACACGTATCCAATTACCAAATACATCCGATCCTCTCCAGATATCACGAAGGGTATCGGCAATCGCCACCACTACTGGCATAACTCGCAATTACACCGCACTTTTTGTTTTTTTATTCTCCTTCCCTCTACATATACTCTGCACACTCGTCCAAAAAGCAGCGCCGAGTGTGATGCACACACCACCGCGCCCGGTATATGTACGAAAATTTAATTAAACCCACCCGAGCCATTACATACATCATAAGTCCGGTCCATATTTCACCAATGGCTCTTGCACTTTTTTCTCTCTCTCTCTCTCTCTCTCTTTCTCTCCCAAAAAAAACACACATATATATGAGTGAGAGAAAGAACGAGGGTATAAAAAGAAGTGTCATATCGCCAGTGGAATCTACCTCCCCCTCTCAATCCTCTATAAGGCTGCGCGTACGACCTACGTTGTATATATATATATTTCTGCTACAGCTGTTACCCTTCCACGCTATATACCGCCTGCATCTTTCGCCATAAGTTTTTGCTTTATATGGTAGCGTATATATACGCGTGTGCTACACTTTCGCGGTGCCCTTCCGCCCGCGCGCAGTAGTAATCTTTTTTTTTCGAGAGAGAAGGACTTTTATGCACGCGAGTGCTAGACGCTTTTTTGCGGTTCGCCATATACTGCCGCGGGGATGAAAGTGATTTTTGGAGCTCCGGGAATTTGTTGGGCCGGGTGTCGCGAGCAAATTGGAGGAGCTGTTTCTCGGGATTAACGATGAGTGATGATGATGCTGGTGCTGGTTATGGTGGTGTGTGTATATATATATATATATGCGTGTGCGTTTATAGGTTATTTAAATCGTGCTGTGTATATATTTTGAAACATCTCAATTATGATATTTTTGAGTTAAAATTTGGGTATTCAAATGTATGTATGTATTCAAAACTGCTGGTCATTTATCTTAACCAGCATCGATGGATCTCCAAAACGAAAAAGAATATATCTCGTCGGTGTAAGATAATCAGTTAGCGGAATAGCTGAATGTGTGTGTGTATATATATAGTATACGTATATATATCGCCAATGCAGGTATCGTCGTGTGTCCCACCTCTGCCGTAACAATTATTCCTTTCGTTCTTCAAAACAATAGGATCGCCCCCGCATACCAGCGCTTCTAGTCTCTCTTTCTGCGCAAAAAAAGCGCCAGAAAAGTCAGTCAACATGGGTAGCTACCTTCGTTTTTATTTTTCTGCACGCCGCAAAGGGCAGAGTCGTATATTTTTGCCCTACCTCTATACTCTCCAACGAGAGCGAGAGCGTGGAACGGGCCTCGGGTAAAAAGGGGAGCACGAAGAGAGAGAGAGAGAGAGAGAGAGAGAGAGAGAGAGAGAGACAGAAAGAGAGGAGGCGGAGGAGGAAGAAGAAGAAGAGAAGAAGACCAGGGGCGAGAAACTAGTTATGGTAATGAGGAGATGCAATGATAGCTCCGGCTTTTGCTCTCTCTCTCTCTTTTCCTCTGCGCCTCGGCAATGATCTTCGCGGCCTTCTCTACTTCTTTTTCTCTCTTCCTCCCTCTTCCCCTCCCCCTTCCTCCCATCATCCTCCCTTTATTCCCCGCCTTATTTTCTCGCTAGTCCGTGAGTTTTTTGTTTATTGAAAACGATCAGCCGCGCGTCGTGAATTTCCGAACGATTCAATTTTCTCGGTGAATTTTCTCTCCCGAGTACCTACGTCTCGCTGAATTATGCAGCTGCGTGCGCGCCGCTCTGTATTCTGGAATTTTTCAAAATTCCGCTTTTTCCCGTCGTCTTATACATATATATCCCCTTATACATATATAGATTAGCCAGCCAGCTACGTATATATATACCGTCACGCTGTGGAGAGAATTTAATGTATGATAATAAGGTTATGGGCATCATTAAACGCTTGACAGTATAGGGATTAATCATCGTTCTTGCAATATCATCTTTGACGTGGTAGATAGAAAGGGGGAAAGAGAAGAGGGAGATTATAAGATAATATACCGCGGCTACGGGAGAGGGTTAAAGAAGACACGCGGCGCGTCGAGAGGTGCGTATATAAGTAAATTGTGCCTCGGCTATATATCTATATATATATGCAAGACGCGAAAGATATTCCACGTATCATACGTACAATTCATTTACATGAAGCTTCGTATACACTACCCATGGTATAAACTCTTTCTCTTACCCGCGATCTTATTGTTTCATTAAACGCGGTGCACTTATATATTATATACACCCGAGCGTGTAATTGCCAGTCTATAGATGTTATACTATACATACCATAATAAATAAACAAACTCAAAGCAAAGCATCAATGAATAAACAATACTAATACAAAACTACTCAATACTTTTTCTTTTAAAACTTTAAAAATACTTCTTTTTACACACACACATATCCGCCTCTACACTTCCTCCTAATCAACTTTCTGTCTCTCTCTTGTGGCACGCTCCATAAAATTCAGAGTGTACACGAGACTCCGAAAATTCAACGCGCGTGCTACGCACACACACACATACACACACGCGTGCACTTCCTAATTACGAACAAAATGACCGGCAAAGCAGACGGAAGAAAATCCGGGCTGTTTACGACCGCGCTCGCGTATAATGGAATGGGCATAGCAGTCGTAGTAGCAGCAGCAGCAGTAGAGCGCGTTGCTCACTTTAAACAGGATAAATAACTCGGGCGTCGTTTAAAGCGCGCGGGCGCGAAGACTGCTTTAATTGCGACGCAGCGCGATTTCGGGCTGTGTGCTCGCGTTTCGAGTCTCCCTCTCTCTCACACACTCACACTCACTCACCCTCTATTTAGAGGCATTCTTTTTTTTACGCTTGAGTAGTAGCGTACGCGGGTGATGCTGGAATGTAGGTTGCCGGAGCGTTCTGTCATCGGGCTAGTACAAGGCTTGTCATTTTTCCTTTCGGAGTTTCCGAGACTGCGAATTTTTACATCCCGGCTAATTGCCTGTTATATCCATATAGTCGTTGAGGTTTATTTTTTTTACTTTCAAAGATTTGAAAATATTTACCTTCTCGTATCGTGTACTGAAAGGAATAATTCAAAACTCGAAAACCACAACCCCGTTGTATATAGATACACACATTTGCACTCAATTATCCCCACTATGGTCCGAAAAATACACATAGCAACAATCGACGACGAAAAAAAAGCACTACGCACGCTCTTTGTCGCCACCTTCATCCTCGTCCTTCTCTCTCGCGCATATAAATTGAAAAACGCAATCCCTCGGCTCGCTCTCTCACGTTCCGGGTATATAAGCTCGCAGAGAGTGAGAGCGAAAGAGCTTCAAAAGCGCATTTGTAAAACGCGGCCGACTATTCAGCCTTGCAAATGCAAAGATCTCTCTCTCTCTCTCTCTCTCTCTCTCTCTTTCTCTCTCTCTTTCCCTCTCGCTTACTCGACGCGACGACAGCCTGCAGCTACGACGACTGCGACGTGCCGTGGCAAAAAATTCCCTTTTTACCGCGTGCCGGCGGCTCGCGTGTGTGTCCCCTTTTGCAGCCGCCTTTCGCGCCCGTTGCCGCGGAGTTATGAAAATATCGTAATTAGTCCGTTGTGCTCCGGTTTTTTGCGGTGTATATATATGTTGTTTTGCTCCCTATTTTTTTTAACCATGGGGAAGGATCTTTCTGTCTTTTTTTTTGGCGAGTGATTTTGAAATGGGATCCGGTTGGCTTTTTATTTTCAAACATGATCGCGGGGATATTATTTTACTCTCTTATATATATACGTTTTCGCGTTTAATATACACGTATATTGATAAGTTTCACAACCAGAATGTCAGAATTTTTATTTATGCTCGTATATATACACACACAGACACATGTTATATTTGTTTTTGTTTTCTTCTTCCAACTACCATCAAAACTTTGAGATACATATTTTCACTTAGCAACGCACTAAATTATCTTCTCCTTATACCTATCGTTCGGCAGAGTGCTCAGAACTCTTCTCTCCCCCCTTTTGCGCTTTCGATTTGTCTCGACTCCATATAATATTTATCCCCGCTCGTTAAACACAATGCTCACAGAGAGAGAGAGAGAGAAAGAGAGTGCGTATACATATATACACATATGCATCCGATATATCTAACGCAGCCTTTTTCGGACGCACTGCAAAAAGCCGACATCGAAAGCGAAAAACGAAAATAACGCCTCGTAAGATTCACCGACGCGCGTGTGCAGTATTTCAATCAGAGCCGCGGCTTTATTGTTTTGACGTCGATATAAAACGGCTCGGCCATTGAATGCGAGCCCATGCGCGCACAAGCGCGGGGCGATCGTCGCGTCCACCCCATTGATATTATTGTGTTATTAATTTTTCTTTACTGCCCTCTCTCTCTCTCTCGCTCAAGCTTTGTGCTGCACGCAGTCGCGTTCGCTCGGCTGCGGCGCGCCGTGCGCTATATTACGTTTTCGACGTTACCTTTTACGGCTTCGTTTATGTAAATCGATTCTTCACACGAGCGAGCGAGCGTTGCGATACGATTTAAATTGCAAAATTGCTTTTTTTAATTTCGTTCCGCGCGCTCTTTCTCTGATGTGTTTGTATATCGCAATTGAGGCTTTAAAACTGAACCCCTTCTAATAAGAACTTTATCAGCCAATTCCTATATAACTATATTACATTCATTGGTTACAATCGTGATATGTGTGGAACAAACATCGTTTCTTCTTTTTTTTCCTCAAAGGGAATATATATCCGATATACATATATATATACGTATGAGAAAAATTACAAAAATGTTACTGGCGTGTCTCTATGTAACGCTTTCTCATCGTAAAAGCGACCGTTCGCATAAAATTTTGTCCACCTGTCGGTCGGCAATTTTTTTTTCTCCCTCCCCGTATAGAGTGCCGCGAGTTGATGACCTGAAGTTTTCAGAGTCGCAAATGATATTTTAATGGGACTTTATGTACATTCCTTTACGATCAGCACAGGCGCTATCTATGTTTTCCCAGTCGCGCGTGTGTATATACATCGTAAATAGGAGCAAAAATTGCGTACTATACACATATATATGTATATAGATATTGATTGCTTCACGTCGCATATTTTACGATCCGAAATCTTTATTTTTTTCTACAGTATAATACACGCGGATTTTCGGAATAAAACATCACTTCTACTCGGCTGAATTACCTCAAAGCGGTCTTTCTCTCTTTCGCGTAACAGATCACACGTACACTCACTCCCTTTTATAATAAAAATCATATTCCATTGTCGAGGATAATAGAGCCAGCCACTTACAATACTCACGCACACCTCGTACTATCGGTGCCGCACCATTCGAAAGAGCATTAATCTCCCAGTGTTCGTTCGTTTGCTCTCTCTCTCTCGTACTCTCGAACTCTCCTCACTTCTTCAAGTCGATAAGCCGCGTCGGACGACGCGAGATCGTTCCTAAACAAAGACTCCGAATAACGACGTCTATTTCACTTAGCTATCGAGAAGCGATATATTTCGTGCCTGACTTCCGGCGGCAGGAGAGGGCCGTGAAAAACCTCGTAATTCTGGGGCCCTATCGCTACGCCAGCTGCGACTCGAAATAGCCCTGGGATTTACGACGGCCATCATATACGCGTGTGCCTACCGTGTCTATGTGTGTGTGTGTGTGTATACGAAATATCATTGACTCTCTCTCTCTCTCTCTATGTGCCTCTGTCGCGAGTATTACAGTGTCTCTATCTTTCGGCGTATATACACGAAAGAGATCCCGCTATGAGTTTGACAGTGTCGCTCGACGGCCCGCATTTGTCTCTCGTGGTGATATCTGGCTTTATTTCTCCAGCCTGCACGATATATATCCATTTGCATTCGTGCTATTTTTAGCTGTATATATATATATATACACACGCGTCTGTCAGAAGTCATTGTACTGAATTTCACCAGATCGATTAGGAAATCCTTTGTGCTACGATTAAAATGCTCGACAAAGGGAAAAAAGATCCTCTTGAACAAATTACGTGATATAACAGCTTTACAGAGCTGCGATGTCAATTATATACAAAGGACAACAACGCATAACCCGCGAGGTTCGAGATATTTAATTCCAATTATACCGCACGGGAAAATGTCCATACAATACGTTATATCGAAAAAGAATCCATGGGCACGCACGTTATACAGATACATACATACGCACATATATGTACGACACATCAGCATTGCTTCAATCTCTAATTAACAGAAAAGATAGCCGGCGACCGATAGGGTGTATATATACCACGCGTTGCCCGGTTAACGAGTTTAAATTACCGGCGTGTCGGTATATATAAACAAAAACTCACTCGCGTTTCCCCTCGCGCGCGCGATTTATCATCACTTTTTGCCACGAATTTCATTGTAATTCAAATAACACACGCGATACCATACATACATATACACACCCGATCTCTTTCTCTCTCTCTCTCTCTCTCTCTCTCTGTGCCCGTGTCATTATCTCCCCCGACGCGGACAGACAGACAGACAGCCGATGTCTTCCGTCCTCTCTCGCAGCTCCGCGAGTGTTTTTCACGCGCGGAAATATCAAAGTGCCGCAATAACGAATTTATGCGTTTCTCTCTCTCTCTTTCTCTCTCGCTTTTAGCCTTCATTAACGCGCGAATTCCAGGATGCAGCGTTACGTGCTCGGGCGGCGGCGAATCATTATTTCAATCAAAATCGAATGTCATTTTCTTTGGGCGCATTATACTGCATCGGGGCTGCCGTTTTTCAGGCCAGTGTGCGTATGTATATAGTCTGCCGATGCCGCGTCATGGGAATGCCACTTCGAACGAATCGGACCGCCTTCGTTATATGTATACGCGCCGCATAATGATATCCGTCTTTTAAATAATTACAGCTGAAATAATGCAGCGCGTCGATTTCTCCACTCTCTTTTTTCTCTCTCTCCTTATTATCTATACCATACTCCTATACAACTATCGCTTGCATATTATTCATTCTAACTTTATTCCCCCTTTTATACTTCTATATACTTTCAACCTAACTCTTTCAACGTTATATTATATATACATTCTTTTCTACTAAAGAAAAACAAGAAACAGAAACGAGCTAGAAACCATCATAACTCGCCGGTTCGTCTGAATTAACGCCTGCTTGGCGCAAGGGCTGCCGCGTGCGCGCGTGTTTCGCGCGCGACAGCTGCGGAGACACGCGCGTATACGCGCGCGCGCGCAGGGGGGGAGACAATCGTCTGACGCGAGCGCAGCCGGCGCCGTAATGAGCCACTCCGCGCGGCGCGATAAGGCAAAAAGCGAGGAATGCGAGTGCGTCTTATAATAGTCGTGGTCCTGCCCTAGCCGTTACTTATATACGATAGTTATATTAATCGCGGTATACGGCGCGGCTATAACACACGCACTTAAAAATACCGTTGGTAGCGTAGGTTTCTTCTTCTTTTTTTTTGTTTAGCGGGATTCGGGATAATTGGGTGCATTGCTTGGTTAGGGTTTGGAGATGCGCTTCTGTGATCTATGGATAACTATGTTTTTGTCGTCGAGCGATATATTTTACGGTTTTTTGTATAGGAGAGAAAGAAGGGGGATATAGAGAAAAAGTATTTTGATATGAGTTTATAAACCGTTCTTCTCATCTACTACACTCGTATTAATAACTCTTTCGGCGCAGTCCCACCGGTTTTCCGGAACCGTTGTAGGAACGGGGTTAAAGCGCGAGCGCGTGCTAAATCCGAATCGAGCCGCGAGTGAAATAAAAGCCCAGCGACACGATCTCCAAGTGTATATACACCAGGCGCATGCGGTTTATTTCAGCGATGAGCCGCTATGTACGCGAGAGGATGCAAAATGACGCGCGTCGTCGCTCGGACCGCTGCCAGAGGCCGACATCCGTCGCTTTTTACTCGCCGCGCGGTTTCCTTCTTGAAAGCGTACTGTGAGAAGGAGGCATGAAAGAGAGAAATAGAGAAGAGAGAGATGCGACGACGTATTACGGTGTCGCTAATTGAAAGGATACGAATGGCCTTTTGGTTGTTTGCTATATATTACAGAGGAATGTTTATTTTTATTTAATATTTAATATACGCGCGACTGTGGGTTAGATAAACATGGATATATAATTTATCGGCAGCAGATGCAAAACAAATTCTATTTATAAAGTATATATAAAGAGAGAGAGAAAAAGAGGGGAAGCTATCATGCAAAACTATAAAACTCGACGTGCGGGCTCCCGCCAACACTTAAAAATATACGAAATCCCCTGGCGCAAATGAATCCTCGACGTGTATATAACCCCGACGGCGCGTGCACTCCGCGCTCGTATAACACTTTTTACAGCCCCCGTGTTCTCATTCTTCCTCTCTCTCACTCGCACGTGCATACCGGTGCTGTCATAATCCTCCCTAAATAACGAACTATATTACGCGCGCCGTGTATATCCCCTCCCTCATTTCCAAAAAAGGCTGCCGCCTCTGCGCTCGCCTCCTCCTTTCTAAAACGCGCACGCGTATATATATGTGTGTGTGCATCCGTGTGTCGGGCCTTTCAATTAAGGTAATTTGTGGAAATGGCTTCCGTAGGAATCGACGCACGCGTGTATATGTATGTGTATATATATGTATGTCTCTTCCTGTCGGCATGCTATAAGAGCGATCGTTTATTCGACTGTATAGGAATACGATGGAATATTCAAGGCGTCGAGTTCAATTTGCCGGGATTGTTTCTCGCGGCGTCTTTTTATCTTTCTCTCTTTCTCTCTTCCCGTCACGTGTAATTATTTATCGCACACGGCCGCGTTGCTGCATGGAAGATTAAGTAGCTTCTACGTATATACTGCCGAGTGAAGGTGAAGCGCGAAGAAGCAAAGTGTTTATATAACAGGTGTAGCGTGTGTAACAGATACGAATTAAATGAGCGAGGGAGGCGATCGAATATTAAGAAGTCTCTTGTATATATATGCTTGCGGGAATATTAATGCGGTAGCTGTAAAATGACAGCAAGATTGTGTGGTAGAGATTAAAAATTATGTGGGTATTTATTAATCACGCGTGTTTGTCCAAGAGTGAAATTCAGGTGGATTGGCAACGGTTTTTTGCTCTCGCAACGAATAAAAAAACTAATCATACAGACCGATTGGACGACTGTTCGTTTTTTTTTTTCGAGTATTGTCATCGAAAAAGAAAAATTACGTACACAGATATATATACATATATAAGCTGCCGTAGCCAACCACTTAATACATACTCGCTTATCCAGACGATCTAAAATAGTTTCTTTTATAACGAGTCCACATAGCGCCAACGTAATTATTCAAAACAACGTATACACTGATCGTATATCGATACGGTAACGAGCCACGCGTATACGCACGCGCGCCATGGAATAACCGGAAAAAAACTCCCGAAGATATTTCGACGCGCGCACGCGTCTCTCATATACATTCTTCCTCTGCCTTCCGAAAATGCTAATAACTCGGGAGTAAAAAAAAGAAGGCAGACAGTCGGCCTACTATACAGTTGCGATCTCTCGCCAATCGCTTGCGTCCCTCTCTCTATTAACGTTAAACCGAAACGACGAGGGAGAGAAAAAGACGAAGAAAGCAAGGAGGTTCTATCTTTACGAGAGGCCTTGTGCCGCATCCTCTCTCCCTCTTTCTCTATGTAAAGCACTACACCATTCATTTCGCGGCCTCACCGTAGTTGCGTCTTTTTTCGCAGGCGTCGCAGGTCG
The DNA here is from genome assembly GCA_035583055.1 of Torymus tubicola. Lineage (NCBI taxonomy): Eukaryota > Metazoa > Arthropoda > Insecta > Hymenoptera > Torymidae > Torymus > Torymus tubicola. Next base: position 16,305,374 of record JAWWEQ010000001.1, read on the forward strand.
CGCGTAACGACACACAACACGCCGCGGTCTCTCCTCGCTTCGGTTTTTCTCGAATCCTATCCTACACGCGTTCGCGTATCTATATATATATATACTATAGCGTTGTTAACGATAGCATCATCCTGTAAGTGTTGTACGGATTGCCTTTGTTGTGCTGAAATTCAAATGCGCACTTTTTGATTTCCGCGTGCGCGCCGTATATATATGTATATAGCCGCGCCTTTTTCTTATCGCCGTACACGCCGGAAGCTCGCAACTGTCGAAGTGAAAAATCGCAAATTAGCATACACGCGGCTTTTCGCAACCTGCACGCTTGTATTTGTATACGTGCGCGGGGCTGGTGAAGCAAAAACTTTGTGAATTTTCACACTGTATTGCGTCGCGGGTATGCAATCTTCCTGTATATAGAGGGAAGGTTTTTTACAAGGTTGCGGAAAATTATATTAGCGAGCGGAATGTTTATGAGTATTTTTTTACACGGTGTGGTGTCAGGTGTGCTGAAATTTCGCAATAGCGTATAATTAATATAGCAAGGGTTCTTTGCATATGTTGACCGTATTACCATGAATTATTGAAGTGAGTCAGTTTAGTTTTGAATCAATTGTGAATATTTATGGTTCCACTTTATTAAATATTCGGAGAACGTATTTCTGTTAATGTTTTATTTTTGCATACTGAACAAAATTTTTTTCATGACAAAAAAGCAAAGGAAGTCACGTATGGCAAAAGAGTGTAAAAAAAAAGGCGACGATATTCCTAGGCGATAATGAAGACGAAGCACCGCGGCGCCGTAAAAAAGGCGCGCGCGCGCGTAATTCACGGAGTAAAAACTGAGATTTCACGAGATCCCGCGACGACGAAGAGAGCAACACCATAGAGAGTGAGAAAGAAAGAAGAACAGCGTTAGCGTAGGCGAGAAGGCATTTTATGACGCAGCGCGTGCGAATCTCTCGGAGCAAGCTAATTTTATCTGCTCGTTCGAGAAACAGCCTCATGCGCTCGCACACACCGGCCGTTACTACTTAACGCGCTCTCGGGACAATGAAATCTCGCTCGGCGCGACAACTACTTTATACCCTAACGCTCTAAGCCCCGTGTGCATGCGCAGAGGCAGCAAAAGAGAGAGAGAGAGAGAGAGAGAGAGAGAGAGAGATTATACCCCTCCAGACACCGAAAATTCCCGCTACCGCGTGTTTGCTGTGAAAACAGATTGGCTTTTTTTCTCCCTCTCCGGGCTTCGTCGTATAGTAAAGTGTACGTATATCTCCATCGCGCGGATTTGAATTTATAAATTCTCGGACGGAAATAACACTTTCGGGTGGTGAACGTATATAGTCGGAGAGGGAGATATCCACTCGAGCGCAGAGCAAACAAAGAGCTCCGTTGATAAGACGCGAGCGAGGTTGTGTGTATCTTACGGAGGGGGGGGGGGAGAAGAGGGTCCGAGTAGAGTGCGGGCGGTATAGGGAGGCCACTTCACGCATCGGCGAGTGACTTGTTTTCCTTGAGATTCTAATTCGGAGGTCATAAAGGCGCCCTTTTATTGCCTCGTCCGTTCGCCCGCGCTCACTCTCTTGCTCTCTCGATGGTACACGCGAGTGCATATATCCCGTGTTCACGGTTAGATACCCATAGAGAGAGAGAGGAATTTTTATTGTTGCCGACCTAGTGGTTTGGAATTTCGAGATTCAACGTTATATACATATTGAATGTAGTGCCCTGTTTACCATACCGTTTATTGTAATGTATAATAACGTTGATTTTATTGAACAAAAATTGTATCCGAAATTCCACATAAGGATATAAGACATGGGTATATGTTTTGGGATTGTTGGAAAGAGAGACATTTTCGCTCGAAAATTGTTATCATTCCACGCCCAAACTTCCGCTTCATACGGATACGAGGAAAACCTCGACGCGTTGCACGCGCCTAGCATCCATGATTGATCAGATACACGGTTTTTTTTTTCTCTCGCACCCTCCCTTATCGCTCGAGCGATAAAAATTCCTGACGGTTATCCGGACCCATAATCCTTATATATGTATACACCTTGGTATCTTCTTCTTTATCTCTCTTATCCGGAGAATGCAGGCGTGCGGTCAGTCTTTATTTGTCTTTCAGCCAGTCTTTTTAATTTCGTATTGGATTTTTTTCATAGGGCTGTATGTGCGTATGCGTGTGATGTGTGTACAAAGGAACTTTTCCTTTGTCTTTGGAAGGGAAAAAAAGTTTCTTTCAAAAGGGATTTCGGACTGAGGTTTCCCTTTTTCTTGGGAGGTTTTAGTAGGGGTAGAATTTGATCGATTATTTTGGCTGGTTCGTGGTTGGCTAAAGTGTATATATGTAGAAGTTTGTATAATCGGAAAATACAGTATTATATATTTTTAAAACCTTTATCTAATGTATACTTTTTCTTTTTTGTTACAGGTGAGTTACACATAAAATTACACCCAGTTTTCCATCACACATAGAGTAACTAAATCTACCGTAAGTTTAACAATATTTTTTACAATTTCCACATCTTATATCTCACCTGCGTAGGAGATATATATTAAAAGTATATGCTTCTAATACGTCAATGTCACTTCGACCCGAAAAAGGATAAAAAAACACGACGTCTCTCCTCGTTTCCTCACACTCCTTCTCTCTCTGGCACTAGATAACATTAGCTCCCACTGCCGAGGCGTAATTTCGTTCGGCTCTCGATCCATCGGCTTTCCATTCACGTGTTATTTTCATTCGGCTCCGGCCTCTTATTATTCCGCCGGCGGTTTCAACCCCACTCCTCCTCACCCTCACCCTCTCTCTCTCTCTATACCCAGTCTGCTCTCTTGCTGCAGCAGTATAAGGTAGCAAGGCAGCACGAAGTTTACCCTCTCGCGAGAATTCCGCGCGCTCGAGATTGCATTATTTACGTTATTGCCCGGACGCCGGGACGTCGAAAATGCCATTTATTAAGCCATATACGCAAGAAGGGAAAAGGGACTATGCGTCGTATGTATATCTATATATATACATACACCACACAGGGATAGGAGCGATTTTGTGGATGAACTCGCAAAGGTGCGAGTAAAATCGCTTTTCGATAATTATCGGGAAATTTCCAGTATAGCGCCTGGGACGTGTTAATATTTTAGGCTGTGAGCGTTAGTTAAACTCCCCATCGGAAGTACACTGACGTGAACTATTTTTGTTTATTAATGATTTCGTGAATCTCGAACATCGCAGATCGTTTGACAAGCACAACCTTACGGTTCATGAATTTATTAGAACATTAAACCGAAGAGGATATCGGATGTATTGAGGTTTATAAATATCAGATATTACTAACATTGTAGTGACAGGCAATGATTTCTCATCTACGCTCGAAAGGACAAGATTCTCTCTTTCTCTCTCCCTCTCGTTCTCTTTGCCGTGTGTATTGGAAACTGACATATTTATGCTACCATTTTAAACGATGCTCCGCCCACGTGTCACTTGCCAGCGGCTTAAAATTCTTCTTTTATTTTTTCAACGCCCATACTAAAAACAGTAAATTAAGTCAACATATTGCACTGTCCTATATACAACTCATAATCTATTTCCATATTTACCAGCCGACGAGGAAAAAAAAGCCCACTTTTTCACAATTTTTCATTTACAACCACTCCAACGAACGATTAATCACATATTCCGCGTACAGCGTTCATTAACTCGAACCCACTTAGCAATACTCCCCCTACCTGTCCTACTCTGAAATTTGACGTTTCACTCCTCTCTCGTCCTAAAAAGAGCAAAGGTCAGGAGATCCCTGCTGTACTTCATTTCCGCACGTGTCTCGCTTTACCGCGTGTGGGCGTAAACCAACTCACGCTGGAAATAATGTCGCGGGTGCTTGTAAATTTGTCGCGTTTAATGGAGGATCCTCTCTCTCTCTCGCTTACACTGCCTTTTAAAATAACCTGGAGCTTTTCTCGTCGCCTAGTATGCGCGTACGGAGACGACGCTCTGTAGACGGAATTTTCGGGGAAGCGTTATGAGGTAGATACGTGTATAGTGTAATGGGAATTTATGGCTTTCTATTTTGAAAAATATTTTCCCGAGCTACTGCTTTTTTTTTATACAACCCCTATGGCTCTTTTGTGTTTGCGTTTCCTGCTTTGTGCGCGCACGTGTATTATATATATGAGTGCGGGGCCACTGCGGTTTTACTGTTAGTTATCGCTCGGAAATTTGTACGCGGTGCGTGTAGTACGTTATATACAAAAAAGCGCTGCTTTTTATTTTATCTTCTAAAAATAAAAAAGCCGAGTGCACTTTAGATCCGAAAATAAAACTGAAGTATATTTTGCGAAACTCTCGTAAATTCTATTTACAAAACATCTCATCCGTTCTCTCATCATATCGAACGTCCCACCTTTAAAAAAAATTCTTCTTCGTTTTCGTCTTCTCAAGAGAATAAAAAAAATGAATACCGTCGTCTCACGTAACGAGGTTCTCGCCAAGAAAAATAAACCGCCACTCGTCAAAGTATCTAAATCTCGAACGCGCTGTCGTCAAGTAGAACAAGCGGCTTTGCCTGTTGTTTCCTAATTTTCAGTCAAACAACGCGACCGCACCGGTTCTTTAATTAATAATAGCTACGCGTTTGACGGCCTTGTACCTCTTCTCCCATTTATCAGGTGGTAGAGTGCAATGAAAAAGAGGAGAGAAAGAAAGAAAGAGAAACGGGGCAAAGATAGTGGCAAAAAAGATGGTGCGATTTCGCGTATATGTATATATATATATATAGAGAGGAAGTCGAGAGTATATACACAGTACGGTGGGTGCGCAGTGCGCACGGCTGCTCGATTTTTCTTTTGTAATCTGCCCTTCAGCTGGAGCCTTCGCGTTGTCTCTCCTCCTTTTCCTCTTTCCCTCTTCCCGTTTCTTCTTTTTCGTCTGTCTTTTATCTCCCTCTCTCACGCTCCGGTTGTGTCCTTATTTTTCGTAGCCCCCTCGGTGCGCTCTAGTTTCCTCGTCTTCCCTCCTTCCCCGTTTGCGTCGTAAGATAAAGTTCAGTTTGTTAAGAATATTTCTTTAAAGAAAATTAATGCCGCTCTTTGTTATTTATCACGCTGCTCTCTTACAAACAAGTATTAAATTTTTCACAAACTCGACGTATTTCCTCACTTTAAGTATATATATATATATATATATATATATATATATATATCACTTTTAAAAGCAACAACGTAACTCTTTCGACAAGATTAAAACTTTAATTCACTCAGCACCACACTATGAACAATTCAGGGTTCATTCACCAACCACACATACCTATAACACATCTCACACGGGAAAAATTTCGTCGAAAAATTTCCCTTTCTCTTATATACATATATATACATATACACCTATCCGCGACGGGAGTAATTAGAAATCGGCCGCGCGCGTGGTTGCGCATCCAAGGCGACGCGGTATATATAGCGGTGGCCGGCCTAATTAACGTCTCCTCCTCTTCCTCTCTCTCTCTCTCTCGGCGGTATTGTAATTTATTAATAAACTGCAATCCCAGCCGGGGCGGTGGCGGTATAGCCGCATACATACATAGAGCGAGAGTGTCCCGCGGGATCGCGAGCCTTTGCGCGCGGAGCGAGACTCGTTAGCGGATCGCAGCGTCAGGGAATAGCGCGCGAAGACGTGCCCGGAAGGCTCTCATGCTGCTACTGCTGCTGCAGGAGAGGTGACTGCTATACTACTCCCGCGCGTGATTATTATTTCTGAGGGGTGACACGACGTGCTGCTGCTACTGCTGCTGCTGCTGCTGCTGCTCGCTTTCATTGTTGTCTGCGGTTTGGATTTGGGGTGTATGTATATATATATATATATATATATATGTGTGTGTGTGTGTGGGTGTGCCGAATTTCTCTTTCTTTTCGTTTCTTTCTTTTTTTGATCTTTGGGGGAGTTTTTGTGGTATGTTGGCTTTTGTGGTTGACTGCAGGGGTGAACCGAGAGATTGTGCAGACAATGTCGTGAATTATGACACGCAGACGCCAAGACGTATATTATAGCGTTGAGGTTATTAGCTAAAGATGCCTTTTGTCATTCCCATAACGTTTCCTCGGAACAGGTGGACCGGTTATATTTATATCTATATATTGTCTGTAAAAATATCTGTAGTACAGAGAAATACATTATTTCTTGAATTTTGTAGCGACTGCTTACATGCAAATATATATCTTATATATATATGTACGCATTCAATAGAAAGCCCTCGAGGCACTGTTTCAATCACAATTCGTCCCACTCGAGTGCAAGATATTAACTCTCTCCCCGCGAATACACGTCCGCCTAATAAATATCGTAAGATTTCGTTCAAACGCTGATTGATATACAACACTGGGGGCCGCCCTAGAGATAAACGTTGCAGTCGCGCGCGCATACATACCGGTTATGCTAAAGGATCACACAGTAGTATATATATACACGCGCGTATCGCTTTGATGTATGTATTTACTATTGATAAAGCAGTTGTCGGGAGAGTATATAGTTGTATGTACGATATACCCGCACTACTGCTACGGATCTGGTTTACTCTCGCGGGGGGCAATTTTTGCGAGATTGCGCAGCACAATGTCAATGCTTGATAAAGCGCAGCAGCAACAGCAAGCAGCTTCCTCCTCTTCACTCTCTCTCTCTCTCTCTGCGCCGGGGAGATAACGCGAATAATTGGGCATGAATATTGCGCCGGTTTTAACCTACTTAGAGGCGGGCTTAATCTTGGCCGAACGTTACATAATTCATCGTAAACTGCAAAATTTACGCGCCTCCCTTCTCTATACCTCTCTCTCTATATATATACCTACGCTTTTGCCGCCAATAATTTACGGCTAGCACGCGCGCGCGTGGTACGAACAGAGAGAGAGGGAGAGAGATACGCCTCCGGAGGATAGCGATTCTCGCGGATTTTTTTCCATCGACGAGGAAACGAACGCGTGTATAATGTATTTTGAACGAAACTTGTTTCTTCTGCCCGCGCCTACGCTCGTACGTGTTATATGTATACAGTGAAAAGACGAGAGAACATAATGAAGAGAGAAGAAAAAAAAAGAAGAGAAGAAGCATCGTGCGCGTCGAATTGGCGAACAATGACATATCGATTGCGGGAAAATAATCGCTTGAAGCGTTGGCCCGTGACGCACGCGCATTCCTCCTAATTCGGCAAGACTCTTTTTGCGGACCTAAAAAGGTTCTCTCTTTTTCGGCTCGAATTGTCGAGAGTATATATATCTAACCACACACTCTCACGCACATATATACGCACGTACGTCGCTTCTCGTCTTCGCATGGTTGGTCGCTTCTCGCGAGAGAAAGAGAGACCTGCTGCTAATGTTTACACCGAAGATGACAGTGCACACGAGAGTCTCTCGCGTCTTCGTGTTTCGCTCCGCGTTACATACATCCTTTCACGATGCGTATATATAAGATATACTTGTACGCGTTTTCTCCCTTTTGCTGCACGCGCGTTCTCCCTCGCGAGATATTTCCTCGCGCGTTCGTATATGCGTGCTCTCGATTCTCTCTCTCTCTCTCTCCCTATACATATATAGGTATATATAAGTATACACACACGTGTACACGCGACGTTGTCTTTTTGGGCCTCTCCTCGAGGTATGCGCGTATACGCATGATCTTGTATATATGTATATACACAAGGAAAAGGGGAGAATTTATTAATGGTCATCGGTCGTTGCGCGTTGCTATTGAATTTTGCAGGCTATATTTGGAGTTGATTATTTCGAGAGAGAGAAAACGGCCGCGTTTAAACATCGAGTTAATTATACACAAACATCCATGCGGTATAAGGAAGATAATTAATTCACTTGGTTATCGTGTATTTACGTAGTAATAATCGAAGGTAAAAAAAATGAGCGATTGAATATATAAGGCAGGAGCACAGGCGAGTGTATATAAATCAGCGTACGGTCAAACAAATTTCGCAAGCACTCGTTCGCTTCCGTTTGCCTCAATGCGCAAATTCCTCGACGCATTTGTCGTATATACGTATATTGAATATAACCACCGCTGCCGCCAGTCGCGCGGCATTCGTCTTACAAAACTCTAATCCCCCCTCGCCTTCTCTGTATACACATATCGCTTACACGGCGCTTTTAATTCTCCTTTCTCTCTTTCCTTCTCCGGTCAATCCCGTGGGCGAGCGACACGTAAGTACTTCTCTCTCTCTTTCTTTCTTTTTCTTTATACTCCTTCTCTCTCTCTCTCCCTTCGCGAAATCATACGCGTGTAGGCCGACTCGGCGGCGGCTTGCTTTTTGCTCACGCTCGCGACATAATGTGCGCGCAGGAAAAGGCGCGGTATGTCTGTATGTTTTCTCTCCCTCTCTCTCTCTCTCTCTTTCTTTCTCGTATACTCGACTGGTCAGTTGTGCGGCGCATTAGTTTCCTATGGATATCTCTCGCGGTCTTTTGTGCCACTCGCGCGCGATTCTGGTTCTGTTCGAGTTCTATAGCAGTGCGACACGCGCCGAGTCTCGTATTCCGCGCGTGTCGCGTGTGGGCTTACGGAAAATCCGCGCGCCGGATTTACGACTGAAATTCTCTCCGTTTCTCTATTCGTGCGCATGTGTGTGTGTGCACACGTGTGTTTGTGTATATCTGTACACATATACACATGTGTGCGTGAGATATAGATACGTTGTATATAGAGTCGCTTTAGATTTTTTTTGCCTGCGCAACGCGGAGATCGCGAAATTGAAATATTCTCCCAGTTCCCGTTTTGGTTTTTTGTCGCAGCTCGCCTCTGTAACCCCGCGACCACAATGTGTGGGCATGTATATATATATAGTGAGTGTGTAGTAGCATTGGATACGTGGTATTGTTTTATTGAGATAGAAAGTTGATATAGTCGCCGACTGGCAGAGAGGAATTGGACTAGCCAGGATGAATTATTATTATTATGTGTAGATAGAGCGCGTGCGGTAGTAGTATGGCTACTTATATATATATCCAAGCGAAATTACGGGTATTTCACGTTTTGAAATTTACCGGAGCAATGGTTAAACTCTAACATTCTGAAGCGTTATTTGTAAGCGCGTTTACATTACGAAAGTACACAGAGGCAATATCGTAAACGACAAAATAAGTTATTTAGCGAGTATCTATATATATACGAGATATTGTAATATCGCTGAATGAGCGTGCTTATATATATTATATGCATTCGGCTATCTCGATCGTAAGCGCTGCCGTGTAGATATGCGTTATATTCCCATCGTTGTGCATTGATATGATAGAATGTTATTGCATAGAAATTCCATGAAAATTGCGCAGCATGTATTATGTATCGGCGAAGTACTTAAATTTAGAACTCAACGCGTAATACAATATTGTTTCAGTTAATAAGCTTCCTGTATTTTCCCTTCATTCGCATTATATGTATCAACAACACACGTATACCCACATATCCACATATATACATATAATCGTACCGCATATACATATACGCGTCGTAATATTAATTCACAATATTTATATATATATATATATTTTTTTAAACAGGGTGCACCGACGCAAGCTGTTGCATAATTAAAACGCTTCCTCGAAACAACTTGAACCCCCCCGCATACATACACACTGCGCTTGTATAATAAACTCCCGAAGACGCGTTACAACTTTGTTTCGAAAGACTACGCGATATCCAGGGGCCCTTAATAAGTAAACAGAAAACCTGTGGCGCATAGGTATACAAGACAGCGTCGAGGCGGTAATAATAATCACCAGCCGCGTGCGTGCGCATCCGCTAACGAAGCTATAACGCTGTCTTCGTTAATTTTACGAGGCAGCCGCACAGCGTTCGAGAGAGAGAAAAAGGAACCCATAAATGCGACACTTGGCTTGTATTCCCATATATACATATACACACACATACATCGGCTAATTTCTCCATTTTCGAGTGTTGTGTCCAGCGGCGGCATGTGCGCGTATCTCGATCAGGAGATCTTTCTCTTTCTCTCTCTTATACTCTCGAAAAGTGAGTCGTTCCCGGGCAAAACAGCGCGTGTAAAGGGAATCGACTTTGATCGTCCGCTGCCTTTATCTCTCGCTCGCTCTTGCTTGAAAGAGAGAGAGAGAGAGAAAACGACGTGTGTATATGTATATATACAGGCGCATATCGCGCACCGGATCTCGCTGCACCGTTAATCCACGACTACGGCACTCTCTCTCCCTCTTCTTGCTTGGATTTCCAACTTTTTTACGGTCCTGCTCTTTTGACACTCGCGTGTCCCATACCATAGGGTAAGCAGGGAAGAAAGAGAGAGAGAACGTCACGACGATTATACGACTTTCGTGCGTGCATTATAACCCGTCCAGAGGAGAATCAGAGAGAAAGAGAGAGAGAGAAGAGGCTCTTCTTCTTTTTTATCGCGCGCAAGTCTCGCGTCGAGGTGCCGAGTAAATTAATGCGTTTTAGGGCATTCCAAAGGGAATTTTTTCTTCCCTCCTCTCTCTTGCACATTCGATTCTCTGTACGCAAGTTTTTACTGCCGTTTTACGTAGCTGTTAGGTACGCACTTCGATTTACGATTTTTATATACATTTATGTAAACTAATTAATTAAATTCGAACGCTTCATTCATAAAGTATACACATAGCGTAATCTCCGTATCATCTGCCGTCATTAATTTTCTCGAGTAAGACGAAAAGTCACAAATTGGTTTGTTAAGTTATTTTATGGCTTCGCAGATAATAATCATCAAATTCCTTTCTCTCTCGTCGTAGCTACTCTTCCTCTTCTCCCCTTTCATCCAAATCGCGGCTCACTAAACAGTTGGTATACAAATTTGAATAATAAACCGGGCCGTCAGTCTGAAAAATTAATAAACCGAATACGTGCCACTTGAAACACCGTGGTATTTTCTCGCTCGAGCCTCTTATTTCTTGGAAAAGGATCAAAAAGTCCCTAATCCTCTATAAAAAAAAAATCCGCGGCGATCGCGGTTAGCGATATTACACATACACATATATACACATACATTCAAAGACTCAAGAATTCCCAGTCGGCTACCGCCGCGACGACATCGCACAACTAATCAGCATAACACAACTCTTGTGTTCTTTCGCGGCGTATACATATATATATATAATATATATGTATTCATCCTATATATTGATCATATCTCGTATTTATGCGAAAATTAAAAGCCGTGAAGGCTCTCGCGATGACGATACGATCGATATTGCCAGCTCGGCCGGGAAACAGTTTCACGCCCGAGGCGCGCGGGAGGAAGTCTGGAGATCTCACGTTCAAATTAATCGGACGGAAAGCTGCTCGGTCTACCGATTGCTCATTAAGCCATGCTTTGGTATTTCTCTGTTGGGATAACACTTCTACCGTTTGCGTCCACGTGTCTCGTTTTGTTCGTGCCTCATGTTTTAACCGAAGAGTGGGCGAGGTATATTTGTCGAGCACATTCCATATACAAAGTTGATCGTTGAAAGGAATGTTACGTGTAATTTCGTGGTTTACGATGATGAATTTTTTCAAAGAAAGCGTATATGTACGTGTCGTTGCCGTATAATGGCACAAGAGTGTGGATAAAATGAACGGTTATACCCGAGGAATGTTTATAAACGACTGGGTCATTTCCTTATGACTATTGATGGTATATTATTCCGAGAAGTTTACATTGATTAGCTTCGTCGCCGAAGTACAACTTCACCTTCACGTACTAATAGCTACTCGTGTAAGACGGAAAGAAAAAACAAATAAACATCGCATTCCATAATAACCCAGCTGAATTCATTATAATCCGGAGTTGTTCGTTAGAACCGTATTCCATGTCCTTACGTAAACTTCTCGAACACCGATCAAACTACACATACATATACACATATCCATGCACACGAGTGTATCCACTCTTCCCAACCAACTAACTCGAGGATTAGAAAACTTGCATGATCCCATCGCAAATAAGACATTAGGGCCAACCGTGGCCGGCGGGCACACGCGGCGTCCACCTTTCTCTCTCTCTCTCTCGGAAACTCAATATGCCCTCGTGGGCGTCCTCTCTCTCTCTCTCTATATACACACACACCACACTCAGCATACCGGTGCATCACACACGACGACGATGAGACCCGCGCGCGCGTCAGGCTCTCGTTAAAGCGATACGATCGTCCTATTCCGGCAGAGCCGATTAACCGTGAGCGCGCGCGCGTCCTCTCGGCGAGTTTCGCGTGCGCGTTTATTTGGACAATTTAAAGGCGGCCGGAGAGAGAGAGAGACAACAATCGAGAGTCGGGATCGGATCTCTCGCGAGTGCGCGAGTTGTGCACGGAACAAAGCCCTGCGCAGAGATATGCGCCCCGGTTGCGAGCGCTCTGAATAGAAGGAGAGAGGAAAAAGGATAAATAAGATGCGAGATAGAGCGGCAGTGGTGGCGGCACTCGTTATGGAGATGAGAGGCGCGGGGGCCACCGGACACACATACACACATATACAATGGGGCCGCTCTGAGGCTCTTCTTATTTCAGAGAGAATTCAAGCGCGTGCGCGCGGCACACAGCAGCTCGTACAATGATCCAAATATGTTTTTCTGCTCTGCGGCCGCGAGCAGTCGGTGGTGGACCAACAAAACGCTCTTATAAATGTTTATCATCAATTTGAATATTATCTGATGCGGGTGGCCATTCGACGCCTTCTGCTTCTGTGTCCTTATACACTTAACTCGTTCCTGCGCGAGTTGAGAGAGCGGAGATGAGTGATCGCGGTTGAGTCGTCGTCGCCGTCGTGGCGGTGGTGTGGCTATCTCGATTTCTATTTTTAATTTTCCTGGTTCCCGTGACAGAAAGAGAGGGAGATAGTTTTCCTCAGGTATATAGATGTTATATGTGTACGTTCGCGCGTGGGAGAGGAGAAAAAATATGTAGAGTCATTGGTTGATGAGAAAATGTCTAACAAAACGTCGACAAATTATTAGAAGTTGGCGAACATTAATACGTACTTCTTGTGGGTTACGGTCGTGTTTTTTGGTTTTATATACGTACACGGTGCGCGACAGCGCGATAAATTTTTTTTTTACATTCGCGGTCTTGGAATTTCGATGACAACCGATCTACGCGTGTATTCATCTTTTTTTTCTACAACATTTTCATTTTTGTTGCGAACGCGGCGCGTCAACGGTATATTTCTGTCAAACGGTGTCACGGGTATAGTCGGCGAAACGGTATCGGTTTCGCTTGACATGCGAGTGTGTGCGCACTCTCTCTGTGGTATATAGATTGAAAGATCGCTCTCTTCCTGTATGTATATGTATATACGTGTGTTACAAAATATGCACGCGATGAAACCGAACTGTTTTTTATCTACAATTTTTTTTTCCTCTAGTATTACATACGAGAAATATTTTGTAATGAATTTTTTTTTTCGTAAAAATCAATCTAAATATTAAGAATCTCTGTTTGAGAACGTCCTGTCGATGATTAATGTACCACAACATATATATTTTTGGTATGCTTTATATACATTTGAATAAATATCTAATCTGTATTTTTCTCTTTATGTTACAGGTGAGTCGAGTATACAGAAAGGATCGCTTTACTGAGCTTACTCGAGGTCGCGTGAGTTAATTTATGTTGATTTATGTTGCCACGGGAATGATCATTAGGGCGCCAAGGTAAAGAGCTGCGCTCCAGCCTTTTTTCCGTTGAATATTGATGCACCTTATATATACGATCGGCCTCTCGTCAAGACAAATTACACTTAGTTGTTACAAAGCAATCCCTCCCTCGCTATACCTCGAAATTCCTCAACACACAAAACGCCGTTTTATCCTTACATACCACACACATATACGAAAAAGAAAAAACTAAACAGTATACCACACCCACACGCCACTAATCCAACATAACGACTCACTCTAGTCGTGTGTATACTCTTCCTCGTGTATCAAGCGCTTAGGATTACTAACGAATTAACCAAACCAAGCGAGTACTTGCGAAAAAAAAGTAAAGAACCGCACGTACAAAACTTTTCTTCCCCTCGCGAGACGACGAGGGTATGAGCTTCCGGCGTTGAGAGTGAGATCCGCGAAGCAAGTCGACAAGCACGTATACCACCGCCGAGATAAGAAAGCCCGTACAGTAACGCGTGTATATATACATAGGTAGCTACACCAATCCCTATACTTGATTCACGCGGTCGCGCGTATACGTCGTAAAAAATATGGAGCTGCCACATATACGTACATGTGTACACTACCTGTGTCGCGCGCCCTGGGAAAATCGGTACAGCCGAGGGTTATGGGACGAGTGGGCGGGTCAAATATGTTCGACCATGGCTTCGTTTTTTTTCTCTCTCTCTTTCTCCGGTATATTTATGGGAGTGGAGCGAGCCGCGCGTGTGGGCTATATATGTGTAGAGGTAACAGAAGGGGATTTTGAAGTTTGTTTTGTAAATTGGACGTGAGCCGGAGTAGGAGGAGGTGGAGAGCTTAACGAGACGAGGGAAACTCGTGGATATCGAAGAACGAAGTTTCCCGCAGCGGGATTATAATATATTCTGAAGTGAAATTGAATAAAGTGTGGTTTATAGCTTTGGTTTATCTTCTTTTTTTTTTCTTCTATCCTATATCGCAGTATAAATTTACTCTTCGAAGATACTATATTACACGCTGCCAGGCGTTTGCGTTAACGCCTCGGCGTTATTTTGATTACATTACGAGCGCGTTGTACTCGAGAATCGAAACATCATGCTTGACGGCGTCGAAAATGCAATGTTTATCCTCGCGCTTGCGCTGCTGCTGCTGCCGTCGCCCAAAAACGTCAGTGTGCACATAGGTCGCAGGATATTCTCGGGGGCCGCCCGCGCGCATATAAAATAAAAATTACACGGTTCGAATGTAATACTTTGGTGCGCCGGAGCGACTCTTCTCTTTTTTTGCATTCGGTCAACGCGACGCGCGCGTACATTACAAAAAGCAACATTTACATAGATATAGAAGTGTATTTCGCCATATCTGATGTATGCGGCTTTTTATCCGAGGCATTATATTTAAATTTTTATTCAGTACAAAAAAAAATTTGTTTTTTGTCGCGTCGGAATGTATAAGAGTATATACCGTGTATAATTTAAAAGCGTATTACGCGCAGACTGCGCGCCGTTTAAAATATAACGATTCATCTTTATGTGAAATATGGAGATTAAGATGAAATCACGTTTTTATCTTAAATGAGAAGCTGCTGCGATTTTTCCAAATGTAAATCTTGACAAACAATCATCAGAGCTAGTCTTTTCTCTCGATTTTCTTATACATAGCTTCTTGAACGAGAGATACGGAAAAAAATAAGTCACCACCGCCGTGGCATGCGAGAAATGGGAGAAAGAATAACGGCGTCGTGCGCCGATGACGCTTTTCGCGAGTGTGTAGCACGTCGCTGTCTCGTGTATATATATATATATATATAGTGCGGTTGAGGGGGAGTCGAAGAGAAGAGCTCGTGATCGATTCTTCAACGCGTCCCGCGATTTCTCATGCGGGCGCGAAAGTTGGGAAAGCAAAGGGGGGCTACGAAGGCGAGAGCGCGAGTGTTTGATTTAGGTACGGGGGTGGAAAAAAAGGAGAGAAATGTAGGAATGGTTGGAGATTTTTCGTATAGCACTGGCAGAGGTTTAATTTTAGAAAGTAAAAAGTGATGGTTTAGATGAAAAAGTTTCTAGAAAGTATATGTATATTATAAAAAATGTAAGAGCAATATTTTAGTATATGTTCATCAAGTTGCAGTTATCGTATGTCACATTTACAAAGCAATAAAAAAAAGTAACTTATGTATATATAAATTTGAGAAGAGAAAAGTAAACATCTATATATCCATTCACGGAAGGACAAAGTTCTCGTGTACCACGAAGAAACCCCCCAAGAATAAACAAAATCCCGCGGCGAGTCACGCGCACGCGCTCCAATTCGCCTCTTGTATGGCCAACTTTCTTGCTCTCCCTTTCCTCCGGTATTATATATAAGAACACCACCGCGCCTCTTCTTTCTCTCTCTCTCTATCTTCTTCGCTGTATATACCCCCCATCTTCAACATAGCGTTCACGCTTCATAAACGCCGCTTCCTCGATTGTTTTTCCGGCGAAAGAGAGAGAGAAAGAGAGATGATGCATAGGAACGTATATATATATATATATATATATATATATATATACGCTACGCCGATTGATATAGCGCGTATACCTCCTCGCGCGCTATACGTATTGTGTAATTACGCGGCCGTTATTTATGCGCGCTCGCGCGGCGCTGCTTTATGCGCGCTTTTGTGGGAAAAATCGTTATTATTTTTCTCAGGCGAAGGAAGAACAACCGTGCAACGGGCGACCGATTGTTATTGAGGTTACGGCCTTTTTGCGGACGTTGTAAAACGAAGCGAATACGTGCGTGCGTGCGTGGTTTAGGTGTTATTTAATGGGACACGAGATTGTGTGTTCGTTCTAGTGAAGTTACGACGGGAGTTTCTGTAATTAGGATAATTAATAGGGAAGTGAAGCTGCGTAGCGAATAGCAGCAATGCTATAATATAGTTGCGATGTTTTACGGATGGCAGATTGAAAAGTATGTATGTATAGGAATGCGGCTAATGGGTGGAAATTGATTTTCGAAAGTTTTACATAATTAATTATAAAAACGTATATAATTTTGAGGTTTTTGAAAGCTTTTCGAACTACCAACAATTAGAAAGCATGAAGCAAATCTCGTAAAGCAAAATTTTTCTTCACGGATCGTGCGGTATGAAATTTTCTCGAGAATTGAAATACAGTTAAATCACGAATAACAGAGGTGCGGACACCGCGGGCAAACCGTATATATATATATAGATATATACCAAGTCGAAGCGTCGAAATCAAAGAAAAAAAGCGTATACACGCAGCATAACGGTTATGACGCGCGAAGTGTCAGTATATAGGTGCTCGTATATATACATATACACGTTATGGTACGATGTGCACGTGAACACGTATATATATATATATACGTATACGTACGTCCCGGAATCCAGTTTCTCGAAGCGGCATTCCCTGGCTGTGCGCGCGTGCGTTCCTCGATTCGCCGCAACGAGGAACGATATTGATCGATCGGAGAGTGCAACGATCCGGTAGATGGGGGAGAAGGGTTTGCGCTAATGCCCGTCGATGTTATGACCCCTACAATACCGGGTAATTTTGTAATGCGAATGTTAGCGGCAGTGGATTACGTCGTTCGGGAATATAATTGAAGGAATTCTCGTAGAAAAACGATTTTAGAAAGTGAATTCGTATTATACGTATATATATTGTACAGTAGCGTGCGGAGTGCAGTATGTTTAATTCGAATATGTTTCACTTGTAGTTGGGTAGACGCTAATCGATGCAGATGTATATATATCTATGTGTGTATACGTTTATGTAATGAAGCTGTGTACGTATACGTATGTATATATGTACAGAGCGCGTCTTATGCAATGCGGTAAGAAGTAGATTGAAATAATTAGGGAAGGGATGAGTGGGAAAGATTGATTGTTTCTTTAATTCCTTGATTGATTAATGTTTGTTGTGCGAGATGTTCGCCTAACCGCATGTACATATGTACATATACCAGCTGCTGCTTATACATTCATGTGATTATTCATTCGAAGTTCATTTACAAAATTGAAATTAATGGTAATAACGATATAGGTATAATATATATAATAACAAGTTTATTGATTATACTTTCTACATAATGATTCCTCTGCTTCTATCCAATTCATTAACCGATCGTACAAATCAATTAATAAGTTAAGTCTAAAAATAGCCAACTATTTCGACGTGATGGGATACACAGTGCGGAAGCTCTTTCTATAATGGGCTATAAACAGCGGGAAACGATGCGCACGGGACAAAGCTTTCATGCGCGCGCGTGGTCGAAGAAAAAGGAAGAAGAGGTACTACAACTGCAGAATCGCTCGCGCCTGTTATCGGCCTCTCCAATGGCCATCCGTAATTAATACAAACGAGCCGACTTCTCATGCTCCCTCTCTCTCTCTCTTGCACGCAGTCTGCTCGATGTACAGTTAGCGCGGCGGTCGACCGGAAAACTGTTGGCGCTATACCTCGGAGTAGGGAAAAGCGAAAGCTCTCTCTCTCTCTCTCTCTCCTCTAGTACGCTATTAATTGCGTCTAATTTCGCGTCAATTTGTTGGGACTAATAGCACGCGCTCTCCAGTCGCTGTCGAACATGTATGTGAGTCTGTCTGTGTGTATATATGTATATGTGTACACATGCGTGTTTGGTATGAGCTAAATTAATCGGCGGGTAATTCGATACGGTTTTTTTGCCACGCGTGCGCGCGTAAAGGCCCGAGATCGTTAATTATGTATGGGCTCTCGATTCGTCCGGAGAATCGGAGGGAATAGCGTATGCGAGTATACGTTTTGCGAGTATATACATGTATACACGTGTATATATGTATCTATGTACGGAGCTTTTTTTGGGCTATTGGGTAAACGGTAGATGTACTTCGGAGTTGCGTCATCGATGTGCTATACACGTGGGAGATGTATATATACATACAGACAGAGAGAGAGAATACGCGCGGGGAAGAAGAATGCAGGAAAAAAGTCACGCGTTGAGAGTTATGTGCTCGTGCGGTGGTAAAAAGTTGATTGGTTTAGAAACGTATCGATCGCGTCCTTCCCGTAAAAACTTAATCTCATTACCGGTCTGTTGAAAAAGTTATATAGGTATACTTATTGTACACACGGCGTTTATTCAAATGTGCATTAACATTCAAATGGAAGTTGCTTAAAATAAAAGGGAGAGAGAGCAGAGGCTGTACGTATATAACTATTTCAATTAAATGCGTAACTTGTCGCGTCTATTAACTCATTTAAATATTAACGATCATCGATTCGCGCGCGCGTTTGCTCATGCATACATAAAACCATTATTAATTACTTCCCATTAGAATATCCGCTCATCTCAGTGTTTTTTCTACCAATTAAGCTTCGCGCGCTTTTCTCCTCATATATTATACATATATCTATATATAGTGCGCAAGTATCGCAAGTACACTACTCGCTCGCAAATTGGACGCGTCTCTCTCTCTCTCACATATACAGATACATATACACACATATACAGGCGTGCGCTCAGACACGTGCCGGTGCATGTAAAATTCGTATACGTGTATATGCTAATATGCCGACGTGTACGAAAAGTCTGTAGATGACTTATCGACGTCTCGCCGGCCGATAATATGCAAACCCGAATTGTCACGCGAGCCCCGTGCAAATGCAGGTATATTTATACATATATACACGTATATATAGATATGACTTTCGTTTTAAACGAAAAAAAAAACTTTTCATTTTTGAGTTTATATATGATTTATTACACGCTATGTACTCCACTATCTATATAGCAGCCTTAATTAATTTATTCGATCCGAATTTCGCAATTAATTCGGGGCCGCAACACACCACGCGGGTAATTAAAGTAATGAGGGCACACGCGCAATAATTTGTATTTTAATTAAACATCGCGAGTCTGCACTCTGACTTCTCTCTCTCTATTTCTCTCTTTTTCTTTCTTTCTTGAAAATTCCGTAATTAAACCGTAAATCAGGCGCTTTTTATATCAATGCAACGTAATCTCACGCCCACTCGCGAAAAAAAACACTTCCATCCGCACCCGCGCTGTCACTCAAATTCATGGAACATTTCAAGTCGTACTAGGAGAGGGAGGTATAGAGGGTGGCACTTAGGGCGTTTCAATTATTCCAGTCGCAGCGCTAAATACACTCGAGTCAAAGAGGGACTCTCGTGAAGCGCAAATGCGCAAGCGCATCAGATTTACGGCGCCGCCGCCGCAATGCGCGCGGGTTCATTTCGACCCAAGAGAGAGAGAGAGAGAGGGAGTAGTCCCTTTTTGCGCTCGTTATTATTTACATACGTAATGCGATCGTACACCTTCGAGTCTCGCGTATATATGTATGTTTGCGTCTCTGTGCGTATTCGTATATGCTATATATGCGTGTGCACGTATATACGAGCATATACGCAGAGCACTTAAATTAATTGACTGCTCGCGTTCTCGACTTGTATCGCGATACATCCGACGCGTATTTTATATATATTAAATGCGTTGCGTTGTGTTGCGCGCTCGCTCCGGCTGTATAGCGTCGTGTTATTTATATTTTTTTTTTTCATCATCCCGATGAAAATAACATACTCGAGAAAATGAATGAATGAGTATATGTATATGTACGAGAAAACGCTCGCATATATTTACATATCTGTATCAATTCCCTTTGATATTCACTTGGAATTTTGTAATATTGCTCTGCATTAAAAGGTGTATAGTAACAGCAGCAGCACCAACGCGCATGTACCCTATTTTTTACTTTACAAACATGCTATGACTGTGCATTCGTTGAATTAAAATTTGATTGCTCGTATTTATATATATACATATATATATATATATATATTGAAATCGTAGAAAAAATAGCACAGGTAACTCTCGCACGATCATCAGCATTACAACCGGACATCGTTCATATATATACATATATATAAAGTCGATCCCGACTTGATACATCGTAATTCACACTGCACTTTTACAATCAGGAACCTGAAAAACTCGTCTATACTCGTGTATATGCGTACTCCTGCGGCCACACCGTTGCGTCGAATTCCCTCGCGCGTAATATTCACTTCGACCTATATATCACCCTCTCACGCGTTGGGTATTCGCATACACACACACACACACGTACGGGGAGCTTAATGAAGGCGTATTAAACGTTGAATGCGGCGCGTAAATCGGTAGGCGGCGTGCGAGAGTGAATTACACTCGGCCCGTTTTATATATATACGCGGACCCGTTATCTTTCACGCGCGAACGATGATTCAGCTCTCTCTCTCTCCTGTGTATGTCGCGTGCTGCCAGCATGAGTCTTATCAATTCCACCGATTATTTCTGCAGCAGCGCTTGCTGCAACATAAAGGTACGCATGCGCACACGAGGGAGATTGAATTTTATGGAGGTTGTGCAGCGGTGGTAGCGATCGTTTAGGCATTTTCAGTGTGTGTGTGTATGACTGTTCGGTTAAAATTAGAAACCAGAGTGTACGCGGTGAGAGAGAGGCGTCGCTATACCGGAGCGATTAGGTGTGGAGTAACTGCCGGTTAATTGTAATGCTAAGTCGGGCCCTCGTTACGATTGATTAGTTTAAAAGATTAGTAGTTTGCGCGCGATGTAGTGCTGTGCTGGTATAATTAACGAACTGGGCGCGATACACTTGTATGTATAATGAGGAATAAAATGGTCTACAAAAAAAAGAGATTTTTAAGTGACAGAGATCGAGCGAATGCAAAATTCGGTCATTATTGAATAATAACGTGTATTCAAATGTTTAAAGCCGTGAGAAGTCTTTTAAACAATAGTATATGGAAAAAAAGTTAGTGTTAATAAAAGGAGCGAGTAAAGCGTGCGAGGGCAAAATTGAAAAAGGGCAAAAAATCGAAGCGAAAAGCAGAGAAAGGAAGAGGGAGAGAAGAAAAAAGATAAGAAAGGAGAAAGAGAATGAAATGCAGTTTGCGAGTTGTGTATAATGCACGAACATACGTATACGCACGCGGGCGCGTGGGGAACCGGTTATACGAATGCGCATTAATTATGAATTGTTCCTGCTCGTTCCGTTCAATTTTTCCCGCTCTTTTCTCTCTCTCTTTCTCCCTCTCCCACTGCTTTTTCCCGCTTAAGCTCAATTAATAGCTGAAAAAGGCTCAAGTCATTACGCGTGCATGCGCGCACACGCACGCGCGCGTTCACCTAACGTAATCAAGACGCGCGCTGATAATGGTGATTGTGCGTGCCGGTGAACCTGTGCGCAACGCGGCGACGGTTTAGTTTTCCGTTCGGTAGTTCAGTATATGAGCCTAGCAATTTTCCTTAAACATCGCGGCGCACGCAGCGCGGATGAATAAACATAATACATACGGCGACGCCCACTGTCGCGTTATTTTTCCCGCTCCTCGGCACGCATGTATATATGCACGGAAAGCCATTTCTCCCTCTCTCTCTTACTACTCTATGTGGTTGTGCATACCGTCGACGAAGAAGAACAGGTTTCGCTCGAGCTTTCGGGATATATATATATACGTATACGACGCGTGGATCGGGACGCATACCGCTATATATGTATTGTACGCATGCAGGCGAACAGCGAGAGATTGATATTTTAAGTGAAATTCGAAACTGCATTCTAATGGGTTGTCGTTAATTTTAGTGGATACTAACGTTCTTTTGTAATGCTAAATTTATAACCCGCGCGAGTGAGGGAGCGTTGCACCGATCGAGCATTGGTTTGTTATACTGCATATATGCATGAAATAGTATAATTTATACGGCGAGCGGACGCATCACACGCTCGTTATTATTGTACACGCTGGATTGAATTATTCAATATGAATATTTGAAATAATACTTCGTGTATACGGTTCTAAACTCACCGACGACGACGACGACACCAAGTATAATAATGCACACACACGCATATAGTCGATTGAAAACGCTAACGATCTCTCGGCCAGCAACGTGCATATATAAAGAATCGGCGGAGCTCTTTAATCGAGAATACGTCCATTAGACCGAAATCACTCGTCCTATAAATCTAAACGAATCCTCTCTCGAGTAAAAAGACGCTCGGATACGCGGAAAATCGGCGATGCGAAGCGCGCGCCTGAGCATGAGTCGTTGCACTTCCGGCCTGGCGTGTCTAAAAGCCAATTAGGCGAGTTGCCGCCGCCGCCGCTGCTGCTGCTGCTTCTCTCTGAGAGGCCATCGCCTCTTGCTGCACTCGCACACACGTCCACGTATATGTGTGTGTGTACATCGGGCTTGCGCACGCCGCATCCTCTGACATCTGGGCAGCACTCGGCGCGTCAATCGGGATGACGTAATTGGCGTAATTGCTTCTACGTGTAGCGCCGTCACACGCCGAGAGAGAGCCGCTCTCTCTCTATCGGGTCTGCAGTCCCACGACGCGCAAGTCTTGCCCGATTCGATTTCCATTGACGGATTTAGCGGCCCTCGTTGTATATATGTGTGTGTGTCTATATACGAGCGATTCGGAATTATTGGGAAAACCGCGGATTTGTCACGTGATCTTGTAATATCGTTTGTCTCGTTTCTCTCTCGGGAGATGATGCATTGATGCTATGCGCTCGATAGACCAACGTGGAGTTATTTTGGGGGTTTCATGGTCGTCACAGGAGAATAGAAACAGTACCGATCGATGTTTTGCAAAAACTTTATCTACACGTTTTAGACAAAAAAAAAAATTTAATTGCAGTATTTTGCGCTTGACAAATTTAATTCACCTCACGATTACTGATAAGAATCAAACAGCTTGGCCGACCTCTGTAAACCACACGGCACGAGGTCATGTTTATGAAAATATCTCTGATGTGTATGCTCCAGCCCGTAAACAAGTTTCTCTCCCCCTGCATCTCTTCTCCTTTTTCCCGCTATTTTGCCGTTGCACTCCGGGCGCAATAACAATCTTCTCTCATTCTCTCTCTCACACACACACATTCGCTACATATACACACACAAAGCGCCACTTCGTCGTCCCTGCCGGCGCACGTTTTCGCGACTTGACTCTCTTGCGAGAGCGTCATCAATTTCGCACACGCGAGCGACGCACGCAAGAGAGAAAGAGACCTTCACTCCGTTATTTTTTCACCGCCACCGCTGCATACGGAACAGGGGAGAGGATTATACGCGCGCTCGCTCTCTCTCTCTCTCTCGTGGTGCGCATTTTAAGTTTCGCTCCCGCGCCGCTCCTTAATTACCTACCTACCATCCCCCGCTACCGCTACCGCGCCACCGCCACATCGTTTTTTCGCCCCGCGCTCGTTAACGAGGAAACGCGAGCCGAGGGAAAATGAAATCAAGCCGCTGCCGTTCTGGGTAGAGAGAAAGAGAGAGAGGGAGAGAGAGTTCGTAAAAACGAAACGAGGACTAGATTATAGCGGGATTTCGCTGATTCGCTCACCTTCCCCGCCCTCTCGACGCCGACGAATTAAGCTTCTTTCAGCGGCCAGAAATAACTTAACTAAATTGTTTCGAATGGAGCTGCTGCTGCTGCTGCTGCTACTACTGCGGTGTGTAGCTCGACGGCCCTTTTCGTTAATCGTACCTCCCCTCGTGGTTTTTGCTACTCGCACGAGTGGAGTTGTAGTATATATATATAGCAGTGGAGCCATAACGGCGCCGTACGGTTCCCGATTTTCACTTGCGCGGGTGTTTAAACTTTTAACGCGTCAGATCGTTGTTTCCAACTTTACGCGCTTGGAATTGTATTTTACCATGGCTGTTGGAGCGATTAAAGTTTTAACTCTTTTTATTGCAATTTAGATTATCGTTTCGTTTTATCTACGAATGAATGTGTATATTTATTTTTTTTACGAATTCGGCTATGAACTGTATATTGTTATCGTTTCGAATAATTAAACGTACACGTTACTAAAAAAAAGAATAAAAGCGAGTCGATAAATTATAAAAATTTTTTCGCGGTACGGACGATCACGTACATACACGCACGTATATACGATTCAGCCACAACCGTACGTGAAGTGAACCCGCGTGAAAGAAAAAAGAAAGATCGCAGGAGCGAAAAAATACGCTCGCCGCACTTCCGACGTGTACGCGGACGCCCGGAAATTGAAGAAGCGCCGGCGAAATTATTTATCACCTTATACACGCGTATGGTGCACATATACACGTACACCCACACGGAGATATGTGCGGGTATCGGTGGGATCTTCAGCGCGTGCGCGCGCGCGAGATATATACACGGAAACGAAACTTTATTCCGCGACACGCTGATAATTTTCCCCGGCCAAACAAAGTGGGATTGCTGCTACGGGGCTGTTTCGCGGTTGAGTTATGGGGGGGAGGTGGAGGTTAATGGTTGGAGATAAAAATCGAAGTGCTCGTGTCGTTATGAAACGAAGAAGTAGGCGGTGTATATAGCGTGCGACGTATTTTTGTGCCGTCGCATATGTGTCTAGCTGCCTGCTCTTTTTCTCTCTCTCACTCTCTCTTCTTTCGCGAATGATTAGTGGCGAGACTATACGCGAACACGATTTTCCTCTCTTCGCTGATATAACTCGTTATATATTTCTTGGAATTTATAACGGTCATATGATTCATCGATAATTTATATATTGCTTGAAGTATATATAAAAGTAAGTATAACGTTCGACATTAATTATTAACGAGGTCCTTCTGGATATATGTCGATAAAATTACGTTACAAGTATATATATGTCGTCAGCAAAGAGGAAAATCTTCTCTCTTTCTATCTCATGCTTTCCAAGGAAATTCTCGAATTGCGCGAGGGGATTTTCCGAGAATCTTTTTTCCCTCTTTTCGCCTGGCTCACTCCTTTCCCCCCTACTCATGCTCGGACTAAGCGACTGACTCGGCGAACATCCTCGTGGGGAAGCCAATATTGGCCGGGTCGGAGTTCAAAGCTCACACAAAGTATGAGGACGACGCTGGACGAAGCCGCGCGCTTCTCTCTATCTTCTTCTTTTTTCCTTGCCCACGCGCGGACCGCTTCAGTCAAAAGGTACATCCCCCACAAAGGCGACCGCCCGCCCGCGTACTCGCGCTCTCTTGTGTCTCTGTCTCTAATTTCCTTTTGCTCTTTCGGTTTACCTTCTTGCCTTCTCTCGCCATGCTCACGTTGAGCTGTTCGAGCTTCTTTCTTTCCCCACCCTTACCGCCAGTACCGTACCGTCGCTTCCGACGACGACGACGACGCTTTATTCGCGACGATAAAGAGACACGCGTGTATGGCGCTTTACATGATTTTGCGGAAGAGCTTATGTACCGCTTGCGATGGGGTAGAGAGAGAGAGTCTTTTTCTTTTATTACGAGTTTTTTTTATTACTGGAAATATTTTATGAGAACGAGAGTTCATTTTTATTCAATTTACGAAAGAAATGCAATGAAAAATTCTTTTACGTTCGAGTGATTTCTACCAAAATAAGCATATTTTTACGTTGCACATATATATCAGTTCCCAAATTGCATTTTACAATCTCTCAATCTCTCATTTTCTCTTGCTCGTTGTCTCCTTTTTTTCGTTCACTCTTTATTATTCTCCCACCGACTTTCTCCGGCTCTCCTTCTCTCTTTCTCTCTCTCGTTCGCTTTCTCGCGCGACCCAATCTACGCCAGGCTGCTTGAAAAATTATGACCGGTGGGAAGGAGCGGCAAAGATTAGTCCCAGAAGAATGGCCCCTGGATAAATTAGATGCGTGAGCGTCGAGACGAGTAGAAAAAAGAAAAAAACACACGAAGAAGTCCAGGTATTCGGCATCAGGCGGCGAGGGGGAGTTAAGGTTATTAAAATTTTACCGTCTCGTTTATCCCGTGTGCTCGAATTAGCCCCCGGGTTCAGCAGCACTCTCGCTTTCCGCAAAAGTTCGGTCTCCGAGACTTTACAACTTTTTAATATAGCCCCCGTGTGTGCGTCGCCACTGTAAAAATCACGCACATTTTTACGCTGGTATATACATATAGTGTTCGTATGTATATATGCATGTAAGTGTATATGTATATACGTCTGTGTATCTCGTATTATAAACTCATGGTCTCGGGGTTTGAATAAGCGATAAAGCCGTCAAACGCTCGGCTGTGTTTTACGCGCGTACTGCTATACATTAGGTTATTCGAAATATATTTTCCTTGCCGACGTTAACTGCATACGCGCTGCGCGGCAACAACGACGAAGGATTATTCTCCATCGTCGTCGTCGTCGTGGCGGTGGTGGTGAACTTCTGGAAGTCGGTTATTAACCGAGTATATAACGACATATTCAGCTAAACAAAACGGCCGAGTTTCCTTTAATTAGCAACTGTCGTAAAAGAATGGAAAAAAAGGGAAAGAAAGAAAAAAGAAAAGAAACTAAACTAAACGCGAACACTCGTTTCTTTTCTCCACTTCTCTCTTGCTCACTTTTTCTCGCTTCTAAAGACTCATTCCGCGATATATTTCTCGGCTGCCTCGAAGGGGTCTCGGAGCGATGCAGAAAAAGGCAGTCGTTCGCATGTCACGGCGAAATCGAGCGCAAAAAGCTACCGCCGCGCACTGTTGCTCCCGCGCATATAATATAAAAGACACTCCCGCGACTGTATACACACATACACATACACGCTAAATATACGAAACGCGCGTGACTTGTGCCGACACCATCTTTTTCTCCGTTTCTCTCTCTCTCTCTCTCTCTCTCTCCCTGGAAATTAAATTTTAATAAAGGCGCCTCGCAACGCACGCGCAAAGAGCAAACAATGCCGCGCGTATACGAACGCGTCACAGAGAGATAATTATATCGCGCCTGGATTCCGTTCTCTCTCCCTCTCTCTCTCGTTCTCTTCTTCGGACTGGCACATATATAAGCAAAAACTCGTCCTCGAAAAATGCGGATTATAACTAAGTAAAAGGAGAAGAGAGATGAGGGAGAGAGAGAGAAAGACTTGTCTCAGGGCGATATTCCACCCGGCTGCACCGCGACATTCCTCCTTTTTCCTCTGTGGTGCGTGTTTATGCATCCCTGAGAGAGAGAGAGAGAGAGAGGTGTTACTTTGCAGGTTGTGGTCTTGGGGAAGGGCTATACGACGACGACGAGAGTGTTGGCTTTCGCGCGTCGCGAAGTGTCACTTTGATCCTGGTAAGGCGATACGTTGCTGGACCAAGAGCGATTTTGACGGGGTGAAAAAATTGTTGAGACGCTCGAGAGAGAGAAGTGGAGGGGGAGGATATCGATCGCGCTCTGTGTGTTCTCTCGGTCAAGTATAAAGCAAATTAAACGAGAGGGATGCTTTTATATCTTTTTTTCCTTTGCTCCAATACACGTTAGGTGGATTAAAAACAAAAAAATATATATATCGTATATAGAATCAGTGGTGTCGGCGAAAAAACCTCGAAAAATTACAATAAAATGCATAATTTATAAAACGCCGCGAGAGAGAAAACACAGTCACACCAGTTCTCAATTATTCCGCGAAATGGCATTCTAGTCCCCTTTGCAAAAGAGCGCGCCACGTACCCTTTTTCTCCCCTGTCGAGAGAACGAGAGAGAAAAAAGGAAGCAGTAGAGTGGTATAGGTCGGCGCGGCGCGCGTTCTCGAGCAAAAAGAAAGATCGCGCGCGCGCTCGCCGACTCGATGGACTTCGCCACCTTATAGCCTGGCGTGCGGCGCTCGATCGGCTTGTCGCAGGTGTGATCGTGAAAGACTATTTTTCTCGTTCCCTCTCTCGACCCCTTTCTTTCCTTTCTTGTTGAATTTTTTTTCTTCTGTCCAGCTCCTGCTCTCTAACTACTTTTCTATTTATATCCCCTTTCCTATATACTCTATACGCGGCTGGAGTTCCACACACATACTATTTTCTCCCCTTTATCACCGCGGCGTTATCGCTCGCGCCGTTTCCTTTTTGCCGTTCTGGACATGCGTTGAATAGTTTCGTTATCCGTGCCGACGCCGTGTGTTACGGGCGTGCCCGCGCGTTTCGTTTTTGCACTCTATTAACTTCTTATGGGCTTCAGAATATTAAATATTCTTGTCGCTTTACTTCTCGCACGGGCGTATAATATTATATACAATACTTGTTTTCAAATCGCTTTGTTTTACAACGGTACAACAAATATTTTTATTATAGACATACTTATATTTTTTTATAGGAATATTAATATAAATTATTTTTATGATAAAAAATAGATTATGTACGTAGAAATAAAAAATAAAAGAAAAAAATTTTGCTCACATCCATAAATCGAAAAAGCAATCACAAGTCATTCTCAATGCACGTAAGCACCACCTCTACTATACAAGCGCCATATCCCTATACGTCACTTTCACAAGGGCTTGCCTTCGTTGCCGCCTCTCTCTCTTCTCTCTCTCTCTCTCTCTCGCACACCGGCCGTTACGGTTATACGCGCGCGCGAAAACGTCGCGCCAGGCGACAAAAGCCGGGCCTCGTTTTTTGCCCGCGGGGTGGTCTCTCTCTCTCTCTTCCTTTCTCCTTCCACCTTCTCTCTCTCCACTCTTTTTCCTCCTATTTCGCCATAGCGTTCAAGCCGACGTGGCCTTGCGCCCCGTTCGCCACACGTCGCAAGCGAACAATGGCGTGTATATATATATACACACATATATACGTGCACTCCTTTGGTGCACCGAGAGCGGAAGAGGGCGGAGGAGAGGATAAGAAGAAGAAGGAGGAGGTAGAAGAGGTGGAGGCGACGTGCCTGCACGCTCGCAAGGAGCCACGTTATATAGCGGCCTGATTGGCCTGTTTATTGGCTCCCGAAAAGAGTAGCGACGTATACGTGTATATATACGATATATATACGTATATATGTATACAAAGACCTCCTCCCCTTGTGTGCTTCCTTTTTCCCTGCCCTCCGTATCTCTCCTTCTTCTTTTTTTCGCGCGTATACAGGTGGGGGGAGACTAGGGGGGAGCGCGATTAAATTATGGAAAGGGAAGAAATAGGCCGGCGGCGGCGGCGGCGGCAGCGGCAGTAGTAGCGGCAGGAGCGGTGGCGTTGCGTATTTTGCGCTTAAATCACTTTAATTACGCGCCGAGCTGACGAGCCGAGCCGAGCGTGTTATGTTCTGGCTGTCGAGCGCGTTATTGATGTAGCATTGTGCTTGCTTTTAATTTTCTGCCCTACACATGTGTATATTATACGTGTGTATGTGTGAATATACACATTGGAGGGATAAACGCGTGTGCGTGTGTGCTTAATTTAATCGGTTACCGGTTCATTAATGCAGATCCAGTGACCGCCCCGGACGCTGCTGCCGCGCTGGCCGCCGGTGAAGTTAAATCTCTTCATAACAAAGATACAAGTGTGTTTAATGCGTTTTTGTGATACGTATAGATATAGATATATATACACACACACGCGCGAGTGCGCGTTACGCACAAGTCTATTAACCGACTCTTTATTATTTTTAATTGAGTTTCGATGTTTATTGCTTTTGACAGCATGCGCAGGGTAATTTAATATTCGTATTTCACACCCTCCACGAGCGTGTGGGTGTCAGTTAAGCGTGGGTTTGTTGTTAACGAAGTTCGCAATATACGCTACATCCTATGTGCTGTTATATGTAGGTTTGCAATTTGACTGATATTTCATGTTGCTATAAAAATGATTTACATAGTTGGGTTGAAATTTAAAATTAGCATATATTAGCGTGGTAATAAAAACTGCCGCGTGAAAAGTTTAACCGCTCGCATATACTCGCATGAATCAACGCATCGATATTCAATTGAATTCAATCCCCACGCGAATTGGAAAAGGCTATAGAAAAAATTGCAAAGCGAATGGAGAAACTAATAGTTCGAAATCGCAATTACGCGAAATTTATGGCTTATAAATGCACAAGATCCAATATAAACCCGCGTATGGCCCCATACATATATTTACCGCGCGCAAACATTGGTCGAGCAAACTAACGACACCCGATATCTCGCACACGCACACTCTACACTCACATATATATACACACACATATATATATACATGTTCATCCTATCCCCGATACATAAGAACATCTCGAGCGCTTTTGATTAACAGCCCCGCGAGCGAGCGAGCGCGAGACGTTTGCATTTCCAGTCCCGTGAATGGAATTGCTCTTCATTCACCTCGTCCGCATTTATATATACGAATGGCCTTGTATATACATACACACACATAATCTCGCC
This sequence comes from Torymus tubicola, assembly GCA_035583055.1. Classification (NCBI taxonomy): domain Eukaryota; kingdom Metazoa; phylum Arthropoda; class Insecta; order Hymenoptera; family Torymidae; genus Torymus; species Torymus tubicola. The sequence continues at coordinate 16,336,167 of JAWWEQ010000001.1, forward strand.
GCGTGTATCACGTCGCGCATGAGGTAAAGACATATACGTAACCGCGTGAGCGCTGTTTGTCCGCAATGAATAATTCGCGCGTAAACAGGGCGAGAGACGATTTTCAATATTTAGCAGGACCACCACCACTACCACTACGAGCAGCAGCAGCAGTACCACGGGAGGGCGAGAATAGAACGTGACCCGCGTAATTGTGTGAATATTGCAAACCGTAGGGACTGCTACGACGACGAGAAGAGGTGTAGTAGTAGCACACGGGAGAGAGAGCAGGAGACAGTTGGAAATCCGCTCGCGCCTGAGAGAACGCGAGCGCGCGCGCGCGTGGGTTTCATTTGTATGCGGGACCTAATAGCGTTGCCTCCGTCGAGCTCTAGGACCGTTTTAATAAGCGACGAGTGAAGAGAGAGAGAGAGACTGGGAAGGAGTAACTTTATCGATCATCTCACACGCGCGCGGCTCGTTAATTATAGCCGATTCCATGAAATTTCGACGATTTTAATTTTAATCGCGCGCTGAATTATACGAGACTTAATTGAGGAGAAAATTGATTCGTTAAAATATACGTATGGAAGAGGAGAAGGAGGAGGAGGATGGAATAAAGTGGGCGCGATATGTTTGCCCTGTTGAAAACAATGAAGGAAGCACACACGCGCCGTTGCTCGTTATCTATTTTCATCCTGGTGCGCGTGAGAGTGAGAGAGAGAGAGTGAAGTGAAGCAGCGGCAGCGTGTGGATCGAGTAGGTGATGAGGGTTACGCGCGCGCGCGAGCGATTCGCTGAATCATCCTAAACGATGAGAGATCGTATAAGGTTCATTTGTCTCTCACTCACTCTCTAAAGCTATCCCGGACCTGTTGTACCTACCTGCGTATACACGTCTCCTCCACATACACACGTGCATTCGATGAATTTCGAGTGTTTCCGGAACGATTGTCTAACCCGATTTTGGTGTATACGCATGCAATGATGTTATATTACATATATTTGTATATATGTATACGATCTTTGATGGAATTTCATCACTGCATGGGTCAGGTGTGAAACGGAAAAAATTTCTCACGCATTTTTAGGCTCCCTCGATTATATTATACGTATGACGCATATGATGATTGACGTGTTCACGTAGAGAGCTATTAATTCAGTGTATATATATACGTACACAGAATCGGCCGATTTAGCACTCACGCATTAATTGATATCTCGCATACTACGGCGCCACTCAACTGTCGATGAATCGTGAAAACTCTCTCGATTCTTACATTTGAATATTTCGTTTATGTATATACGACATGGTTATTAGCATATTTATTGAAGCGGTATGCACATGCCGATCATATATATATTGGGTAGAAATAGGGCAACATGTTTCAATATACATATATACATCTAGCGCTAATGTCGCAGACATATATATCCGTATAGAGGACGGAAAATTAATGAGTTTTGTTATTATTATGTGTTACAGGACCGACATGTGAAGGGTGCGAACCGCGAGCCGCAGATGGACTCGAGCCAGGATTACCACTTGCAGTCTGGCTACGAGAACAAGACGCACACGGTGCTACGGTTTAATCGCCGCTACGACACCTGCGATCCTCGGGACCTCAAAATTACGGTGAGTCACTTTGACAATTAACGATAAGGGCCAAGAGCGAGAGCAAGAGAGAGAGAGAATGTATATACGTGCAAGTTATATTCTCGCAGCCTCTCTCGGCCTTTGAAAACTTAATTAAATTTTCGTGTGAGTGAAAGTATACGCGTATGCATCAAGTGTAACGGATCGGAGCGACGTCCCGTCATAATTATCGTTATTTAAAACGCCTCTCTGACCTAAATGCACACCTCTCTTACGTGTGTCCGTGTGTGTGTGTGATGCTTTTTTGCGTAAGAAAAGATACAGAGTCTCACGCGTTCTCGTGAGTACTACTACTACTATTACTACTTCACGTACAATCGAGGACACTCGATTTTCCCTTGGCTCTTGCGTAAGGTGAAAACAATGGCTCAATCTCTTGGCGGAACGAGAGAAGCGCGCGCGATTAATTCCGCCGGGAAGTATTTATCGCGCGCGTCGACGACGGTGAAAAAAAAAGAAGAGAGAGAAAGAGAGGGAGGTTCGCGTACAAAAGCCTGCGCGAGATAAAAGAAAAAGAGAGAGTGCGGGATTCTCCTCCGCCTCTTGCGCTCCTCCCGACTGCGCTGGTAATTATGTATTTCGCGAGTCATTGACATACGGGAAATCCGAGGAATTTCCATTCCGCAGCTTCTTATTGTCGCGGTTCGCCTGCAGCTCTCAATGATCTCTCTCACCCCCCCTCCCCTCTTCTTCTTCTCGATGCTTTCCTCTCTTTCTCTTCTCTTCTTCTTCTTCTTCTCCTCCTCGCTAATAGGACGTCGTTTCTCTCTTGCGCTCTCGCGCGCGAGCTACCGGCTACCGTTCGTTATCTCGTTATTCCTCGGAGCAAATACGCTCGCTCTCTCTCTTTCTCTCTCTCTCTCTTTCTCTTTCGCTCTCGGGTTTGCGGTTGCCCGACTATACACGACCGGTTCGGGACGACGTCGGCCGGTATTACGCGTCAATAAAAATCAGCGAAGCGTCGAGCCGGCGTATACATGACGCTCTCTCCTGCTCTCTTTCTCTCCTCCTCTCGCCCTTCTAAGTATCTCACTGTCCTCTTTTTTCTGAAATCTTTGCTCCTCTTGCCTTTTTTTCCTCTCTCTTTTCACCTTCTCGGCCGAACGCTCGCCTTCATATTTTCCCCCTTCTTAGCGTGCGTTTTTTCCATTTTTTTCTACATTCAAGAGAAGAGGGATCTTTCACACTCGGCTGCCTTCGGGCGGTCGACGATCCTCTCTCTTTCTCTCTCTCTCTTTCTCTTGCAAAGTCTTTTTTTCCCTTCCCGTCCCTTTCTTCATGTGTCTCGTGAGCAAGCGAGCGCGGCTTCTTTCGCGCGAAGGGTTTGTCCTCTCTCTTTCTCGCGTACACTCTAGCGCAGATTACGGAATTTTATAGTTTGCTTAAAACATTACGATTTCCTCATCGCGCCCATTAAAACCTCATAAAAAAGAGGAGTGAGCAGCAGCAGCTCGGCCGCTTCTTTAACACCTCGCGAGCGCGCCTGAGATTTTTCGTCGATGAAATATCTTTTTTTTTCTCAACATCCGCAACTTTAAGGAATTTCTTTACGGCGAATAAATATGATCGTTTCGGGGTAGAAATCTGACCGTTGTGAAAGTAAAGCAAAGATACGACCATATACCACTTGGATTGTTCATTTCAATTTTCCAACCTGTACAACAAAAAAGCCTTTATACGCCTCGCTAATGTGCAAATATAGCCAAAAAAAAAGTTCACCCATTCATCATTTACTCCATACTCCCTCCACATCACTCACACATGTATACATATATATTCCGACGCATCGCGGTGGCGCGCTGTAACCCCTTTGTGTCGTCCTCTCGCCTACAAAAGAAAGGGGTGGAGAAACGCTGCACTTTCATTTGGCAAAGTGAATCTTACTTATTACTGACGTTCGATTCAGCTTTGCGCTCTCGCCCTTGGGCTATTGCCGAGATGGGAGCAAGAGAGAGAGAGAGAGAGGCGGCCGCCCTATCTCGCCTTTGTCGGGAGGCCACCCCTTTTCTAAAGTCCATAAAATGCAGAACTCTTTGAATGGGGGACTCGCGCAGGAGAGAGAGAGAGAGAGAGAGAGAGAGATCCGAAGATCGTCAAAGCGCGCAAGGAGGAGAGGGCAGACGACTCCTACTCTATTTTTCTACGCGAGGGGTAGAGAGCGAGAATGCGAGCGAGGGTGTAAGGGACGAGGTATAAAACGCAGAGACGCAAAGATTCTATCGAGGGAGAGCGAGAGGGAGAGGATAGGGTGAACAAGAGTCTCTCTATGTGTCTTTTTCTTTATCTCCCTTTCGCCACTGACGAACCAGCTACTTTCTCAAAAATATACCGAACTTTTCATCCCCCAACTGCGCTTATTCCCAAGTATAAAAAAAAAAGAAGAAGAAGTACCCACCCACCCCTGCTTATCATTATCCATCCTTACGCGCGTTCTCTCCCCCACCGCATTACAGTATACACACCGTAATTACTCAAAACAAACGCTTCCCCTCTCTCTTTCTCGTCACTCCACCTCCTTCTCCTTCTCCTCTTCCTAACGAGCCCTCGGCACTCTCTTCCTCGCGCCACTCCCTCGACTTTAAATTTCGCCCTCTCGCACCTCTCTCCCATCCCCCCCATTGGCTGCCTCAGCTATGGCCGATTGCGATCGCATCGCGTGAGGTGTATCGCCGCCAACGCCGCGAGCGACTATCAGTCCCGGCGTATCTCTGCGCACAGCCGCCCCACGACTGTGGAAGCGCGCGAGGTATATATATATATATGTATGTATATGTTCGCGCACGGCTGAAGATACAATCGCCCTCGGAGCAGTGTAGACGCGCTTTCCCGCGCGCGCGCGAAAAGTCTTGCGTGCGCGAGGGCGTCAAGGTATGTATGTATGTATATATGTGCAGGAACTTTTCCATTGAGAGAGAGAGAGGGGAGGTCGCCTTGTAAATTAGCCGCTGGGGGTTGCTTGTAAGAACGTCTTTACGTTTTTGCTAAACGGATGGTGAATTATGAATTTTTTCATTATCAAAGATAGAACATATATTTATACGTACGTGTGCGAGCGTTATTGAAGCTGCGGCTCGTAAAATGTGCTGCTCTAAAAAAATAAAGAAAGAAGAAGAAGAGGAAAAGATGAAAAAACTCGTGCAGCCATTCATAATAAGCCAATATCCCTTCCAATCGCCACAAATCACCGATCCATAACCCTCGAAAAAAGCCACCACACTGCCGTCGCTGTGGCTGTTCTCCTTCAATAAACAAAACCCGATCCCTCGCTCGCGCAATTTTCCTGATTGCGCACTTTCTCAAGAGTTGCCTTCTCCTCCTTCTCCTCATCCTTACTCCCTCTTCGACTAGGATATAATACACTATGCCTATATACCCTGGCGCTCCGCAGCTAAACGAAAGACAAAAGCGTGTGCGCGCGCGCGAGCTCGTCGCGTCGTACGACGAAAAAGTGTTTTCCCGGCTGATAGGATTTCAGCAAAAAGTCGAGGAGGGAAGAGCGGGGAAAGAGCAAATACACATACGCGCATATACGCATATATATACACGTGCTGTCGTGAGACAGAGAGAGAGAGAGAGAGAGAGAGAGAGAGAGAGAGCGGACGTGAGTCGACAAGGAGGGAGAGAGACGTCGTGTTTTTAGCTTATAACGGTCGCTCTCGTTGCTTTTGTTTTTGCAAGTACTACAGCCAGCCTACCGCGAGCGGATATCGCTTAATTACGGTGTGCGCGCATGCAAAATCGACGAAATGGATCGATCGAACGAAAAGGGGGGGAGGGGGGTGGATCGATTGAGAAACTGGGAGGAGTTGCTGCTGCTACTGCTGGTACTCTCGCGGGAAAAAAGTTTGACGACGTCGGTGATTCTTCGCGAAGTAGGTTGGCTTTAATGAATTATAAGAAGCTCAGAAGCGAAAATTGATTATCCAAGCGTTTTTGTCGTCCCTTTCTCGGCGTGCGAGAACCTCGATATTTTTCTTCTCCCACTAAATCGAGTAAAAATGGAGTATACATATATAATATATATAACCCAGACGGATTGAATCATCCGCAGTTGCAATATATATACGATGCACAACGAAAGCCACATGGTGGCGAGACGTCAACCTTCTATATCTATATATACAATCATCCTTAAAAATACGCTGTGGGTTTTCTGAAATTTCGCGGGCTGTGCATTCAGACAGTTCTAGCTTTCTCTCTTTCTCTCATCCTCCGGGTCGGAGCCTCTCGAAACCTGCGAGACAGCCGTCAGTTACGCGTCAAATAGAGAGGCGACGGTTGGAGCACCGCGCGTCTAGTGTCTCTCTCTCTCCTTTTTTTTTATCTTCTCCCGATCTCGAGAGTAGTCGTTCCTTTTTCGGAGGAGGAGGGGGGTTAGAGTCGCTCGTCGCCCGGCATAGCGATCGTATATTCAATCAAGCCCCCCCACGTAATCCCTTAAGATAGAGCGTAGCAGGAGGCGAAAATATACATTCCCGGAAGGCTTATAATCTCTCTTGATCGAGGTTATTATAGAAGTCGTTCTCGTGTGAGTGCTATATAGGAAAATTGAGAGCACCTCTGTTGCTGCGCACCGTCAGATGGATTTCAAACTATGGCGTAATAATAATATACCGTAAAGAGCAATTTATCACGTTTAAGTATATAGATATATATGATATACTTTATATATATTATACAACTTACATCCGCACTATATATATACACGGCTAAAAATACACGCCCAATTAATCTCGCTTTCCATAATTCACGGTCGAGCTAGCACTCGCGCGTATTCTTGAAACAATTCTATAAATCCTTGCTTATCCTTCAGCTGGGATCACTAAAGCACACGTCAAAATATAAATCATAAAAAAAGAATGAAAGAAACATATAACTGCAGGTAAACTCGGCGAAAGAAAAAGTGTTTTGGAATCTCGTTTATACAGCGAGCATCTGTTCTTGCCTCTCTTCTCTTTCTCTCTCTCTCTATCGTAACCCATTGTTATTCGAGCCGACGACTACGCGCCGGATTAATCGAATGAACGTCAAATTAAGCGCGCGCGCGCGCCCCGCTTTAACCCGTTTACGGGCTGGCGCGCGAGCGAGCGAGCGCCTCGATCGGACGTTAATATTGCGTGACTGCGAGCTCGCGTATTAATATGCAGACGGCCGGATAGCGCGAGCGAGCGAGCGAGCGCGGCTCTGTGTCGCCTGCCGCACGAGAGAGAGAGAGAGAGAGAGAGAGAGAGATTTAGATTTAGATTTATTTATTGGGCCTAAGGGGTGAAACCCCATGTGGCACTAAAGTTACAAATATGTACAGA
>JAWWEQ010000001.1:16343208-16403819 GCA_035583055.1 Torymus tubicola
GCTTTGCATTTGTCGATGTTGAGAGCTAGTCCATTATCAGAGGCCCAAGCTGCGATGGCGTTGCAGTCGTCCGTAATATGTTGAATGCCCTCGGCTAATTTAGATGGAGGAAAGGAGTAATAAAGTTGTAGGTCGTCAGCGAAGATCATGTACTTGGAGTGGCTGATGACTGAGGGCAAGAGAGAGAGAGAGAGAGAGATAGAGAGGTAGGGAATTAATCCTGGTTGAAATCGCGCGCAAGGTGCACCCGACTGCATGTGTGTACGTGTGTATATGAAGAAAGTATAGGTATTTGTACGCGAGCGTTGGTATTTTTAGTCTTTTTTTATTTTTTTTTTAATTTTTAATTTTATTTTTAACATTTCTTTATGGTAACGTTCGAGAAAATAATTACATTTTCTGACTTTTACAATACCATTTTTCGGAAAATACATCGCATTATTCGTCAACACTACTAAAAGGCTTCTACACAAAACTAGAAGGGGCTTCCATCCTATTTCTCTCGAATCGCGTGCGCACGCGCAACTCATAGAAAACCGTAGTCACAGCCGGGGTACTGATAAAAATGTCATCGGGAAACAAAAGATTTCCCTCCTTCTCATCCTTCTCCCTCTTTCTCTCCCTGTACATCCCCTTTTATACCATTGCAAAAAACTCCAACTAGAGAGGAAAGCAAGTCCTGAGCTCTCTTTCTCTCTCTTTCTCTCTCTTTCTCTCTCTCACAAGATTTGCGGGCATTTGAAGACACGCGATACAAAGTAAAAGCTCTCCTCCTCGAAAAAGGAATCGAAGGGAAGATTCCATTTTGTAGTTGGAAGTGCTTCTCCACTTGGTGCATTCCCCCGGTGGATACTACTACTGCACCAGTGCACCGCGAGAGCCGAAAGAGTCGAGGCGCTCGCAAAACAAGAATGAAAACGGTAAAATAGTGCGCTACGCTCTCAGCTGTTTACGGAGAAAAGGCTCCTCTTCTCTTCCCTTTTGCCGTACCAAAAGGGGGTTGTACGTGCGAGTATATAGTATACAGAGGATTTGCAGGTCTATACAGATATGCGTCCCTCCTGCACAATTAATCCGTTAATGTCTGAACGGCAATTTTTTTTATCTTTATTAATTTGAGTGTATAACTTTTAACATTAAACAAAATTACTTTAGAAAATACGTATACAAGTATATACATCGAAGATCCGAAATAGCATAGTATTCTCTTTTTCAATTGAAGTTCAATCCATTCGAGTTGCATTCAAAGCGCGCTTAGAATTTCGAAAAAACACCCCGTCTTTGAACACCCCCTTTTCATTTTCTTCTTTTTTTTTCTTTCAAAAAGAAGCACACATGCATACAAAATGACCAACAAGTATGTGTACGTGTAGACGTGGGCGCTCCCCATACCAGTATAGCACCTTGCCCCAAAAGAAAGGGGTATTCCAGGCATATACGAGCGGACGCGTGCAGAGGGCCGGAACGGGGTCGAATGAAAGGAGGAAGTCTCGTCGGCACAGCAGCGGAAAGAAGGCAAAAGAAGCTCTCCTTCGCCAAAAGCTCTGTACTGTACGTTCCTTCACGTACGTTCGCACGTATATACCTACACACACACACGTTGCAATCCCCTCTCGTTTCCACGAGGATTGGCTAGCTGACCCGGTTCCGCTTCTGCCCATACCTACCCTTGCTCGCGCCGTATTCTAGTTTAGCACCCATATAGACGTAGCCTGCTGTTGCTGCTTGGGGGTTGTATAGAAGCAGTGCGATCGGAGCAACGAAGCGACGGCGGCGGCGTCGGCGGCTACCGCCCGTAAAGGGAAAATCGAATTTGAGCCGTTATATCGGACGAAACTTATTGGCCGGCGCGTGAGGAATTCGAATTTCAAATGCGCCGTGTGCTCGCCGCACACTCGGTCTTTGTGTACTATACGGTATATAGTATAGCGCTATAGGGAAAAGGCAAGTGAGATAGAGAGGAAGTGAGAACGATTGATACGTGTGCAAAGTGTGACACGACGCTTGGAGAGAGTGGATCTATGCGCAGTGTAGAAGAGGGATAGGAATTTGTGTCATCTAATTTCGGCGGGTGAGTGGATGTGAGAGCCGTGGCGTGTTTGCCGCGGAAACATTATATATAGTAGGATTCGGAAGAGTTAAAGTAATGGTATTAGAAGTGTAGCTTCGTGGGATGAGGCTATATAACGCACTTAAAGGAATGGCTGCGGTTTTTTGGTATCTCGGGTACGATATTTTCAAAAATTATAGGTTTATATTATATCTATACTTTCCGAGGCTACCATTATTTTTTGCTCTTTGCTGCGCGTTTGAGCTATGATTATTTTTATTAGCGTGACGAGTCGTCGTGAAAATAACTTTAATCGCATACAATTAGCGCTGGAATGCATCATCTCATTAGTGCACGGATCGTGTCACTCGTTGCAGTCGATATAAAAACTATATAATATATATTATACGTGTCTAATAAAGAATCCCGGACGTGATTGCATAATCAATTCTGGACGTGCGTATACCTATATACACGTAACTATGGCAAAAGCTCGCGTCAACGACGATACAAACGAGTATACTCGCAGTATATAGGATATATAATCGCGAATCGAGCAACGACGTCGACGACGGTGGCGGTCTCGTCTCTCTCTCCCTCTCTCTTTACAGCCTCTTCGCGCCTCCTTTACGAGAGTGTCAAAGACGAAAATCCCGATGTATAATTAAGGCGAGCGAGCTTCGCAACTTCTTTTACGACTCGCCACCGCGGTAGTGCCGAAAACGAGCGATAAAGGCCCTTGTACCGGCCTCGTAAAAAGTCCGAAGATTTAATCAAAGTTCGCGTTGCAGTGCTGCTATATATAGAGGAGAGAGAGAGAGTGAGGGAGACAATATTGCGACGCGTCGTCGACGGCTAGTTAACCGTCCGCCGTAAATCCGGCACGGCAGTATCTACTCCTGCTCTCTTGCGCGCTCGCGCGCTAATATCGCCTACTAGTAAGTAGTAGTAGTAGTAGTAGTAGTACTTGGCGTGTAAGAGAGTATAGAGGAATCCGGCGAGAGAGGACGACGAAGGGTAGATTCCTTTACTACGGTACATTACTCGGCTAAGTACCGGAGCGCGTCTATATATATATGCAGTATATAGTCCTCTTTTTTTTCAAGTCTTGTAACCTCCTGCTTTACTATGCAGTTATTTTTTAACGGCTAATTATTTTTCTCAGCTATAGCAGTCACCGCCGCCTTTGCCGTGCGTGGAGATAAAAAATCAATCTCTGACATTTATACATATATATACGTAGAATACTTAAAATAATTTCCTCGAAAATTTATAAGCTAAAACTACCGTGTATAAATATACTCTCTACAACTAAAACTACGAGTACGAGAGAAAGGAAATTCCGTCTCTGCGATAAATCGGTTATCCGCAAGCGCCTCACCCAAGCCTCGAGCGGCTCGCAAGCCCATCAATTATCATTTCCAATTTTCTCTACCTCTCCATCTCTCTCTCTCTCTTTCTCTCTCTCTCTCTATCCTCGGGCTCCTTTGCCATGTAACAATTAAACACGACACGCGGCTGCCGCGCGTTTTCAGCGCTTCTATAGCCGTACAACCACGCGGCCATCATCCCTCCGCGCGTGCGTGCCGAAAGCTCTTAAGGATCCTGACACCGTGAACGACTTCTCTCTCTCTCTCTCTAGCCTTCTACGCCTACACCGATCGATTAGTCCTCGCTCAGCGCGCGTTCCTCCAATCTCGCGAGAATCGCGCGCAAGCTCATAAAGCCAACGGCGGCGGCGGCGGCTTGGCGCGAAAATTGGGCTTGCGCTTGCAGGCGAATTTTATCGTCCGGACATGCAAATTGGCCTCTGCATACGAAATATAAAGCTAATGCAAAGCGGAAGCTATCGTATTTAGCGCCGTTGGGCGAGCGAGTGTTCCTGCTGCTGCTGCTGCTGCTACTGATGGAAAAACGAGGGAATAGGAAAGGGCCGCCGAGCATGCGATTTTTCTTGTTGTTGTGGGTCTATAGGTGTACGAGGATCATTTTCTTTTTTTTTGGGTGTGTATAAGGTTAGCAGAGATACGAGGTGGATAAGCTCAAAGGTGAGATTTTAGGGATGTTTCGAGGGTTTCGTGCGTTATTGCATTATAGCTGTGTGTATATGTGTGGGAATGGGGGAACGCCCGATAATCCGACGGTGTTGTTTTGATTAAATGACAGTGTAGATATGTATGTGTGTGGTATATTTCGTGTTAGAAGGCAGTTTGTCGAGGCAATAAATCAGAAAAATATGCGTTCGAATAATTAATTTGATAAAATTACGAGGTTGAGAGTGGGCGATATTTTTTACACTATACCTGGCAATAATGATACCGCGATATCGTGGATATATCGTACGGTTTTTTTCATTGTTTAATAAATGTTAATAAGACATTCATAATTCCATGCAATAAAAAAATAACAATGGCCATTAAAATCGTATTATGAGTCGATCGATATGGCAAAGTTTATATATACATATACACAGCCAGTATATACATATACACAATTGAGAATAACTCATTGTTTTCCAATCGTTTACTTACTTATCCCTGGTATAAACTTATAAAAGAGCAGGAAACAACGATTGCACAGTTCTTCATCCCAAGCCACTTACTTATTTTTTTTTATTTTTAATTAATCGTCCCACGGGAATACATATATACATACCGCTCGATGGCTTTTTTTTATGCCGATATACACACACGACGGCTGGTCCGCGAGTAAGCCGCTTTGCCGATTGAAATCTTAATATTTATTATCCGATTAGCAAGCGGTGGTAGCAACAGCAGCAGCTTCTCTCCCTCGGTGTAGTATATAGAACCGAGGCGTGATCCCCGATAATTAACTCGTTAATTAATCATTAGAACGGTCCGAGCCGTCTGTATAGATATGCGTGCCGTTGGTATAGAGAGAGCAAGAAGAGAGGACAGAGAGAAAAGAAGCAGAGTTATGCGAGCGACAAAAAGAGAGTGTGAGAAGAAAGGTGTATGTGTATAAGAGCAAGTGAAAGGGAACAAAAAGGGTGAAAGCGAATGAGAGAAGCAGAAGAAGGAGGTGGAGGAGAGGAGAGTATGTGTAACGGAGTTACGAGTTTTGTAAAGCTCATAAGTCGGGAACTGGAATTGATACGGTATTTTGAGCTCCTTCCTTTGTACGACATGTATTTATGATGAACGCACCAACTGTATTTTGTCGTATTAAAAATTTTTATTAAACTTCCTATCATATATAGAAACGTACTCATATAAATATAATCCTAATCGTTTATTCTCTTTTCTGTTACAGGTAAGCATCTGACTCACGATTCCCACGGAAAACTGTATTCGCGTATACTACCGGCAGGTATAACCTTGTAAGCCAATCATCCAGCGTAAGTCAGTAGTTATTTCCTCGTTTAGCATAACGAAAATCACATTAAATACATGACGACTACATATCAATTAAAATGCAGCATTGCATCCTCATATATATATATACACACACACATGTACACTCTATAAATAATGCGCCACGTATACGAACCTCTCCCCCAATTTGTTCCGCACTCTCGCGCGCGAGGGATGACTTGCCCGGACGCGTGGAACATGAAAAGCAGATGTTGCTGCTGCTGCTGCTGGTCGTGTTTTTTTCGCGCGCACGGCCAGCAAGAACGGACCACCCAGATTTCTCGAGACTAATTCGCGAACCAAGGGGGCGGATTATTATTATTATTATCATCATTACGCGTGTATGCGTGGGATAAGAGAACGTTACTGCGTATATATGCGCATGCCGCGACGAAAGGGTACAAACGAGCGAAGGTCGCGTATGTTTGCACTATACACACAGCTGCGTACTGCTATAGCGAAACGAATCGAGGGCAAAGGCGTGTATTATGTACGTTTTTGCGCGATTATTTTGATTTTCGTCGCTGCACCTACACGTATGTCGTGTGCGTCGTAATGCGCGTTTTCAAGAAAACATACTAAAAATTTGCAGGTTATTAACCTTTTTCTTCTATACGTTCTCCTGACTGTCGCGCCTCTTTTATTCCTTTTACAGCTGAGAAATTCGCGTAAAAAGCGAGTAACGTAAAAATTCGCCGCATAAGCCGCACGGCTGCTACTGCTACTGCTTTCACTCTCGCACACCCTGCGCGCGCCTCCGTCAACTTTTAATTGGCGTGCTCGCTCTTGGCTTGCGCGTATATACTCAAGTGATCCACTCGGTCTAAACGCCGCCAGCTGGCCCGCCACCGCCGTCGCCGTCCCCGTAATTGTAACCTCGTTAACGGGGAAACTCGCGGCTTCTCTCTCGCTCTCTCGCCACACGGCGTTAATGCGTCTATTATGTCTGCGGTTATCCTTCAAATCAGCGCTTTGTGTGAGACGCACACGAGAAGAAGCTGCGTTCTCTCGACATCGAGAATGAACCGCGAGACGAGGAATGCTTTCATGGGTGGAGGAGAGTAGTTGAGGAATGAAGCGTGTGTTGAGGTGTTAGAAAGTGGGATAAAGAAACTTAGGTGAAGTGAGATTTTCAGGAAAACAAAGGGAGCATTTTATCGTTTTCTTTTGATTTATAAGTAGTAAAAGTATTGATATATTCAGACTTTGGTAGAATAAGCGAGTTTGAATATGCAAATATACTACGACCAACTCGATGATTTATCCACAAACAACTAACTTTAATCCTTAAATAATATGCACACCCTCGTCGCAACTTATTATTCGCGAATTAACTTGGGTACCTATGTATGCACACACGCACTCACGTACGCTGCGACGTCGCCGTCGTCATTTTTTTCACGTCTAGCCGCGCGCTGAAATTGCACGCGCCTCTCTCAGTCCTGCTCTGCAGAGCAGTAACGTGGCTTTAATAACGCTTAAATTCGAATTTGATAACGCCGACGCGCACAGCGAGCGAGACGCGACTTGGCATAAGGAGTTTAGCTTCCGCTACTATACCCGTGCCGTTGTTCCTTCTATATAGATACACGTGCGCTTGGGAAAATCGAAAAATTTGAATTTTGAATCACTAAATTTCACTTTGACGACGACAACGACAACGCAAGTATATGTATATATACATATACATATATAGCACGTGTACAATCCTTATTATTCATGAAGCGCGTAAGAAAATCACATTACGACTTTTCGATGGACACACACGCGCGGTCGCTCCTCTCGGCGGTGGACTACGAGCTTTTTGCGCTTGGCCGTAAAATGTATGCTAATAAGTCCTGGAATAGTTATACGCGAGCTCGCGCAGGCGCATTAATGCTGTTAGAAGTTGCAGAGCGGAAGCTCGAAGCTCCTCGTTTGTCCCCATCCCATTGGTCGCTTGTGTGGCTTGCGTAGAGCATAAATTGACTCGCGAAATTGTTCGACAAAACGCTCCCTCCTTCTCTCGCTCGCACGTGTGGGTGTTGATAAAAGTTGGTGGGAGGATGAGAGTTGAGGAGGGTTTGTTGTGCGCACGAAATTTTCGGCCAACTTTCGCGTCATTTGGTGGACGCGAGCTGGCGGGTTATTGAATTCGTTTGTTATTCACTGTTTGTCACACGGAAAATAGAGAGAATAATAGAGAAAGAGAGACGTGTATATATATAGTTATATCCTTTAGTCGACGCGAACCATTCACATCACACATTTCCCTTTCGCCAACTTTTTTTTTACCACTGTGTGTACACACTCGGTAAGAAACCCGCAGGGCAAAAGAAAAGAAGAAAAATTTCGTAGTTCGTCGTTCGCTCGTTCTTTCTTTCTCTTTCTCCCTCCCACGTACAGTGAAACAAATCGCTCCTCTCTGTCGTGGAAAAAAACCATGCTGCGCTCTCTGTTCGCGGACAGAGCTATATAGCTTCTCCCTCTATCCCTCAGGATACACTCGTGCGCGTACGCAAGCTCGCGTATATAAAGAAAAAGGGTCGCGTCGGTAAGTTAGTTAAACTGTCGCCGATTCCGGGATATTTGCTCGGGATTACGGCTTCTTTTAACTTCCCGGCGTGACTCTCGCCTCCTCTCTCCCTCTCTCTCTCTCTCTCTTGCTCTCCGCGGAAACACGCCCCCAGAGTCTAGCAGAGCGGCGTGATTGCCGGGGACTTGGAAAATCGAGAAACTTACGAGAAGTTGCGACGACGACGGGTGAGGGGAGAAGGAGGACTGAGAGAGAGAGAGAGAGAGAGCATCGATACTGCGATAGGACCAGGCAGAGTGAATTCCAGCAGCGAGACGGAACTGATCTCCGAGCCTTCATTTCTCTTCTCTCCCTCCCTCGCTTTTTTTTCTCCTACACCGTCGTCGTCGTCGTAGCTGCGACTTCTTCGCAAGAGAGAGGAGCTACTGCTAGTAGTAGCAGTCTACCTACCCACCCTCCTACCTGGCAAAAGCGAGCGAGAGAGAGAGAGAGAGTCTTTTGCTTCTGACAGTTTCTTATAGTCACTTGGGGAATGACTTTCTTGTCGTAAAAGTTGCCCTACGGAACGCGAGCTCACAGAGAGCGAGAGCGAACGAGAGAGAGAGAGTGAACGAGAGAGAGAGAGAGAAAACGAGAGAGTTTCTTATTAAAATGAAATATATACCGCGAGCACGCGCCTTGTCAATGCCGGGATAGAGCGAATTTCCGATGCGGTTCGTCTTTCGTTCTCTCTCTCTCTCCTCTTTCTGCCTTTCATTCGTTTGATTAAGAATATTGTTTTGTAGAATTCAAAGGCCGCAAGGGACTGATTTATTTATTATTTCGTCGCTTCGCTGCCCGCCGGTGACTTCGATCAACGCTTATATATTCAGTTATTTCTACTTTTATCCTTTATTTAATGATGCACGGCATGACATTTATAGAATAATCACAATAATAATGACGTCTTGCGCGCGATGCTAACGTAACCGTGAACTTCTTTATATTTATTCTCGTGTGGACTGTATGAATACTCGGCAATTGTGCATATTTCTCCGACCTTTCGAACATTTACTACTTTTATAAATAAAGGAAAAAACCTCAAGGATTTATAAATAAGCCCTCAAAGATTACACTTTGTTCATCTATTTTTAATTATCGACCGTTCGCGAATGTAACCATTCAATCCTACGTAATAACTGTTACTTTAATTACTCGAATGTAAAAATAAACCGCAGCGCTGCAGCATCGCCGCAAATTAAATATTAAAGCGCCGCCGACGCACACTGCATACACGTGTATAATTTTTATTGAAAACTCCAGCGCCTATATCGATTTAAATGACGCAAGAGTCGTGCGTCTGTCTATTACAACGATTCACTCATGACGTGTGCGGCCCTCGAAAGGTTTTGCTCTCTCCGCTCGGTTTATAACGATTAATTACTTACTCTTGGGCGTATATATGTGCAGTATGGCCACGTGTGTGCATTCGTATCTATACGTATGCTTGTATATATTTATATGAAAAAGTCTCGCCTCTTCGGTGTAACCATCAACGTATATATATATATATATATATATATATATACGCGAGACCAGGGCGATATACACAAGGCGGCATGTGCACAAGCGCTAAACTCGCTCGTAATACGCGCGTGCGTTCGCCCACAGATTGAAATCGCAAAAACTCGCGGTGATTAATCGCGTAATTGGCCGGATTTATTGCTCGTAAATCCATCGTTCATCGTGTCCTTCTTCCGCGCGTTCAAAACCACACGAGAAATAGAGAAAGAGAAGGACAAAGAGAGTATATATGTGCAACAACAACACACAACGCGCGGTTCTTAAAGGGACGCTACGACGACGACGACGACGACGACTCTTGCAGTTGGTTCTTCTCTCTTTCTTTCTTTCTTTCTTCCTATACGTCCAGTAAGAAAGAAAAAATCCAGGCGGCGAATATTATGCGCGGAGGAACAAGGGCTCGTCCTTTATCTATAAGCATCTGCGAAAATGCACAAAAAAAAGAGAGAAGCTGAGCACGACGCGGCAGCGAAAGTGAGGATGGCTGCGCGAGTATATATATAGCCGAGCGTGTGCTCCTTGTTTTGCTGAAAATCCGCGCGCGCGCGCGCACGCACGCATTTTATGCGCGCGGGAGATCATTGTTCCATTGTATTCGCGATCGAAACATATACACGCGGCGAAAAAGTGGGTATATATATATAGACATACACGCATGTACACACATATACAGAGAGACCGGGTGGATTTTTGCAGGTTGTTTTTGACCGAGCGCGAATATAAAAGACGCGCGCGCTCGCGCTACATTTTTCTCCGATAAATTAGACTTTGAAATGGGCCGCGAATAAATTTATTAGAGGGACGACGACGTGCATTCCAGCTGCGCGGCTACCGAATCGAAAAGCTTTTCAGGGCCGCCGCCGATTTTTTTGCGCGTACGTTGTTTATGCGTGCGCGGCATAATGAGTGGAAACTTTCAGCGTACGCCGCCGGTGCGGTTGCAACTCTGCGAGTGCGTATGCGTGTTGTGTGTACTCGTTAGGCGGCACTGTTGCGTGCGATGTGATATCGGAAACGGCACGAAGTGATCGCGTTTTCTTTCACTCCTCGTACCTTCATTTCTTTTTTTCTTTTATTTCACGGTTGGATTTTATAATGCGACAGGAGACGAATATTGCGTAACGCGCGATCTGACGCCACTGTGGATTTATAATACGCGTTAAAAGTAGTAAGATTAGCACGCGTGGCTTGCATATAACGCGAGACTTAAAGAGTTATTACATTATTCATTAAAGTGATATTGGTTTATTCAAATGAATTTTATGTAAGGCTTTTTCTCCCTCTCTCGTCTCTTTAAATCGATGTAGAAATTTCATTAAACCTTATACCGGCCGCCGAGTGGAATATACACACAGGCTTATACAGCGTAAGGATTTTCATAATATATGCCGAAAACGTATATATATATATGTACACAGGGATACATTAGAAACGCTAGTGGCACCCGCTATACATTGGCGCGCAAGATATATTAATTGCGAAAATGACCCCACCGCAATATCGCGTAATATTTACAGTCCGTCTGCATCAGCATATTAATATAGTCTCCTCTCTCTCCCTCTCTCTCTCTCTTTACTCTCTTATTCAAAAAACGACGCATGCAGAGCACCACGAGAGAGAGAGAGAGACGAGCGCGTTGCAGGATATCCGTTACGTGGATCGGGCGCACGCGCTCCCAAGGAAAATGGAACAGCGATTGCATCGGGGGGGGGGGAGAAACCTCCGCTCGCTCGCGAAAGAAGAAGAAGAAGAAGAAGCCAACTTGCATATTGCATTCTGGGCTATACCTATCGGGTGAGCCTGCTTCGATCTGCCGCATCTCTCGCTTTTTCGATGACATCTCATTTTCGACCGGGGAAATGCTCTTTGCTGTGCCGTACCACGCAGCAGCAGTAGCATAGCCTTTTTGCTTCCGTTTCGAGAAAATTTTGTCGGTAGATACACACACACACACATATATATATATAGAGACGTGCACGAGTTCGAAAGTTTTTACATTGCGATATGAATGCGAGGGATGAAAAATTTTTCATGGAAATGGTAACGAGAGGTGCGAAAAATTTGATGGTCTACCATCGGAGATGATATTTTTTGCACAATTCCGTTCGAATTTTTCGAAAAAATATATATGTATATCTATATGATAACTTTTTGTAACAACATTTGTGCAGTAAATAACAAAAGTGCAACAGAAGTTATAGTAACAGTCAATATTTTCACTTCGATAAATACACAGCGGAGAGGTAAATTTACACTCGACGTGCAAAGAAATATTTCACATAGATTCCGCGACGCAATGTCGCGAGGATATGCATTTAAACGACTCGCGCCGAGAAAAGCTCGCGCTTTGAAAAATAGTCACCAGCCTCGTATATCTAGTTTTTTTCTCCCTCTCCTCTCTATTATTTATCGCCTGGGAGCTCTCGCACGGAATAAATTATAACCACGTGCGCGCGCGCAGCGTTATTTCCTCTATAAAAATGCCAAAAGAAATGCACACACATATTATACGCAGTTGTACTTGCTCAATCATAATCGACATACGTGCGTATATCTATATACATATGGCGCAATCGCCGTGCGAACTGTCGCGCTAGGCGCCGGCCTTCTGCGCGTTTCTCGTCTTCGATGAGGCAATACTGTATATATATATAACGCCCACAGACGATACATAGTATCATATATACAGGCGAACCGTGGAAAAGCCCATGAGAGAAAGGAAACCATGAAGCGGTCGCCCACGTTCAATCAGCTGAGGTATATTACGTTCGAATTAATACACCGCGCGGCTGCCACGGCGGTGGATGATGAAAGGAGAGCCTAATTGCTGTGGGTGGAAATAAAGGAAGAGCATTGCGTTATATGGCCGTTATTATCGAACCACTGGTGTGCTGAGTTCGGCAAATTTCGATGCCGAACGAACGATCGTTCGAGTATATTAGGGGTCGAAGAACTCGTTGTTAATTAGAATGGTTACGAAGCTAACTTCCACACAACACTTAAAACTCTCTATATACATTCGATTTCTCAATAACTAACGCAAGTTGAAACGACGATAAAGCTAAATATAATTTCAGTACTAAACGGCTGAACGATATAAAATAGGCTCGTGAATTTTATCGCGCGTATAATCAACTTTGCGCGTTTTATTGCACCAATTAATAAAGCTGGTTAAAGACGAACGCGGCTGGTTGTATAATGATAAAAATCGCGATAAATCTAAATTATTCCCACATATGGCGACGACAGGGAGTTCGCGGAAACTTCGACGAGCGCATTTTTCGGACCGTGCCAGAATTAAATTGAAAAAAATAAAGGAAAACAAAACGAGACGACGAGGAAACAAAGGAGGAAGGGAGGAGATAGCGAGTAGCAAGTAAGCGCGAGTGAGTAATTCCCGACAATTTATCGGGACAATTGTCAGATCGGTATCGCGTTTATAAGCGTGCGGGCGGGAACAGCAGCAGCGTCTTCACGAAAGTCGCGCGCGCATGGCCCATACCAATTCATCAGGACAATATAAGCGTCATTAAGATAACCAATATGGAGAAGGGAGATAAAAGGCCGCGGGAGACATTCGGTTTTATACCTCGCGCTCGCTCGGGCAATATTGCACGTCGACCCTATTTTCGGCCAGGGGGATAAGGATCCAAAGCGAGGAGCCTTCCTCGTGCGATTATCTTAGGGGCAGGATCACCCACGCTGCTGCATCTCCCTCTCTCTCTTTGAGGCTTCTTCTTCTTCTTCTTATTGTTATACGGCTCGTGGCTTTTGTTCGGTGCCGTTTTCAATTTCTCGGAATGGGGGATTAATTCTTACACATATAGATACGAGGAAAAGTTATTATAGTACACATGTATAAACGTATACTATATAACTATATAGAGAACGTGTATATAGACACGTTACGTATACGTTTTTTTTAATTAAAAATGAAATTGTAGCTGTAAATAGAAATTTTCATTTCTCGTAATGATACGCTATGTACGTATTCGTGCCTATTTACGAACAACAGGGCGCCATTAGTCGTCGGTCAGCTAGGTATACAATCCTTATCGCTTCCTCGCGCGCGCAAAGAAACGCTGTTAATTTCCACCGCGCCAATGCAAATGCAAAGGCTCGCGCGCCAGCCGCAAATACCTAGAATTATAATGCAAATTGCTCGATCGTAGATACACACACATACATACATACATATATAGCAGGAGTCCAAGTAAGAGAGAGAGAGAGAATCAAATGGGACGCTCGCGATTAAGTAATCTATTGTACCTGTTAAGTATCGTGTACTATATGTATGTATATATCGCAATGATTCGTCCAATTGCCTATGACCTAAAAACTCTCTCGGACCGAACAACGATCGTGACCGGTCACGGCCGCCGCCAGTCGTTCTCGTGAATAGCTTAAGCTCACTCTCTTATATATGTATACGTGTATGAGCAAGAGCCGTAACAAGGTGATAACGGTTGTATTGTTTTGGCGGCGGCGGTGGGCAATAACTCTAATCGGCCGCGGGAAACAAATGTAATTTCGCCGCTTGGCCACGAATGAGTTCGATGGCGGCGCCTTATGGGAACAGAACAACTCGGCTGTAAAAATATTTACAACGTTATTTACGGTGTCGCGCACGCGCGCCGAAGTTCTTATCAAGCGTAGCCCCATTATTCAATTCCGGTCTTATCGTCGTCATACACATATATATGTGTATATATATGTGAGGGAACAAACCTGCCGCGACGTTGCGCAACGGCTGCGCCGTACAAAAGTAATAGAGATCGAAGTAATAATCCGTTCGGAGAAATTCCAATTACCTTCTCTCTCTATATCGCGTGTGCTTCCCTGTAAATGTACACCACGTATGCTCGTACGGAACACACACACGCGAGAAACAATCATTTCGTCAAAACTCTCATTATATCCTAGCATAATTTAAAACGACAATAACGACCACACCGGTATGTACGCGCGTGTATATACATATATATATACACGTATGGGTGCATGTAACCACTTACACGCAAACGACACGAGGAGGAGATACACTTGAATAAAACATGCGACAGATGACATGTCTCCGTATATAACATTCCGCGCTAGCGGGAAAAAGGATAACCTACACGTTGTGCTGCGCGCGCGAGCGTATGTAAACGAAACGGCGAACAGAGCGCGCGAGGCATGCGATTCTCCCTATATATATACTAAATACATGGACAGCCATATATATATACATATATACACATACGTGAGGAGGGCTTTGCTTATATTAGACAAATATTTAAGCGCGCGCGTGACACGAAGTCTCTCTCTCTCTCTTGCTCCCCGGAGTCGTCACGATTGCATGCGCGAGTGCTAGAGAACGGGACCGACGGGGCTAATTTGCAACGGGTTGCTCTGGGCTCCTTATCGACTCGTAGCCGAGAACTGGGTCGCCCTCGACTTCCGTCATCGTATACACGCCGAAAACGACGACGACGACGGCGGCGACGGCAGCGCAGCACACGTTCCTTTGTCAAGGGGAATCCGTTCGTGATGAGCGGAATTCCGCCGCACGAGTAGTATTGTAGAGCTCGTGAAGGAGGGTTAAGGATCTTGCGCGCGAGCTGCAAGTAGTTCACGTGCAGACCGAATGACGCACTTTTATATATAGAGAGAGAAAGAGATTCAAGATGATTGTAAAATGTGTGTGTTGTACGTCAGAGAAAAGAGCTTTTTTTAAATGCAAAAAGTTATTTTTATAAGCGTACAACAACTGACGTAATGTATATGATCCCTACGACGTCACTGCACGCATTCGCACAACGTCGGTTATCAATAACCACACACGTATACACATTACGCACTTTACATTATAAAACCGAGCGCAGCGGTCGTGACTTTACGCTCCTCTGTGGCTTTGTCCCGTACACACATACGATGCGGAAGAAAATCGATCGCGTATACGCGGTAATTACGCGTATACCATGAACGGAGAGAGAGAGAGAGAGAGACAGAGAGAAAGGGAACGACGGGCCGTCAACGCGGGAGGAGGAATTATTCAGTGGATTTCGTTATGGGGTGTGTAGCGTAGACGAGGTCTATAGGCACTCGCGTCTATGCGCCCGAAGAGTCATTACGTCGGGTGCGGGGAGAGAAACGTCCAGCAGCGTTGAACGGACGAGACGTGGATGATGAGGATTGCGAAGAAACCCGGAAGAGAGGAGAGAGAATGCGAAGAGTGACGGGGGAGCGATGGCTAATTCCGTGTACGCGCGGACGGTCGATCTTTTTCGCAAGTCGTATATATTTTACTGCACATACTTGGAACGTTTGGTATTTTTGGACTACTGTGGGATAGTTCTATTATTATGAGCTGCTGTCATATGGGATGCGAAGTATTTTTGTTATTGCTATTTTGGGAAAAATAGTATATAGTCTCGTCAAGGTATATAGAGTGTGGTTTTTCGAATTCACAAAAGGAATGATGCTAAGCTCTACATTTTTTATATTACAATCCAAAAATACATAAAGAATAACTTGAAATAAAAATGCAGCTGAAACATATTACCACGCGACACTACAATATAAATGAACACTCTTAGATACATGTAGTAGCTTATACATTGTGTGGAGTCAAGCAGCGGCAGCGGTGGTGGCGGTCGCAGCGACGTATACGCACGCGCCTATTACCGCACGGATAATCCACGAAATATTAATAACATGTAAGTCGTCGTCGTTGTCGTCTTCCACCGTCTCCTCAAGACTCGACCGCGTACGTGCGCATATAGATATATACACTTGCGCGCCCACGTCGTGCCCCGACCGTAGCTCATAAATTACTAACGCGCTTGCGAGAACGATATATATATATACATATATATACGCCGGAAACGCGACTTTAGACGTCGATGATTTTCCCCGTGCGTAAAGCTGCACGTCGCCGTAAATACTCTCTCGGCAACGTTACGCCGTTGCACAAAAGCTTTTTCCGGGCGCTCATGCGCTGCTCTGTTGCTGCACTAGCGTATACCGGGGGCATTAAACCTTGGCAAATTACGCTACATGTCGCTATATACGACGGCGCGTTCGTGAATTCTACACGGGCATCGATCCGCGTCGGTCTACCTGCGCGCGAGCGAGCGAGTGAGCCACGGCGGTCAGAGGGAGAGAGTGAGTGAGTGAGAGAGAGAGAGGTTCGCTCTTTGCGGCTTTCCTTTTTATTCTGCGGCCGCGTGCGGCCAACGGAAGATTGGCAGAATGCGCGCGCTTTGACTCGAGTGGAGCTGACTTTTTTCTCGTGCAGGTTTTCTCTCTCTCTCTCTCTTCATCTCGTTTGCTTCGATTTTTTCGCCTGTGTAGTTTTTTTTGCGGCCTTGGGTTATGGGTAGTTTTAGGGGACTGAACTGCTATCGGTGATCGTGTGTAGTAGCAGTTGGCGTTTTTATTTACCGTGAATGGAAGAGATTGATCGTGGATGGATGTGGTTTAAAAAATTGATCCATTAGATTTTTGTCACTTCAATTCTTTTTTTTTTATTTTGGATTGTGTACTGCGGGTTATTTTATTTGACTTTTTTTCCTAAAAATGACGTTGTACGATGTAGTTGCAATGGCCAACGTCAGTTTTAATTGCGTCTGATCCATTTGAGAAAAAAAGTAAATTCGTTTCTAGATGCATTAAGAAAATCCACAGGGTGTTCACGGCACAATAAATATAAAGCCCGATCGCTCCGTTAGTTCTCGGACCCGATGAAAAATGGACTCTGCCACTTTGTTCCGGCATGTTATTTCAGTCCGTAAGTGCACATCGATGTCTAATTCCTTTTGGTAATTTCCGCTCAGCTAGCGTAACTTTTTACAGCTACTACCTATACATACTTACACAATCCTTTCAAACGTAAAAATCGAAATGAACGAAAAAAAAGAAAAAAAAAAGAAAAATTAATGTACACAATTGGATATATCATCGTTGAAAACTCGTTATCGACACGTTCACGCGGCCACACGGTAATAGCGACGGCTCCGCGTCGAATGAGATTCAATATTTGATCGAGTTTTGTTTCGGCCTCTGCGAGAGTAATGCGGGAACGTTGCTCCTCTCTTCCTCTCATTTTCTCTCTCTTCTGTTCGTTCTCGCGCCCCCTCGTTCCCACCGGATACTTTTGCGGTTTTTACGCGGCTAACGAGCCGTTTCGCCGACGAAAATTTTCGACGGCGATTATCGACGCTGCCAAGTGCGCGTCTCTCTCTTTCTCTCTCTGCTCACCGCCAATGATACGTGAAGGGAATCGTTCTAACGTTTTTTTTTCTTCGCGCTCGGAAAAAGTTCACCCTCTGTG
This sequence comes from Torymus tubicola, assembly GCA_035583055.1. Taxonomy (NCBI): domain Eukaryota; kingdom Metazoa; phylum Arthropoda; class Insecta; order Hymenoptera; family Torymidae; genus Torymus; species Torymus tubicola. The sequence continues at coordinate 16,361,025 of JAWWEQ010000001.1, forward strand.
TCGCGCTCGTTGATTTTATCGCGCCTTTAACATTCGTTCCAACGATAGTGTCTACCTACCATACAAAGCGCGTTATACCGAGTACGCGAGTAAAGAAAAAAATCTCTCTCTCTCCATAAATAAACCGTATCCCAATTACTCGTACAATACATCATCCCCTTTCGTTCTTGAGAACCATGCCGTAGGCAAAAATCATCATATGTTCAACATATATATATATATACACAACACTGCCGTCGTGGCTTTTTCTCGCGCTGTTTGCAAAAGTCTCATGCTGCCCTCGTCATCTTGAAAGTTACACGAGGAGAGAACTACCGAGCAAGAGAGAACGAGATATAGGGAGAGAGAGTACGACAAGAGCAGCGCGCAAGAGAGAAACGTGGGCGGATCTAGCTCCGCGAGTTTACTTTGAGTTTACTTGATAACTAAGTACATACTTGAAGCGAGCGAGCGCACGTGACCAGATGGATACCGAGCGGCTGCTGCTGCTGCTGCCGTTGCACTCGAGTGTATATATACGTTCCCCGCAGCGGTGCATCGATGCGCCACTATACCGCCGTTCCTTGCTATATACACGACGACGACGACGACGACGATCTTTCGTCTACGCGAATGGGTTGTACGTTAAATATTACGAGGCTTGTAGCGTGGGTGCTGAAATGATTTTGCGAAGATTCTATATTACATATATATGAATACAGTTTTATCTTCTAATAAATAATGCAGATTAAAGTTTTATTGTTTGTAGTAAGTTGTTCGGTGATTTTATTAACTCATTAGATTAAAATATTTATGCGAAAAAAGACCGGGCAATTGTAGTGTAAACAGTCGCGTGAATAATGAAGAGCAGAGCGCGAGATGTATAGAGCGCATATATAAAACTCTTTACTCGAATCAATTTTACGCGAATGACAAAGGCAAACAAACTTACTTACATGTACATAGTGCGCAGTGGTGCAGTAAATCACGCGGTGACCGAGTGCATTTATAAACTGTAAGTGTATATATGTATGTACACTTGCTACTACACGAGTACACACACATACATGGCATTTGCTTTCATACCTCTGTTATTACTTTAATGCACGTTCTTTTTCTCTCTCTCTTTCCCCTCGATGACAATTTTCGTTATCAAAGCTCGGCAGGCCGTGCAACAGCGACTCGGCGTAACAACCGGTGGTAGAGAAAAGAAAAACACGAGGTAGGAGAAAAAAAAAAGAAACAAGGGAAGTAAGAGGGTGAGAAACTCAACCAAACACGCTGCATTATGCAGTGCGCGGAAAAGTTTCGAAAAATTCGTGTGCAGCAGGCAAGAGAGCGCGGCGAGTCTTAAATCACCGTCTCTAACTCGAATTAAGGGTCGTAAAGCACGTGCGCTTCTGGTTGGAGAAGGAGAAAAAGGAAGAGGAGGAGGTAAAAAGAAATAAGGCCATAAGAAAATTATTCCGACGACAACGCCGTCGGTCCACTATATATATATATATACCTTTACGCGCGTTTTACCCTTCCGCGCATAACACACACATATATATTTACCCCTTTGTGTACTCGCGATATCACCGCGTGTGTTATAGTCGCGAATGGATTTCTTTTGTCCGCTACCGATTGGTCGATATATAGAAACGAGAGAGGAGGTTTCGCTCGCATGTGATAGTATATACACATCGTGCAAAGGGAGGGAGGGCCAAAGGCTGCCATTAGTTTAATGGCGTTTTCGCTATATATTTACGATGTCTTATTCCACCCTCTTCTTATATACATTTATATTCCATCGCTGCGCGCTGCGTTCGGTTAGATGCAATCACGAATAGGCTTTAAATAAGCGAAAAGCTTTACCTTTTTCGCCATGATTTATATCATGCTCTCGTCTATATTGCGTTATATGGAGACACGCCAAAAAAGAGAGAAATAGAGTGCATGGCGAATGGGTTTATGGAGTTTCGGCGGAGCTATTTCCTCTGGTATATATAAACGGCAGCGATGTATATAATGCTTATTAGAAATGGAATTGGAAGACGAATTGGTCTATCGTATATATAGATGAAATATGTATATTGACGTGGAGGCCCATTTTTTTCAAAATAATGGTATAACAACGTACCGTCGGTTCACGAATAATTACCTTTCAAACCGATGTTGGGATAATAATTGTCGACAGTTATCACCCACTTTATAAACGTCATACGCGTCTCTCTTTCTGTGCATATATTTCAAATCGCATTTTATTGACGCACGCAGGACGCGTTGCGCTTACAACGTCAATATTTACAGTGCGCCTCCAGCCTCTTGAATTTTTAACAACACATACTCGTTCTCTCACTAACTCCAACTCCCGCTTGGAAAAAAGTTCTCGCATCTACTGCATAAGAGTAGCGTACCTTGAAAAATTCAAATACACGTGTGTGTGTATATATATATATATATATATATATATATATGATACTATACTTCTCCCTTTCTTTTCCTATACGCAAACGAGTTTATATACCATGGCGAGAATGAGACCGAGAGAGAAAGAGAGCGAAAGGGTTACTCGCGCGTAGTGTAAAGCCCTTAATGCTCGCGATAATAATTCAGCATGCGCGCTCTCTACGCTATCCCAGGATGAAGTATTCATCCGGCCGTTATAACTGCCGCTGCTGCTACTGCTGCTGCTAGCTTTTTTTGCACGGTGTGTAGTATACCAGCAGCGGGGGAAAATCGAGCGTGACGACAAACGCCGAAAATAGCAGGCAGGCAGGCAGACGTGTGTGTATACGTCATATAGGGCGAAGGCAACGTTGCTGATTCTCGCGAAAAGTTTTCGAGATATATAGAGACGACGCATAGTGACACACGCTGCTGTGCGAAAGCTTCCTATAACGAGCATAAGGGCGATATAATTTTCCAACTATATATACTGAAGAGTCGCGAGAAAAGTTTTTGTAGCTTGTTGTCGACGTCGCTATATATATAAACGATAGCGAAGAAGCATCGTGTATATCTTTTACAAATCGGTCTGACGATATACGTTACATTATATTAAGTAAAAATAAATATTATAAAAATCACTTGTGTATATTCTAAGGTATATAATCGAAAAAAGCATTGCTATATATTGGACTATATTCACACAAAGTAGGCAGCACCCATGCGTAATTCCCATACGCCGGTATAATATATAGCTCGTTCTGTACATCGCGTATAGAAAGCGAAATCTTACTCGCATATCGGCCTTCCTCGCTATGAAAAACCTTTAAATATGCGCCATTCCTATGCGCAACAGAGCGATTGCGTATTGCGGCGTGAAAAAAAGAGGCGCGTAACCCTACTCACAGTGATCGAAAGTTTCTTCCGAACGAACGAGAATGAAAGAGAGAGAGAGGGAAAGAAAGAGAAGAATATCTCGTTACTGCGCGGAAACGCGAGTGGCGATAATTATCGATGGGAAGGGAACTAATTAAGTTTTCTGATGACTATTGACGATATCACTTACACAAGCGGAGTTGTTTACCTGGGAGCCGACGTTTTCGTACGTCGCCTTGATGACGAAACTTTTGCGTGTGCGAGAATATTCTTTAATAAGAAAGGGTAAGAGTATATAGCTTGTAATTAGTTTCGGCGGTGTGTGTGTATATATATGTAGAACGTGCGGACTCCGTCGCGTCATTTAATTACTTGGTACGAAGTTGGTGCTTGCGCTCTGTGTAAATTGTAGAATAAAAATAAGAACGAACGAGAGAAAAGGTTCGGGTACACGAAGGCACCTTTTTAACTAATTCGAGTAATTGGATAGAGCAGCGCAAGTAATGCGATTGTGCTTCTCTTGCACACGGGTATGAGAGCGAGAGAGAGGTAGAAGAAGAATGGAACGACGGTATAGAGGCTCTCGTCGGAGGATAGAATATCCCTCCTTCCCCTCATCGATTAGGTCAACACCGGGACGAGTCGAAAGTGCAATCACTCATAAACAATGGAATCTGATTGGCGTGGAGTGAGAGGAGAAAGAGAATGAGGAGAAGGTATATAGCGGTAGAATTGGCGCGCTTAGAAACGGGGCCAGGAGGAATACACGAGGATATCGATCGATCCACGCGTTCTCGCAAGTTCATTCCGATAATAGAACTCGAGTTCTCACCCTCTCTCTCATTCCTCGCTCTCAGAAATCGCCATAATTCGCCGAGCAAGTTGCCGAGTAGTCTCTCTCTCTCTCGTTATGCGCGCGTGCGACTCCTTATTGTACAACTTTGCGGCAGCGTGAGGACGTGACGTCGAGTCGCGCGGTCACACGTTTGATGGATGATCGATTCGAGGAGGAATATATACTGCCGCGCGTCGTTTGTAATTTCATTGAACGTAGAGAAGAGTTATATAACTCTATAACGGAGAGAGAAAGAGAGAGAGAGAGAGCTTTAACACCCGGAATAGTAGGTCAATCGTGCGGAAGAACCGTAGAGTAAAGGGGGGAGGAGGAGGTGGAAAGGGGGGAGGCAAATCGGATGTGTGAAATTCGGCCGGCTGAGCTTTTGTGTATGAACAATTGAAATTTCGAGCGAGCGATCGTTGATTATCACGTCTAATCGTGTTTTAGTGGAATTAAACGCTCGGACGTGGATGGCTCGATTAATTCTCGATGGCGTGCAGAAACTGCGCGCCACGGTATAAAGGTAGAACATACATATATATATAGACCTTTGGAGCGATATGGATTGAAAAATTCGGCAGATAATTGAAAATGCACTTGGGGACTATCTGCGAAAATACGCAGATCATGATAATAAGCTTGTCGATGAAATTTCATTAGAGTCATGGCCGTCGTCTTCAACGTTTCCAATCGCACTAAAATTTTTTTTTCATTCCCGCGAATGCATACATATAACGGATACCCATACATATATATATATATAGACTTGGAAAACTCGGTGATTATCCTTGAACGCCGCGAGGAATCGCATGAAGATCCAATCAAACAACTCCCATCAAACTTCTCTATATATGTATAAGAAGATATCTCGCGTATAGGAAACGAGAACTTTTCAATTCTAATCCGACGCGCACCTGGTGATAACGACGTAGTCGAGCGACCTTACTAGCAATCCTAAATTCGATTTTCGGCTCTCTCTCTCACTCCTATACTCTCGTAGAGGAGGCTCTTCAGTTCAGCTCGCAGATATAGAGATATAGCGGTAGCGACGGGCGTCGGGGTGGTAATTGAAGTACAGTCACGTAGCGCCCGTTCCAAGCATATCTCGATAATCGGGCCGAGAGGTGGGAGGGGGGGCCTCGATCATCGGCGCGCCAGTTCATTTCATTCGCCGACGCCGCCACCGCCTCCGCGGACAATTGGAGCCGCTCGCTCGCTCGCTCTACGGCTCTTCACCTGAATTGGATAGGTTAAGGAGCGCCGGGCCTTGAATACCGATTTCTCCGAAAATCTTTCTCGTACGTGTGTAGTGCGCTTTTGAGAATATCGCAGAGGGAGAGAGTGAGAGAAACTTACGCCGATGTGAATACACCAGCCGTCGTGCTCTTCTCGTGGGATATATACCTACCTTTGGAGCATCGCGCTCTCTTGTGCATGCGCTCAAGAAGAGAGAGAGAGAGAGGGAGGAATATATACCGCGCGCACTCGTGAATGCGATAGCGGGATCCCGCATACTCACTGGGTCAATTCTATCGGACGCTTTTTTCCAGGGATTCTCTCCCTCTCTCTCTCTTATTCGGTATTCCCTCTGGTGATGGTATGGATGTATGTATATAGAGAGAGAGAGAGAGCGCGCAGGTATAGAGCATTCTCGTATTCACGAAAAATTGCTCTCTGTGTGTCGATTCGATTCTTTTCTTCCCCCTCTGCGTATATCTACACGGTTTTGTTTATGGGAAATTAAGTCGGAGGGCGAACGAGGAGTAAAAGAATGAAACGGCTACTCGTTCACGTATTCTGATCGCCAGGCGTCTTTCATCCGTATATGTTTGCTAGAAAAATGAAATGGTATATAGCACGCGCTTGCGGGCGTTAACAAGGTTTATAATATGCGTATACAAAAGTGGGTCAGTTTTTCATTTTTTAATTAACTTTAAAGAGAGAAAGAGGGAAGGAAAAAAAACGCCGACAGGGCGGCTGCAGCCACGGGTCAATTTTATTAAACGTCAATCCATTTATTCTACCCGACGCGGCGACGGTGCGGCGGCGGCATCGGCGTCTGGGAAAAAAAAGAGGCGAAATTTTTCACTCGACTAACGTACCTCCAATTTTTTATCTGTCGGCTGCACATTTTTACACCGACCGCGTATATCCGATTTCTCCCCCTTTCCCGATTCTATCCTGCCACCGAAGCCGTGTCAATTAGATTCTGTAGAACACGAGCGCGCGCGCGCGTACGGGTACAAGTCTATACTTAGTGGCGAATCATTCTTTTCTACCTTCCCCCGTTATGCATAATATTCCGATAGGTAAAATTGCGGTCTGCGTGGGATAGCTGCAGTATCAGCACACGATGAATAATGCCGCGTAGCAGCCTACAGTTTCATTTAATCTAATCAATTATGAAATCTAATTCGAGCTGCGCGTGCATCGCCCGCGGATAGATGCGTATATATATACACAGATATACATATAGCGAGCGCTTAATTAGAAAATAATTCGTGATCTAGATTAATAAGCTTGCGGTGATAGCACATAGTTTATTGATCATCGAACAAATTTGACGGTTTAATGACGCGTGAATTATTCAACGCTGTTTAGTTAAGCGTCAAGTCTCGTTGCAAACTTAGAGTAGATCTATATATATACATGTGAAAGAAATGTGTATACATTAAACGGAATTGGTCGCCGTTTATAAATGATATAAAAAGCCTCAATTTACTATAAAATTAATGCGATTATCGGTTAATGAAAATACGATACTTATATACCAACGATTAAGATATATACGGTAAATAACGCTAATTGCACATAAATTACCATTAAATTAAAGAAAAATAAATTAAATGAATAATGCCGATGAGGAAACAGGGTCGGACGTTGGTACTCCACATCCCCTTTCTTCTATACACACATACATATACACATACCACCACCCACTTTCAGGGGAGGTCAGGAAAAAGTCAGAACGACGAAAAGGGAAAAAGAGGCGGTTCTCTCTCTCTCGTATCGTATTCCGGGAGTCCGTACATTTCCAGGCTGTTCCGTGAGAGAGCTCGTGCGCAGGAACAATCGAGCGAACGCGCAAGAGAGAGAGAGAGAGAGAGAGAGAGAGAAAGAAAGAGCGAAGGTAGAGAGGGAAGAAAAGAGACTCGCGAGATTTATCGTCGCATTAGCCGGTCGTTTGAGAATTCGAGGGCTCGCTTATTCTCGAGGAAAAGGCAAAAAAAGAAGAGAGACCCTGGGAGAGCACACATATAAGAGACTGAGAAGAGGAGAGTATAACCTGCAGCCGCACGTAATCGAATTTTCACGAATGCGAATTTTCCTTCCTATGTCTGCGTATGTATATAGAAGTGAGAAGGAGAGTAAAATTAAAAATTAACGAAGCCGGATTGACAATTACGCGAACGAGGAGAAAATGAAAGTAAAGAGAAGCGGTGGTGGTGATGGTGGCTTAATTGCTTTTTAAAACTCACGCGTAAGTTCGATTTCAGACGCGCGACTACTTGGGGAATGTTCAATATTAGTTCCTCCTTCGTACGTACCATAGTAGGTATATACATACGCGTCTGTGAGTTTGCTAAGTACGCCGAAGCTATGGTAATTAACGCCCTTGTTGGAAATCGAAGGGCTCTTTGTCTCTCTCTCTCTTTCTTTCTCTTAGTCTTATACTCCCTCGTGTCTTACCTTTCGTCAACGACGATAAAAGAAATTCCCTCTCAAGGAGGTTAAAATGTTTTTACAGTTGTTTAATTAATGTTTCAATTAAATAATGACTAATTACTCTCCCCAAGATCACTATACGCACACACACACATACGGGTACGTATATTTACAACCCGTCGGTATAAAATTTCAATTAAGCGCAAAGAAAAAAAAACTCCCTTATACGCGGCCAAATTGTTTAATTAAGAAAGGCCCTCGGGACGATAAATCGAGCAGGAATCCGTTAAAATCTCGACCTTCCTTTCTCTCTCACCTCCCTATTTACATTCCCGCATATAAACAACACACCTGCTCACTCTCTTTCTCTCTCTCTCTCGCGCCGTGCGCAAAAAGCACACACGCGTGTATACGAAAAGTGTTGCTGCCGCTGCTGCTGCACGCACCCAGAGGAATGCCCCCCGATGGAAAAAAGACATACACAAGTACATATACACACCGACGCGTCTCAATTACGCAATTCAATTACGGCACGCACTCTACTCGTCGTATATATATATATATATATATACATACGTAGACGTTCAGGCGCGCCATGTGCGCGTGCGATTCCCGTATACTTGTCGCGTGGCCGCGGCGTAGTGTATATACGCGTATATATAAATATCGGGACGATTTAATCTCGCCTCGAAATCGGACGTTTCCTTGCGAATTCCTTGCGCGCCTCTCTCGCTTGGCTTTTTGCGCGTGCGAGAGAGAGAAGCAGTGAGTGCATAAAGGGGAGACCGGTTCTAGTAGCGGTATATAAGCGCATGAAGTGGAGGGAGAGAAGAGAGGGGGGAGGGGTGTATATAAATGCGCGCGGCAAACGGAAAGCCGAAGATAGATGTGAAATTAATGGTTTTGATTATCCGACCGAAGGAAGAAGAAGACGATGCTGTTGCTGCTGCTGCTACTGCTGTCGTGCGTTTCTTATTTTTCTCAACGTTTTTGTGCGTGTGCGTGTGTCGCGTGCGTGCGTACGTGCGTGCACAGAAGAGAGAATGAATAATCGGCCATGCAGGGACTATATAACGCGCGGTTGGTCAGTTTAATCCCTCCCGGAAGGTGAGATATACACATTCGTTGCGCGCATATATAAACGGATTGAAACATTACGATTTTCGAGATTCTTGAAAAAATGCATTTTTTTCTCCTATATAATATAATATCCCATATCAGATTATTATTTATTCTCGTATATATACCTATATAGTTCACTGAAAGGTTCATGACTCGCATATAAGCGTCGCTCAAGTACCATACACACTCGTCTTCTTCGCAATCGTTCTCGGAACCGCTCTAGCGCACGCATATTAATAAATCGTACGTACGAGCTGGTTCACTGCAACAAAAAAAAAAAAAACTTGTGCCGCGAATTCGCGCGTCTTATCGCAGCACACGCGCTTATAATAAATCCGTGCTAGCTCGTTACTCATCGTCTTATCGAGAGCCTTACACGTTGCACCGCTGCTCTCCCCTTTCGTCCTGCTGGTCTCTCTCGAAACCAGTGTGTGTGTGTACTAATGAATTGAGTCATACACACGACTCTAGAGCTGCCGCTTTTATTATACGACCGCGAAAACATAGTGTTGCCGCCGCTGCGTGTTATTATCATTATCGTCGTTATTATTATTATTATTATTGTTATTACTATACTACGCGCAACTGTCACTCTCCGGCGGGCGCGTAAATCATCGATTCGAACGCAGAAATTTCAATTTGTATTAACGGCATTATTTATTGCCGCACGGCGGCGGCGGCGGCGGTCATATAGGCATACTCGCCGTAATACGTTACGAGAGTAATTTACAGCTGAGAGCAGCAAGCGCACGTATGCGGGGTAAATATATTTCGCGTGATTGCGCGCGGATGTAGGGATAAAAAAAAGTATTTATGGAGACAGGCCATAGGCAGACATGATAACGTTGTCAGGCGCGTGCGCGAGTGCTTGACGTTATATATATATATATATATATATATATATATATACATACATATACTCGCGCATGCCACGAGGGGCGGCAAACTCGCGAGCAATATAATTGCTTTGAATGAATACATTAAATATGTGCGCAACGGTGTGCTGGACCCGACCGAGCGACCAAGCGAGTAAATTATTATTGTTTACGCCGATCGCAATATAATGATAATAGAAATTCTGAAGGGGATGGAACTGCGTTTGTTATTATATATATATAGGTATATCGATTGAAATGTCACCTTGCACCCACATAGAATTTAATCACAATATATTGATGTTCACGCGGGTTTCTTCTATTTTCCAATGTTAATAGAGTGAGATTTTGGCTTTTTGATATATGTGTAAGTTTAACGAACGACCCTATTCTGTCATCACGCCAAAACGATTCCCAAAAAGTCCGGGACAATTGCAGCAAGTATTTTCCGTGCATGACGTCGTCGAACACTCTCTTATACTCCTGCGCAAAAAAAGAGACACCGAAAGCCCGGGAGCTTCTTTCTTTCGCCGCGCGCATTTTTCAGCCCACTGTAAGATTACTTCTTGCCCCGTTATACGCACGTATAGTCATAACAAATCACGCGCTGGATCGCCGCCAGCTCGTTTTCCTCCCTCTCTCGTTCTCTTACCTACGATGTATATATATCGAAATAAGATCAAAGGCCGAGATCGTCCTTCTTCTCTCGTTCCCCTTCTCCCTTATAACCCAAGCTATCTCTCTTACTCTCTCTCGTGCGACTCGACCCGACACAATTCGCGCGCATGCGATAGATCGATGTGCTGAATTGAAACCAAAGCCCGCGCGCACACGCGTGGGAGGTAGTCGGTTACCGTTCGACTATACGGGACTATGTGCGCTACTACTACTGCGTGTGTGAGGAAAAAGTGGGGGCCGAAAGCGCATGCATATTGAGAGATATAGACGCGCGTATACGGATGAGATTGCAACAGCTGAATGACAATGTGGGGGATGTAGCGAAAAAAAAGAGATAGCGGTGTCAGGGTAATATTTGACAAGTGATATTCGGTAGAGAACGAGTGTATGGTTAGTTTAAACGGACGGTTTGAAGTGCATAATTTTTAAGGTTGTTTTCGTGAAACTGAATTTTTTATATCTGCGATGTTCGTTTTATTGTCAATAAAGTGATAACTGAAGAGCGATGAATGACTTTGCTTAACCATTCCTTAGGCTTTTCACGAAACGCAATAACGGAAAAATAGGACAGGATCAAAAGGGGGAGTATACTATATTTGATTTCAAACAAGCGTTATAGCTAGTCTCTCTCCGACTACCTGCAATTCGATTGATCGGATACTATATACACGCACGCAGAGATATACTGATATGCCGGGGGCAAGGAAATTTTTCATATACATCCCTATTGTCTATACCGAGTCGCTTCATATCGAAAATTTGATTGGAAAAGCGAAGCTCCACGAGGTGAGCGATGTTACGGGTTTCGCTTCATGACTAGGCGAAGATGCGTAATTGACTTCTCAATGTTTGTGAATAAGTAGATGCTTTGTTTTCAAAGCAAGCGGTCCGCGCGTCGATCCCGTCTCGATTTATCATATAGACGATTTATCGCTCAGTCATTGCAATTTACATTCTCGTTACGTGAAACGAGATGTGAAATCATCGTCGCGGTCACGATAAACATCTACTATCAATGAAAAGAGGGACGCGATGCTTACAATAGCGTATACTTCTTTTTTCCGATCGTCGCGTTTGTACATATACACACACACTTGTTCTTTCACAACCACTTGTGTGAGTACGAACACACTTATATTTATCTCGAAATCACGTAGAATATAGTTGAAAAATTTCCGCTACGCTCCAATTAAAAAAGACACGCGCACCCATATCTGCTCTCAATTAAAAAAAAAAGTAGAGGGGACTGCATATATACACGTATACGTATATCACCGTCATCGTTATTATCAAGGGGGAGGGAGAAAGACTCAAGTATAAGAATCCATCGACCGCTTCATTGTGCAAGCCACGTCGAGCGCGACTTTAAGCCTCTCTCACTCTCTTGCGGCTCTTTGGCCGCGCGCGCGAGCTGATACGCTTTCTTTAAGACTCGCGAGCTTTTGCCATCGATCCGTTCCCGCCAACCACCGCCGGACGACGAACCCGCAAGGGGGAGCGAACTCGCGATGGCGAAAGTTGAACGTCGGAATCCTTCTACTGTGTATATAATAAATTGCGTTTGTCCTTTTCTTTTTAGAGCTTTTCTGATTCATTTTCGGCGATTTAAGTTGGCTGGGTATATAGTCGCAATGACGACAGGAAAGGGAAATAAACCTTTTTCAATTAATTTAACGAAATGGTCCGATATATATATATATAGAGTACTAGGCGACCTCATCAATGAGGATTTCTGCTTTCGGCCCGTCGTCGTCGACGTCGTTCCTCGGCCACACGAGACAATCCAGCCCGGGGAAAAATAAAAACACGAGATTATCCTTTTATAGTCAGCGGTTTATTGACTCGGCGCCGGGGAGTATAGCAGTAGTGGTAGTAGTAGTAGTAGTACCATAGCAGCGGCTGTAGTAGTATATAGAAACGAGTAGCTATCGCGGCGCTAGGGTTGGGTCGATTGGATTGGCTGGCGCACTCTCTCTCTCTCTCTCTTCCGCCTCCGTCGTCTATATATTCCTATCTAATTTCAGCGTATCGTTATGGTCGGCTCGCGATAAATCTGCTCAAGGATAGTATACGTATATACCTATATATAGACTCTTGCGTCTACGTACCGAAAATGGAAAAAAAGAGAAAGAAGTGCAGAGATAGTAGAGAGAGAGAGAGAGAGGGTTGGAAAGAAAGAGGAAGTCGTGATTGCGATGGGCTTTCCGCGTATTGTCCGTCGCCGTCTTCATTATACCCACCTCCTCGTCTTTCCCTCTCCACACCCCCTTTTATAATTTCATATCAAAAGATTGCAGCGAAAGCCCTCGTGAAATCGTAATGAATCCCACCGGAGTCCCGAAGGGCAGAAGAGGATACACGTTCGTGCATTATACTGTGGCGCGAGAAACGCGAATGAGCGAACGATATTTCCTTATTAAATTTTAATTTCGACTTCTGCGCGTATATAGTACAGTCGCACACGGGTACCAGCGCAAGCGTCGTGCGCGCACCACTTAATTTTCGCTCGCTGCAAGTGTTCCCAGAATTATTAAGAATTGATAGAGCTATTATATATACAGTGTTCTCGACGGTTTTTCTTTAATTAGAAATAACTATGCAGAGGGAAAGAGAGAAAAGGGCAGATTGCTATATTCGGAGATTTTCATGCGGTAATTTGGCAAAGTACGAAGAGCACGGCGCATTATTGATAGTTAAAGGAGGCCGGATTGCGCTCTTGAAATATACGTATTTATGGAAATTGGTTTTTGATGGACGCTGAAATTAGACGCTGTAGTGAGCCAATATTTATACGTCGTCGTGGGTCGTTGACGGTAAAGTCTATCGATTCTGCTATTAACTCCCGCTGACGATGGATAATTGTTATGTACGTGAAATAAATGGCGTATGGTTTGGCTTTAAACAGCTAGTTACTGCATAACACACCATTATTAATCTATGAAAATGACGGAAATACGAAAAATCTGTGTCCTAATCTTGATGAACATTATTATCGATCAGGTGCCTGGTTTTAGGCCATAACTACTTATTCTACATCAATAGATTTTTTCCATTAAGCTCTTCTTATATGGCTATGTGTTTCCTAGTATTTCTATCGGACTCCATTTAAAAACCGATTTTCATTTATATCACTTTGAAACACATTACGACGTAATTATAACATTGAACTCTCTCTCTCTCTCTCTCTTTAAATTCCGCTAATGTCCTTTCTCGAATATTTGTAAAGGCACGGGTAGGTGGAGAAAAAAAAGAATCCAACTTGGGGCTTCGGCATCGGGCTTAATCTCGCGTGAATCATGGACGTCAACCCCGGGGAATGAAAGAGAGAGAGAGAGAGAGAGGAGGAGACAGAGAGAGAGAAAGAGAAAACGAGAGAGAAGTAGACTTCATTGCCGCAATTTGCAGGAGATCCACGTTTTCGCGAAAAAGCGGACGAGGCCTGGGCGATTAACGCTGAAAAGTCGCGCGAAATTGCCCATTTTAACCGACGTAATTGTCAACGGCTCAAGTTCTCTTTTTGCCTTATTCCCATATGTATGTATATATATGTATATGCTTCGCCTCTATGATACCTTTTGTGATTCCACAAAAGTCTCGCGTACCGTGAAGGACCAAGCTGAAAATAGGGTTTCGGGTAATTTCTCCTTTTTTTGTCTGCCTTTGCCTTTGTTAATTAAAACGCGTGCGTTAGCGAGTTGTAGATGCGTGTATCAAAGAAGAGCAAAGGAAGAAACGGCAATTAGTGGTTTACCAGTTAGAAATTAGGTCAGACTTTGCTCGATAACATTTTATATATATTATTATTGATACAGCAATCATGTATTACAGCTAGCGAACGAAAAATATGATTGGACGTTTTTTTTAATAACGACGAGTAAGTTTACGCTTCAGGGGAAATGAAACTGCACTCGAAACAAACATCGTGCCATTTAAAAAATTACGCTCACTTTTTCAGTGAATAAACGCGCAATTGCAGTGGAAAATCGCATTATGTTAGCCCCGGGCGCAATGTGCTATATATTCTGTTGACGATCATCGAAATACACATACACCCATACATGTATTTTTCCCGCTGCTAAAGTGCACTTTAAAATTCCACTATGAATTCTGATGGAGAATGTTCCAACAAAGGGGGACAAAATGAGCATCTGCAGTGTACTACACCAATAACTGTCTCTGTACAGTCCTGAGTGCAAAATTACCAAATTACATAGCTCTAATGAAAGTACTTTTCAGAGTACGTGTGAATTGACGGCACTTGTCGCACTGCGCATATACACTCGTTTCGCAAAAAAATGTAATAATCCTATTTTAAATTACTGACTAACGCGTGGATGGATTGTTGAAAAACTTTTCTATCTACTCTACTTCCTCAATAACGAATTCGAAAAATGTATTTCAACTGACAATTAATTTCTCTATACCCTCGTTATTAAAAAAAAAATAAATTGCAAAAATAATTTACAACAACATGAAACACTTCAAATCTAACCTCCACCGTTTATCTCTCGTTTCAGAACGACACACTGCAGGTTGTATGGCAGTACCACGTTGATGAGCCAGCGTCAGCAGCTGGTGTCCTACCAGCCGATGGTGCAGTTCGAGGAACTCGACCACTCTACCTTGTCCAACGGGATGTCGAGCCACGTCGATACAGCAGCCAGGGTACCAACGCCAGGAACCATGGCGAGCCCGAGCCTGTGCTTCATGTCTGGGAACTGTTTAATGCTCAGGTGAGTGATTACCTTGTAGAATACGATATGTCATTATATCGAATAGATTTATTACATTGATGGGCGGTTCTTGTTGATGTGCGTTCGCATAGCTTGGAAAATGTATGGAATTATTATATAAAACGCCAGATTATATTGTTCGTCGGTTCCAGACAGCGCTTTATATATATAATTATATACCGTAAACAGTAGCTCGGCTATAATTATAAGTTATTATATATACATCCAGCAGCTATATACATAGCGGATATTAAGTATTATAAAGCTTAACGCCAGCGCGTATACATATATACAATTATTCTCAAAAGAAAACCATGCCGCGTTAAATAAATAATTCATAATCACACAGCTTTAAGAGAGACCGCGATTAAGATTTCCGAACGCGTGTATTCAAATACACTCTCTCGCCTCTTGTTCGTATATACACTAACTCCCCCATCGATAACTAAACTTAAGTATGCACAATCACGATGGAGGAGGAGGAGAGAGAGAGGCGTCTACGATAATGCGCCCGCGACGAAGTTAATATTCATCGGCGGGGAGGACGTCGTCGACAACGACGACAACGCCTTGTGCGCGCGCGCGCCCAAGCAGCTAAGGAACAAAGACAATTAGGAGCTTTTAATTAGTGCGCGCCACCCTGGCGTGCGCCTGCAGTTTCGCCAATTAACGGCACCGTATAACGTCGGCGTTCTCTTCGGTATTATTATTATTATCATTATTATTGTTATTATTATTATTATTGTCATCACCGCGTGTACCTACCTCGTCCAATACGGAATTAATCCGATCGCCGTTATAACCCGTACCCTTGCGACTGCCGCACATCTTTGTAATCCTTTGCGTAATGAACGGACTTTATGATAGTGTCTGAAGTAACGAGATTCATTAAGATACCGTATAATACTTTATCTCACGTGTGTATACATAATATATATGTATGATCATTGAACATTCGTATTAATCGTAACGCGGAATAAACACACAACTCGTGTATTCTGTATCATCCATTTTTCACGAGATGTACATACATTACACACGTATATATTTATATAGAAGCACACGTGGCGGTCGCGTCGTTGAACTTGATTTTACAGCGTTAATGTGTAATAAGGTGAGGTTCTCGCGTAATTACGCGAACTGTCGCGGTTTATTTGCCAATTGCGTTTGCTCGATAGTCGCGACCGCAGACAACGATGAATGTATGCGTATGTATGTGTGTGTATGTGCATGTGATGAAAAATTTAGTAGTCGTGGTCTACGGACGCGATGAAGCGCCGATGCATCATTGATTTTTAATTCAATTAATGGTGTCGTCCCGATCAGTGTGACGCGTCTAATTTACTTAGCCATCGGTTGTCGATGAAAATATCATGAAACGGTGATGTGTGTGCTTCAAGTTATCTTTTTTTCTCTCTCTTGTAAAATTTGAAACAGGTCTATTATAAGCTACACTAATAGGCATTTGCATGTTTTATTCATCGAAAAATTGGTTAGTAAAAGTAGTTAACAACGTTAGAAAGAAATTACGGTTTTATCTGCTGTTTATATAATAAACTCGTCGTTAGATCGGCCTATTAAAGTTTATTAATACCTATTACAGTTAAAGCTGAAATCTAATTCTGATATATTTATACAGCAAATCGAGTAATTCCAGGATGCTGGAATAAGAAATCACGCGTGCGAATTACGCGCCGTCGTATAAAGCTTCTGCTACTGCCTCTCTTCCTCTTCCTGCTCAAAGGGCGCATTACTCTTGGCCGTTTAATTCGCGTCGCGCTCACGGCAAATGGCCGGTGCTTAATTTTGCGCTCACGCGCGTCTTACGGATTCACGAGTAACGCTAATTGCGCGCAGGTAAGAGAGAGAGAGAGAGAGAGTTCGCCGTCTGTCGTTGCCCTAAATTCGTGCATCCTTTCAAACTTGAAAGTCTTTTTGTTTCAAGACGAAGGAGAGAAAGATAGGGAGAATCATATATTCGGTCGCGTTAATTATGAGGGATATGTGTGTGTGTGTATGTGGGTTACTCTTTTTTTTCTTTATTTAATGACGGGCACGTTCGCAAAGTCGTTAAAAGTTCTGTAAAATAATTACGAGTGTGATATATGCTGACTTCTTTATGTGTTTAGGATTATTTTTTGTGATTAAAGAACGGCGTATGGAAAAAACGCCAGCACCGCGCTGCTGTCTTTTATCCAATTTTATGTGGGTAATTAGGATGTCGTATTAAACTAATTAAATTTTTCAAGTATAAAATATTGAAGGTATGCACACACCGCCGTTAATTTCATTATCAGACGTCTAAAATTAAGTAAAACCTCAGTTTTACATTAAAAAAAAAAAAAGAAAAAAGAAAAAATAAAATGATCTCCAACGTACATCGAAAATTAAATGAAATTTTCGCTCTTATCATACCGGAACTAAACCAACAATCCCTACAAATTACCTGCCCCAACCCTTCCGATGGCAAGCCAAGGAGGAAAAAAAAGAACTGACCTCGACATGGTCTCTCACCCTCTATATATACCCTCGTGACTTCCGCGTGAATTAGCATCGGCCGTCGCGATTCGACCCTGCGATATTCCCCCGTCACGGTGCAGTACGTATATATGTACCCTTCCCTCTCTCTCTCTCTCCCTCTCTCCCTCTCTCTCACATAACGCCTCCCGCACGCTAATGAACGAATAGTTTTTGCGCGTGCACTCGCGGGGCGCCAGGTGGATTTATAACGTCATAAATTCGGCGGCACAATGCGCAGGCGGTACCTCGATAAAAATCCGTAGGTAGAAGGGGAAGCAGAGATAGCACGAGGCGGCGCGAGAAAATATGTGGCGCGTCGTTCTTCCTTCTCGCATTTTCGTATATACCGAGAGCGCGACTTCTTTTCGCCTTCCGTTCTTTTCTTACGTGCCACGTGTGCTCGCGCATATGTAGGTGAAGTACCTACCTTCCGTGCCGCTGGTTTATCGCGAAGTCTTGTAGCTGGATGCATCTGCGAGGGAAGAGGGAAAACAGCTTTTTGTTATTCTGAATATGTATATGTATGTATGCGAGACTGTGAATAAGATACGTACATGTTCTTTATTGCACGGGTTCTTTGCGTGAATAATGAAAACGTGATTCATATTGGACGTTATCAGAAAGAAATTAGGTTTCTATTCGAATAAGTCGTGTGTATTATACATGTATTTCGACTCGTGTATATATATATATATATATATATATATGTATATAACAAAAGTAGAGTTTCGTTCTTCCATAACATCGCATGTAACAACCTTGAAAACAAAGTCATAACCGGCACGTCCAACAGCCACTCGGAGCGTCCCAAAATCGTCCGGGCGAACTTGAAAGGGCTGTTCTCTCTTACACGAGCGACACTCAACTCGAAACTTTTTACGTGTCCCCCATTCGCATATATACCTATATAGCCAGCACCTCGCAATTCTACACGGCAATATTCTCACGCTCGATAACACGCAGCCAAAGTATTGTATGCATCGCACGGCATCTCTTCTCGAAATCCGACGAAAACTCATCTCGCGTTTGCGCGTGCAAAAAAGTGCCCGGCACCACCTCGAAGTGTCGTGGTTTATAGCGCGACGCGCGCGCGAGAGGAGAAGAAAACTCGGCCGGCAATCGTGGGAATGAGCATCACCCGCGCGTTTTCTACTCTCAAACTTTTCTCTCCGCGCACAGATACGAGAGAGAGAGATGTATATATACTAGTATATACACGGGTGGCGCTTCCTGAAAACGGTTATAAAATTTACGATGTTTGTCTGGTCGCCCGCGCCCGCGCAAATCGAAGCGACTTTACGAGCGAACACTGCTGCGCTTCCACATATCCTCAGGCGTCTCTTCTCGCCTGTATATATATATACGCGCGTGGGAAAGGAGAAGAGGAGGCTTCGTTGTCGTCGCCTAAGGCGAGGTTTTTCGATTATTCCTTCTCTCTCTCTCTCTCTCGTTATTGTTTTTCGAAGCCGAAATTGAGCAGCCGACTTCGAGTCGATTACGCGGTAATTGCGTGTGGGAGAGAAATGTTTTTGTTTTGTCCATAGGACGAGGGTGAGAATTTTCCGAGACGAAGTTTCGCGTGCGCTATATATAGTGAACCTATAGAAGGGAAGCTTTTTTAGATGGGAATCGTGAAATTATTATATGTGCGACGCATGCTGGAGGAGGGAGGACGAAACAAAATTTTCGACATGTTATATGAAGCTGTCGATGCTTGCGTGGCTCTATTGAAACTTTGAGGAAAAGGGGAGTAGTTACGACTAACTGTTCAATTTACTCTGTGTTATGCGAAAACCTAGGATTAAATTGAACGTAGTGAATAGTTAATGAAACTATTCGAGTTTTCAGCAGCTGGATGTATGAAAACTCGTCTCTCTCGAGAAAGTATAAACTCTCGTCGTATTTAGTACATTCGTATATGCGCGATTTATTTCTAAGCTTAATACGATTATAAATTTTGCTCATAACCATAAAAGACCGTTAGACGACGAAATATTAATGGTTCGATTATTCTTTTCAGGTCCGTCTACCCATGGATCAGGATACGCTTCTCCAATGCCGTATCTTCAGGCAACCGAAAATCCAACACAAGCATCATGTAGTGAGGGTAAGCATCTGTAACTTTAATATAAAAATCAGCATTTAAATCTTTACTTAACGCGTGTATGCATTATTTTCTTCCCATCACTCCTATAACATTTTCAAAATCTCAAATACCACGTATACCCACATGAATAAAAAATCGCCTACTATACAGCGCGTACTGTCTCCGCGAAATCGAAATTCCCGGATAGCCTGCGTCCCTGCAGGTTATATGTATACCGTGTGTATAGGAGACTGCAACTGGAATATCTGCCTGTTCTCTCCTCTCTTTCTCTCTGTCCTCTCGAAACTCAATAGTACGTGAGCGAACTCGCCGATGTGCACGAAGAGTGTGCTGTACTGTGCGCGGATTGCGAAACGGGAGTACAGGCGATTAGCGTTCGGCTTTCGGTCGAAAGTTTCGCGGAAAGTTTGCGGTGGCCATCTCGTTAGCCCTGCCTGTGTCAAGCCTGTATAGATACATATATACCGTATATACGTATGTATGTACATACAGATGAGAGGAGACACGACTTTATCTTTCTTTCGTTCGTTCGTATTTTTGGTTCGTTGTTTAATTACGTCAAATCTAGCACTGGATTTTCTATATAACACATGTTAAAACGTTTTCTACATTTTCCGTGTCATTAATGCCTCATCCGAGCCGTTATTAATTAACTGATAATCCGGCGTTATATGTAGTCTTTTCCACCAATGAACGTATCATTACTGCCGATATTATTCGCGTACTCGGGAGTTATCTATCTTCCGGAACCGATCGTCCGCGCTCTAATAAATTATTTACAACTGATCTCTCAGCGATATAATCCGCTGGACGTCGTCGTCGTCGTAGCGCATAATTATTCTAATTACGTGGAAAAGAGTTTCCGGAATCGTGGAAGAGCTGCAATTCACATACTACAGCCATGACTTTACCTGTATATATATACACATATACGTTTCAATCCCACGGACTAACGGAAATTAAATTGGGCCCCACGATTGAATAAGTACGGCTCTCTAGCCCTTTTTTCTTCCTTTCCACCAAAGCTCTCTTTCCCCCCTCCCCCCTACGAAATAAATAATGCATACACTTGAACTTGAAGCGCGCGCGACGCTTCTCTCCTCTCATCCTCCTCTCTCGCATAGACTTCTATATACTGCTCTATACCACATTGCGCGTGTATATATATATATATATATCCACACATATACGCGAAAGAGAGACAGCAATGCCGCGTTCCGGCGGGGCTGCGCTGTCTCATTAGCGTGCCGATCGCTGTATATATTTAAATCCGCATCTCGCGGTTCTCTCATTCTCTGTTTTAGTACGAGCCCGTTATCCAACCCGGAAGCCAAGAGTACCTTCACCACATGACCCTGTACGAGTGTCGCGGCAACGAGACTAAGTTAGCCGAGGCGAAGAGGGCCAACGGCACGAGTTGCTCATCGACAGACTGGCTGCACGCCTCCTGTAACACCATCGCTGCGACCTGGAGCCTGGGATCGGAGGTCAGTGTCACGATTACTTATACACCGCCGCGCCGGCACACGCGTGTTCTGCTGCACTGCACTGTACAGCATGTAATTAGCAGGAGAGAGAGAAAGATGTTCGCTTGAGAAAACTGCGCGAGCAACGTCGGCACGATGACCCGGTCACGTGTACGTGGACGGTGTATTTTTCAGCGCACGTATATATACCTATATATAGTGAGAAAGTCGCGTGTAGTTAAAGGCGACCGTTAATTAGGAGCGCGAGGAACGTAGTGCCGAGTGGAATTGATTTGTCAATTAACGCTTTGACCTCGAGGCTAAATTCTATTAAAGGGATGTTTAACGTTGGTATTTCGGTCCTTATATACGCATACAAAATTCGTTAGGTTAGTTGTCTTCCATTTCAACATTATTCTTATACGTCTCAATCACCAAAAAGAACAACCAACAGGGAAAAGCCACAACGCGACATCTGCCTATTAAGTCCTTTCTGCTCTCCCTTTTCAAATTCCCGCTAAAATCCGTCTGAAACGATGCTTACGCGCGATGACTCGCGAAAGAGAATGCAAAGTAGGTCGTCGGCATCGAGTCTCGCTCCATCCGTGTGCGCGAGTTTGTAGTCAAAAAGAAGGCGAAAGAACGAACGAAGCAAGCGACAAAATAAAAACGTCACAGTATAGCGCACGCTGCGAAAAGATCTCCTCTTAAACGAGTCGGAATCCCGTTTCTCGCGCGCGACCTCGATCATCCTTCATTCGCCATTATATATCTCCGGTAGCTGTGCGTTCCAATTTATCTCCCTTTTCCCGCGTCTCTCGTTCTCCCTTTTTCCGCGATGACACTCTACCACCGCGCGCGTGTCGCCTTTGAATGTGTCTATATATACACGTTGAGGGTTTATGGCGAAACGCGCTTGATCCCAAATGGAGTTTCCACCGTGTGATACTTGTCATTTGCTCTGGCAGAGTAAAGATCTCTTTTTCGCAACTGCTAAAGGTATTACTGAAATACTATTGAAATCGTTACGGGAGCATTTAAATTCGCGTGTCACAAGAGATGAGAAGATTGTCGTGGCCTGGTAAGAATTACGAATTCATCTTTCGATTTTACGAGAAATAATCGCTGCGAGATAAATATTTTAGTGTTATAAATGCGTATGCAAATGGGATATGTTTTAATGCTGATCGCAGCGAATGAATGGAAACGAGTAATTTCAAGACAATATCGGCGCCCACGTGTTAAAAGCTTCGACCGATAGTCGCCGCTGTTAGGTACATTTCCACGATACATTATTCCTTGGACTCTAAATAGTTCGATATCTCGTAGCACCCACAGCCTAAAACTGAGGTCTCATTATGCGCTTAATGCGACACTTTACAACATCGTAAAGCCGATAAAAATTTATCAGAACTGGAGTGTAAACTTGACGCTATCCTTTCTCCTGTAAAATAAAAACTGGAAAACTGAGTCTCTTCTCTCTCTCTCACCTCGACCCATAAACAGGCCGCTTTACAGCCTCCTTAACCGTAAAATCCTACCGCACCGAGTAACCGAAAAAAAAGGAAAAATCCCTCGTCTCGCGTTATTTACACTCCAGTAACAATCCTCACTTTCTGCTCGCATCATATCCCACTTATCATTACTACCGTACACATACATATATATATATATAATATACCCCCGAAAGATCTCTCTCGTCGCGCGATAATCCGGCTCGCGGCGTAATGCATACCAATGCACAAGCAAACCCGTTCGTCGTATATAGCCGAGCGAAACGTGAGCTCCCTGCGAAGGTGCAATCTACACGTGCGCTCTCTCTCTTCACCACTATATACGCTGCTTCTTCTTCTTCTTCTTCTTCTTCTGCCGTCGATCGCGAGCGCTCGCTCGCGCTTTGGCTCCTCGTGTTTTTGCCCCCCACCCCAGCATGCAGCCGCGATCGCTCGCTGAGATTTCTCTATCTGCGCCGTTGCCCGCGCCGCCGTCGCGCCGGGTGATTAAGTTGGATCGAGGAGGAGACACACTCGCGCCTTGGACGACCCGTTATGGGCGGCATGAGCAGGAACGAGAGCTCGCTTTTTTTCGCAAGAGAGCTTTTTGTCCCTGTCGTGTTGTCGTCGAGAGAGAGAGAGAGAGCCCACGGCTGCTGTTGGGGATATCCTCTTTTTTTTACTCTCTGTAAGAGGTGGGAGGGCGTTTTTTCTTTTTTAAGCGTGCGAGGGAGCACGATCGTGAGGATCGTTTTTCGTGACTCGCGTGTGGCGCTGCTGCTGCTGCTGCTGCCGTATAGGTATACGAGATGAGCTTGGGGGATTTAAATGGGATGAGTGGCTGGATTTGTTAGCGAGCTTTTTTTTACCTCCCGGTACGTCGTGCGGGTCTGATGCGTTTCAATTAGCAATTACGCGAATAATAAATTGTTATTTAGTATAATAAATTGTTAGGTTGAATTTTAATAAAGTCAGGTAAATTTATATATTCAAGCGCGTGCGTTGATGAATTTAGAGGAGCTCATTTGTACGTTCAATTTTCAACGGCGACTATATATTCCACTCCGTTGGGTCCCCGAATTACGACGTCAAAATATAATGGCGGGTCCGCTTGAGTTGACGACACAATTTCAATAATCTCATATTTTTTTTAACCGCGTATATATATACCTACCAGTCAAGATGCAGCAGCGCTTCGATGTATGCGGCAACCGGAGGGAGAGAGAGAAACCACCAATTACCGCGGCATCGAGCCACCGTAACCGGTGACTATAACGTATACCGTCTATGCTAATACTCGACCGGCACACATCCCATTTTTCAAGCCTCCCTTCCTCTGATGATTTATCAAGCCGACTCAATCAACCGCGTATATCCCCACATACACGTATACGCACGTAAGACGTGCCCGCGTAACCCCAATCGCTATATAGCCGGCACAAATCATCTCTCTCTCTCTCCCACAGTGTGTCGGTAATTGGCGAGTATCTCTCTCTCTCTCTTGCTCTCTTCCTCTCTCCTGTAAGAAACAAACATCAGAGACTCGAAGCGAGCAAAAGTAAAAAAGTAAAAATGAAGACGAGTATAAAAGAAAGAAAGAAAAAAATCGTTCGAGCGACCACCAGAGCAGCAAAGACTAACCGTGTGCTCTGTCCCTTTTCTGTTTCTCCTCTCGCAGGGCTTCAATTATCCACCGGAGGCCGGCTACGCGCTCGACCCGTACACCGGGCCGCGCTACTACATGCTCGAGACACACTACTCGAATCCAATGCTGGACAACTTCGTCACCGACAGCTCTGGTCTGCGGCTTCTTTATACCGATAAGCTGCGCACCCATGACGCGGGTGTATTGAGCGTTGGTATCGACCCCAATTGGCGTCATATCATACCACCTGGACAACCTGAAGTCGTATCGGAAGGTCATTGTATCGCTAGGTGTACTGGTGCCACTGTTCCTGACAATGGCATGAACGTATTCGCCGTCATCATGCATACCCATCAGCTTGGCAAGAAGGTCAGGCTAAGGCAGATCCGTGATGGAAAGGAATTGCCACCTATTGCTGCTGATGCTAGCTACGACCCGAGCTACCAGGAGTACAGGAGATTACAGCGACCTGCCAAGATTCTACCCGTAAGTTGATACACCTTTGGAGCTTTGTTTTTTCTTGTAGATATTATTATATGGTTATGCTAAAAATATGTTTTTCTATTGTATTATTACAGGGCGACCATCTAATCGCCGAGTGCACCTACTCGTCGCAAACCCGGCAGGTGATTACGCTTGGCGGACTGACGACGAAGGAGGAGACTTGCTTGGTCTCGGCGCTCTACTACCCGCGCATCGACCTGTCGCTCTGCTACTCGTTGCCCGCTCTGCCAACCGTTCTGCACAGCCTGGGCATTGACAAACTTGAGTGAGTATAATTAACTACATATCAATTATTGCCTATATATACATACAATAGTATATTGCTGTTTCATATATTTGTAAAATTTTAAAACGTTACTCGACAATGATATAATTCTAACCAAAACCACCCCTCGTGTTCTTTCTGAATTACAGAGGCCCAAGTCCGCTGAAGATCAGCTCGCCACCGGAGTTGAAAGGCATGACGCTGGAGGAACGTTTGGTAACGTACGACTGGAAGACGAATTTCCAGACGTTCGCTGACGCAACGCGTACTGGCACCTTCAAGCCTCTCTGCTCGAGTACGAATGGTACGATATTACCAGAGACGGCAATCGAATCCCATTATCCACGTATCATCTGGCCGTACCAAGATCCCAAGGTACCCTGCACACGTAAACCACAACGCAACAAACTGTCAATGCTGTTATCCGAAGACGGTGAGATCGGTGGTGTGGATGGTAGCGACGAATCGAACGCAGTTGAACGTGGCCAACTGGTACGCAACAAAGTGTCGCGTAGCAGCGATGCCTCGTCGTCGTTAGCTGGTGGTTCAGCTGCGAGATATGCATCCGTGGCACTGATAGTCGCGCTCCTTGCTGTGGCGCTGAGGTGAAGGATCGCCGAGCGCAAGCGGCCACTACAGCTGCCCGCTCGACTTCGCTTCTGGGTGCAGAGCGAGCAGTAAGGTGCGCACGCGCGCGCGTGCATATATCAGCGTTCAGCGAGAAATAATTACATAACAAAACAAAAAACGTTTGGACAAAAATTGTCTAATACAAAGATACACAGGCATATACACACACACATACATACATACCGACACACACATATATATAGATATATAGAACGCGGATGGGAAGGTGGAACAATGACGTTGATGATGATGTGGAACACTTCTTCTTCTTCTTCTTCCCCCTTCTTTTTTACACGATCCTGTATAATTTTTATTATTATTATTATTATTATTATTATTAACTCTTGCGTTGTACATTTTGTTAACTACTGGTTAGGATTCTATGTGACGATGATGTATATTGTGGACATATGAATAAGATATGAACACGCGCCATGTATGCCTCGTGGCGCGTGTCTATAATCAATCGTTCGTCGGGACGCGAGGAGAATTCCGGTTTTGCATGTATATTATATACTTGCGATTGCGCGCGCGCGACGTAATTGGACATCGCGGTATATATCACTGATCAGACTAACTGTAGTACATATATATATATGATAATCGTTACATTTTTTTTATTGCCTATATATATATGGTTTTTTATCCCCGTGCTTTTACACTATATATATATATATATCTATTATAAACGTTGCTTATTTCGTTGTACGCATTATTGCAGAGAGTGCACACACACACCGCCATCAATGTTTTTCTTTTTCTCTTTTTTTTATTACTTATATATTAAAGCACCGCGATATCGTTGCGGTGTCGTCGATGCGAGAACGAGTCGTTCTCAAGGCTCCAATTACGTCCCAACGCGAGCGCGCGCGACGTGATTCTCCTCGCGGTCGCGGGTGAAAGCGCCGATCGACACCGGTCGACAGGGGGAGAGTGAAAAAAAAAGTGAGTAAAAAATAATAATAATAATAATCGAGCGGCGCTTTTACCACGCTTTCGACATTTGACGTCGTTCTGTACAGTTTTTCGACTTTTTTAACGAAATTAACGAGTATATTATTATTATTATTATTAATATTAATAACATTATTATTATATTATTAATATTTGCCTATTATTATGATTATGATTATTATCGATTCGCGAGCGAAGATATAAAAGAGAAGCGTTTATTTATTCCTATTTAAGGCTCTCTCGAGCGCAGAGAAAAGAGAGAGAGAGCGCGAGTCAAGGTACGGTGTATTTTTTTTACACGACAGGAGAAAAGAAAAAAACGTACGGGGTGATATAAGGTGTAATGTTCTATCAGCTTTTACTCAAGTTTGATATTCGCGTAGCGATAGGTTTTTTCACGCGTTTTTAGACGGAGAACTCGACGGAGAACGACAACAGCAACAGTAGCAGCAAACAAACAGAACGAAAAAAAGAAAACGAACGATAAAGGCGCAGGTCGGCGAGAGTCGAGAAATAGGCACAAGAAGAAGATACACGCGAACGAGCTCGCGGCGGACAATCGATTTTTTAAATGCGCGAGAATTTCTATAAACTATATAAAGAATATAGTGGGACAGTGATAAACAACGGCCGCAAGCTCGTCCGCCGATGTTTTCTTTTTGTCCTCTTGTCGTCTACGCTGCCACGTTAACTATATATATATATATATACTGTCCGTTGCACATGTATATTTCCTATATATATATATAATATACCAGACTTCTTCGACAATGCAATGCCACTGCTTGTTCGTAGATATATCGTTTCATCATTTCAGTAGGATAACTAGGCCGGTTTAGAATATTGACTACCAAAAGAAGCGTTAATAAGAATCGGTCCAGCTATCCAACTGAACGTATCGTTCAGGCAAAAACGAATTAAGAAAAAAATCAACTAAAAGTGTTCAAAAAAAAAGTTTTACGTTACAATGTTCTAGGTATGAAAATAAAAACAAATCACAATAATTTCGTTATTTAGATGTTTCTTCATAAACTGCCAAACCAAATCATATGTGTTTTATTCCAGAGTCAAAATCGCGTATCTTTCTTATTACTGTGTATAAAGGCTGACAAAAGTGCACTCTATGTTTTGTCTCTCTCTAAGCCTGCTATCAGTTGTGACGAAGAGTTCGGGGGGGGGGGGCAAAAATAAAGTGGGAAGAGCGAAAAATATGTCGATGTTAGATTTTCACCCTCTGCACGCGCGGAAAATCGATATTTACCAATGTCGTAGTTAATATTTTACAATTTAATACTGATTATTCATCGGTGTCATAGAGGACGTCTGTATGTGTAGCGTGATAGGCTCAATCAATTTGAGGTGACTGATTATATCCTCATTATTTCAGCTGTCCAGTAAGACGTGTGCTTTTGCATTCAAAATTCTTTCGCTAGAAACCACACCAGTAACTTTCCCATTATCAATATTATGTTTCATCTAAAATTATTTTATACTTAAATTCAATTAAAAAAAAAAAAGAGAATTTTTTGTTTATTTACGCGCAAAGCCTCTCACCAACATCTGTAAAAAAAAGATTCAAGAAAAACGTGCAAAATTTATCATTCTTGTTGGGATTCGAGTGTCAAAGGCAGACGTCTTCCTTCGAACAAATGGCGCAAGGAGGGTCGAAGCAAAAAAAAAATTATTCGAAAGCTTTGAGTATGTAGCTAAGAGTATAAAAAACGAGCGCGTTCCGTGAGACGAAGAACGAGCATATATAGGAGGGTGCAAGGGTCAAGGCCGTTTCAAATTTGAGTAAGACGAATGGTAGAAGTACGTCGGGACGTTATATAAATATATATAAATATAAATATAAACCTTACTCGCGTGTTACTTCGAGCCTGTAGGGGAAAAAACTGCCGGTGATATAACCAGAACAATCAAGAAAGTGTCGCGCGTTTATCGTCAAACACTTCGCACACACGTATAATACACATTGACTGCACACACATACACTGTAAAGACAAGGGTTGCGATGAGATATAAATTATGTTTATAGCTGCAGGGAGAAGCGTAAAAAGAACCATACATTTTATCGCGCAACGATACACACACATATATACATAAACACGTATACTCGCAGACACGGTAAATTATGTAATCGACGAGTTTTCGTTCGAGCACGTGTGACGAAGCATTTGTAAAGCGAAAAAACGATGGTTTTGTTTGTTAGCTCGGCTCTCGACTGTATAGCGACTCTCCAACGCCTGAGCTTATGCATTCCTTTCTAATAAGCTTGATACATTTAATGCATATCGCAAGTGAATCAAGTATTATTGCACGACCAACACCTCAACCTTTTGCATATTTCAATACTTTCAGATAAAGAAGTATTGCTTACTTTTTTTTCTTTCAAGTTTTTCTTTAACGCACATTTAACGCGAGATTGAGGCAAAATAATTTAAACTCCCTTCCCCTCCCCCTTGAATAAAACTTTATTGAACCGACCGAAGAAACTTCAATTACAGTCCATCAGTTGTTAAAGCGCGCCTATAAGAAATTCACGAATTCATTTCTCCTCGGCAACTTTTTCCACCCCAACTCTTACTCTCTCTCTCTCCCTCCTGTTCGTAGAAAATCAAAGCCAAGAGACCTTATAAACCTCCTCCTCGCACAGTTCCTTGAGTCCTCGTATAGCTGGAGATTCTCGCCGCTCGCGAACGCCGCGACGATATTCAATTTCCGACTTCCGAGAACGCGGCCGAGAATTACAGTACGCGTTTCATTTCCGCTCCCAATCCATCGAACTCCCGGCGACATCGATGCTATATACCAGCGGTTGGTTTCTCTCTGTCTCTCTCTCTCTCTCTCTCCTTTCGAACTCGTAACACACATATCAGCAAGTGAAAGCATGCGCGCACCCTCCTTCGCATATATATGCGCGCGCACACATATATAGTGGCCCTTTTGTATCTTGCTTCGAGCGATTGATAAGCTCGCGCGCTGGAAGAGTCGCATCGACTAGACATACATATACCCATCACACATACATACACACAAAGTTCATACATAGGCATGAAACAATGAAAGAGTCGAGAGCCGGTCGACCGACCTGTATGTACTGTACGTAGAAGAATTATTAATTAGGGAATCGAGGAAAGAAGAGGAAAAAAAACGAGAGATAGAAAAAGGAGGGCGCTGTGATCTCGCCTCGTCGTCGTGCGGTCCTCGATTATATTTTGAGTTTTTTTGTACGGAGTCAGCGATCGAACGTGCGTTGATTCGCGCGACTGGAGGGGAAGGGCGAATGGGGGACGAGTGACAAATCGATAATGGTAATTAGCCAGCACATATATTATATGCAGTGTGTGCGTGTGTGTGTGTGTGTATTATCCATGTGGAAGAAAGACAAGTGCACGGATATGATGGTTTATTTATTCAATGTAAAATACGGAATTTTTTAAAGAATGTATGTGATGCCTTGTCTCCAGTCGCCGAGGATAGTTGCTCACATATAATACATTGTTGAAGATTATTTTGTAAGATGTCGAATGGACAAAAAAGAGTGTGAGAGAGAGACGAAGTGACAGGTACAGAGCAAAGATATATCGAGATCGTCGACGTAGAGGTCGACTAGGAAGCGTATAATAATAGATATGGCGAGCGAATGCTGAAGAGTGAAAGAAAGCGAAAACTCCCAGGCGAGTGTAAAATTAAGCGAGCGTGCGAGCGATATTGTATGATGCGTATAAATGAGTGTAAATAGAAAAGAAAAAAAGAAGCCCTGTATATAGTCATAGATTTACGTGCGATCCGTGATAGTATCGTAGGCGAAAAATCCACGAATTATCCTCCCTCCCGAATCCTCGATCGATTCCGTTCTCCTCTCCTTTAATAATTCCACCCACAACCCCTTTAAAACCTTACCCATTGTCCGATATTTCCCTGTATCCTCTCCTCCTCACTGACTTCGAGTCGCGCTATAATAAATGTGGCGTGCGCTCGCAGCCGAACGAAATAAAAAGTCGCGCGTAGCCAACGGAGCAACTCGCTAAAAAAAAATAGATACATTCTTTCTAGCTCTATTGTTCACATATATGTATCATGTATATGTATGTACCGGCCCTTTCTATCCTTCCGGAAACAGGTCCTAGATTTGTAAACCGACCTAGTTTGCGCAAAACTGCAAAAGAGGGAAAAAAAACAAATAATGAAACAAACACAACAACACGAAAAAGAGAAAGAGAGGAGAAGTTAAAGGAGAGTTAAAAAAAAAATGAAGCCCTATAACGTTGTGCGTTATTAAGATACACGTAAAAATAAAGATAAAAAAAATGAAACAAACACAGACAGAAACACACGCGCGTGCGTTAACGCGTGATGACGAAGATGTTGTGCGAACTCGAGAAATGCTACACTATCGTCTACACTGTAAGAAATTGTATTATATTTTATATATATAAATATGTAAATGTTTTTCTATAATTGACAATGACTATTTTTTCTGATGAACCTTCACTTCCCTGAGTTCCTTATATCCTTGTCACATTTTTTGATATTATCAAATATTATTTGCTTTAAAAATGTTACTTATTTTCTACTTAATTATTTTGGTAATCATTATTATTATACTAAAACTAGTTCATCAATTTGAAATTTGTTAAATTACCTTTATTTTCAAAAATTATAAAATTCACTTTAGTTTCTTAATAAACTACAAAAAAATCCTCAAATGTTATTTTAACATAGAAAATAATTTATTTAAGACTTTATAAATAATTCGTTTCATCGTGAAAAACACAAGGTAAGTATTGTTTAATAAATTGTTCTTCTTTTAATAACGTAAAATCAATTATTCTATGTTCATTTACGCAATTTGATCAGTTTTGCTAGCATTTAATATCGTTTTATATAGATGTATTCTTTTTTATGCTTAATATCAACGTAATATAGTATGATCCACTTTCTCTTTTTAATCGAATAAAAGAAGCAAAGTACTCCAATAATTTTAGTTCTAGTACTCTTACTCTCTTATTCATTTTTTCTTCTCTTCACATTAAGTGCAGAACGACTTGAAAATATCTTAAATTCATCGTCTCAAAGATCTTTCTTAAAGTGGTTCTTAAATATGCCAATATTATACTTAACCTCTGCTCCGCTTAATGCGGTACTTCTCTCTATTTCGATCACGAGAAAATGGAAATTCAAGATGAGATGTAAAAGTCTTTTTGTAAAACATAATTCGTTCAAAATTCATCTATAAATAAAACAACTCATCGTCATCGATGTATAATGTATTTCGTATATAAATTGCATATATATTTGTTACAAAAAAAGGATTAGTATTTTTCTAACCAGATTTTTTCAATAAAAAATAAACTATAAATCTCACAATAAAATTCTGCGAACAATTCTATACTCTAAATTACTTGTTACATTCACAATAATACGCTCTAGTATCATTCAAAGCAAAGCTAAAAATCCTGCCGTCGCTCTTTACAATTCATCGTACGCAGGGGAAATAAAACGACAAATCTAAACAAATTCACACGGAAGTAAATAAAAAATGCATAGCAGAAGGTAGCCGAAGGCTGCTACTCTCTTTCTCTCTCGTGCTCGCACGACCGCCGCGCGGCATAATCAGCTTCAAATTGACTTCTTAATTTATTCAACGAGATTTTATTATTCATTTAACGAAGCGGCAGCAGCAGCAGTAGCAGCAGCAGAAGCAGCGGCAGCAACAGCAGCAACCCCCGAAGCAAAAGCGCGCGCGAACGATAATCTCGCGCGTGCGCAACAACGTCGCTATGCATAAGAAACGCCCGCGTACATGCGAGAGAGAGAGAGAGAGAGAAATCATTGCCAGGCCTGAAGCGAGCTGTGCGAGGCGGCGCAACGAGTGGAATTAATAAATGTGTAACAGACGGGCAACGTGGACGCGGTGCGACTTTTCTCCGCTTGGCTGCCCAACGACAGATACAGTTTATATGCATACGCATGCGCATATAGCTCTAATGTCGGAATATGGGTTTGAAGTCTTGATCGCGATAAAGACGCCGGACGCGTGACGCTCGGAATATTCAGTGACGCGCGCGCGCAATTAGAGGTCTATTAATGGGAGAGGCGGCGGTGTCGGTCTTTTTTTTCTTTTTCGGGGTTTGGTTTGTGGTGCGATGTAGTAACGATGTTGGTACGTGAGCCGGTGGATAAATGCTATCGCGGCTGGATCTTAATGAAAGCGATATTTTAGGCGATCGGTGTGGTAGAGGAAGTGATAAATAAAGGTGACGAATGTCTGTAATATTGATGATTGAGAGCCACGGAGTGACTCTCTTAAAGACGCGGATGCGTAATCGTGCGTTTGCAGCAGTTTTTATGAATATTATCTTATGGTTTATACAAGGTAGAAGATGGGGACGATGATAAATAAATCATTAAATTATTCCATATACGTGAAACAAAGTTATTAATTACTTTAGTAAAAATAAAAATGATATAATTAGTTTTAGCATGTATTCTTTATTGCATTATTGTACAATAGCAAAATAATGAAGTATATTTATAGAATATTAAAAATAATCATCCTTCCACTTCCACTTCCTTTCTATACTATTAAATGCGTCTCTTAGCATAAAATTTATTTAAAAAACTATAATTATAAATAATTTTAGTCGCGAATAAATACATTGTCTATAATATAATATATAAATAAATTTTCCAACAATTTTTCGTAAACAATCAATTCACGTCCCGTATAAGACATTAACTTCTGTACTTACAAGACGCTTCCAAACATCCTTTTTTAACGATTTCCACATGACTGGCGTCGAACTTTCTTACATAAAATTACTATATATTTCTAGCCCCTAACCGAAGCGAGTAACCCCAGCAATAACGCCCCATAAAAACCTCTAATCTAACTTATTCTTCAGCGATCCGTGAAATCAAAATATCGCCCGGGCCGAACTCTCTCTCTCTCTCGCCTCGAAAACCCACGCGCACACTTATCCGATTGACGTTGCGCGGCCGCGCGTGCGCGCGATCGAGCCATCCAAACTCCATAAACGCATAAACCTCACCCCATAAACTCCCCGCGGCAGTGGCGTTCCATCTCCTCTCTGCCGGCAGACCTTATTTACATGTAAATTTCAAATATTTACGGCGCGGCATCACCGAGCGCCACGCAGTGTCTTCTGACCCTAACTCACTACTGCCTCTCTCTCTCTCTCTTCCTCATAGACGGGGAATAAGCGAATATACGTATATGTATGTACGTATATATATATATATATATATATATATATATAATACACGTAAGCACGGCAGGCAGCGATCACACGTGCGTGTAAATTGCAGCTGCGGCTGCCCAAAGTGTTTAGCCGGCTCAGCTGTTGCTGGCAGTTCGAATTGCTACTTCGTCTTAGCGCTAGATTACATCGCAGATTTACTATAAGGCATCCTTATACTCCCTACTACCTCTCTTACTCCCGCGCGCGCACCGCCTCACAACTTCCAATCCATTAATGAGCAAGTTTCCGCGGAGTTTCGCAACTCCACTGGCGCGCGCGCGCCTCCTCCGTACGAATATCCATCTCCTGTCCCTCTCTCTCTCTCTCTACCTCACTCTCCTCTTTAACGCTCATCCTCATTTTCTATATATCCACGCAGCGAGACTCGCGCAGCCTCCTGCCGTCCACTTGCGGGGTGGAAAAGGGGAACGTATATATATATGTGTATATATATACAAACGCACGCATACACCGCAAACGTCCAATCAAACTTTGACGTTTTGCCAGTAAGAGGGAAGGCGGCAGGACGAGGATGAGAGATGGAGAAGTATAGTGTATAGTGCCGCTGTGCGCGATATTATATGTAGCTTACGGTCGAGAGGGCCATGCACACTAGTGCCTCTCGAATGTGAGCGCGGTGGGTTATAGACGCGCCATCGCGCTAAATATAGCATAGAAGAGCGCTCGAATGTCGATCTAAATTTTGAAAATAAAAAACGCGGTCGAGGTGTCGAAGAGCGGCTGCGTTTTTAAAGGTGTACCGACGATGCGGCTTTCAGGGTATTGACTTCGTGGTAAGAGGCAGAAGAGTTTTTATAGTGGGATTTGAAATCGGGAAAATATTGCTTGTTTTGTAATTAGAAATATATTAATATCGATGAAAGTATATTTTTATAGGAATTCTAATTTTTTATTCATTAATCAAAAAACTTTATGAAACAAGAAAATTTTAATGAATTATAAATGATATGCTTGGAGAGACAGTCAATAAAAAATAACAAGTTATCGTTTATATTACACGAGACTTTACTCTGAAGATTCATCTGCAAGAGCGAAGAAGCAAAAGTCTTTGCGTGGTCTCCGATTCCAATTTTTAGTTTGATTGGTCGCTCAAGTTTTGCTCGAGCGAGCGATTCCCGATACACGAAAAGCTACTTAAGTGGACCGCACGAGCATCGCCTCTTTAAGCAGTTTATTTTCTTTTTGGCGGCGGACTTTTTAATCGGCCATCGAGCCGCCGAGGCAGATGAAGACGGAAAGTTTGTTTTGACTCGAGAGTAAGGTGAAGGGGGAGTAGAGGGATTTTTCAAGACTTGTTACCGAAATCACTTTGAACTTTTGCGAGAGCTTCGATCGCTTCGGAATCGTTGCGTAACAAGGTGGTCAGAAAGATACTGGAAACATAAAACGTTTATACGTTTAATTATCTTGCATTAAATTGATTCCTATTAACTGGCGATCTTTTCTAATTACTTGTGTAAATTGTACATTCGCTAAAGTTAAAAAGGAATTAGAAACGTGATATTATAGAAGTGCTAATATGTTATTCTTTATAGTATGAATTGCGTAAATAGCAGAGCGCGGGAGTGCTTCAAAGACTATATAGAAAAAGTCTGAAGGAGTGACCCGTACTATACATATACATTGAAATGGGTATGCGAATATTATATGAATTTATGTACCCAATAAAGTTCTCTGGTAATATCAGCAAGATTTTTATAAATCCAAAACAAATTAATGCAAGACAAGAATCATATTAAAAATTCCTGATCGTTCTTTACTTACAGCCGAATAGAAAAACTAATAAAAAGACTGAAACTAATTGGACGTTTTTTTTTAAACGTCAACAGCTAATGATTTAGTCACAGCTTAACAGGACTTAATTTTTCCAAAAAGTGTTGGATACAATCTAATTGTATCAATAAATCATTCGAATAAATAATTTGTTGTTCAATCACTTATTAACATAGTAATTTAATCGAAATAATTAAAAAATCACATAACAAGAAAAAATAATTAATTCTTAGATACTACTTGAAAAAATTTTCATTGACACAAATATGTTTTCATAAAAAATAACTGTTTCAAGAAATGTTGCAACTAAATATAGATGTACTTCACTAATCATACACATGTTTATCATTCTAGTTCTCATAAACGGCAATGTGTATTTTGAAATCTTAAACAGATAAGTCTGGAGTTCACGAAGAAGATAATTTTATATCGCATTAAGCATTGTCATTTATCTCATCAATCTTTGCAGTTTTAAAATGACAAATGTAAATGCGAAATTATTTTTCCTGTTCACTATTTATCGTTCTTTCGTTATGTAATCATGATCAAGCATATAGCATGTCAGATAAGTCTTGCCAAAAGGAAGAAAAACTCAACACGAACGTCTACTTAGTTTGCTTTGAGCATTCTCAGTGGTAGCATCACGTAGCTACTGACATTAGTTTGACTTTATTGAAAAAATTAATATTATTGTGAAAAAATAATCACAGAAAATATTATACATTAAATAGTGAACAAGTATAAATTTTGTAAAAGTTTTTTCGATTAAAAAGTGAATTAACTTCAAAATACCATAATGGATAGATGGGCAGGAAAAGTGGCTGTTGTTACTGGAGCTTCTGCTGGCATAGGTCTAGCAACAGCCAAAGCTTTAGTTCAAAATGGAATGATTGTTATAGGACTGTCTCGAAGAATAGAAAAAATGCAGGTAAAGGGTAATAATCATAATTCTCGTTATTGTCTTATAAAAATATTGATTTTGTAACGTCCGCATTTAACTTTATATCAATTTTTTTTAAATGTTACGATATTATATTGTTCACAAATAATATTATCAATAGTAATGTGTTCTAGAAAATTATTTATCTTCGATTTCTTTATTTATGATAAACTTTTTTCTGAATAATGACTTTATACGCTACTATTTTTTCAACGAACAAGTAATTGAATTTTGAGTTTCTTTGTAGACTGAAATGGGCTCAGTAAAGGGACCGGGTAAGTTTTATGCGAAAGCCTGCGACGTAACAAATGAGAACGACGTCATCCAAACTTTTGAATGGATTGAGAAGAACTTTAAGACGGTTCATGTTCTTGTAAACAACGCGGGTACTTTAAGAGAAGGTTCTATTGCAGGTATAAAACGTTTGGTAGAACTTGTTTTAGATTGTATGGGCGCAATGAAATCATATATATTCTTTTAGAGCTAAAGACCGAAGACATTCAACAAACCATAAATGTCAATATCTTTGGTCTGCTGTACTGCACCAGACGAGCTTTGAGACTGATGAAGAGGGATGGCCATGATGCTCATATTATCAATATCAACAGGTATTTATAAGGAAATTGTGTTTTTAATTTTGGGTGTAGATAATTTTGTATTTCTATAAATTCTATGCTACTAGTATTTTTGCATGTACCTCAAAATTAGCCCAATTTTCAATCAATACTAAACCATTTCATTCTAAAACTTTTATTTAATATTTAAAATTTTTTTTAGAATAATCAAGTATTAATAACCTTATTTTACTTTACGCGAAACGTACTTTTAGATTAGTCAACATTATAAATACACATATAATATTTACATACTTTGTAGTGTTGCTGGTCATAAAATTCCCTTCTTTGGGTCAGCAAATTTGAATATATATCCAGCAACAAAATATGCAGTAACTGCTACGAGTGCATCATTGGTCAAAGAGTTGAAAGACACTCGAATAAGAGTTACAGTGAGTTTTTTTTTATCTAATTATCATACTTGTTATGAAAATTTTATCAACAAATAAAGTTACGTAATTTGTTACACTCATTAAAAATGATGCATGAATTTTAAAATTTTTTATTAATGATTTTATTTCATTACTTTTCTTTTTAGAGCATTAGTCCTGGAGTAGTGAAAACTGAAATATTTGGTGTTGCTGACATAGATGTTAATATGTTGAAAGATCTGCCAGCTCTAAATGCAGAAGATATTGCCAGTTCTATAGTTCACGTTATCTCTGCTCCACAACATGTACAGATAACTGAGCTGACCGTAATACCACTGGGTCAAGATCAATAAAAAAAACAATTAACATACTGATTAACCTGCTAACTTTACAATTTATTAGTACGCATTTACACATATCATCGCCAATGTTTTACGCTTTTTAGTAAATAATTCATTCTTTAACAATAATTAATGCAAACAAATAATTTGCAAGAAATTAAATTACCTTATTCTAACTGTAATAAACACATTTTCTAAGAAACTATAAAATTTTTAAAACGAAATTGATGTAACATTATTTATTCACATCATTTTCCTTCTTAATGACAGAGCTAATTATGACACAACTTGTCAATGACGAAACTTAACTGCTACGTTATACGAAACCCAATACCTCGACGTAGTCTACCTCGACCCCGTGACAATCGACTTGGCACCGAGCCGCGATTATCCTCGCAAGAAAGTAATCGCACGTTTTGCCAATGTGCTCCCGTGGCTTTCGTCGTTACAAAGCGCGTTGCCATTTTTTTTCTCTTCAGCTCGCGTTACGCGCGAGCAGTCGCGTATAGTCTTCAAACTCAGCTCGCTACGGGACGAGTCTGCGAAGAAAATCGAATTCGACGAGCGCGCGCTTTTCCGGTGTTGTTCCACCGGATGCAGCCGCGGCCTTGTCCATCAGCGTCGCAAAGGTTCAACAGGGCGAGAAGCGAAAGTGAGATACGAATGAAGTATTGTAGCTTGCGAAGTACTTGATTAATTCATTGATAGATGCATCTAAAGCAATTCTATATATGTAATTATTACTCTTTTTATCTGGCTTTTTCAACACTGTCATATTTTTTGTTTTGAAATACACGTTGTGACACTGTTTTAGTCGTATATCAATTTTTCTTGTGAAAATTTGGCATGGGAAAAAGGATTATATAAAGACTAATTAGCGTTGGTGGGTACTTAGATATCAACATGTGAACGACACATACAATAATATATATATACATATATACACACACATAAGAATTTTCATTAAAAATTTCTATCACCGTCGATAACTGGATAATGAAGTGAGAAACAAATATGGAAGCAATTTATGCGGTTATGTAAAACGCAATAAACGTATGCTAATATATAATTGTTTATGTTATCTGACTCATGAAAGGTGATAAAGTGTTAATCGAGAGAGACAAATCTCAATAGAGAATATTGGAGAGGTCGCATGATCATGCATTTCAAAAAATACGATGTAAAGCATCGATAGAGATAAATGAAAGATATCCCTTGTTATTTCTCGTTGCACTATCTAAACTCGAAGTCAAATCTGTTTCAAATAAGTAAGTATTCGCACTTCTTTTAGTGAATAGTTTTGCACGTTTTAAATGTGCACATTTCAAATGAACCACTATGTCATTTTTGTAGTCAGATATTATAATATTATTTTACACGTATAAAAAAAATAATAAAAGAAAAAATCGATTAGATAATTAAATTCTTTTTATATCGAAGATTCAGTGATATTCAACATAAAATTTACACGATTTAAGTAATTGCATGTAGTATTTGAATGCAAAAAAAAATTTTTCTTGTCAACCAATCATAAAATGTCGTTGCATATATGCACTAGGAATAAAAAAAACTGTAGACCATCAATTTATGCTCGAAGACAATCGAGAGAACAATAAAAATGACGTGATTCTCTCTACGCTTGCGCAATCGAAATTGCACTCCTACAACGATTTATTTGCAGAATCATAGCTTATGCACGCAAGTCATAAATAAATGACAACAGAAAAATCACAGACCATATATACGTCATTAATGAATCTATCTGAATGTAACTATACACTAGGCGACACCATATAGAAGTCATTGATCGCGCGTATAGCCCAGAGCATCATTTTCCATATGCCTTTCTCTCTCTCTCTCTCTCTCTTTACCACTGTTCCTCTTTCTCGGTCGCAATCCGTTTCCGCGCGCGTAAATCAATTACGTGCGCGAAACGTCAGCGCAATTGTGCACACGCGCATGCGTATATATAATATATATACATATATGTACGCCTGCGTTATTATTGCCGAACTCGTAATAACTCGCCTATACCCAATTATTGGCGCGAGCGCGATGTTCAGCTTTTCCACTCGCAGCATTACGCTCAGGTAAGTGGATTGTTAAAGCCCCGGTTAATGAAAGTCCCCGTCAGGCCGAGTGCGAGAGAGAGAAAGAGAGACAGTGAGGAAAAGGAGGAGGGGGAGACCGCCAGTAGGTCAGCGCGGCTGTGCGATTACGAAGTTATTAGTTTTTAATCAGTGCTCTGTGCGACATTGTAAAGAAGACTTTTTGTTTGATTTGCGTCGTTTGTTGGCGGAAAATTTATCTATAATGAGAGATTGGTATTACTTTCTGAACTGTTCGATTATACTTCGGAAGTAAATAAAGTTTTACGCTGATATTAAAATAAATTAATAACATGATTTTTCAAAAGATATTATTTTCTACATTTATGGATATGTCTTAAGTTTTACTTATATACTAAACCTCATAATCATCTTATAGCTCTTACTACTTTGAGTGACGCAAATTTGAAGAATTACTCCTTTTGTGTTCTTTTCAATGATTTATAATCAGATTTTGGTCTTTTAGGAGTTTAAATTAAATTTCTTTTAGCATTTTATCATTATAATATGAAACGGTTTTCATATAATATATGTTTGCTTTTTTAAGACAGCAATGAATTTCATTAAAGATTCACTTTATAAAAGATCGTTTTATAATACTTTTAGAAAGAAGAAAATATTGAACATCAATAGAATAATAGGTATATGAATAGATACTCCATCAGAGACATAATTAATATTATACTTTTATCCCGAAACATTATAGGGATACATTTGATTTAACTATGAGGTTTCCATTGCTTGTTGCACTTTCAAAGGTAACAATAAGAACAACGAGTGCAAACGGTAGATTCATTTTCCTGCGGGAGCAATTAAACCATCGGTATCTTCTAGAATAACACAATGCACACAAGCACGCACGTGCCGTGACGCGTGAATATTCGTCGAAATATATAACGCGAATCAGCTTTTGCGACCAAAGAGAGAGAGAGAGAGAGAGAGAGAGAGAGAGAGGGTGAGGCTGGCGCAGCAACAATCAAATCAGCTGGAATTGCGTTATAATAATCAGGCCTTAATAACGAGCCAGCCAATTACCGTCATCCACGAGTCGTACGTATACGTGCGCTTCGCATTCGTTATAATTTTACCCTGCGATTAATTATACCCGCGACCGCGAACGCCATGCAACGCAGCGTATACCTAACCCCGAGGATATACTTTTACGCGCAGAAGTGCGAGCGCGCGCGCGCGCACACGAGCCACAAAAGCGCCTCGATTATCCCGCGCGAATTCAGCGTATTATAAACAGGCGATTCGGATGTAAATTAACGACTGCGCCAGCGAATCGAAGCCCACGTATACTCTGTATGCGCGTATGTATATATTTATATATATATGTATATATATATATGTATGTGTATATAGTTAAAGTGAGAGAGAGAGAGGATTTCGCGGGTAGGAGACAATTGGCGCCGATAATTAATCAAACGACGTCGCGTACTGGCCTTCCTAATAAACGCGCGTGCGCGGGCAATTCACTTCCGCGGCACACACGATCGAGGCCTGCGTTCCACTTTCGACGAGCGATTAATCACACGCGGAAAACGATTCGCGAAATTTGCCACCGTGCAGCGCACACCGCGCGCGCGCGTAATGATGAGCCGACAATTATTGCCGATTGCCGTATCGATTTGTGATTTCAATTAAAAAGCACCCTCCTCCCTATACACTCCATGACTGCGAGCAATTGAATTTCGCTGCCGCGCGTGCGAACGCAAATGTTTTTTTATGATGCTTGAAGTGACGGCTGATTGATGCGAGGTTAAAGTTGTTGTAAGATTAAAGAATGTCGCGTGGACAACGTCTTTTGTATATTATTCCTTTTTTTTTGTTTTAGTTTTATTTGTAAGAATAGACAATTCTCTTTTGTAATGGAGTTGTTAGTAATTATGATAATGAATATGGCAAATGGATTAGATTATTGTTCTATTGTAGTGAAATCTACATAAACATTTCATTAATATTGTGAGTATACTCATCATATAAATGCGTTGAATCAAATTTTCAGAAACTAGGTCATATAGAGTGAGTTTAATTTTAGAACTGCGTATACATATATTTGATTATTTGAACTTTATAAGATTAGATGTTACACATTCGCTGAAAATATTATAGTTTATGACTTTTCCGTTTTTATCTTTACATCGGCAATATATGTCTAATTCTCGACTATGAAAATGTATACTTAATCTTGTTTTTTCTTTATAGACATTATTTCTCATTATGAAGTATTAAATATTCAGTATATTTTCTTAATATTTTTGGTACTATTGTTATATAGAAATGTGATACCAAAACATGTGATTTTCGCACTAAATACAATATCTATATGTATATATATGTACAAATCTCACAAACGCTGCGAAAAACTTCAAAAAAAGGATCCAAAAAATTTGTTTTCGTCGCCACCTTCCAAATTAGGTTTTTCTTGTTGGTTAGCGTGTCTAGAAAAAATATCTGTTGTTGAAAGTCCATCGAAGGGTATCATTTTTCTGGGACCGATAATCAATTGTTTAAAAATGATTAAAAATAGCTCTAGTTTAGTTCTAAATCATTCCACCAAAAACAACTTAATAAA
>JAWWEQ010000001.1:16403919-16625803 GCA_035583055.1 Torymus tubicola
CGACTGGAAATTGTTACATGCTGTAACTTTTTTATATGGATGCGTTAGGGTCTATAACTTAACAGAGTTTTATTATTAAATAATATCTATAATCTCTGTTAGTTTAAAAAAAATTGGTGATCCGGAACCCTTAGCCTCTCCTTGTAAGTGAAAAAGAAAAATTAATCTCTATCTATACCATCTATTTATTTATTCATACTTCAATATTTTTCTACAACAAACATTCTATATCCCCCTCTCTATTAATAAGTTTAATCTCTCGCGTTACCCTCTTACCCGCACGCATATATATAGCCAGTATTAACCCGTACCTCAAGTCTCTACTACCCAGCCCCCGAATCACCGGCGCGCACGTGTCGAGCGAACTTCATCGACCGAAACTCGCCCGCATAATGCGCACTCGAATCCTTCCTCCTCCGCCCCCTCCTTCATCCTCTCTATATCCGCCTATATATAATACTCGCGAAATTCTCGCGGCGTATTAAGGCATTAAAATGTACCCGTGCACACACGTATATATCTGTGGCTTCGAGGCATAACGATATAAGTCCACTTTTTGCGTTTCTGAGAAAAATGGGTTTCAATGTTCAAACTTATTCATAAAATCGGAATAAACGAGATTGAGCGTAATACTGTACTAATCGATTAACACATTTAAAAGAAATATTTAGACGGTGGTATGATCAGGTTATGCATTTTCTCCTTCGTGAAAACTTGAAAAAGTATGAAGTTATGTAGTTATGCGGGAACTGGGATTTATCTAATAGTTCTGTTCTCGTTTATTTTTCGATCATTTTCGTTAATTTAATTATGAATTCCGATCAACATTAACAATTAATCAATGAATAATTATTTTAAAAATAACACAACTTGAATACAACTTGAATTCGCGATAAATTAAAAAGCAAAAAAAAAAATTAAAAAAAATTTTTATCTCGTAAAAGAACAGGTATTATGAACTAATTTTTAAAATTCTCACGTTAATGCACTTAAAGTTTTCATAACTATAAATTTTATCTAGTTATTGTATACATTTTATATAAAATAATTTTTACATTTAATTTGGTTGGA
Source organism: Torymus tubicola (assembly GCA_035583055.1). Classification (NCBI taxonomy): domain Eukaryota; kingdom Metazoa; phylum Arthropoda; class Insecta; order Hymenoptera; family Torymidae; genus Torymus; species Torymus tubicola. The sequence goes on from JAWWEQ010000001.1 coordinate 16,404,991, forward strand.
TAAAATAAATCAGTGATGGACTTATGTTGTTATGCGGCGCACTGAATTTAAAAAATGGATTTATGTTGCTACGTTTTCCGTATATCGTAGCTTTAGAGCAATATTTTAGCTACTACTGACAGTTTTAAATTAAAAAGACCCATTTAAAGATACAAAATCCAAGGTTTTTCCGATTTAAAAAAAAAAATTAAAAAAAAAAAGGACTTATGTTGTTATGCCTCGGAGCCTCAGATATATATATTCACACGTTCAACTATATATATACCGTGCACTTTTCAGCGCTAGTATGCACTTCTGCGGTCCCGAGTGTAATCGCACCTCTTCTTTCTCTTTCTCGCGTGCTCAATATAACCCCAGGAGCAAAATTATATACAACTGCACGGCGAATGCAAAACATTCTTGTGTACAGCTGGCGGGCATAACTTTTAGCTCTAGCATTCCTCGAAAATACGATTTCGGGACTCGATGCATTCGTTTCTTCTATCTTTCTCTCACTCATTCCCTCTCTCTCTCTCTCTCTTACTCGCACCCTCCTGCACCTCTATATCAAAGGACTGTGCGCGGGAATTCGCGCGTGCGGGCGGTAGTAGTGGTGGTAGCGGCGGCAGTGTCGAGGGCGAGGGGTAGGGTTCAGTCGCGGCGGTGGTGGCGGCGGCGACGGCGGTAGCTGCGACTCCCACGGGGAATCAGCTGATCTGCTACCTCGGACGGCTCTCTGCGGTTTGCGGAGGGTAAGCCGCGAGGGTTGGCTACGAGAGGAGAAGGAGTTGGAGGCTGTATATGTGTCGGTTATATTCGGATTCCAGAGGCGCCAGGGTCGTATCTGCAGTAGCCGCGCGCGTTCGCGTATAGAGACGTATGGAGGTTGTATGTACTGGCGAGGGTAGGAGGGAAGGGCCGACACCTCCAGTCTGTTATCATTTTTGAATGGTTGGTTGCTAGTGTTGTGTATATGATGGGAAAGCATATTTAGATTCGGAAGGCTGTTAGTGGAAGATGAAACGAAAAATTTTGGTAATTGAAAAACATATGTTATTTGATAGAAACGTATTTAATAGGTTTTGTATTACAATGACTGCGAGAGGTATATTTATAAAATAAAATACCGATAAAAGAGGATAAAATATATAAAATTACTATCAGTTATTCATTATAAATCATGACGTATTAAATTTCATGGGATAATAAAATTGCAGTTAAAATATATAAGTATAAAAGTAAATCTATAAAGTTTTCTCATTTATATTTTATTGTTCTATATCGATTAATCGACAGTGATCTGTACATAGTTCGTTTCATTCTTGTATTATGCATAAAAAATCACTTCATATTTATTAAATTCTCTACTAATTCTCTATATTTTATAATATTCATGATATAAAATAAATTTAAAAATCAATGCTCCGAATTGATGCAGGATATACATCCGCATACAATGAATATCTATCTTACAAAATTAACTGGATAAAATTAAATATGAAATATAAATTCCTCGAGCGTACGTAGCGCATGAGAAACCGTAATTACATAAAACTACATTTGAAAAATTATTCATAGGGAAAAATTTTGAAAAGCGAAAAAAAAATATCCACCACGTAATACTTGCTACCTCAATTACGTATGTTTATACGTAATTATCTCATAATCACCCTTAATATTAAGAAAACATAATGAAACTCATAAAGTCCACTTTACAACAGCACCACACACGCCCCGAGTATGTATGTAAACCAGCCCCTAATAACACCTTTCGAAAACCCACACACACTCACACACACACACATCCGCCGCAGTACGCGCACCCATACAGCACATTAAGAGATCCTCGACCGCGCTGTATAACGACGCTCAAGCGCGCGTACGGCCTGTGATTCGCCGCTATATGCACTCAACGGCAATCCTCGCGCGCGCGACAGCGAAACACGAGGCACAAACGAGTAAGTATACGAGCGCACACGACATCCCCATCATATATATATACATATATATACACACGTGGCTGTAGAGGGGCGGTGGTGAGTCATATCAGCGATATACGCGCGAGGCACTTGGCCTATAGGTGTCACGACATCTGATATGGCGCAGCGCTTACACACCCGCGCAGTATATAGAGTATGAGTGCAGGCACGCACGTTAGGGGTGTGTGTATATATATATGTATATATTCACACATACACAGGCACACACACATGTATATATAAGCAAAACTTGCAGACTGATCGTTACGCAGTGCATATCCCGCTGAGATTGCGTTGCCGTCGCCATCGTCGTCGTCGCAGGAGCGGCGATGATAATTTATGCGGCTCTCTGCGTGAAGGGGAGCTGATGCGATTTTCGGGATTGAAGGTCTGTGGTTGGCAGTGCAGAGGGGAGGACGAGGTTTGCGCAACCCTTCGACTTTGATTATCGGTGCTCTTGACTTGCGCTGTGGTAGGGTTGATTTTGCTCTTGAATCATATGCTTTTGCCTGTTCAATTTGACTACGAATTTAAGTATATTATGCTGTAGATGTTATATACCGAATAAATGGATGGATGGCTGTAGAAAATGAGAAAAACAATGTAATTTTTAGTAAACGTTATATGCGTAGCTTCTCGTCTCCTTGTCTCTATTTTTCACTCCAACTAATTATCTAGCTTGCATAAAATTACGTTTCAAAAGAGAAAAATGATCCTGGCGTTGCAGTTGAAAAGAAAAGCCATACATTTGAAGAGAACGAATGTGACATGCAATTAAAATATTATTTAATATTTAATTTTCATATATAACGTTATATTATTTAGTTTTAATATTGTTTTATTGAATAATCCATTATCACAAGTTTAATATAGAAATACCGTAGGAGTATGAGTCGGCGAGTTGCGTCTAACTCTGCTCGTCTGTATCTACTTGACATTCATACAATATCTGTATACATATTATATAAACTATGAATTTTTATTTATGCTACTTATAAAAATAATTATACTTTGTATAATAACATCCTGATTTACAACCATGAATATTATGATTCTACAGTATTCAAGATTTAACCACAATTTATGATATTTCATTTACATATATACAATATGTTAAAATATACAACATCATATATGACTAAAGTAAAATATGAAACATTTCACCGAGGTAAAATCTTCCTTTGGCAGTGACTCAAAACCGCGATAAAAATACAACGCTCCCACGTAGCGTCGCGCGCGATTAATGCAGGACCAAAAGCAAAGGTATACACCCAGACCCACCCACACTTGCGTGCAGATCCTTACACACATACATATATCCCACACGTACGAACGTAAGTATCCAGTCGCGTGTGCGTCCGTGCTTAGGACGAGTGGTACACGTGTACTTAGCGTAATTATTGCCAAGAGCGCGGCGAGATCCGAGAGCGATAAGGCGCGGCGCGGTTCCCTCTCTTTCTCTCCTGCATTAACGGACGTTTCATTAACGATTCCACGTGTCCTCTCTCTCTCTCTCTTCCTCTTTCATTTTCCACCGCCTGCCTTATACCTCTTTTTCGCTTCCTCTTTCTCTCTCTCCCTCCGCCTAGTCCCTATCCCTCGCCTCTTAATCTTCCTTTTCGTCGCAGCTTTTATTAAAAGACAGGCGAATAAAAAGCCATTTCATTGCGGCGGCGTCGTTGTCGGCAACGTGTATATATATATATATAGTCCGGGCGTGTTTTGCCATTTGGGGGAAAGAGGAACGCGACTGCATTATTCATGCCCGTGCGGAAAGATCCTTGTGATGAGCGATCGGTCGCCGCTGTCGTGACGTCCGAGGCAACAATTTAATTACTCGTACGACGACAACGACTGCTATGACGATCACAACGTGAGCGTATAGGGAGGAGCTATATTACTTTAATTACAGCGCCGTGCCGCGGCTGTCTTGAAAAAAAAAGAAGAACGAGAAGGACGAAGAGAAGATGCGGAGGAGGATGCGTGAGATGTGTGGGGATGACGCAGAAACGCTCGTTAGACGATGACCGATTACTGCGTGATAGTTATATATAAGAGACAATGTCGTCGACAAATTGACCAAAAAACCTTAGTCAATTTTGGGTTGAAAGGATCATAGTACAAATTTTTATTCGAAAGATACTGCGAAACATGACTTTGAGAATAAATAAATTATTAAATAATTGTGTTCATTATGTATTTATCGAAATCTTGTAAATCGAAACAAACCACTAGCATTAATAACTATGTATTGACATTTGGAGATGAAAAAAGTGATTTTACGCCGGAAACCCACTTTTATATTAATTAACCATAAACAAATTTACAATAAATTAATTATAAACATAAATAATATAATTTTAACTTTTGCGAATTAGTATTAAAACTAATGTATATAAATATTTGCAAGTTAAATACATTAAATTTCACTGCAGAATAGAATGAAATAGTATCAGTTATTAGTATACCATGTTTCTAGATTTAAAATGTTTCTCTCATCCTCTTATTCGAATATACGACGTTGCCGGTGTCGCTTAATTTAGCGATTCATCAAGTGCGCGAAATACTCTTAAAAGCGATATGTATGTACATGTACACCGAAGCGTACACCTTATCGCCTGGAAAAAAAGGATCGGATTAACGAGCATAAGAAAGAATGAGGAAGGTGCGAGGACGAACGGTAGAAGAAGCAGGAGGGAAAGAGAAGAAGAAGGAAGAAACGAGGAGGAGAGAGAGAAAGGAGAAAAAGCGGAATTTAATGTTGGAATTACGCAAATTGAATTCGATTGTCGGGCGTTTAGGTCCGTGGGTCGCCGTGAATAAACGTTAATCTCGCGCAATTGGTCGAGTGCCGCGCCGGCGCTGCAACCCCGCGCCAATCCATCCTCCCGCTGCTTCTCCTTTTCTCTCTGCCTCTCTCGCCTTCTCTCTCTCGTACTCTCTCCCTCTCTCCTTCTCATTTAAGCCTTGCAACGCGCATTATCGCTATCTGCACTGCTTTTGCCTACTCCTCGGCACCCATTACATCACTTTCTTTAATTACGCGTTTAAACCAATGTGACAATTGCAAAAGAAAATCTAAATTGTTTTGACGAAATTACTGCATTTTAGGAATCAACTGTATTGGATGGTGAAAGAACATCATCGTTTTTAAACAAGAAATTAATCATTATAGAAGATTTAATTTAAATAAAAAATACATTTTCCGCGAATCGTTTTTACTTCATAAATAAAATCTTCAAGAGCTCATTATATAAACTTACGATTCTCATTGTTACAATTATTCGAAAATTTAAATTTACATGAATATGCATACTAATCGGACAAAGATCATAATTGTATATCTTTCTCTTTGCAAGACGTACGTTGTTTAAGCATTTAAAATAATGATAATGACTGTGAAGCTTTCTTTCATGTAATAACAATCGTTAAAATTATTATGAATATACTTAAGAGGATTCTTACAAAAAATAAATATAAATAAATAAATTGTACTTCAACTTTCAAAAGCATTTAGAAGATGAATATCAAGTATTAAGAAAAAGCATCAGCGTTCATCAAAAGTATTCATATACCCTTTTATTCACGTGCAATCTCGGTGAAAAAAAAAAGAATTTCAAAAATACGCGTAAATAACCGGCTTTCAGCGTGACCGAATTTCCCAAGTGAATGTAATCTCTCTCTTCTCTCAACGTCTCCTTCAATGGAGCTGCCGCAAATTCTATTTATAATCTTTATTATTTTTTCGCGCCTTTAAATTGCGCGCAAACCGGGTCATAGCACTAAAGATCATCAAATTTAGCTTTCCTTCGCTCGCTAGCTTTACTCCCGGCTGTGCATTCATGCGAGAATTTGGAGCAGCTAGAAAAATTGAATGCTTCACGAGGGGTGAGAGAGAGAGAGAGTGAGAAAAAACATAAAGTGAAAAAAATCGAGCTAACGCTTAGCACGAAGGTAAGGAACGGAGTGAGACGCGAAATAAGAATCATACTTCAAATATCCAGTATGAGCATACAGCTGAGTAATGTAGTGCGGGCATATAGACTTTCGCGAATAATTGAGGGTACACTATTATTGCATAACCTACTGTTACGTGAACTTACTGTTTACGAATTCCGGATGTATATGTTTGATCCAATTATGCTACTGACAAGTGCTGAAATATGCAAATGGAAACAATTGCAAACAGGGTTGAGGTATAGTTTGTGGGAGTAATTGTAGTTGTTGCAAAAAAAACGTATAATCTTTATTGTAACGTTTATCTTGGAATAAATGCTTAGTACAGTAATTTAATGTAAATTTACTTCTATCTTTTCACTGTTAAAACATTGCGTTATTAAAAATATTAAAAAATTGACTGTAAGCAGTACTTTTACTACATTTAAATAGTAAACAAGCTTCTTGTAAGTCCAACCCACACGAGATATGCTATGTAGTCATATTAAAATGTTTTTAGGAAATTAAAAAAGTTCTAGTCACCACTTAAAGATTCTACTTGTCAAATTTAAGTGGTTATTAAAATGTTTCATACAATCTTATAATTTGTTCCTGCCACGTTTGCAAGAACTTGTTACTTGATATAATTTAGACTCATATAATTCATATTTTTATCCCATAGACGTAAAAGCAATAAACTTGGAGCTGTACAAGTATCTCTTGAAAATATATCAAACTCCAATTTCTCTAACGACTCAACAAATATATAAAAATATAAAATTCGTTGACAACACAATATTATAAATAGTTCATACAGCGCATTCAACCGCTCGTCGTATATTCAAAACAGACTCGAGCACCTCGGCGTGTTGTGATTCGCGCTCGTATATATATAAATTCCAGGAGCACCTAATAAACGAAGAATCCAGCCCCTCCGATTTTCGCCTCCCCTCATTTCCGCGCGTTGGCAACTTTCTTCCTCCCTCTATCTATATTTCTACATATAAATATATATATATATACACATATACAAGCTACAAACGCTCAGTGTATGCAAGTAGAAGAAGGAGAAGTGAGCGAGAGGCACAAAAAAAAGAGCGTAGAATGAGAAGAAGGAATCCGGAATTCGGTGCACCCGCGCTGCACACACACACACACACATGCGCGTTGCAGTAGCGTATATAGGCGGGTTGGGTGCTCGAAAATGGGAGCAGCTCTTTGCCGGAGGCACTTCTTAAAGCGGGCGGCGGGCGCGCGCGGCTCTCCCCATTTTCTTGTATATTCGCGCGCGCGAGCTCCTTTTTATACTACCGCCGCCTCCTCTTCGCCGTCTTATTTCTTTCCTGCTAACCGCGCGGCTCTTTTCCACGCGTGGGCGTATATACACGTATGTGTGTGTGTGTGTGTGCAGAACGGAGGCTCTTACTTCTTCACTCTGGGTCGTTTCTTTTTTGCGCGCGCTCGCACGAGGGGTTGGCGTGTGTGTTAGTGTACGTTTTCTTTTTCGCGCCTCGATTTTCTCATCTATTTTTCACGTTTAATTTTGCGTATAAGGTCTTTCTCGCTCTTTTCCTTCTCTCGCGCTATATTCACTTTTCGCCATATTTGTATTATTTCGCGCATCGACTGCCGGTAATTTGTGAAAAAAATAAGTGAACTGATTTTGCCGCACGGGAGTGTATAATAATATACTTTTGTATTTTGTATTATACGACAAGTGCTGCTGTTGTGGGTGTATATATATAATAGTACTTGCGTAATGGAATTTGCGATTTTCGAGAGCGATAATAAATGCGTTTATGCTTTCGTGACGTGTGTGGGTATGTGGCTTCGGTTTCAGTAGCACACGCCATATTGGACAGTATAACAATAACCTTTTCGACCTGTCAAAATGAAAATGCATGCAAATTTCAGGGGGATAAAAGATCTATTCACCGTTAGGCTGAAAGATATTAATACGTTACCGTTAGCGCGCATATTTATACTCGTATAAAAGCTCAATAATGCAGCGACACGTTTTGTTCATTAAATATTTTAAAGGCTTCATATAAAAGTGAAATAGCTGTTTTGTAGAGATTTGCATACAGCATTTGCCTTTTGAATACCAAATAATTTTTCCGAATATTTTTAGATTTTATATTCAGTAATGTTTACTATATAAGTATAAAACAAACCGCAATATTCAATGACAATGTGACTTTACAATATGGATTCGGTTAAAAATTGAATATTCAATATCCTCGTCAGTTCCTTTTATATTGTGCAACGAGCGATAAATCAGACTCACGAAACAAAGTATATATTCTATCTGCAGATATACGCCACAGCCAAAGTCACATGAGATAAGCTCGAGTTCCACGGCCTCGTATATGTCCCGATAAACGAGCATTTTACCGTCTATGTAAAATAGAAAAAAAATTCCGAATTTTATGGCTTCTAGAAAAAAACAATCGTCCGTTCTGTTTTAACTAAATAAAATATCGCGAAAAATTCATTTGAAAATGCAACTTTATATTTATCATCAATAAATTTAAAAAAAAAAATTTAATTATATATAAACTATATAGCAATTCTAGTACTAAATTATCATGGTTCTACGAACTTTTGAACACAAATAAAACAAAATTATATGATTCATAAAAATGATGTATATTTCATAAACATTAAAGAACTTGTGCTATCTTTAAGTTTAAGAGCGCGCATTAAGCAAAAAAAAGCTCATTTCTGAACTAAAGTTTCCAAGGCGGCGCGCTCTTCGAGTAACTTGTGAGAGCTGACGCCCCGAATTCTGAGGAGAACAAAGGATAGAATGGTCGCTCTCCCCCTTTGAAATTTCGCCCAAAGTAAATGGGGTTGTCGCGAAGGCGCGAAGAACTGGGAAGAGTATCTTAGATTACGACAGCCATGGTTTCAAGTTCAGGGTTGAGTGTTTCTTTGAAATATTGTCGTGAGAGAGCTCGCATTGTTTTCCTGAAAAAAGGGCCACTCTTTAGAATCACATTCAGGAGTAATAGTATACTTTCGAGACTTATCAAAAGTTAACTGCTTATATAATGAATTCATTAACATTCAAACATGCCTCTATAATAAACATAACATGTAATAGAAAAATCATTTAATTCAATATCTAAAACTAATTTTGACGGTCTTCTTAATTATAAAGATGTTACAGTGGTTGGATAGGCGATATACATAATGTGCTTCATATTAACAACATAAAAGTAAATGGAAAGCAACACTACAAACTCATTCGAGAGACATACCGAGACACTTACATTGCTAGACGCCCAAACAGCAAAGGTTGAACGATAGCCCCCGAGCTTCTCTTGCTCTCTCCCTCTCGAGCAGCTCCCGCAGAGATAGCGCGAGCGGGCGGGCTAATTAATGGGGGCATCAATTTGACGCCATCTTGGCGTGCTCGCGCGCGCGAGTTTAGCTTCTTCCCTCCTCTCTCTCCCCCCCTCGCTTCCTCTCTCTCTCTCTCTCTCTCTCTCAGCTTATATTCGGCGGGAGCGATTCGTTATAGCGGCGCGATTGCACTGCGCGCTCGATCTCTTCCAGTAGCGGAGCCTCCCAAGAGGGACGTCGATTTCCAGGCGCTCGCGCGCAATTGCCGATTGTATAATTGGGTCGTTTGGGAAAACACTTTATCGATGGGCCCGAGAGCTTCTCGGGGATAAATTGCGGGATTCAGGCGATTCATTTTGTTTCGAGCGTTCGGTGGGTATAAGGGAGGATGGGGGGGAGGGGGGGCGAGGAGTTTGCTCTACTTTTCAGTCCACAGGAGAGGAGGCTCATAAGACAAAGAGGTGCGAGGCGGTGGTTTTGATCGGGAGAATGTTGTGAGTACGAGGGGATGTATTGTAAAAGTTTTTATGACAGTTTATAGTTTTTCGTACGAATTGAAACCGCTTTTTGGGGGATAATTTTTATTTTTATTTTACTTCAGGATGAGTTTATGATATGTATTTAAGAGACGCTGATTAATTCACTTTAACTTTTTTAAATTAATTAGATATAATGAAAAATGCATTGTTCTTATGTAAGATATTATTATTAGTTAATATTAAAATTTTAAATAAAAAGAATCTGTTAGCTTTATTCGGTTCAACTATATTTATAAAATTTCGACTTGTATTCGATTTTCTGAAAATAGCGTTTCATGTAAATATATATTTATATTCTTACACACATATATTAATTGCAGACAATCATTATTTTTTTAATAAAATGCAAATTATAAATTCATTCCATTCTGATGATAAATTTTCCAAAACTTTTCCTGATATTACTTTGCCTATAACTTACTATGCTTTTAGCCCATTACGATGCTGGTATAGTCAAAATGAGCTTAATACTTTCAAGTGTAAGTGCACGTAAAGCTTTACTATTTTCACTTAAAATGAGTATGTAGGGGCTTTCAAAGTCGCTCTTTCCAGCTTCAGTTCTTGAAATCAAGCTGAGTAGTAGAATGAAGTGTCTCTTTGTACTTAAAAGTGTAATATTTCTTAAACTTTACATTAAAATGAAAATTCCTCTGAAGACCATGGAAAATTGCAGAAAATTGCTCGTCATTTAAACGTATTTAAAAATGATTAATTGAACTCCTATAAACCAATATTTGAATACAGAAATAGCGTTTCTAATTATTGCAATTGAATGCTATGATTCGTTCAACGATATAACGTACTTTTATTGATACCCGTAAAAACAATATCTTCGTAATGGGGATATATATACGAGTTCGTAACAATATCGTCGATTAACCGTCGAACCGCAATCGCACACGAATAGTATGTCTATAAGAAGGCACAATAGTACAAGCGCGAAAGACTACACAGAACCAGCATTTGTTCGCAATAATTGAATAAGCTTAATTAAATTGCTACACGGCGAAGCAGACGAAAATACAACTTCTGCAGCAATCTCGCGCGTCAAATTCATCGCTCGCTACATCCCAACGGCTATTTCCCAACAATAGAACACAATTCCTGCCCTCGCTCTCATGCCCTCGCGGTCTAGACCGCGCCAACTTCAACGATGAAATTATATATATAAAATGAAAAAAGAGAGCAATGAGCGCGCGTGGAAAAAGCTGCGTTGAGGGCGAGATGCATTGCGAAAAGCCTCGAAGTCGAGGAGAAAAATTAGTCGAAAACACAGCCGGAGAACAAGGGAAAAGTTGTTAGTCCGTTCGTAGGGAGGCTATACCAGAGCGCCGGCGCTGCGGCTATTTTACTTCATTATTTTGGACGAGCTTTTGTAAAGTTTCGCTCGCAACTCGCCTTCTCGTTACCTTCACCCCTCCCGCGAGAAAGAGAGACAGACTGCGCGCGAGCGCAAAGTCTTCGAGTTTATATTGGCTTAATTGGTTTTAAGGACGTAACTTCCAGTAGCGAGGATGGGAACGAGAGAAGGGGAGGAGGAACTTTGTACCTCCCTTCTTCCTGCCTTACCCTCCGTTTCTCTTCACTCTCTCTCTTTTTTTCGTAAAGTTCATTATACGCGCGTAGAGACGAGGCCGTCATCAGTTTCGCTCCTGCGTTGTAGCCTGTCTGTCGTTCGTTGGGGTGAATTTTCAAAAACAATGGCCGCAGTTTAATCGCTCGGTAACGATGTTTTGCAGTTCTGAAGTGACGCTGATATTGGAAAGTGGCCTGGTGTGGCAACTTTAATCTAATGTCGCCGACGGAGTTTCTTGTCAGGCATGGGAGAACAAAGTGATACTTTTACTCATTCGGATGGAGATTAAGGGGAAGATAATACTCTTAGTTTCTCAAAGATAACTTTTAAGTAAATCCTTTAGTTAAATTAGTTATTTAAGAATGTTATATTAAATATGTCGAATAGTAATTTTTTTCGCATCTGTAAAACGAATTGTCGGCTAGTTTATTCAAAGTTGGCATCAAATAAAGTATACGTGTATATACATAATTGTTGGTAGAACGGAATATGCATTAGCGAATATTCACTTAAGAAGATAGTAAGCAGTTTACTCTCAGCTGGTATTTTGCGTACTATAATAAAGTTAGCGCTCGTGTTTATTTCTGGAAGAACATTTGTACGATAGTTGTGTTTCCAAAAAGTGGCGCATGAAACCTACTCAAGTATTCGTTATGGAGACTCGAATAAGTATACATGAAAATAATATTCTGTTATTCTGTAACATGCTGAACTGGCATATATACAAAGAAGATAAGTTGCCAGCTGACTTAATCAGATTTATAGGGTGGCAGAAAAATCTTAGCTAAGCAAATCTGGCTTGGAAATCTGCGAAATATAAAATAATGCATTATAAGAGATTTCGAAGGCAAACTCTCGAACCCTGCGGTGACGTTGAATGTTAAAAATCAACGAAACACAGTAGTAAAAGTTACGCTACCCGCCTGCTCATAATCAAGTAATCACACACATACGTGTCTAACGCATCCAGACTCCCTTCCCTTTTACGCACATGACATGCGATCTGCGAGCTTTGTGAATAGGTAGTTGTATATCATTGTATAAAAACAGTGCGCGTTTGCGATTTTGAGCCTCGTAAGTTTATTAAATTTATTTTTGTGCTGCGTGTATGCGCAATGTATATGGATTTTAAATGTTACCTTCAATTAGTGGTTTTTGCATATACAAATTTATTTGAGCTTCCAAAATCTTCTTTTCCTTTCTCCCTCCCCATCGTAATATTTACCTTAAAACAAAATTCACCATTCCCTTCCCAGATAATATATACATCCGACGCTATATTACATTGCAATAAGAGTTTAATATCCACCTTAATTTCAATTAGTATATATAAATTATCTAACTCTCACCTCCCTCTCTCGAAATGTAAACTCTAGTAGTCCGTAGCTCGACCGCGAATTACAATATGCAATAAATATTATTAAGTAAGAGTTTAGCATGAGAAGTTTTTGATACTATAAATTTGATCTAACAAAAAATTTTATATTTTTATCTAGCATATGCCTGTTAGTGCTCGTACATAAATGAATGATAGGTCTATTAACAATAGAACAAATTATCTTCTATTAGAGTGATGATTCAGTACTATATAAGACATCTCATACATTACAATCTAAATTAATCGCCTGAAAGACTAATAGTTTCCTACTTACTACATGATTCGCATGTTGTTTGAATACAATTGCAACGGATTACCCGAGTATCATCTAGAAGCTTAATTCACACATTTCCGACTTTTCAATTAATTTTCAATATTTGTTTGAGGTCTCGGAAAATAGTTTTCATGCGAGTTTGAATATATACAAACTACGTTTTCAATTTCACAGTTAATCTCATGACCTAATTCCCAAAAATATTTTTAGGCTAACTTTGAATGGAGCTTATAGTCGATAAATAGTCGCTTTCTGTAGTTCACAAAATGAATTCCGTTTTAATCGTTCACCGAAAGCTTTGCAAATGTATTTCATCCTGAAAAGCGTTCATTGCGCCAATCCATATACGAGTAATATTTGAAAATCTAAAAACAATTAGTCGAAATAGTTATGACAAACATTTGCAATACCAATCAACTTGCTTTACACAATAAGAAAACAAACAAAATATAAATTCAATATTCCTACAACGCCATCCATTTTGCAACCCTCGTCATAAAAAAAAAATAAGAAAATAGAAATAAACAATTCCGAAGCCAATAAGGCAGTGCGTTATTAAAGCCAAGATAATACAGTAGCCACCTGTGAATCCAATTCACTTTCAAGTACATCGCGTTACGTATACGTTTATACACGGAGGAGCAGCTCCGAGCGGATTAACGTCAGTCCCGCGAAGCATCGAGGCAGCGGCGTCGGCGAGGCTGAACTGCGAAAATTGAATAACAAGAGCAAAGCAGGTCAATCTCTCTCGAGCCAGGCGAGGCGAAGCGACGTCACTTACAATAATTGCCGTCATCGCACGGCCGCGCACTGCAGCAAATGCACACGCCCAAGACTCTCTCTCTCTCTCTCCCTATCCAGGCGTCCTTGATGGGCAAGGTCGGGGCCTGCAGCCGCGTGCATAATCTGTCTCTCATATGCTCTCTCTCTCTCTCGTTCCTTTACGCGCAAATCCTTGCTCAGGTATACATTCTATGTATACATATATACTATATACACGCGCGTATATAGTTGACAAGATCCGCAGCCATCTGGCAGTTAACAAACCAAGCGGCTGCGGCCAAGATAATTTGATATATACATATACGCGAGAGAGAGAGCGAGAGAGAGAGCGCTGAGCAAGATAAGCTGTCAATCCGACGACGCTGTGCCGGCAGTTTCGCGGCGCTGGTACATATACAGTATAAGCGACGCGAGGCATGTAAATGGCGATAAACCATAATCTGCCAGTCGCAATTACAGAGCTTGACGGCCGCGAGTATACTTGATATTTCGGATGTGCGCGCGTAAGCATTCGTATACTACATATATATCCCACTACACTTTCACGTGTTATTCGTTTCAAACGCCTCTTTATGACTCGTATACACATACGATTGCGGTTCAATGCGCGCGGGTGTGTGTGTGTGTCTATCTAGATTTCCTCTCTCTCTCTCTCTCGCTCCCCCCGCACACGCGCGAAATTTGCGAGCTCGGACGTGGAGGAGTGACAGTATCGCATTGGAGAGATCGCACGCGCGCGTATAATGCAATGTTTATGACGTCGAGTTGTCTTGCCTCTTGCACCGACACCGACGCCGTGGTAAGTCGGTATTATACGGCGCTCGCGTACTGAACGTAATGAAAATCGTTTTTTCCCTCTCACGCGCGGGGATGGAAAGGGGCGGTTTACGAGGTGGCGTGAGAGTGTGTCGTTCGTTGCTGCTTCGCTAAATCCGAATGGCTGCCCGTTTTCTTTCGTTTATTTTTTTTTATTGCTGGTACAAGAGAAGATAAGGGAGGAGGGTTGTACAACGCTAAGTGGGCGATGTATTCAAATTAGAAACGGCCGGAATTTATTTTCGATAGTAGATAAAAAGAACATGATTTAACAACTGAAACTGTGATAAGAGAAAGTGCTTAGTTGGGCGACGCGGTTTTGTTCGCATATAGCCTTATGGTGAAATGTAATTGAAGAGAACGCGAGATTATAATTTGGAATTACTCGTGTAATTACTCAATGTTAAATTTAAATTTGTATTTCGCGATGTCATGAATATTTTAAAGGTTTAATTATCCAATGCAATCAATTTAATGCTTGAAAATTAATGCGAGGATCAGTTATGTAATTGTCATATGTTGACGTGTAAGATATGTGTAAAATTATACATAATTTAATATTACTATATGATATAAATAATATTATAATGTATTTAATGATATTAGTTAAAACAGATGTGAATGTAAATTTTCTGCAAGGTTAATTTTTTATATTAAATGTATGTAAATAACACTTTAACGCGTTAAACTTTATACGTCCGTATTGCAATTATTCAAGCTAAAATTATACGAGGCGCTGAAAATCTTTTTTTTTTATAGCAAACTATATTTGCAAAAGTAATCGCACATGAAAATGTACGTAAATTCGGTGCTCTCGCTTCCATTTCGATTATTTGCATAAAGCGCATAATATCCCGTATACCAGATGAAACTGATAATTTTTAATTAGAATCCTCTTTGGAATTCAAAAAATGGAATGACAGTATAAACTTTTGCATGCGGTGCGAATTTTCAATAACTCGAAAATTGACTCGTATTTTGTTCTCCCCTCTGGGCGTATACATATGCAATACGTATTTTTCTAAAAGCAAGCAGCTTGGAAAATTTCTGGTAGTCGCTTCATGTACATTCCAAATTAAATTTCATATCGCTACAATATTTCAACCCCCCCCCCCCCCCCCGATATTTTTGGGACGAAATTTACATCCTTTATCAAAGATTGAATGAAAGCCAAATTAAAAAGGTATCAAAGTAAAAATTCAGCTGTAGCCCGTATACATATACCACATCGTGCTTTTTAGTTTAATTAAATTTCATTTCTGAAAACAAAATTTCAAAATGGAATTTCGCCCCTAATGGTTTTACAAGCCGCGCTTTCACGAAAAAGCAGTAAAAAACCTCAACGTTTACATCCTGTCAGAAATTATTATATGTAACGCCTTTTCGCGCACAATGTATCTCTCACGTTTTCGTAACAGCTCCGAATTAATTTTTTTTTTATCACTGACATTTACTTCGTTAGTCGGTCTTTTTTTTCGCCTACACAATTTTGTGAGAGGGTAGGGCGTAACGTTCAACTAATCTCGTTGTTAAATCAGCTTCAAAGTGCACTCGTTCCCTCGTGCGGTCGAACCATGGCAAACGTTGGGTTGGTGATACGAGCATGTCTGCCTTTGGCATTTCGACGGGTCAAAGCCGTTGATCTGTTACATGATTCGCGCGCGACGTAGTGGCGAGGAGTCGAGGGTTGAGTGCAGGTCAACGGGGGGTGAGTACAGAAAAAAACGGAAAAGACAATTCCACTGATTGAGAGGTTCTATCGGAATTGGTTGTTGGCTCAGCTTGTTGTTCACAACTATTAAATGAGAGGCATGTTGTTGGTCAGAAATATAATTCAATGTATGAGATTTTTTCGTACACTAATATCTAAATATCCTGTATGGTATTAAACAGTATTTGCACTGCAAAATTATTTCAGTATAAATCTATCCTATATACATGCGATTAAAAACTAAAATGGTTTTTGTTATTGTATTGGAATTTCAATATTGTTTTTGGAGTAGGTAGGTTAATTTTTGTTTTGTTTATTAATAGAATCGGTATTGGGTATTTCCAAAATTTTTGTAAATTGAAACATTGAAATATTTTCGAATACTGAAAAAAAATAATAAAAATAGTAAACTGTATATAAACAAAGAGTAATTTAATTTAGAAAACCTTTGTCGAATTTCTATTTATAAAAGAATTTTTTACTTGCGCCAAATAAAACATTCATACCTATTCTATATTTAAAATGAATGAACTCGCGGCCACCGTAGCTCAAGAACTTCAGCACTTTCAAGTCTCAATATAAGAAATCCAATTCGAACTCGTAAAAGAAGCGGTTTACATTATTTATCATGCGTAATTCATATCGAAGCCAAGCTCGACAAACTCCGCGCCTCGGGCTAACCCCCCCGAGGTCTCGTCCTCCCCCATCCCCCGCGAGCTCGATTCGGAGATTTATTTCGATTTTAAATTTAATCTCAAATTCAAATGAAGGTTAAAAGGCGGGAAGCGCGAGAAATTCAAATGACATCGGAACGCAGTTCCACA
Source organism: Torymus tubicola (assembly GCA_035583055.1). NCBI lineage: Eukaryota > Metazoa > Arthropoda > Insecta > Hymenoptera > Torymidae > Torymus > Torymus tubicola. The sequence goes on from JAWWEQ010000001.1 coordinate 16,422,134, forward strand.
AGACTCTATATATATACATATATACACACGTATATATAAAGCGACGGGTGAAATTACGAATCGCTATAGCGTCTTCGAGTCTTCGCGGATTAGAAATCCAGCTGAAGACAGAAGGTTTAAGGCGCTAGCTTCGCGCTCTGGAAATCTTAATTTCCCGGCGATATCCCGCGCGAGCGCGTGCGAGACCTGGCCTTGAATATTCATAAAGTACATTAATGTGAGCCGAAGAATATTCATGAAAGTCTGAGGACTGCGGCGAAGAAGCCACATAGTACGCAAGTATAGATATATATATATGTACGGGAGCGATAAACCGCGCGCGCGCGACACCTCGAAAGCGTAAAAAGAGCGGACACGCGCGCGCGCGATGGTTTCGAAGTTTCCGATATATACATATATAAGGGTCTCGCGCAGGGGAGCGACTTTCTTCATTAAAATATTTAAATCCGAGGGACATGGTGCGACCCGGTAACGTATCGTTTTAGCGTCGTTGAGCGAGCGCGAGTGCAAACATTTGCTTTCACGCGACGCCGTCGTAAGGAGGCAGTCGAGCGTCAACGAAGAGGGAACGAAGAGTGACCGCGGCGAGAGATATCGTCGTGCTCTTGAAACTTCTTATTTGGATATCGTATTGCGGTAAATCGCGTTCTTGCGGCGTGTTTTTATTTGAGTAATATCAGTAGGGATCGTTGAATGTATACGTTTGAGTATAGATATTGGATTAAATAAACATTGATTGGATGTGGTATATATACATTTCTGCATTGGTTTTATAATTACAAACAGGAGATTAGTAGAATATAATTTTTACATATTTTTTGTCTTCGTACTATATTAAATTTCTAAAAAATGAAAAAATAATTATTTAACATGAGAAACGATCACATTGTTCTTTAGTGTCAATGTATAATTATAATCATTACTCGCTAAAATAATTACTCTGGACATATTTTTGGATTTTAAATTTTTATACCGTTTATATACACATTCAATTATACTCATAAACGATCATCTATTAAATAGAGGTTATCTCTAGATAACCGCAAAACACGTGAAAACAATTAATTCCGCAAGAAAGAAACACATTCGTTTCTTAAGATCCGCTCGCAAGAAAATAAAAGTTTCAGCAATTACCAGGCTTCCGTGCAAAAATTCAAGCTCATTCTATTTTTATACGAACCATCAGCTGTTCTTGCCCTCCATACACACAAGACGCTTGGAAATCAATCACCTTCTAGCGCAATAAAGGCGCCCCGAAAAAGCCGTAACAACAAAGAAGCTCACTGTTGCGCTACTTGCACACTTCCGTTAACGACGCTTTGGAGGAGCATTAACTGCCGCTCGCACGCTCACAAGCAAGAGAGAGAGAGAGAGAGAGAGAGAGAGAGAGAACGACGCAAAGGCGCAAAACGCTCCGGCTTCTCCCTTGTCTCACCTGCGGCCTTTAATGACCTCACGCTCGCGAAACTTGGCGTGTTTCTCGAAATGCCGCGCCGCTGACAAATTATCTCTTAAGCGCTCAAGTAGTTTTCTCGCTGTTTGCTGCGAGCGCACGCGCGGGGAGGTAAAACAAGCCACGTGCTGCTGCTGCCGCTGCCGCGGGGTCAACTTTCAACGAGTTGCATTGCCGACGCCCCACGTGTTACGCAGGCACACACGTGTATACGATATATATACAAGGCGCACAGCGACTTGGCAGTTTCGTTTCCGCAAAGACTTCGGCCTCGCTTTGCTTTTTGCTGGGAAAGTTCGCGTCGTCCGCGCGTTAAATCATGCGTGATGAACGACGCGAGTTTTCCTCAGGCGCGTGTGCGCAAGGGGTTGCACTGCGTCTCGGAAAAACAGTGGGATGCAAGAGAGAGAATTAAGTATATAGCGTGAGGCGCGAGGCAAACGAGTGACGAATAGGGTTGCTCAGTTTTGTTTTGAGAGAATGGGGGTTTGAAAGGGACGTGAAATTAGTAATATGTATCAGGTGTGAAATGTAACAATAAAATATCTTGCTCGGAAATCCAGTGACTGTTATAGTCAAACACGATGTAATTGCGAGAGTATTATTTATAGAAATGATTTGAAAATATTATGTTTAATCATTTCAATAAATTAACTTTGAAAACTTTTTAAATCAATGATCTTATTAATAGTTTTCATTATTAATTGTTTCACATGCAAAGTGTTGATGAAATAAATGTACCTCTAATGCACTTTTACACATAAACAAATTATTCCAGATTCGACTTCATTATACAAAAACAAAAGTATTACATATGCCAGAAAGTAGATTACTATATCGATGTGTATTTTGAATTACTAAACATAATTCCAAGGTCATAACTGGCCTATAATACCCAGATTTCGAGATATCTACCATATTAAACTTATTGATATGTTATACCACAAACTAAAAACATTTTATTATTTATTTGGAGTTTTATCAAATCGATTTTCTTTAATAATGTAGATCAATTTTAGATCATCTATCTATAATGTTTTTCTCCAAGATTTAAAAGCCTAAATTTTGACATCTTGCAAAAAATGTATTGCAATTGAATTCTCAATTTCTGTTTAAAAATTTAAAGTTTTATTTCTACTGTTTATTGTATAATATCTCAAATTTTAAATACGGTGTGATTTTTGAATTATATTTAGGGAGCCGAAATATACGGATTTAGGGTGGCCTAGTCTATGACGCATAAAACTTTTTCCTTCTTACGAATCTCTGATTTCCGAGCAAATTATGTAAAAGTCATATTTCAATTAGATGTATAAAATGTATGATGATAGAAAGAGATAACTTAATAACAGTAATTATAAAAGCTTTTAGTTAAATAAATTGAGTGATCCGATCATTGATAACGTTTTTCCGAGCCAATAGACAACTTAATTCTATGCATCGAGAAGACAGCTTATCTCTTATAGAACTTTATGAAATTGCTTTTTAATTTTTTACGAGTATCGGACACTTTATAAAGTTCTAAAGGATAAGCTAGTAGTTTCTTTATTCTACATTCCTGATGTATTGGCTTGCAAAAAAAAAATCGACAACTGGACCATTTGTGTCATGTATTTAGAATATATATATTTATAATGTATCGTAATTCGTTGTAAGTTATAGAAATCATTTCTTTGAATTTTTATGCATCATTGATAATTCAAAATTATTTTTTTTTTCATAAAGAATTAAAAAAACGGCAATATTGTAAAAAATGTTAAACAATATTGAAATAATTCTCGAAAACTTTTTCTGGTGAATTTTGTAATTTAATTTTTCTTTGAATACGTAGCTTTGCAATTAATTTTTGTTTATGTTATCTAAATTAATTTATCATATTATCTATAAATTTTGACTATATTCTATGGATAATCACGCACAGATAAAATTATGTAAGTGAAATATTTGTTATAAATATCGCTTTCAAAATTCTTCTAACTCCTTTTGTAAACGACTTTAAAAACTTCTTTCTTCAATTCTTCATTTTTGCACTAAACAATAAGCATATTCACTTTTAAATCTAAAGACCTATCAGATAAAGAAATAAAAAAAATCGTTATTCCACTCCCTTACTTCCTTACGAAACTAAAAGGATGAAAGGGCACGAACAGTGCACTCCCCTAACGACGTTTCTGAAAACGCAACGAGGCCCAACTCTTAAACTCCTTGCCTGCTTCTCGCCCTATAACGCGCTGCTGCGCCGCGCCTTTTACTGCATGCGCGCTCCGCGTTCGGCTTTCTGCGTCGGCTGGCTTCTCTCTCTCTCTCTCCCTCCACCCTCTCTCTCTCTCTCTCTCTCTCTCTTCGTAAAGAGCGCGTAAAAGCTTTCCAGGCTCCTACGCCTCTCCTATATACGCCGACTACTCAAATTATCGCGCATAATGAGAGAAGACTTGCCGCTCGCTGAGCTTTATAGTTCGCACGCGAGCGCGCGGCGCGTTAAAGCCGTCGCAATTATTCAAGTCAAGCGTCGTGCGTCGCGCGTGCGCGCGTGGATTCCGTCCCATGTAAATTCTCTCTTTCGCTCTCTCTCTCTCTCTCTCTCTCCCTTATGGCCGAAGTGCAACGGGGCCCTTAATTACTGGGAGTGCCCTCCTTTAAGTGCCGAGCATAAAAGAAAGGAGTGTGGCGGAGGACAAGGCACTGGAAGGGAGGGATGGGGATGGCAAAAGGTTTTTGAAGGAGCACGAGCTTTTTTATGGTAGGTGCGAAGAGAGGCGATTTTCTTTTACGTGCCATGGGGATTTGTATATTTTAAGCGGTAGATTCGTTTCTTACTCCCCCAAAACCGTGCTTGTGCGTTGAGTGCGAAGCTTTTATACAGAACGGATTGGTGCGCGAAAGAGGTATGAGTGTATATACTGGTTGGTAGTCCCGCAGCCATAGGTATTAGCTGACAGAAATATCTAAAGCACTGAAGGCAGTTTTGATTTTAATTTTCGATAAAAGTAATTTAACTTTCTGTATGTTAGGTGACTGTAATCAGAGGATTGAATGAAAAAACCAAGAAAAATGGGGATGCAAAGCATCGTAATTGAATACGGGCGTATGATAGTAACAAATTTATTTCCGAGATGATCCTTTTAAAAGTGTGAAATTGTTCTACAATATTATTGAACATCAATTTTGAATTAATGATATCAAAAAATATCCTGTTTACTATCACATAAATTTTTGAATAAAATAAAATAAAATATGGATCGCCTATGAAAAATATGCATATCGAATAAATTACATTTTAATTATTATAATATGTTATATAGTTTCAAAAGTATTCCTGAATTATATATCTACAGAGACGTACACACACAGAACGAACTTTATTTTGTCGACAATGGATCTACATTTTATGAATTAATAGACGCGCTTGATATTTCTTTGAAATTTAAATTTTTTTACGTTTCTAAAAATAAAAAAATAAAATACATAACGGTATTGACGGCCATCTATCACCGTTTGCATTTCCCATTTCCCGTTTGCGAACCTTCCATTGCAATATGAATTAATACCTTCTGTATTTATGATTGCAAAAAAACTGTATGGTACGTAAATTCTAACTGGAAATTCAAATATTGATATTCGGAGGAGTTAGAAAAATAAATTTCTATATAGTGCAAAATAAAAAAAAGACTATATATTTGAGTTGCGAATTTCGATGAAACTAGGTGAAGGTTTTGATGAACGAAATAATGAACATAAAATCTCTAGAAAAATATTTGATATCAAAAGCTTTATTGTTCAAGAGTAATGAAAAAATATAATAAAGTTGTAAAGTCCACAGAATACCGAAAATTTGAAAAGAGGAACACCATAAAAATCCAATTTTGAACCTATAATTTTTAATACTATGTGGTACGCCCTTTCCTTTATAACTACCGATTTTTTAAATTAAATCAACTTTAAAAATATAATTTCACCTTCCACTTCTTCCAAGTATCAAAATTTCTTAAATCTAAATGACTCTCATACCTCATTCCCCTGAAACCCATCGTATCCTGCACACCAAGAACATCGAACTTAGCCAATCGTCGCATCGCGCATAATTTCCAAGGATCCACGCGCTGGCGCACGCCGCACCAACGTATCCTTCATCCATCCTCGAGTGCTCGCGCGTATACCGCACATCCACTCTCGCCCACCCATATAGCTGCACGCACACACACACACATATAGTTATATATACTAGCAGCCTATATCCAACAGGAAACCAACCTGCAGTACAGTGCGTTCGATGGGGCGCGATCAGGCGAGCTACGCGTGTGCACACACGTGTGTGTCTGAGGAGGGAGGGGAGGGGGGCAAACAATCCGTATATATGCATGAGCCATGACGTGGACGGGTGGACGATTAATAGCTAGGCGTCACAGAGGTAGGTAGATATATATATAGCGCGAGCACACCACAACGCGTGCATCTCTAATGTGCGAGTTGCATGCGCGCGGACTTGTCGTCGAGGCGCGCGGCTCCTTATTTATGATTTTTTTCGAGAAATTTATTGCGTGAGAGAAGGAGGAGGAGGAGGAAGCGAAGAGAGAAAGAGCGGTAGCATGGGAATTGTTTCGCAGACCGACTGATTTATTGCACTCGAGTGTTAAGTAAAAGGTCGAGCTGCGACTGCGCTTCGGATCGTTTTTCTTTTTTTTTTGTTCGTTTCAAGTGCGTGTGCGTGCTCGCGCTTGATTATGGTGAGTGGTTTAAGATTTTTGCGTTTTTCCTACCACAGATATAATAACTAAACAGTTGGTTGGAAATGTAGTGTCGCCGTGTAATGATGCGAAAATGATTTAGTTAATCGCTAAATTTTTGTATTTCTTTTTAACTAAATTTATGAAGAGTTTGAAAAGCTGCGATTGATATTTTTTTATATAATTATGACTTGTTCATTGATTAAAAATATGTGTTTGTATTAATTGAGTAATGTTTAACTAATTCAAAATTACTTGAGAATATGTTAGAATATATTTTATTATTGTTTCTTTTTTTTTATTTCAATTTTTTCATTTGTCAAGTTGGTTGTTCAGTAAACATGCAGTTAGAGACACGGCTTACACGATAAAAAAATGACCCAATTATAATTATTATGGCTCAAGTTGCAATAACTCGAACATCAGACGAACGCGCAAGTGCTTCTGCATCCTTCATGCGACGACTTGCACACACACACACATATACTCTCGCGTCAAGTGGCTACACAGACTTTCCGATGACTCGTCCAATATTCAAATAAGTCGAGCAATAAGCCGTTTTCGCTAGAGAAAATCCAGCAGCGCGCGACGCATAATTGCTGCCGCTGTGTCGCACTCTCGAGTCTCTCTCTCTCTCTCTCTTTTACCCTTCATAATATCGCCCACTCTCTCTTCTATATACCCTCCCTCCGTCAAGTTGCGCGCACGGCGTCAGCGTTTCGTCCCGACGACGACGACGCACCCTCGAAAGGTGCGAGAGCGCAAGCGATTTCGCAGTAATGAAAAAAATGCGGGGGTGGAAAAAGTTCTGCGGATGAAGGGAGGAAGCAAGAGAGGGAAACAGTCGAGAGTGTTTTTGTAGAAGCGCAGCGTGTATATATATATATATATAACGGAGGGAAGTTGATTGGTATAGCACACCGACGCGTTATGGAGATTGATGCGCGAGATGAGTTGGTTGATTATTATTGAATTTTTCTGATATATTACCGACGTGTTTTGACACTTGAAAAGTTCTTCAACGTTGGTAGAGTATAACGTTTCCAGCTTTTTATATGAATTTTTTTGCTCGATTCCAGATATTGATAGCGTTATTTGCATGAGTAAGAGTCAGATTATATTCACAAAAGAAATTTTATAAATTAAAAGAAATTGAATTGATGTCATTAATATTTAAAGATCTTCAAAGAAGTTAACTATTACATTAAAAACAAAATTGATATTTCATTCAAGTTCTGTATCATCAAAGGGGTTGGCTCAGCCATTCTGAGAAAATTAATTAGTACCCCGTGTCTGACAAGACTCGCCTTACATCTACTTTTATGTATGCAACATACTTGTACTTGCAAGTATGCATACAGAGTAAGTCTAGCCAGGAGCTCATACAGAATTAGGATACTACGGTATATACGAGAACCACTTTTTTTTTCTAAAACTTTTAAACTATTAACTAAAAAGTCAGAATTTCTTTAGCTTTCACCTTCTAAAAACTTTCTCCGCTATCAATTACAAAAGCCTATAACGCTTACCGGGAACGAATTTGTAGCGAAGACCGAGCGTGGACGCGCCGGACAAAAGCAGATTAATTAAAAATTAACAAAGCAGCCGCGGGGAAGGAGACAGGCGCGCGCGCGCGGGCGCGAAGCTCTGTAAGCGAAACACGCGAGAAATTCATGCTCCGGCGACTCGCTGCTGTGAAAAGCGCGTGAGAAAAGAACCAAGTCCTTTCCCAGTGGTTTGCTAGCCGACGGGGCAATAATTCGAAAGGTTGAAATTGCCGTCGCAGTGTAGCTTGCAAACGAGGCAAAATAAATTTCCCAGCTTTTTTCTACATGCGCGTGGGTTAGCTGAGGGCACGTCGTACACGCGTGTGTATGTGTGTGGGTGACGCGAACCGGCGTCGAGGGCTCGGGACTCGGTTTCCGGACCCTTTGCACTTTCTGGTTTACTCCTTGTCGGAACTTGCTTGGGTCTTGCTTTGTCGTGTGAATTGTTCTTTCGCGCAAGCAGAAAATTATATGTATGGTTGAAGCCGCATAATGGTTTTGAAAAACAAGAGTAATTGGATCTCAAAATAATGCTATATTTTTATAAATTTTTTCTCCAAGCTAATGATTTTTTCAAATTATTTTTATGTTCGACGTCATAACTCTGTTGCATAAACAACTTTATCGATATTTTATTTTCCTGTATTATACAGATTTCGAATGAAATTCAAACAGATTAATATGTAATTTACATTAATTTTCCTTTTGCGATTTTACTTTTATTAATAATTCTTTTCACAATATCGAAATAAATATATTATATTCAGTTTTCGTAGTGCTAATAATAAAATTAAAAAATATTTTTTACAATAAAATAAATTCAGCTTGAAATATCGTTTTACATTACCATTTCCAACGGCTTATCTTGAATTACGTTTATTTTGCAATAGAACTGTGAAATTATTACCGGATTTTGGAAAAATTACAAATTTCAATGATTCAATTACCAGCATAGCAACACACATTATATTATAATTTAAAGTTCAGGAGTGTTATCTTTTAATAACTCTCTTAATTGAACACAACATTAGCATTAAAAATTCTTTAGTACCCTTCAAGGACAATGGTATCACAATATTTTCCTTGCATATATTCCGTCTCATTTTCTGTTCCACTCGTCTCCCGCTCTTTTCTTCCATTCTCCCTTTTTCCGCGTCCTCTGCCTCCCCCCTCTCCCCCTTTCCCCTCCTTCCATTTCGTTTTATCCTTCGCCAACGTTTTCTCTTTCGTCCTATTATCCGCTCATTTTTTTCATTTCTGTCTCGTTCCGCTACTCCGCCGCGCGCGCTTTGCCTCGTTACATAAAAGAGTTTCGCTTTCATAGGCAAATCTCGCGGAAGGCCTGCACGAACTGCGTGCCAGCGGAAAAAGAGCCGAAATATTTTCACTTTTTTCTCGCATCCGTAAAACCAGCTTTTTTGCCGTCCTTGCTGTTTTCCACATTCTGCAGATATGTGTGTATGTGTGTATGTATATGTGTGCAATATATAGGCTTAAAGCAGCAAGAACTCAGAATTTTTAGGAATATCTTTATCAAAGTGACGTTTTACGCATTATTACAATGAAAAAGGTAAAAAATTATACAGATTTTTTCGTAAATCTTTAATCTTTTTATATTTACTGTTTGTTATAATTGGTATCAGAGTTTAAGATATTTCTATTAATGAATTCTGATATAACTACTAAGAAAGCAAATATTTCAGATCCGGATCACGAATTTTTCTCAAACTTTGAGATGTCAAAATATGAAGGAAGCGACAATAATAGATCCCAACGCTTTGATAAACTGAAATTATCGACATTTTTAGTTATATTCTAAGAAAATACTGAAAAAATACTGTTTTTTATATTAACTATAGTTTAAACAGATTTATATAATTATAAAAAAAAAATACTATAAAGCGTCTCGTACCCTCTTAGAAATCTTTATATTTAGTTAGGTATACGAGAAAAGCCTAGTTTCCAGACGAAGTTAAAATTGAATTTGTTTTATTTCATAAAAAATGCAGTTAACCCCGATAGCTACATTAAATTTTCATACATATATTTGACCTTTCATCATGCTATTTATTTTCGCAACAGACTGCTTACTAGTACATAAACAACATAAATTTGTCTTTAGCCGTATAATGAATTGTTTATTACTACGTTTCTAAATTAATTTCAAAGTACAGGAGTAAATAAAGTGGTTAAAATTAACCTAACTGTGTATAATAATTAATGTGAGAAATAAAATAAAAAAGAGTTCAGTTTTACTGAAAGGAAACGATTTGTGACAACATTCCAACCATTTCCTACTATAAAAGCGATGTAAGTATTGTACAAGGGTAACCAAATTAGTATCCATAAAAATTTGATTTGTTAAAATGAATTATTTTTTATTTTGTAGTGCATATACTAACTGGTTAAAGAAACTGAACAACAGCTACTTTAACGAAAATCCATATTTTGATTCACAAGTTTCACATTAATTTTGGAATCATTTTCTGTCACCAACTGAAATTTGGATACGTTTATTAAAATACGAATGAAATTTGGATACGTTTATTAAAATACGAATATAATATGACACAAAATAGGTAGTGAAAGACTTACGTTATTAATGTAAGATATTTTCATTCCGTGAACTAGCGTCAGCTGGCCTGTTCTATTCAGTAGGAGATTTGATTACTTTTTCGCATTTCCATGCCCGAAATTATTCAGTTCAATGGCACGTATACAGTCAATCATGCCGGACCTCGAGGCCTCTCGATTCAGCGGAGGAACTTTGCAGAAATAAAAAGACGACACGTGGCAGCGGTGCGCTATTTCTGGAAGTTCGAGAGTCGGAAATCTGGGTCGCGGCATATTAAAATCCACATAACCTCTGACCGTAAGTTCTGCCAAGTAAAGAAGAAAGACGCGGCTATGCGCGGAAGGCTAAATAAAAAAGTATGGTGTGATAAAAATTTATCAGTGTTGGGGGGAAAAAGAAGATAAATAAGAACTGGAAGAAACAAATTTGCAAATAATAAAGTTTTACAAATAGAACTATTCCTGTGATAATAAATCTCGTCGTTTAAATATATATTGACTTTGCTTGAGCTACATATATATTAAGACTGGAAGTCCTAGGATTTTTCGGTCAGTGAATACGAGTGAGAAGTTAGAACTGTGAAATTTCTAATGTATCATTCAGTCTGACGCTTATAAAAGGTAAAAATTCTTATAAATTTAAATGGTAAAGTTTATAGTCTAGAGTTTGTCTTTGTGAATTTCAATTATAACTTTAGGTATGAACTTTTTAAATTCCAATGCGCAATTGAATTTCAACAGTAACTCGTACGTTGATATGTACTTATTATTTTTATGAGAATTACATTCTGAGGTGAGGGGCGATATGTACTTTACGTAAATCCATTTCCAATATAGGTAATTATTTTATTAATCATTTAAGTATTCATGATCGAAAATTAATTGTGAATTGATTGACTTTGAATTAAATTTCATTATTTAGCTTTGTGATTGAATAATTTATTGATTAGAGTTATTTTTTAATGTATTTGTCGTAGTATTGTTTAATTTCTTAATATAAAGGAGTATATGCAGTAGTTCATGTTAGACAATGGAACGAATTGTGATACTATTGAAATTCTATCTTTTCATTAAATGTCAAAATAATGTAATGATCCAAGGGCGCGTCAGCGCTCCCTTATACACTTTTTAATTTTACCTCAGTTACCATTCGACATAGAACAGAATTTTATTTATAAGTTATTTTATCCATATATAAATTTTCATAAAGAGGAATAGCAAATTACCTGTATGATTAATATAGCTCTTACAACATGATTGTAAATATACACAGGTACTGATATTTTCAAAATGTTCTGTTGATAAAGATCAAATGACTTTCCGACATGTTTTGGCGGAAAATTTTTTTATCAGAAAGTTTTTTCTTCTACGAGGAAGCAAAAACTACGAGAAAGTAAACAAAGAGTAACGTCGGACAGAGCAAAAGAGACAGTAGGAGAATGCAGATTGCCGGGGAATATGGTAAAACGGACGGGCGTCGCGGTCGCGAACGACGCGGCTCTACGACGAGGACACGGTATCGTGTACAATTTACTGGTTCCCTGAACTTGGCGAAACTTGGCCGCGTGCCTTAAGCACCCCCCCGCGCGACTTTCCCAACTAGTTAACATTTCATCTGTATAATATTCTCGGGCGCGCCGTTGCCTCGTCTAGAGAGAGGGGGAGAGAGGGAGAGGGCGCAAGTATAGCCAAGTCTTTTCATACGTGCGCGCGTATATAAACCGTGAGAGCTTCTGAGTGGAATGCGGTCGCGCGCGCGCGTTCCTCCGTTTTTTATTGCGGAAATCCGAGTGCAATAGCGTTTTGCCTTGTGTGATTTTTATTGGCCGTTTGCTTACTTTTTCTTTTATTATGGTATATACGCGTGCTGTGCGACGATTTGCGATTGTTGATTTCGCCATTATGGTATCGATAAATATTTCTGATATATACGGTTTATTGCTGGAACAGAATGTAAATGAATGTTTTTATATTTTTTTATTATATTATATTTATTTTGCACTAGCATGTATTTTCTTTATTATAACCAAAAGTAACCTACCTTAATTATAAACAAATTTTTATAATTTATCACAAATTTTTCAATAAAAATTAAAAAAAAATTTAAGAAACTATATACAGTTTAATTAATATTTATAAATAAAATTTTTATTGATGTTCTCGTACAGCAAGTTATGATTGCTTAATTTAACAAACACAACTTTTTATAAACTTTCAAAAAGCAACTGAAAATCGATCCCGACCAAAGCTTCTCTCCCCCGACTGCGTCAAAGTTTTACCGCATTATCCGGAAGCAAACAAACAGGAGAGGCGATTGCGTATTCACCTCTTTCCCATCATAATATTGAAGTCACACCATCAAACTTCTCTTCGCCCCCGTAAGCCTCTTTGCGCAAGAGAGAGAGAGAGAGAATTTTGAATTGGCCTTCGAAAAACAGCCCACCTCCCTCATCACCATCCACTCGGCAACTCCGCCGGCACTTTTCCACGCGCCTGCGCCTCATGCATTCCTAACGCGATATAATCGAATGAGAGAGACAGAGAGAGAGAACGAGAGAGATGTGTAAATACGAGCGAGAGGGCGAGTAGCGGAACGAGAGATAACGGGGAATGGAGAAGAGAAAGAGAGAGAGAGAGAAAGAGCGAGATAGAGTGAAAGAGAGAGATGCTTTTGATATAAGTGGAACTGGATATTAAAAGTTATTCCAGCGCGCCGAATAAAGTATCAAAAAGTTTTCAGTTTCCACCCTCCCTCCCTAGTCGACAGTGCCGAAGAGAGCTCTCCATTATACGCCACGATTGTCGGCGAGTCCCTTTTCCACTTGCTCCTTCTCTCTCTTTCCCTTTCTCCAGCTCTGCTCTGCTCTCTCTCTCTCTCTCTCTCTCGCCGCTATTTTTCTTTCTCTCATTTTCCCGCCTTTTTCTCGCTTCTTGAATCTATGATTATAAAGTTCCGCAAAAGTACGATCACTTTAAGCTCTCTTCGCCTTTTCGCCTTGCCCCTTCCTTCGTCTCGCTTAGACCCGGCGCCTAGTTGCTCTTTTTATTTTTATCAGTGATGTCGAGGAGCTTTTCCCCCGTGACGATTGCGACCCGGCGCTGATAAATCATTTATCAATCAATTTATTCGGTCTCTAAATTAACAGCGCGAACTTTCTATTCTTATACATTTTTAACTTGCGGATGTCGATTGATTGTTGCATTCGTTAAAAGATAAGTAAAAAAAGTTCAGCATGAATTAATCTGTTATATATTATAATAAATAATGAATAAATTAGGAGTTTATATATTTTTGTATAAGAGCAAGTGCTTTAAAATACAAGTGTTGTATGATCAATATTTTATGATCAGAAATGTATACACGGAGGTATGTATAGTAAAAATTGCTATTTACTTTATAATTTTCATACTATAAATAGCAATTTTCACTTTTAATTGTAGTAATTCTCATGAGAATTCGAATCTGTCCCACATTTTTTCTCCGCATAAGAAAACTTTGTTTCTCACATAATTACGATTTCTGTAGCTTCTTAAATACACTGGCAATTTCAATAATTATAGGCCATTCATGAAAATCTTAAAACGGATAATCGTCTGACTGATAACTTCATCGCCCGTCATCTCTTCCTTCATTCTTATTTCCCTTAATCTCACGCGTAAAGCCCGGCCACAAGACGCGCATGCAAAGGTAGAAGAGCAAAGGAGTATAAGAAAGCGCAGGGCGAAAAGAAGAAAAGATTCGAAAGTTCGTAATCCGGGAATCTCATTACTTCCGGTGACGTGGAGAACAAAAAAGAAGAGTGAGGAGGAAGGGGGAGTGCTTTTTCGTGCGGCGCGGCGAGATTGCGCGCGTTCTCTCTCTCTATCGCGAAAAAAAACACACAGTGGCGCGGAGCCCCAGGCAGCAGCGCGAACTTTGAATTTATCCGCCTGCGCGCGCACGTGCGCTCGGATTTTTCAGCCACCGTCGCGGAATCAACTGTGCTCCTCTAGCGACTTCACTCCCTCCGATCGCCACTTTTCTTTTCCATTTTCCCTCGTAGCTTTGTCTTCGTTCCATTCCCGTCGTGATTGAATTGAGATTAATGCATGGAGATATGTGCACAGGGTATTTGTTTTTTTATGATGCGATCGTTATTTAATGTTTTAATTTAAAGGAAAAAATGCTTGTTCGCATAGAAAAATATAATATTTTACACGTATTTATTTAAAAAATTTAACTTATCAATATTTTATATCATTTTTGGTTAGGATAAAAGTTCTAGTTTATACAATTCTCGCATTAAAGATGTATTTATTTTAATGCGCGCACTTATATACTCCGAAAGGTATTTTTATGATCTCTCCTGCTACATATTTATTGCTCAATCTACAACGCAATAGAAAACTATTTTCCATAAAAATGGAAAGAATGCAGCACCTCCTGAGCTATTAGCAAATTTCAGAACCATTCCGAAGAGCTTTTCCATCCCTTTCAATATCCTTCCCTTCCGCCCATCCCATCGTTTGCACCATCCAACCATCTATATCCCTCTCGAATATCATGCATAATTTCATATCTTTCATTGCACTCAGACGCGTTAAGACGCCTGAAGGAGGAGAAGATCGACTTAACGAGGGAACGAAGAATGAAGTCGCCGCGGGGGGATGAGAAAGAGAACCGCGCCGGGGAGAAAAACAGGGGGGACGGACAGACGCGAGAAAAGAAGAAGCTCGTGAGAGCGCGGCGCGCGCGTTCGCCTGGGAATCGTCACTTTGTCGCGGTAAACTCGAGATTGAGCAGTTAACTTCGCTAACAGGATAAAAATGTTCACAAAGGGCTACTGAGTGGTTTTCATGCTTTGTTTATCACTGTCCCCAATCTCTCTTTTTCATTTTTTAATTAAGTTTGCTCTTTGTCAGGTTTACAATAACGTTATTATTTTTCACTTTGTAAAGGAGGATTTGTTCTTTTTGTTGTACGAGTAAATTTTATACTTATACCGAGTTAATAATTAATGTTCTTCGCTGTAATTATGAGGTGATAAGAACACTTTCCACATAATAGTTAACAATCTCACTGCGCTAAAGATTTTTTTGTTATTGAAAACATATACAATAAACAAATGGTTTCTATTGTATAATGACCATTGATTTACAAAATTTTATATAAATGCACTGCGGAAATTGATTGAATTGAATTTAATATTTTAACACATCGCGACGGAGGTTTCCATCGAAATTTACACAACTTAGAAAATGTGAGGCCGCTGACTCATCGAAAGAACATCTAAAGCTCGCGATACAGTCGTCATAATATTGCGATGTTATAACTCAGTACTATAGAGAGAGATAATGCCTGACAACTACAAACTACGGATCCGTAAAAATATGTGCAAATATTACATCATCGATGCTTTTAAATATAATCATAGGTTTATTGCATTGTTTTATTTAATTTCGGCGTTAATGTTAAATTAAACTTCCTCAAATTCATCTATATGCTAACCAACGGAGTTGGTTTATTTTTCACCAGAGCTTAAAAGAAAATATAGAAAGTATTATGAAGTCATATTTGCTTATATAATTCTAGGTACTAGTTTTATACGTAAAGCAAGCAGTTGTATAGGAGATATTTCCACGAAATATATTTTTGCATTGAATTTCAAAGTCTACTTTTTCAATCTTATTTTATAGTTTTTTTTAGAAATAATTTGATCATATCTAAAGAAAATATAATCTAATAAATTTATAAAACTTCTTTTCTGTAAATCCGGAAGATAAAGTATACGGTTCAAGAAGCCTTTACGCATCCGGAGATTTTATAACTGAGGATTTCCGAGGCGAAAAATGAAATCAAACATATTCTTGCAATTCAATTTCAAAATCGAAATTCCCGGAAACGCCAATACCGCGACAAAGCAACCCGCATGTCGTGCAACGGCCTATAACGGCAGATCGCGCGGTTACACAGCACACCGAAGCTCTGCTGCATCATTCACTTCCGCGCGCACGCGCACCTTCATATATATAGATATATCCGCATAAATTCCAGTCCTGCGCGCAAATCCTCGGCACTTTCGGATCCTCACCAGGTGGGCTGCGGGATTTGCGCCACACGACTCGCGCGGCGGCACGAGGAAAGACGAGAGAAAGAGAAGACGCGCCATGCCTATATATGTATATATATACGAGTGCGACGCGGAAAATTCGCGGAAGGGAAAGTCTCTAAGCGCGTGCAAGCGCGCGCACGATTGGAAACTGTAATTCGCTCGAATTCAGTATATACCGAGGGGTCGAAAACACACGGGGCGCGAAATCGAGCGATTTTCGAGGGGGAATTTCATTCGAAGCTGCGCACTGGTTATACGGCTGCGTGCCACGTCTTTTGTGCGAACGCAAGTAGTAGTAGTATGCCGTGGCTTCGCCCGGTAAATCCTCGTGTAATAAGATTTTCGCTTCTTCAAAGTCCCTCGGTGAAATGACTTCTTTTTCGCGCGCTACCCCCACTCCCGCTGCACGCGCGAATATTGACATTCCTCGGAATCGCGTTGTGACTGTGTGTCGGCCCGCCCACGAGTCGCGTTGATATGTACTCTGCCGAATGCGCTTCGCGAAATTGAAAATACACAGTCGGATGGAAAAACTACTAGACTTTGGAATCGATTTAGATTATTATGGGGGAGAGGCTAAGGAAGTTTGGGTTTGTTATTTATGTTGAGTTTAGAGAATAACGCTGTGTATATGTTGATTCATTTGATTAAATTGTATTAAAGTTTATTGATTTTTCACTAAATTATAAGTTTGATAAAAAAACGTGGCACTATAAAATCTTCTCTAAATCTTCTCTTATTTATTGAGGGACTACCCTAATATTTATTTTTTATTTGAGAGAAGTTGCAGCAACTTCCAAGCAACGTCGTTATTTTCTAATGGATAATGAATTAAAAAGTTAATGTGAATTCCTCCACTTTTATTCAATTTCCAGTTAAACTCTTATAGGTATTCAAAAATAAAAATTTTGCTGATTCTCAAGGAAACATTGAGCAAAGACGATGTATGTGTATGTCACGATAATCAAATAGATGAACGTTTTTAACGAACAAGAGAAATTCGAAAATAATTGAATTGATTCCTAACTTAGTTATACACAATAGCAATCAAATAAGTTAGGGGTTTTTCAGATTTCGAAGAGAACAAATCCAATTTTGTCGTAGTCTTATAGAATGTGTTTCATGAAATAAAATTTGAAATCCATTAATTGAGTTTTAAAGTGTTATTTCTTAAGAATACTCTTTTATTTATATCATTTATCATTCTATTTATATACTGTTCAAACAATTTTTTCTTTCTTTTTATGAGTTGTGATACAATTAAACTTCCTTTAAACCAAATAATTCATACTGATTCGTGTTTCATGACATTCAATTTGAAATAGCAGAGACTATGATGTGGTATCTAATGCGATAAACGTAATAAATTTCGAATCATGCTCATATTTGCGGCCAATTGGCGATCGTTGATCCGGAACTGAGATTATTAAATACAATTTTGCTCACAATAATCTATATTTCACATTTCACCAGTCACTGTCCTTGATTTTCAATGTACCAATTGAAATCTCAATTTTTTTTATTTGTTCTTAACAACTAAATAATAGTTTCATAATTTAATTTATGGAATAATAATAGTGAATACGAAATGTTTATTTGAATGTGATATGTAATATTACATAAACTTCAGATTTGCATTCGTAGAAAGAACTTTTTGTATTCTTTTTTTGGACATATAATGATCAAACTTATCAGACACATGCAATTCATAAATGAAGAAATTTTGATAATGTTTTTGATACTTAAAGATAAGTTACATAATTATATCATTGTTCAGTATATTGCATAATTTGTACAACTGTGTTTACATATGATTCAATAGTCAAAACTAATTATTTGGAATTGTTATTCTTTTCCCCATTGACATTCACGTTTGTTATAATGTCTATTCTTGGAGAGATAAGGGATACCTAGAATTATTTTGATTCTCAAAATTGTTTTCAATTTTACTTCTTTTGTTCGTCAAAATGAGAAATTAAATAAGATAAATTGATTATGGTGACAAGTTAAAGATTCAAGTTAAACACGTCTATTATATTATAAATACATATTTTAAAAATAAAATTTAATAATATTAGTCAACATATATTTTTCAATGGAGTACTACATGTTAAAAAGGACTGATATTACACGAAAACTTTATAGATACTTCAAAGAAAGCAAGCATTTAACGTTTTGATGTATACTGTACCGTTATCTTTTGAATGTATATATTATATATGTTTACAAATGTGTCTAAATCAGTTCAATTTATCTTATTTGCACAGATGTATACTTATGTTTATTTCATCGTTCTTGTAATACTCCGTCAGTCACACTTTCACTCTCTTAAATACAAGTGTTCTGATCGAAAAAGTTACTTCTATACATTGTTTTGTTGACCGGAATACGGATTTGTATTCCTGTGGATATATAATTAAATATATTTTTAAATAACATTGAGTAAGTACTGCAAGTATTCTTATGATTAGTAAAATAATATTTATAATTATGTTTAGCTTCTATAACTATATTAGAATAAACATATAAGACCTACTTGTGTTTCTAACTCAATATATTTTTTGAAAGGTGTCGTGTTCAATTTTTTCTCGATTTTACTAAATAATAATACAATTCATTAATTTGAGATTTGAAAATTATAAGCATAATAAAAATTATTTTTACTAAATAAAAACCGTAAAACTTACATTTCTGAGAACAACAAAAACGCTATTTTTAAAAAAATGTATTTTTTTAAACAAATTAAGATAATTTTTTGAAATTTAAATTCGAGAACTGATACGTTTTCTTAATGACAAATGATAGTCTAACGATAATTTGAAAATAAAAAATGGAAAATGTGCGTAACTCAAAGATCTTTCAAGAAATGTTAATCATGTTAAATAATATTGCGTGTAACACATAAATAAATAAAAAAAATGTTCAAATAGTTTTTTGTTTGTGAAACAAACTTGATAAAAATAATGCTTCTTGAGATATCAAGACTTTACACACATATACACGAAAAAAATTTTCTCGAAATCACCAAATTTCAACGTGTATCACCTTCAAATATTTTTGAAAACATTTTACGTCACAACATTTTTTTCGCCTTTATAAATCTTTCTATATAAGAAAGCAATGGATTTGATAAAAACTATTAATTTATATATGTATAAAGTAAATTAGAAACATTTGGAAAAATTTTCAAAGCAAAAAACGTAATAATCGTTGAATATTCTACTTTAAACGTTAAATTGTGAATATTTTAGTCTTAAAAAATTTAATGTTATGATGTTACACATTAACTCATTCAAAATTTCGATTACAGGTATAATATGAAGGCCTTTAGCATTTTGTTTTTAGTAGCTATTGCTATTACTTTTGTCGTTGGTTCATTAGAGGCGGACAAGGAATGGACAGGCTATAAAGTAAGAGAAAATATTTTAAGTTTATATTTACACATGACGATTATACACATAATAATTACTTATACAAAAAATGTTTCTTATAGGATCAATTCAATAAGCAATATCCCAGCAAAACTGAGGAGGAATATAGAAAAAAAATTTTCTTAGAAAATAAGAAAAAGATTGATGAGCACAATGCCAAATACGAAAAGGGTGAAGTTTCATACAAAATGGGTTTGAACAAATTTTCCGATTGGGTAATGAAAAATGATTTATTTGTACATGCGTTCCCACTTAAAACATTAAATCATAAAATAATTAATATTTTACAGACTTACGAAGAATTTAAAGAGAAAATGCTAGGAGCGAAACCACTAAAGGAACACCATAATGCTATAAGAGTATAATATGATTAAATTATATAAAGTTAGGATAATAATAATCTCAACATGTTCCTTTTTTATAACTTCGTATTGTACATAAAAAAATTAAAATATTTTTTTCTTACTTAAAAAGTTAATATATTATTAACCTCTTGCAAATAAAGCATATCATACCATATTCATTACTATAAAATAGTAAATGTCATTGAACTTACGAACAATCGTTTAATATATATTTGTTATCAATTTACGGCAAACAAAAACAATATTTCAAACAAACGTGGCAATTCATTGCTTTCAGATAATATTACTTTGTCGAAACATATCGCTCAAACAAAAACTTTATCGTTCTTATACCTCTATACAAGATTTTTTCAGGAAAAAAAGTGATGTATATATACACTATACCGACTGCCTTCAATATTTATCGTTCACGAGGCTTTAATGCACATCACACAAATCCCGCAAATGCCACTTAATTTCGCATTCCATTCTGTATCTCTGAGCTAAAGTCAGCGATAAAACCGCGGTAAACTTCAATGAATTTAAATCGCGTTTCGCGCGCGCGCTCAACGCTCCCTCCGTCATCCTAAACCATTTCCTCCGACATACATTTTAAAATCGATCTACTTCTGAAAACTATCCTTAAGTCCTCTCCTCTCCCACCACAAAGACGACCGCATCAGCATCAGTGAAGCCCAGCTCTCTTGCGACCCGCCTTAAGTCCTTGGTAGCGTGTGCGGCATACACGGGAAGGTAGGCAAGAGAGAACGAGAGAGAAAGAGACACGTCGTGTTGCACACAGCAGGTCACGCGGGGCTTTCCACGCAAGCTTTGTGTCGCCCCGAACTTCGTAAATCCGCAAATCGTTACCTAATACATATCCGTGCACACATTATATATACATCCACACACACACACACACGCACACAGGCACAAATTCTTAGCGAGTTTAAGTAGACAAAGCTTTCATTTTGCCATCATGCATCCTCCTTTACCTTTTGAGAAGAGAAAGACGGGTCGAGAGAAGGAGGGTTTCGACTTGATCGGTGAACTTTACGCAAGAAGATAATGTGATTCCCTTTCCGAGGCCGCGCGCAGTAGCTTCTTCCTTTAATTGCTTGAAAGCATCGGCGCGGAGGATTTTATTGTGCGAGACCGACGGAGCGGAGGAGGGAGTCTTTTATTACTTGAGAAATTGTTGCTAATAATGTAAAGTGAGAGAAAGGAAGGAAGAGAAGGAGAGAGAAAGCGAGAGAGAGCATTGAAGGGAGAGGGAGTTTCGTGCAATTTAAACTTCTAGTCAATTTAAACTTCAATATGTAATGCCGCGCGCGTGCGATTATTATGCGGATAATGCATAATCATAGCTCCACAAGTTGGGGTCTTGCGAGTTTAGCGCGCAAGGACGCAAGCCAATAGATTATTATGTTGTTCGCCGTTAGTTGCGTATTCGATAGTTAACTGTTACTTTAGATGAAGTATATATCCGTGGCTCCGAGGCATAACGACATAAGTTCATTTTTTGAAAATCGGAAAAACTTTGGATTTTGTATCTTTAAATGGGTCTTACTCATTTAAAACTGTTAATATAGTATAGCTAAAATATTGCTCTAAACGTACGGTATACGGAAAACGTAACAATATAAGTTCATTTTTTAAATTTAGTGCGCGGCATAACAACATAAGTCCAGCAGTGATTTATCTTATCCAACCAAATTGAATATAAAAATTATTTTATATAAAATATATAAAATAACTAACTAAAATTTATAATTTTACAAACGTTAAGTGCATAAACGTGAGAATTTTGAAAATTAGTTCATAATACCTGTTCTTTTACGAAATAAAAAAAATGCTTTTTAATTTATCGCGAATCCAAGTTGTATTCAAGTTGTATTATTTTTAACATAATTATTCGTTGATAAATTGTTAATTTTGATCGGAATTCATAATTAAATTAACGAAAATGATCGAAAAATAAACGAGAACAAGGCTATTAAATAAGCCCAAGTTCCCGGCATAACTTCATACTTTTTCGAGTTTTCATAAAGGAGAAAATGCATAACCTCATATATGGGTCATACCACCGTCTAAATATTTGTTTTAAATGTGTTAATTGATTAGTATAGTATCGCGGCCTATCTTGTTTATTCTAATCTTACGAATAAGTTAGAACATTGAAATCCATTTTTCTCAAAAACTTCAAAAGTGGACTTATGTCGTTATGCCTCGAAGCCGCAGATATATAGCATATAGAAATGTATTTGTTCAAATATTATTATTCACAATATAAGCAGTCTATGTAAGTATTTAATTGGCAATTTTAAAGAAAAACGATCCAAATGATATACATTTCAAATTCATTGATTTTATTTAGCCACTCATTACAAATTCCAAACCGCTATGCAGTTTTTTTCCTGTACAGAGAATAAAATTACACCTGCTGTTTCCTCTGTGCACTCCAACGCTTTTCTTTATTTATTCGAACATGTGAGATGGTTTACTAGCTGCGCCAAATTTTAATAAGCTGATGCAAATGAACCAGTTGTTATGCTAATAGGCTACCGTATTTTCTCGCTATAATGAAAAAAAAATTTTTAATTTTTGTTTTTTGGAATAAATTCTCCTCGTGCTTTGTCAAATTTTAGGCGCATTTTCTCGAGAAAAAAATCTGGAAAAAGTAGAAGTACAATCTTGTTGATTATTTAATTAAAATACGAGATATTGGTATAAATTAAAAATTTCTTTGCTTCTCGCTTCTGTATTAGTTAAATAGTCTTGCAAAATAAATGTCTTTTAATTGAAATTCTTTTGGTAAATATTTATATCTGTTTGTAGATTTATCTAGCAGTTTTATGAAAATCATAACATTTGTTTTCGAAATGTACAAATATATTTAGCATACCAAAACTTACGTGAACACTTTGAATTGACAGTAGTTTAGGAATGATAATCTATTTATCTAAAAACGTAGTACTTAATGAATTTGCTCAGTAAAATAGTAAAACTTATTTATTATGCTTTTTTTACTTAATTGCACGAAATTATTTTTTTGAATCTTAGCACGAACTTACTTGAACAGAGTGATTTAATTTTTGCCCTGTAATTTACTTACTTAGAAAGTACTAATCATGTCACTCATAGAGTTGATTCTTTTATAATATGTTAAATAATGCAGTACAGTATACAATAGTAGGGGAGACCCGGGCAACACGGTACGCCTAAGGAAAATACATCAATAAACAATAAAAAAAACAGATTTTTATAAACAAAACATATATTCTTTGAGACTTTCTAATAACAAAACAGAACGTCAAAACTACCCAGCAAAAACAATGTCAATAAAATTGTTCAAATATTAACAAAAACAGATACATATTTTTTGGTAGTTCTTAAAACCAGCCCGACAAGATGGAACACCATTTTTAATTTTTGCACGAGTCACTATATAACCTTATCAGCAGCTGCAAATGGTGTGCAGCTTTCATGAGCCCAGTGTAAACAATGCCATTCTGTGAAAAAATTGAATTTATTATGTTTATGAGTAAAAATATTTGTATCGAATAATACAAAATACGAATATACAAAAATACATTACAAGCGAGGTGTTCCATTTTGCCCGTGCCATTTTGTTCGGCACTAATACTTTTCAATATTTGTTAAAAATAACTACGTATTACAATAAATAACTTAATTATAACGATGGATTCTTTAAATATAAATAAAATACTCCTATAAAGTTTTAAGTAAGTCGTGCATCTAAAAACAAAAGGAATTTCACCGATTTTGTAAAAGCGCTCAGTGTGGGCGCCCAAATGACCCTAGCATATGCTGAACAATGTTGCTACCTATTAATTCGCACTATTATTACAGCGCCATCTAGTATATTATTCAAGAAAATTTTGGTTTTTGTTCTTGCTCGGGCGTACCGTTTTGCCCGAGTCTCCCTTATACTACTTTTATTACTCTTGACTGTATATAATGATTCTTATAATAACTGTATTGACATAAGTCATGGGATACATTTCATTTCCCATTAAACATAAAATAATAGGAGAAAACATTCAGGTAAAAATTGTTTTGCATTTTCAAATTCTTAAGTTAAGTAATTTTTTTGATAATTTTTTACTTTAAAGGATTTGAGTATAAAATCTGAGTTCATACTAAAGTATTGTAGGCCCTTAAATTAATCAATTCAACCAAAAAGACAACTAGACAATTTAGTAAAAATACTGGAAATTATATAAACAAAGGTAAGTACACAATTCACAGCACGTTATGCACACAGAATCACTTGGCGCAAGGCGATTTACAGTATTCAAAGAAGACCAAACTTCACTCGCAAGCACAAGCTCCGCACTCATTATCGGCTCCCTTGGCAAAACAACGCAAGCCACAGCGTTCTACGACACCGACAACAGCCGAACCGATAATCAATGGACCCATCTGTCTCCGTGCTTTTCGCCCTCTCTCTCTCTCTCTCCTTCCCTCGTGCAATTCCCTAGCGTTCCTTCGTCCGGGTGGCCGTGGCGCTGCTACTGCTGCAGGGGTCGAGTACAGCGAGAACGTCGCGGTGAATGGAAGCGTAAGAGACGCTGGCGGCTTTCAATTCAATCAGGGCCTCATTGTTTAAAAGTGCTGCCGCACAGCGTACCGCAGAGTCTATATAGACGTCGACGCTCGCCCCCTTGCCTGTCCATCCTCCCTCCCACCCTCAGGACTGTGAAATTCTCGCGTTCGCTTGATCAGTTCGAGAATGTGTATAGCTGCATGTAGAAGTCGGACGTGAGTTACACTGATGCCACCGTACATTAATTACCATTAGCGGGGATTACGTGAATTCCGTTTCGTATATGGATCCGCCCACCACCTCCTACACCGTCTATATTTACTGTTGGTGTCATTGCTCCGTACTTATTACAATTCTATATGGTTGCTGGAAATATGATTGTAGAGTTTTACATGGAGGGTAAAAATATGTACTGAAATAATAATTTATTTTAAAAATATGATTTTTAGTTTTATTTAACATCCCGCTCTGGCAAACAACTGTAAAATTTAATATGCCAAATTTATTACTGTCAAAATAAATATGAAGTTTGGGTGTGAATATATACCTTATTAAATGTCTTGGATAATATGATTGCCCTTATGGTAAAGTAATACATAATAGAGACGTACAATCGAAAAGTTCGCTTCAAATCTTAGGCCGATTTTCATCAATATCCGTGCTATATCATCCGTTTCTTATTCTCCCCGCTATAATCTTGCAGCTCGAGCATAACTTTGGCTTCCTCGCGTGATATATAGCGTTCAATTTCTGTAATTCTTATAAAAAATAATGTTATTAAATATTCTTTCTTTAGTATGCCAACCTTAACTAAGTCATTAAGAAATCAAACTAATATCTTAGTTTTTTCAAATTATTTTGTAATGTATAAGCTCAGCTATACTCTTATATGCAATACATTATCTTCACAATCTTCCCAAAACAAACATTTTCTCAATTACGTTACTTACTTTTGTGATAATATGGCTCCAGAGGTCGTGTTCTTATATAAGTAACATAGAATCAATCATTAACTATTGAAATATGCATCATTCACTTGTGTATTAATTACGATGTTATTTATAGATAAATACATTTTATCAGAAAATTTTTCTTACACGTGCGGGTATACAGTATACGAAAGGCACGTGGAAGAAGTCGACTTGTTCGTTTTATACTTTTAGGATACGCTGAGTCTATCTATCGACCCTCTTTAAATATTCTGAAACCTGATCACCAAAAAGGGAGCAAAAGCATCTGGGCGAATAGAAATTTAGCCTATCTCTCGATTAATCTTGATATTCACGCATCATCGCGAGCGACGCTTCCGAATAGATTGTTAGCTCTAGATTCTCCGAGATAAGTTCGACACCTCGCAATCAGGGGATCGACTTTAAACTCGATACCGACCATCGTAACTTGCGTCCACCTCTCACCACCGCTCCTTTAATTCTCCATCTCTCTCGTCCCTTTCGCCGTTCTTCCTTTGCACTATACTCGCCAGTCCCTCTTCTTATAAATTTGTCTCTTTTTGCCCCTCTCTCTCTTTCTCTCTCTCTCTCGCCCTTCCAACGCTCCTCTGTCTTCTTCTATTTCAGCTTATCTCTCACGCCATCTACTCGTTACTGCCCTTTTTTCAACGAACACGAAGCGAAAGAGAGAGAGAGTGCGAGAGAATGAGAGAGTGAGTGAGAGGTGCGATACGCTGCAGAAGATTAATGAATAGTTTATGTAGGCACTGCGAAAATTTCCGAAAAACGACGAGAATATTGGAAAGCAGTGAAAAATGGTGTTTAGGCAGGTGGAGGTATACGTCTTTTTAATTTTTAATTAATATTGATGTGTAAAAGCTGTTGACGTCGCTATTTTTATAACAAATTAATAAATGTTGAAATTTTTATCATTAATTAAAAGGATTGTATCTTGTCAATCAACAATATTTACCAACTTTTTGTATTAAAAATGTCAAACCATCAGATGGCATTATAATGAAATATTTTATGAAGGATAAAATAAATTATAATAGTAGAAAAATTATTATTTTCAATTGATCATATTAGTATACTAAATTCACAAACTAGATTTAGCAAATTCATTAATTTTTTATTTGAAAATAAAAATGTAACATTTAGAAACTTGATAAGATATTTAAATTGAACTTTGTTTTCAACCACTATAGGCAAATTTTGGAAACTATACATTTTGATCAAGTTATATATAGTTTTCTAAAGTCTACCATATAGAAGCAAATGAATCGAATGGAGTTGAATACTTGGAGAAGCAGGAATATATAACCAGACCTAGTTTTAATACGAAAATCCTCCAAAAGATACTAAATCCTCACCCAGATCCCGACCAATTTTCCTGCTCAAGCACACAGCACTTCTCGTTCCACAGCACCCATACCACTTTACATCCCATC
The DNA here is from genome assembly GCA_035583055.1 of Torymus tubicola. Lineage (NCBI taxonomy): Eukaryota > Metazoa > Arthropoda > Insecta > Hymenoptera > Torymidae > Torymus > Torymus tubicola. The sequence continues at coordinate 16,449,270 of JAWWEQ010000001.1, forward strand.
CTCTCTCCCCTTCATCCACACACACACACACACACACCTATACACAAGGGCGAGGAGCGTGTCGCTCGACTTGAACCTCTCTCTCGCGTCGCGCGTCCTCTCCATCTCTCACACGCGCGAGCGATCGCTCGCTCCAACTCTATATAGGACCCTGAATGTCCGTCATCCCCTGCACACTGCATCTCTCGGGCTATCGACTCGCATGCCAACTAGTGAACTAGTTACCTGCTCTTTAGGGCGCGAGTACGTATATATAGAATATATATATATACATACATATATATATGTATATATATAAGCACTCGCTGAGGTTGGTGATTAATAGCCGATTCAGAGTGTATATGTATATATATATAGGATAGAGAGAGCGAGAGATACCAAATCGCGCCTCGCGGAAGTTTCTCGGCTGGCGCCTCCGTCGTTCCGCTTCGTTGGCTTCTCTCTCTCTCTCTCTCTCTCTCACTCTCGCGGGAACGAAGAGAGCCACACACACTTACGGGGTGACAGTGACGTAAGTGTGCGGGCGCGCTCACGAGGAGTGAGAGCGAGTGCTCGTCGAAGGTCAAACGACGACGAGCTAGGAGGCGTGAGCAGAACTTAATTGACTCTTGGACACGGTCGTCTCGTTATCGCTGGTTAAGCAGGGAGAAGGTACTTAGAAACGTATTATAAGATGGCCTTGATGGGGTATCGAAAAGTCTTTTTTTTCGCTGAGCTCTTTAGTGTCGCATGGGTAGGTATATAGATCGGCGATAAAATAATTAAAAATCATTTTTAGGTTTCGATAGAGTGAGATTTCAGAGATTTTGGTAGTCGCAAATACCTAAAAGTGTTTTTGTTTTTATTATTATTTTAATTAATAAGCTAATTTATTGAAGTTTTATTTTATTTTTATTTTTTTATAGATAATAAATATAAAATGCCTAAAAAGAGATTTTAAGTTGACTATATAAACATATCTCAAAACTGCTAAAATGAGTGATACTGTAAAATCCTTACGAGCAATGCTAAACTTAAGATGCATAATCGGTGTCAATGGGCTAAAATCAATGAGAATATCATTGTCCAGGCCATGTCACACACTGCTTTTTTATGTATGCATATATGCAATTAAATCTTAATATCCGGCAGTCAAGAAGATTTTCTTATTTTCGGCTATATGCAGCGGATGTTAAAAGTTTTAAGCTCTGCCGTATTTATATTATAAAGGATTGATAGAAATAAAATTGTTAAACGTAGACGAATTTTCTAAAGAAGAATACAATATTTTTGCAACATTAAATTATAAGGTTTATTAACAAAATTGTGTACAAAAATCCCTTGAATAGTGATTTTATTCGAGCTTATTGTATAATGAAGCTTTTTCTCCATATTTTTATGCAGCATTATAATTCAGGCCTAAGATTAAACAAAAATACTTATTTTTAATAAATGCTTTCATATAGAATTCTTTTTATAACTTGTTATTAAAACCGTATAATCCATAACGCCTAAAAAGGCCATTTCCCAGCCAATTGCCGTTCGGCAAAGAGCAACAACAATATTTTTTTTCATCAACCTTCATTAAATTTAATTAACATCCTGAACAACAAAGCGACCCACATACGCCACGCGCGCCCGAAAGTGTCTCCGACCTCGCGCGTACATGTCCGCGCATATATACATACACAAACGCGTATATGTCGAGCGCGCGTGCGACAATAATTATTATTTGTTAATAATAATTACATTCGCGCGCTGGCCTTTTGTCGCTCGTTATACGCGCAATCCATCGTATGGCATGCACGCACGTGTGTCTCTCTCTTTCGGTTCTCTCCGATCGATGAACAAATTTTAATTAGAGCGCGTCGACGTGAATATTTCATATATGGCGGGTGGCCGGATGCGCGTTCACGCCGCGCTAAGCCGATTCCGAATGCATGTAAATCGCGTGATTTTAATAATGCGCACGTTTGATTACCCCAGGCGCGCGCGCGCGCGTGAATCCTCGCCCATTTACACAATCGCCATTGAGCCGCGAGCAAGCGATGCTCTGTGTGTGTGTGTGTGTGCGAGAGCTTTTAATTCCGACGCAAACGCACGCAGCAGCGTTCCTTTTTTTTTTCATTATTATTTTTGAGCGGCGCGCGTTTTCCTTCACGCCGGATGAGTTTTCGACGCGAACGCGCGCGCGACTGACGAATTTTTAACGATTCGTGTCAGCGACGAGCACGCGCGAGGATATAATCCGTTCTATTTACGCTTTGTACGTTTATTTGTCCTCGTTATTCTTTTCGCTCGGTCGTATCCTTTTTTTTCGGTTTGCACGCGCGCGCGCGCGCGCTTGCTCGTCATAAGTTTAATCGAATTTTCGCGCGTGGGTCGAGGAAATACCAGGCGTGTTTTTGCGCGTTTCAAATTATTTTTATGTTTCGTTGTTCTTGATAAACGCGTGGTTTAAACTGGCTCTGCCAGGGAGAAAAAAAATGGGACGGAGGTTCTATTACTTTTGAGCGAAAATAAAAGGTGATGAATTTTTTTTCAACAAATATAAGTGATATGCGTTTGTTTATGGTAATAAGTATTGGCTAAGCTTTCTTTTTAGATAGTAAAGGTTAAAAAAGCTTCCTTTATTTTTACGAGATTGAATGTAAAATGAAATATATTATATATATAATATATGTGTTTCTGGTTATTGTGGATAAGCGGTTTCTTGAGTGTTACGGTAGTATTATTATTAGTCTTATTTATAATCTGGACTTAAAATTGTGTACCAAATGATTTTTCAACTAAAAGAAATGAAAATTGAACCCGTCGATGATTGAACTGTAGTTGTTTAACCGGTCCATGGTGTGATCTTCAGATATTTTATACATTATTCGCCTTATTTATGGTTCCAGCGGTTCTCACTTATAGTCTTTGAAGTAACTGATAACACGAATAGTGTGATGGCTGCATCAGAAGATGTCTCGAGTATCTCGTCAATCTGCAATTTAGAAATTGTGCTATATATACATCGATATTTTGATGGATCAATATTTGTTCCTCAAGTTTGTTAGTATTTTAATCAAGATATATATCAGAAAATTGATCATCGGTAAATGTAAAAATTTGTTGCTATATCGCATTTCGATAAGCGTAACCAAAAGCTGTAAAAAATATTAATTTGCAAAGGTTTTAAATAATTTTAAATTATATAAATATTCGAGAACTCCATTTTGAAATTTAACAACGTGTTCAATAATTTCAGAATAAAAAGTATAAATCGAATATATTTTCTGGGAAAGATTAAAGAGGATTATAAGATTAAGGGGGAAGACGTCCATTAGCTATGTACCACATTTTCATTCAGTTCCAATATTTGCAAGGCGCGTTATGGTATATAAGAACAAGAAATAAGAAGGATAGTCAAGGAAGCAATAGAAAGCCACAAATTATCTTTTTAGTGTGTAGGTGTGTCTGATATATATAATATCTAGTATCTATTGAAGTAGACATATATCTGACCGGAACGATATATCATATACATCTGAAGGTGTATGATGCTCTATATCCGACTCATGAACCGTCATTAGTTGCGCGGTGCGGGTTTATTGCTGTATCTGTTTCATCGAATCATTCGCGTGATTTACACAATAGACGCATTGATTTAAATCATATAAAGAATATAACGTTATTTAAAAAACATATCTGATGTGCCTTGGTACAACAACGTTTTATAAAAAGTTTTTGGCAGAATTTTTTCATTATTCCAAAGTTTCCTTCTCATAGAATCAACAAACTAGGACATATACTTTTCACACTTTTTTTCCAACCAATATTCGGAATCTTAACGATTTTTCATTCTTTCTCACTCTTTCTCTTTTGAACTTTATCTACCGATCTCTTTCTTTTATCCGTCCTTCTCCGAGGCGCTTCTGTCGCCGTTTTTCACACTCTCCGTTTCTCCTTGCTCGATCTTCCCGTTTCTTCTCCTCCTCCTCCTCCTTCTCCGCGCGAGTTATGCGTACATGCATGCGTGCTCATCGAGTCGCTGCTCCTCTTACGTGTATATAAACTCCACGCGCTCGCACCTTTATTCTTCCTTTTTTGCTGGCAACTCGCGCGCACGCCGGCCTTTGATTCTCCCTCTGTCTCTTTCTCTCTCAAGCGCAAAGGGTGCGAGGAGGAATAACGGTCACGCCTCGCTCGTCTGCTCGTTCAACCTTTCGCCGATGCGTCGGTTGTTGCCAGGCTCGATCGCGCGTCGATGCATATGATGTATATATACACATACGTGCATGCCGCTCGATGAATTTCCTTTTGGTTTTGGTTATATATACATGCACGCGCGAGATGCGTTGTACATCCGATATTTGATTATAAGCGAGTTTATTGGGGGAGGAGGAGATGAATGGGAAGAAAAAAGTTTATACCGTGCGGATTTACGAAGCTTTGCGTAATTGAAAAATTAATCGTAGCTTGTTTCTTAAATTGTTTCGTATGATTGTAGTGCTTTTTCATTTTGACAGCAGACTTGATCTTTTTATAAAGTATCTTGCTGTCAGAATAAATCCATCGTACTATAATTGAAAATATTGTCATGTGTAAGTTCTTGTATACCACTAATTTACCGCTGAAATCAGCAACTCTAAAAGTCATTATAATAGATGCCTTACTATAACAATATATTCTGCATATCGTTCATTTCTATATTTTTTATTTAAATTTAATTTTTTCACAGTATCAAGCACATAAAACATTTAAATAAATCTTCTACGAATGTCATTCGAAGAGTTATTTTGAAATAATATGATGATATATCGTCGGTTCCTACGAAGCACTATAGCATATCTTAAAAATGACCTGTGAAGGAAATGAATTATACCTCAAGTCAGTCAAGTCCTGAACGAATTTATTTTACTCTGATACTAATATGACAAATGTAACTAGGTCTTTTTTGAGTTATGCTATAGTTTTCGTAGAAGCGAACGATATGTGCATGTTATAGCAGAACCAGCTTGAGTTCCTCACAAAGAATTTTTCAATATTTGACAAAATATTCAACATTTCTAGAAAGATGTCGGTAAGCATGTGAATCGCATATCGACTCGGAAATATTCTTAGAAGTTCTTCCAAATGAAATTGCTGATTTTATTTTTGGCGGGCCAAGCGAGATTGCACAATCAGGCCTGTAGTGTTGAAAATTCAGTGCGAAGCAAGATTGCGGTAGCTCGAATCTTCTGTTCGACTAGAAAATTCAGTTCAATGGACTTGCTCCGATCTACCCACTCTTCGGATTAAAATTCCCTCGCGAGAGATAGGAATTTTAATCCAGGAAAGATCCTTTTTTTCACGTGCTTACTGAACGAGAAAGTGGATCGAGTGCCAATTTTATACAATATTCACTTTGAATATATATATATGCAATTGAGAAATCAATCTCTAAGTTATTTAACACAATAATTACGTATATATAGTTCTTAATATATCTACATAAAGTATGAGTATTCATTATCACATTAAATGAAAATTTTCAAACACTGTTATTTTTCGTGCAATATGGTGATGACATTGCAACACCATGTTAATACGTAAATTTTCCTGGAATCCTCAATATTTTTCAGGTTGAGTGAAACTCAAATGAGCGGTAACGCACGTGAGGTGTGCGGAGCATCGCGCCAGCGTCAAAGTGAAACATTAACGACTCCCCCGAAAACAATGCTCAGCGAGACGTGAAATCGACATGACGAACTCGTTAAATCGATAGAAAGTTTACGTCGTCGTTGTGCCTGCACCGACGTTGTTCGGGACTTTGATGCCATCGTTCCCTCGGCATCATCGACGCCTGAATAAAATCATGCTGCCAGCTCATACGTGAAAACGATGAAGCAAATAACGACGTTGTGTGTACACTGATAAAACGTTGATAAATATAATAACACGAATGAGTTCGTAATATTACCTATACGTATATAATATGAGTGCACAGGTAGAGCCGCTGAAATTACTGCAATTTCCTGTAATACGGCTATATCATCTATATAAGTAATTCGATACAGCTTAAATTAAAGCTTTGGTATTATTTATTTTAAGAGATAGAAAAAAAATGATTGTATTCCAAATGAAAATAATAAACTTGATATATGCGAAACCAAGTACAAATATTTTCTGTTATACTTGTGTTAAAACAATAAGAATGCAAATAGTTATTTCGAATTACAATGTACAATGCGTTCTGTTAAATGCTCTAAAATAATTTCGAAAATTTCGTTTCCAAATTAACAGAGCAATTTTTACCTTTAAAATATCCGAATACCAAACAACACAATTTTCCACAAAAATATCAAACCCTTTTCAACGCTTCCATCTCATTAAATCGTCAAGCTGCTTCAAAGCTACTTTGCAAATACTACGACAGAACCGCGAACCCCGTCGTTCTCTCTATGTATAGCGCGATAGCCGATCCAAAAGCATATCCCGTGTAGCTATAATGCAATCTGGATGGCATTAACGGAGCCGCGCATATGTATACCTGCGTGTAACGGATACGCGAAACGAAACACATCCCGATATCCTGCTCTATCCTCCTCTCTCTCTCTCTCTCTCCCTCTGCTTACACACGCCAAAGCAAAAGCAAAGCGGGCGACCTATCGGCTAATATTACACATATCGCTGCGCACGCTCGGAAATGAATAATCGTCAACCGAGATGGCTATTACTTAGCCGCGCGGTCCCGCGGAGTACCGTATTAATAATTGGCCGACCAGGAACCGTATATATAGCTACGGCAACGGCGGCGGCGGTGGTGGTAGCGGTCAGTCGCGCTCTGCACGCGGCAGCTCGCTTGCTGAAACATTTAGCCGCCTGCCAGTGCCATTATCGTTTTGCGCGAGCGAGCAAGCGAGTTGTATAGGAAATACATATATACCAGCTGCGAAAGACAGGAGAAGAGGATGGAAGAGCGGAGAAAGCGCGCGGGGGAGAAAGCAGAGTGTGTATAAGCTGTAGAGCAGCAGCAGCAGGCGTGGGAAGTAGACGAGGGATAAGCTTCTGTGTGTGCATATGAATATTGATATTTTTCGGGTCTATAGAGAGGGAGCTAAAGATTTTCCGAATGTTAATTTGAGCATTGAAATGTCTTCGTATATAGTCGCATCGTGAAAGTCGTAATTGTTTGCTGTCTTTCTTTTGCGTGGGAGAGTGTATTGATTGTATTTGAGAGATCAAAATGAATGTTTATCGGGGTATTTCGCATTAATTGTATTATATGATTTTCCTTTATGGACGTTTCTTGATAGTCGATTGTTCACCTGTTATAATTAATAATTTTAAGTATAGGTCTTAGCTCTCATATTATTTTATGATTATTATCGTAAAGTTTGATGATTTACAAATCTGTTGATATAATTTTATTTATAAATAGCTTATTGGTTAATTTTAAATACAGACATCTCGTACAGTATTGATTGACAGTTTTGGGATAACTGAAAATCTTTATTGATTTACTATTATTGTATTCCCATTGTAAGGTTATCATTATTAGGGTAATTATATTACGTTTCACATATAAAATTACGAAAATATTATACATATAGATTTGCAAAAATCACAAGTCAGTTTAACGCATATAAAATAAAAAATGTTTTTATAATTACTACATATTTATTTTATATTCCTATTTAATTTTTATTTCGCATACACTCGCAATATAACATTCAATGCACATATTGCAATTATATCGCTTCAATAACCCTTTACTAACATATGAATACAATATATTGTATTCCATGTTATTATACCTGGATATTAATTCTCATATTTGTACGATTTAATTACTAACCCCATCTCTATGTATCATCAGACACCGCCTAACATCGCTTATACTTAAATGTACAAAACAAACAGTGCCTACCAACGTATTACAAGCTTTATTAGCCTGGCCGATCGTGATAGCGAGGGTAGGAGGAACATTAAGACCGATACGGAACGGCATATAGGACAACAATCCTACTATACGCACGAACGGTCACACATCGCTACTTCATCGATCAGGCTCATATCGCCACTGCAGTCATACACGTGCACGTATATATATACGTACGCACGCGCACATATATACTCACGGCTATGTGTTTCCATTAGTGCCGGTGGAACGAGATTATACTCGCGCTACGAGCGATGAATCCGCTTGGTCGATTTAATTTTTTTTGTTCGCGGTGAGGTGTCCCGGTTAATGCGGCTGGACGGTGAAGCTTTTTTCTTCTATGTTTAGACGATATCCTGCTGTAAGCTTGCGTGAAGCCAAGTTTCCATTTTCGGTTGATATATGATGGTACATTGTGGGTATATGTAAAGCGATATATGTGGTTTTCATATTCAGAAGTTTGAGTGTCTTGTATTTGGGTTTAGAACGGTATCATTCTTGTACAACAAAGGAAAAAACCAATTTATGCGTAAGTATAAGCAGAAAGGTGAATGATAAAAAATTTAATTTAGTATTGTATTTTTGAAATTATTTGTATAAACTGAATATGTTATAAAAATTTTAATATTGATGTAGATAGATTTATTTAAAGAATTTAAAATATAATTAAAAAAATAAATCATATTTCAAATTTAAATCAATAATTTGAAATGAAGAACTGTTAATACTTTATGAAAAATATGAAAATCAATATTCTTTTACTCTATGCATCATTTGCAATATTATAATTTTTTTTTATAAATTGGTTTAACTAATAATATTTGCAATTTGGCTGAATGCTTGAAGTTATTAAATATTTTACGAGAAACGATAATCAATTTACATTAAAAGTAAATTATTCAGCTTTTCCCGTTGATTCATGTCGACATAATAAACCACACTTATTTCGAGATTGCAAAAATGTTCAAATCGCTTTTTAAGTACTGCAATTTAGCTCTAATGGAACGGAACGTAGGTACATTATTTGAGAAAACACAGCAGCATTGAACGAGCGATTTACAAATGCGAATCGCTAATAATGAAAATCGTCTATTATGAATTCATTTGAAATTTTGATTCAAGATTAGCCTTAGATTCTTCCTGTCTACTTCCCTCCTCCGCAACAGCGCGAAAGCTTTCACTCGAAGATTTATCGATAATGTATGTATCGTCAGACTTGTATAACCCAGATTCCCGCGTTTTCCGTATGTAGGGCGATGCGCATAATTTTTCTCGGGAAAACCGATAGGGATTGGTAACCCTCGATAAAATATTTAATTTCTGGAAATAGTGTGTATTCTTCAGGCTGCTAGACACATTTCATCCACGTAAAACACAAATATTCTTATGAGTATGGGAAAAAGTTTATTCTGTTATTATTATTTCTATATATGTATTTTTTTAAGAAAGAAATATTTACTTTAGATTTTAAAATTAAGACTGCTGCCTGTAAATTTAAAAATCATATTCTGTAAATAAAGTAACTCGATATTTTAAGAGATTGCTTGACACTATAATTCTCGCGAATGAGGGATTTTTCATTCACATGACAAATTTTTTTCTAAATTTAGAACATTTTTTAAATTTCAAAATTTTATCTGTCATTCAAATAAAAGTTTATTTTTAAATAAAATACAATAGACTTTCGAGTTTCATTTTAAAATATTATAATATGAATTACAAAAACTTTTATATAACATATATGAGGTAAATAATCTACTTCCGCACCTATGTTCACAGGTACTATTAATATACTTCATAAATAAAATAAATTTTTTATTTTTTATCTGTTAAAGATTTAGTATTTCTGAAAATTTTAATACACATTTATAGAACACTTTTAACGGATTTAAGACAGAGCAATAGTATATAAATAAGTATGTATTATTTCGCGAATTATGATTACTTGTTTAAGCTATTTCTCTGAAATCAGGTGATTAAACAGAAATACATAAATTGTGGTTTATGCAGAATTCAAATTCTCTAGACAACAGAAAGTAGAACACGAGTACATAAAATGGAAAATCCTCCATAATGATTTACAAATCCAAACAACTTCCGGGTAAATTCGAGCACGAGTATTCAGTCAGTGAAAATCAGGACTTTTTGCTCTTCTATTGACAAATTAGGTCAAAATCTAGGAAAATAATAGACTATTTACGTAATGAATGGATATTAAAGTTATCATATTAATTTGAACAAATGCATCAAAATTATATAATATGAATTAAGTAGATTATCTAGGCAAAGAATTTGTAAATCTGTATTACACAGCTTCAGAACATTGTCAAAGTTGTTTGACTTTCATAAAAAATGCTATGCATTTATAATTTTTTCGAAGCTAGTTACCGTATAACGATGTTCAAAAGACTTATAATGATATTTTTCGAGAATTCATGCAATTTTTCAGAATTTTAAAACTACATAAGAAAATTCACTGCTTTTTACTAAAACATATAATTAAGTTTATTCCTGTAAATTATATTAACTACCTGATATTTTCTCCCTACGACTGGCAAAATCAATAACCATACCACCTCTTAAGCAAACTCCGCACTGTTATACACTCCGATGGGCGACGCTTCAGCTGGATCATCGAAGCAATCTCAACGTCGTATATCTACAATCGAACCTGACAACCGACTGAACACACGTATATATACTTGGATGCATCCTTACTGTCTCCCCCCCCTCTCTCTCTCTTAGTCTTGCGTACGATCTACACCATCCTCGTAATGCGCGAATGCACGCGGACTCACCGGTCGGTCTCGCAAACACTTGGCGATCCCAAGCGAAGGAGCGAAGCGCGTTTATTTTGCACTGTCGTCGCGCTTGCGATGCCGTTCAAACTTGGCGCGCTTCCGGAATATCCAACCGGATGCCTCATGCGTGTACATATACACGCACGTGTTCCCTGTCTCCCGAAGGGATAGTATACAAGCGCTCGCGTTCGCGCGCGCGGTGTTTGAATTGCGGAGATGGAAGAGCTTGGAGGCGAATTGTGCGTGGAATAGTTGCGTGTAGCGGTGTGTTGTGTGGATTAGCTCGCTGCAATGCGTTTTCGAATCGCGTTGATATGTATATATATGTAGAGACTCCAACAGTGTGTGTGTGTGTTGGCATTGCGCATTACACACGTGTACGTGCGAAATGTAGGTCGCGCGCGCGGGAGAGCGAGGATAGTACTGGGAAAGTGCTATGGTGGTGAGATTGAGCAAATTGAGATTTGTAATCAATGACTGATATGGAATATGCTTCTGCGGGTGGTACTGATAACTTGAAAAAAAAGATTGATATGTATGTATATATTTGTCTAGTGACCATATATTGATGTTATTGGAATTTGAATTTTCAAATTTTTCTGGAATTATATTTTACAGTTATCTTTATATATGTTTATATAATATTATAAAACATAACAATTATTATTTTATACAGTTAATATGTTAATCAAATGGAAAAATACTTATAATAAATATCTATAAATAAATAATAATAACACTACAATGCATCGAAAGGTATTATTAGTAGTTAAAATATTAATATTATCAAATAAAAGCGAAATATTGTCTTGAAATTAATAAGAAATACGCATTTTATAATTAACGCTCCACTATAACTAATAATTTAAATATTTGTCTGGAAAACCGATGTGCCATTTTAGAATGCTCATAAATGTGTACGCGTATTGTATCACAATAAGGTAAAGTAATTTTTACAGACGACGCCTCCAATCAACCATAAATAGAACGATGCAGTAACGACCAAAATAAATAAACCTTTAGATTAAAAGTCTGCGTTAACCGTTTTAACGCAGTATAGCGCCCAAAATTATTAATTCTTGCGTCATTTGTCTCGCACTTTTACGACTACCTTATTCCAAAGATAGATTTATCCGCAACGCTTCGGTCACCACCCAAAGCTCATATAATTTTTATACCCGCTACCACACGTCGCCGTCTACATACGCACGCACACGGCCACATGAAATAATCACAAATAACAGCCGAATTAAGCATTCGTCCGTCAAACCGTATATCAAAACGAACGGAAACGCGTATAATATATACCCTGCGCGCAACCGGTAAAATCCATCCAACCGACAACACCAAGAAGGAAGCTATACAGTAAGCACAGAGATATATACGTATATATATGCGCGCGCGCGACACAACGCGCGCAACAGCGGGAATGCGCTTTTAAATCCCTCTATACTGGCTTCTCGCTTAATTTCGCGATTCAAAATTTACGGCGAGCGCCGTCAATTAAATTATCCGTGAAACAAGGCAGCGCGACCGTTATTCCTTTCCCGGCTATCGCAGCGTAGGGGAAAGGCGGGAAAAAATGTGTGCACGCGCGCGCGCGCGAGCGCACGTTGAGCAAAAAAGGACGGAGGCAAATTCAACGGCCTACCTACCTACCTGCAGCAGCAGCAGCCGTCGTCGTCCGGATGTTCCCGCGGAGAAAGAGGAGGAGAAGAGAGAGAGAGAGCTATCGGGGACATTTATCGCGGAAAAGGCTTATACGAAAGAGAGAGAGAGAAGAGGAGGAGAGACGAAGGCTCGGCGACGAAGAGTCATGTTCCAGGGAATCGAGGAAGACGTGGCACGCGGGGTCGCGGTACCGCTGATGTCGCTGACCTTTATCTCCTGTCTCCTTCTTTCTCTCTCCATGTATCTGCGCTTGGCCTCTACAGCCCGCCTCGTCTTCATACATGCGCTTGTTTTATTGATTTATACATTATAAAGTTATCTTGCGGACTAGCGGCGCGCAAGTGGAAAAACTTCTATCGATATCCACGCCGAGGAGATACTTGATTCAAACGACACGCCAAGTTTGCGTAAGTATTTTATAAAGTATACACCGTGATACGTATACGGTTTTCTGAAAGCTTTTGTATATTGGATTTGTGATAATACAAGATATAATAATGTTTAGCTATTCAAACGATTGAAAGATTTCCGATCAGTTATTAGCGGTTTGTACAAAGTAAATATATTTTTTAACTTTTCCTTTTGGACTCTAAGGATTGTCAACGTATAATAAAATTTTATTTAATAAACATCCAAAAATTTTGGCACAATTCAAATTGATGCCATCATATGTAGGTCTTCATATGAGTAGTTAAAACGCGGTATTGTCACTATATAAAGTACGTAACTATATATTAACTATAAAACTATAATAAGGTAACTATAAAACGAAAATTAATATCCTCAATAGAAACGATAACGTTTACATCTTAACAAACCGTTTTCCGAGAAGTATAATAAATTTATCATAAATTTCAATCATAGTTTTCAGCGCTTACAGGACCTCATTAACTCAATAAAGTACGCTCATTTGAATGCACATCATTACATACTAAATTCCCAAACGTTTTATTGAAAATCGCAATTGCTGCGCGATGCAGCTCATAATTAATGTCCACTTATCAATCGTGCACCGCAGTCTACCAGAAGAAAAAAGAGAAAAAATATTAATATCCACTTGCGAATATACACGTAAAGTACGCGCATTCCGCGTAACTCTTCCCTCTCTCTCTCTCTCTCTCTCTTTCTGCGCGTGCACTTGCCGCACAGTATAACTACGCACCTATCATGCCTATACGTATACGCGCGCGTGCGAACAGGGAAAGCCGTGTATAGGCCATTTCTAAAGCGGCGTACGCGTATAAATCGCCTTTTCGTCGCCGTTGCTTAGGCAAATTCCGCAATCTCATCAGCTGCCCAAGCGAATTTTTATCACAAGCCCAGGTAACGGGGCAAAAATGGCGGCGAGATAACTTGCCAACGGCCATTTGAATTTACAACTGTGCCCCCCTCCCCCCTCTCGGCCTCTAAATCTTCCTCCCGCGCTAACTTCCGCGTTGCGCGCAGTGCGGACGACACACACATACATACAGGTAACGTGAAAGCTCGCGAAGGCTACTACTATACGCCGAAGGGGACGGATAGACGGCGACTCGTCTCTTTCTCCCTCCTTCTTGCTTAATTTATACATGGAGCCGGTCGCGGGAGCGCAATTTGCAATTATTACTCTCTCTCTCTCTTTCGCTCTGAAAGAGAGAGGGCTGGTTAAGGTTTAATCGGGGGGATCACTCGTTACGGCGTCGCGCGGCCCGATGAATTTTAATTTTTTCGTCCTCGGCCCGTCGCTGCCGCGAGTGCAATGTATAAACCAGTGCGCGCATGTCTGTGTGTGTGCGTGGGTATGCGCACCCAATGTTGCCTCTTCGGCAGCGTTCATTAAGCGTCGTTTTTTTCGTGGGATCTGTGCGTTTGAAGGCTTCTGATGGTTTGCTCTTTCTCTCTGTCCCTCTTTCGCGGCTGCCTTGTTTGGCTTTGAGATTGGATTATTTTGCATGTTTTGGATGATCCATGCCTGGTATCATTACCTTCGGACAGCTTTTAATGGCGTAATTTGTCATGGATAAGCTTTTAAAAATACAATGTAAGTTTAAGGATCAAAATTTACGATATTGTATCGTCGTCGTAAAAATTCAGATGAAATTTGACTTTCAGGACATCATAAATTATATTGTACGAGAAATTTTATTAAAAACTTTTTAAAACTTTTTTACCTTATATGAAGACACATACATTTATTATGCGCATTTTAAACATTGTTATATAATTTGTTTTTAATCGGTTTGAAATTATAGGTTTAAAGAAAAGTTGGAATGCATCAAACGAAATACATGACGTGTACCTTTTTAACGTTTGACAGAAAATTAAAGCCTACAGAATGAACTCCGCTACGAACCATTCACATACTCTTCTTCAATTGCAGATTGTATATAGACGTGCAACGGTTATCAGCGTCAATATAGGTAGTTATTTTCAGAATTGCATTCGTCATGATTTAAAATAAGGTGCAATATTCTAACGGGATATTGTAAAAGCACGATCGGCACATTAATATGAATATATGATTTATGCCACTAAAGCAGAATGACAACTTTGATTGTAACATAATAATAAAACGCCTTGAAAAGATCGATTCGTGTACATCATACATATATATATACACTAAAATCTGCATTATGCTAAATAAATTTTTGATCATATCGTATGGCAACCGATCTCCTTTCCAACTATAAATGTTCTAAACGAACGAGGTTTCGTGGAAAATTCGATTTCTCATCAACCTAATCGACATCCAATACCCCAAAAATAAATCACTTCGATGTATCACCTCACCGCTACTGACTCATCGCGTCGATATAAACAACGTGCACACGGCACACCTACGTATACATACATATATATACACGTATATGCTTACAATAAACCTAATTGATGTGCGGGCGCGAGAACTGGTCGGCTCCTTAATTAAATCAATCGTTACACGAGGTCCACCTGTATAATTTCCAGGAGAGTGAGCAAATTGCATCTCGCGCTTGGCAAATGCCGCGCGTGCGCGCCGCGACGCCCCTGCAACGCCAAATATTGGGACTGGCCCGTGCGCCGCGTGTGCACGCACGCGCATGTACCTGCGGGATTGCATATATGCACTGCGAGACGAGAGATATATAGCACGTTGCTTTGGACTATATGTCTTGATGTCAGTTTTCGGATTATTCTATATGGTGATTTGGTTTCGTGAGAATGATATATTATATGAATGTGATATTGAGGATCGTAGCAATTTATTTTTTCATTCATAATTATCCACTAAAAAGTATTTGTATATAGAACCATCTTGAAATAGTATTTTATAGAGAATTAAATTTTGATTAAATGTAATAGTATATTGTGATATCTCTCAAATATTAGTATTGGAAGTTTTTAATGAAATTTTAACTATAAGTTTTGACAATAAACTTTTAATAATTATATTACAAGTTTACAAGTACAATTTCGAAAAGTTTTCTCAAAATCGATATACCAATATTTTACAAATAAAAGCATTAGATATTGGAATCATTTTCTATTTACACAGTTGTATTTTAGTATACTTACTTTATTGAACTATATCATTTCTATTATTAATTTATTCGTTTCTCAATACTTCAGTATACCTGATTCCTATCAAAATCCTAGAGTAATCACATATTTTAAAAGAGATTATCAATCAAAATAAACGTGTCTAGTCTTACTCTACCTTCTCTCATCCTCGAGAACATCATAACTCTCGTTTCAAAGCGTGTATATATATATATATATATATATATATATATATATATATACATATATAGAATCGACCAAAGCGCGAGACTACGTCGCGATGCACTGCATACACTCGCCAGGACTATTTATGTAAACGGCACTTTCTTCCGGGCTTGTTCTCGCGCTCTCCTTATATTTCCGGCGTTTTGTGCGCGCATTACACGCCCCAGCGTTCGCGAACGACGTCGCGCGCTTTCGTGTCGCTTCTCTCTTACTCTCTCTTCTGGGAGAGCTTCCCTACGGGAAGAATGTATATATATGACCCAGCCCCAGGGATTTCGAGAAGGACGACAGGGCGATACCAATGTACACCTGCACACGCGCGAATAATTTCGCGCGGTACTGCTGGATAAATTACAAGCGCGCGAGGATTCTTTTAAATTTACCGCTACTTTGCGCGCTGCTGTGCACGTATGGGACACGCGCCGCGCTCTCTCAGCTTGCACACACGTTGCGTGAATTTAGGAGTAGGTGTATATACGGACGAAGTGTACGTGAATCGTTCTGAAGATGGAGTTGTTGCAATTATAGATAAGTGATAAAGTGAAATAAGTTGTTAGCGTTATTTATTGGATTTAAAGAAACATTGTATGTATGCAAATGTTTATATTATGTGGAGATCATTGCTTTGAAATATGTTGGTTTCGTGCTTTAATTTTTTTTGGAGTAGTTACAAAATATAAATGTGAAAATCTGCAAAAATATGTGGGCATCGTATAGTAATCCATTAGTAAAGTTGATAATCAATAATTCGACATAATTAAATCCCGGGAGAAAAGCCCGGATCACTGTCGATGATGTGTATACATTGTTAATAATATATTTACATTTACTGTATTGAAAGGTATCTGCATTTGTCAGAAATGGAAATGGTCGTATTAATTAAGCGACTTTGAATAATATAAAAGGAAATTCAAAGGCATACTCTTTGCAAGTAACGCTTACAAAGATTTTTTCGAATTTATATTATATTTACTTGCGGAAAAAAAAATGAAAAAGGTAAAAAGTGACCAATTAGCAGTAACACACTTTGTCGTATAGTCAGCCCACAGGAGAATGAGAAAAAAAAATGTCCCTGAAAAAAAGTATACGAGTCACATACACACACACGCACACACACAAAAGTGCGCGATATCGCAATTGCGCGTTTCTCCGACGCGCAAGCGACTAATTGGCTCTCGGCAAAAGAGCGAAGCAAAAGTGCGCGAGAGAGTTCGCTATCGGCGACGCGAGAAACCGCAACGGGAGAAAAGTGGCGGGAAATCATCGACGGTCCCGAGGGAGCGTCTGTCACATATATATATATATATATATAGCGAGCGCCTATAGCACATGTAGTTTTCCACGTAAAAACAAACGTTACAAAATTTACGCTTGACTGTCGAACTTGAAAACTTAAATAAAAAAATATCATATTTACTATATCATAACTTTTGAAAAACCTAAATCACTATTGTATTGGTGAATGTTACTGGTAATCGAAGTAAATGAGAGCTTCTATTATTAATTGATTATATAATCAACAAGAAAAGTCCTTATTTACATCGCTGAAGTTAGTTTTCTTACAAATGAGAAAATAATTAGGTAAAACATACAATGAATTAAGTAAGTTGATTAACCATATTTAGTCACACGCACGCATTCGAAGCTTCTAGGCCCATGTTGTAACTCTTGGCTAACACCGCGATATCAGTTCCAGTGAATTACCCGCTCTTAATTTCATTTTACTATAATTTATTTCAGTTCGAGAAAATGTTTAATCTAATTTGTCATTAAATACTAATGATTTTAACAGTAAATTACAAAAATTATATTGCGATTGTTTTCAAAATTTTCATCCGCGTGTGAAAAACAATACGCTGCCCATAGATTACTCAGCGGTGAAAATCACGCGAAATGGAATAAAGCAAAGCAAAATAGAACGACGTGCGTGCTGCACTTGAGGCGTTTATACACACACTCTCCCATACACACACATGCACAACCACATTCACGGTTATATATATATATACGAAACGACCGCGGCTCGCTGACGCTGACGGCAACAGCCAGGCGTCATATTCATTAGCGGCCCAATTAGCAGAACAAACCCTCTCCTCGCACCCCAGAACGTCTAATGGCCCGGGAAAGAACGACGCGCGCGTTCGACTCTCGCGCTTTATACGCTCGCACGCATGCGTCTTTCCTACACCGCGACTTGTTCCTTTTTTTTCTCTTTCTCTCTCTTCCTGCAAACGCTCTCTATATGCTTGCACGGGACTTTTTGGCTCGTTTTCTACGTTTCCACTTTCGCCTCTCTTTGTTTTCGCGCGTCGAGCGCGGCAATTTGCGTAATTGACTCGAGAGCTGTTTGTATACGTACACATATAGGTACACGCATACATGTCGTATGTGTATGATGGCGGTGGTGGCGACGACTCGTAATCTACGGGGCGAGAGAACGATAACTGTTACGTGCATGCGGAGGCCGGTATGTAGGTATATATATATATGGTCGCGAGGGCGATGGAAGAAAATTTACATTGGTATTTTTTATGGTCCTCCGCACGTGCGCCCATGAATATCAAGAGCGCGCGAGAATGTTGGTGTTCGTATTATGTATGGTGCGGAGAGAAGCTATACGATGTTTTTTTTGCATACTAGCGGTTTTGGTTTGCGAATGGGCTAGGTTTTATTTATTACTGACGTGCATCACGTGAGTGTGTGGAGCATTGTTTTCGAGGATCTTGTTTACCATTTACTTTCGTCTATGCGGTGTTTACTGGGAATAAAACATTTCAGATATATCTGGTGTTCGCAGATGACTTTATGTGCGGTGATTGTCTTAATGTAATCCGTGGCTGACCTAACGGATTTTATTCTATTTTACTTCGACAATAATTTATTGTATAATACGTTGATTATTTATGAGAGGTCAAAGTGCTTTGGTTGTAAATTATTTTACTATTTATAACACTGTACATTAAATTTTAATGATAGGATAAATAAATTAAGACTATATAGAAAATGAGGTTCTAGCTTATTTTCGTTTATATTAAGTGCGTCCTTCCACTAATGGACATAAAACACCAGTCATGCATGTAAAGAGAATATACAGCAAAAACAACTAGAGTGAACGGAACAAAAAATGCTATCAACAAATCGATAATCAATATTCATAATTTCACTTACCAGTTAAAGTCTTGTAAAAAAAGATTAATGTATAACTGAATTTTACTTCATCTTGCTGTATCAGTTGATTTCATCTGTGAAATTCCTTATTTTTTCAAGTCACATCAAAAACTATCTGTGAAATTAATCATCATGTAGGTACACGCGGTAAACAGAAACTCTCTACCTTCACATTACCGCGTCAAAGTTAGAAAATCGAATAACGCTCCACGTTAAATTCCCTTGACAGATCCTTCAAATCTACATGGTATACACACACACACACACATGCAAACAGAGACGCGCGCGGTAGACTTCAACCTCGGTGCATTAGCGGCTTCGCGGATATATCCCGCGATCGCTGCGTGCGCATCTACTTACCTTTGTCGGTTATGGTAAGTTGAATACACGAGGGGGCTGCTGTTGCTGCTGCTATTGCTACATATACACATATGCGCAAGAGCGCGACTCGAATTAATTTATGCTCCGAGCTCTATACGCATAAACGCATACATTAATGTACTGGAATAATGGTGACTTCGGGGGTTGCTATATCGGTAGATGCTGCAGGTATTTTTAAAATGTGGGGGTTTCAGAGTAACTGTATATTTTTATGGTTGTCGCGTAAAAATAATATGGAAATGTTGAAGGTAATTTGACATGTAAATGATATAACCAATGAGGAGGATTAGAAAGTCAAATGAAAATTGAAAAAAGAAGCTATATAAAGCAATGAGAAGGATTAGAAAAGCAAATGAAAATTAAAGAAAGAAGATGTAAAGTAGAGGAGACCGGAGTAAAACCGTATATTTTTTGCAAATTGTTAATTAAAAAAAATTATACATTTTAAAACTATTTTATTGTATACTTTACACTATGAATCACTGTTGCAAAATATACAATATTATATAGAAACTTGACTCAATGACTTGATTTCACAAACGGTAGAGCACAGGTTACAACAAAAACATGAAAAAAAACACAAAAGCATAATCGAGACGTACAACTGACGCCCTCGCCACCATAACCTTAACCACGAAAAAAAACAAGGAATTGACGAAGCGCGCCGAAAAAGGGGCAAACGTAGCAGCACAGCGTCTTTCATTGAGGCGCGTTGGGCTTGAAAAAAAGCGACTCCCGGAAACAGAGCGCACGCGGTTCATCGGGAACAAAAGATGGATGGGGGGGTAGAAAGGCCAGGTCGCACGCTTGCAGCACTCGAAACTGCCACACGCGCGCGCTATGGAAAGGAAAAAAAAAGCCAAAAGCTCCATTGAAAGCTTCGTTCCACGGTTTGCGACGCGCGTTCTTTGAGACGCGCCACTCGGGCGATGTGTTTTCTTCCTTTTACCGCGGGTGCGGCGGTTCCCCCGATGCTTCTCTCTGCGCGTATACACTCGAGCTTTTATATACGCGAGTCGCGCGCACTGCACCGCGCGCGAGCGTTAATTATCCTTTATATGCTCGGGGCATAGGACGTTCGGTGGAGCGCATTCGCCGCACGAGTGGCCGATTCACGCGAGCGGCCTATTAATTGCGTCGAATGTGAGTTTTCCGCCGCCACGGTGTTCACTGCTTTGAATTGTTCACCAGTGCACTCGCGCGCAAATAGAGAGAGAGAGAGAGACAGATCGCGGTTTTTGTGTTTAAAATGTAATTGAAAGGGTGACGGGTCTTTTCTTTTTCACGTCGTTGACTGTTCTTATATTGAGGGAGTAATATTCTCTGGTTTATTTTAACGTCGCAAATTCTTTTCTCTTCGAATATATTAATTAATAAAAATTGAGGGGACATTTAATGGTGAATTACAGTTTGAATAAAAATTGTATAAGCTATAAGTAGCTAAAGAATTTTGAAGCTTCTCGAACAATATTTACATGAATTGAAAAGCAAAAGTGCATTTTTAATAGATATAAATTAAAAGAAGATTGCGATCAATCTTTTTCATTTCTTTTATCACAATTTACGTAACTTTGGCGTAAAAACATGTAGATTGCGAAGACCTTAGAATTAATATAACATTAAAATTAGAATACCGTTGTTATGTGCTACACCAACATCTCACACTAATAGATTTGCATTAATAGTCTCTCGATTCTGACGCAGCAGTAAGTAGATTCAATCGTGTATAGCCTTTCTTAACGCATCGTTGATCAAGTGTCGTGCCCCACTCCTTCGGCCATACGTTATGTGACCTTCAAGGATCTAAACACCTTTTCGATCAATATCGATTATTCGCTCTTACATGATGCCAAGCCGAGCGAAATGTAAAAATAGCTACTATTACCTGGGCGTTTATTAACTACGAGATTTCTTCACCGCTCGTTGACGATAATAAGTACTTTGGAATATGTGTACATTTTTTACTATCCCTTTAAGTACAATATTTATTGCAAATATAATTATTGAATATAATATTTTTTAGGTATATCCACGTACTTTCCAAATTAGGAAATCAAAATACAGTGGCTGGGGAAAACCAAAAATGTTTTCATATCAAAACTTGGCTCGAACAATAAATAAAATAAAAAATTCTAGTGTTACTGTAACGTAACGTCCCATTCATCTATTTACGTCACCGCGATCGCACTTAAGTATATATACTGAACATTTGCATGCGGGTTTACAGTCATAGTCAAGTCTTTTCAGAGTGCACAAGTAGTTCTCCAATAACAAGCTTATTCATTATGGCAGTTAAGACCTCGTTTTTATTGTTTCTTGTTGTCGTAATTTTTTGTGCATGGAGTGCTGATGCGCGAAGTGAGTTTTTATATCTATCTATATATTATAGCTTTCTACTTAAGTGAATTATTTATTGTAAAAGAACATTATTTTATGTCAAAACGAAAATAACAATTGTTTTGCATCAAACTGTTAGTCTGGACGTATATATGCACGTGCTTGTGTATGTGTATGTGTGTAATGAATTTCGAACTCATAAGTGATTATTTTTGTGTTTATTTTAATTAAAAAAGAATCTATCTCAAATCGAAAAGGCTATAATCGTATTGCACTTTGAGTATATTAAATTATTTTTTTAAATTGTGTTAAAATTGCCTCCGGTATTGTACTATTCACCATTTTTTAACAAAATCCTGAGTTTAACAAATAAACAAAAATACATGTAAAATTATAATATTAATACAAAAACATGTAATATATATTTTAATTCGAAATTTTTTGTTATAATGATATACTAACTGTAAGACTACTTTTAGCTGTACAAAATTATTGGAATAAAAAATGTGTGGAAGGAAAAAGTTATTTCGATGGCGTCGAGGAATGTGTTTGTATAACTAACACTATAGGCAAATACGGACCATTTTGGAAGCCATACATCTCATGCAATCCCAGGAATTCCGCAAGTCCTGATGAATCATCAACTCCAACGAATCAAGAACGTCTTCCTCCTCCAGCTGACTTTTGGCAAACATAAAAGTGTGCTTTTTATATAACTTCAAACTCTCAAAACTTAATCCATGTTGTGTACGTTTTATATATACCCTAAATATTTTTAGTAATGCTAACTGTAAGTGATCTACAATATTGTCATACATATCAAATCATTTTTTTATCGAGAAAATAAATAAAATAAAATTTTGAAAATTTGTATCTTAATGTAATAATTATAACTTTTATTTACTTTATTCCTTCCCTATATGAAATAAATTTTCACAAAGTTTTCAATATTTTATACATATGAGCAATATTTTTCGACATTTTTACTAACCGCTAATAGGAATAATACACTCGAGGAGTTTCGGAACGTTTCCGTGACACTGAAAACCTTACGAAAGGAACTGGTCACACTCAAATAGATCTTTCTCTGACTATTTATAATATAATGTCACCAGAATAGTATATACCCAAAGCAGAATACATAAAAAAATCTAAAGTCAATATCCTATTTATAAATTTCTAGAATAAAAATAAAAGGTATCAGATTTAACCAGATTTGATTCTTTAAGCAGTGGATATTGCATAAACATTATGAGATGCAATAGAATCCCGTTCGTTCCCTTAAGGGAGAAAAATATTTTGAAACGATCTCACTGATCGGTCTTCAACGTAGAATTTGAATATCCCAACCGTCAAGTTATTTATTTTACACCAGAAACTCGGGAAACAAATGTTTGCTGCTTTGTTAATTCGAATAGCCAACATCTGTACTAAGGATTGTAAGTGTGGAACGAAAAAATGATTCGGTTAACTCCACAATTCGATGTAAAAATATTAATCCACAATTTAGATATAAAAATATAAATACTTTATTTACACTCTTCACAATCGAAAATGCAAGCGATTATAATAATATACACATATCACTCTGACGGCTTGTACTTATTTCAGCGCCACGTCAACTTAGTATCTCAGATCAGACTACTTTGCAATAAAAGTAAATACTTGCCTCTTCGTTGGCTTCTGGTGGGTGCGACTGTTCCATTGCTTGATTACGCTATATTGCAAGCCGCTGCCTTGGTTTCGGAGGTGCAGTCGACGGCTGATTTCTATTTTCCCTCTCTCTGCTCATTGCTATTCGACAAACGTGTTTCTCTATCCAGTTTTCTATATCTCCTGAATTATAAATGCGTATGTTTAATTGAAATATTACATTTGCCAATGACAAGAGCACAGACGACTAAGCATGCTTGTCGTTACATCAATCAATAAATTCACAGCGTGAGTCAGCTTAGTTGTTAAGCCATTCCCCTATGTTATTGTATATGCAACAATTTTTTCGAAAATAAAATGTTTTTTAATGTTCTTCTTCGAATAATAAAATTTTTACTATTACTACTGTAACATACACCATCAAAATTACAACGCGGATATTCTGTTCATATTATATCAATATTAGTAATTAGATTAAAACATTCTTAATATATATATAAAACTTAATCAAATACACATAAATACCTTTGACACTTTCAAATTTATACTTTTAATAAGACTTATTTTTTTGCCACCTTATTCTTTATTTCTTTTCATGAAAACCAATTTTAATCAGGTTTTCTGATCATTCTGACTTTTTTATGCGCTGAAGTTCTCTTCCTCCGCCAGATAAAAAATATTTCAACATTCGTAAATAAAAAAGCAGAGGTCGAGAGAGGGAGAAATAGAAGTGTGGGTGAGAGAAATAGGTAGACCGATGAGCCGATCGCGACGCAGGACAAACAACGAATTATCCACGTCGGACGGTGGCGAACCGCGAAATCCGGTCGAGCCCTTTGTCCCCCACGCAACCTTCCTGCGCATGTATGCACGCGAGAGCAAGAGCATTGCCCTGTAATTGAATAAATATTCATTAGTATAATTAGAGGCCGCGCACGCGGGCTTGGCTAGACCAACTTGAACTTCGCGGTCTCGCCTGCTTTTTGGTCGCGGTCCGCCGATACATTCTATTGCGGTTTGTTGGTGAGCGCGTTGAACTTCTTGCTGGTGAGAAAAAGGTTAGAGTAGACGATGTGGCAAGTTTCGATGGTTTGAGGTAGTACACTTGATATATTTTCTTTTTATTTTCATGGACTGATAAACACACTTTATAAGTACTTTTATAGAGATTTTAATATAGTATATATTTCAAGTGAGCAAGCTGTTTTTGAATAATACATTTTCTTAGTAATTGGTTAAAACTTTAGTGAAAGCGAGCTTGGAGATCAAGAACTTGTTTTTATGAAATCCCTTATTCTAAAAAATACGACCAATTAATTCCAGTAATGATTTACTTGAAAAGACGCGTACACTGAAATGTACAGATTTATGTTTACGCTTTTAATTCAATTATGTACTCGCTGAAGTTATTTGTATTCGTTAACTTATTACGCTCTGTAAACTCTAAAACTGAACAATCAACGTCAACCAAAAAACAATGAAAAAAATCCCTTCACAATCTTTTAATTTAGCTTGAAAGCTTAAAGTACCACGAAAATAGAACGTTTCTATATGAATGAATGAATGCACTATAAAATGAAGGTCCTTCTCTGAATTCTTAGTTAGAAAAAAACGAACCAAATTAATTTATTTTTCGAAGCGTATAAATTTTTTTCAAAAATACATGCGTATAAGCAAAACTGCTGAAAGAAAAAGTGTAGGTGAGAAGCATTCATGAGAAAGAAAATATGAAGAGGCTTGGTGAGAGAAGCGTAGGTGAAAGAAGAGTATAAGCCTATCGCGTGCTTTTGCAAGCCCATAAATCATCAACCGAGCGCTCGGGCGCAAAGGAAAGATGTCTCGACAGGGAAGAATTTCATAACTTCTTAATTGCACATACCACGCTCTCTCTCGCGCGCGCACCGCGCTCATTTACATTTATATATAGCATTCCGATAGAAGCCTTCTTCCCAAGAGCTCAGCCTTTACCTTCGCTTCCCTTTCCCTTCCTTCTTTCTCTCAAGCGCAGACGGAAAGCTCCGGGATCTCTATTTTTCTCGAACTCTACTCGGTCCCATTAAGCTACTTTTTTTCTCGCTGGCTTAGTGGCTTCTTATATTCTCTTTCTCTGTCTCGGCCCAGCTGGTATATCGATCGGGCCCTCATTCCCCTTTTTCTCAAGTGGTGATTTTCGTACGGCGAATCGCGAGATTCGATAATGAAATACTTTGAATTTCCGTTTAAAATTGTTTTTCTTCGTTTTATTCCCGTGGAATTCGACGTTCAGCATAGACGTATCTGCGATTGTGTGGTTTTTTAAAAATCAATAGTATGTGATATCTATTTATCGAAAAACTGAAATCTCAAAAAAATAATGATTTAGAGATTTTATTTTAGTTGCAACTGCTAATCACTATTATCAAACATTACTATATCATACTATAATATTCAGTACAAATTATATTCATGAAAAGTTACGTAAAAGACTATTAGCTTAATTTCATTATGCTCATGACATATTTTATTCCGTTTTTAACGTAATATGCAAGTTTAAAGTAGCGGCCAAAAAAAGGAAACAAATGTTTCGTCGTTTCAAACTTTTAAACTTCAACGCTTGGCAATTAAATGAATAGCTGGGATGGAAATGTGCACGGTTTTCTCGTTAAATATGAAATGACCAACTGTTATACCTCCGTTTTTTCTACTTTTTTAACCATAATATAATTATTTTGTTTCTTCATCTTACTAAAACTAAAAAACGTAATAAAATTAGTGATGCTGTTTATTTCAAAACCTAATAAAATTTAAATAAAATTATATGATCTTGGGAGTTTATAAATAAAATGTTTTAAATTTAACTTTAAGACACATTAGAAAAAACGGTTGTTAATTCATTGATACATAATTCGTTAAAATGAATTATTTGAACCCTCGTATTACTTGATTTTTTAATATTTTTGGTAAAATTCACTATAAAGTATTTTAATTTTTTTTAGATTTTTATAATTGATATATTATTGCTTTACAAAAAAATGTACGAATTTTTTCCCCAAAACAGTTAATAACTTTATTAAATATTTTCCTTAGAGTAATAATTAATTTTAGAAACTATTATACAAGCAGACATTATTAATACTTCACAATATGTAACAAAAAAAGAAACACAATCATTTATTCTTTGTATAGCGTAAAGTAAAGAAAATTTGGAGGACGAACTTTCTTCGTGATATTAAAAGATTTTTCATCCAAAACTTTCAATGCCCCAAGCGTTTAAGTACTGCGTTACCCTTTGGTGGTGTAAAAATTAGGAAACTTTGTTAATTTGAAGGAAGTTGAAGGAAATACTATATCATCGTAAAAATACATACTTAAAGTTGTCAGTATGTAATTGATTTAAAATCTAATACTTCAATCACATAATATGTTATTAAATAAGATTTTATTTAAAATAAAAAATTCCACTTTATATAAGTTATTCCTATTTTTAATTATTGAATCGTTTATTTAGGAGGAGCCAATATATCGATAACTAATTGCATTTCCAGTTATAGTAAAAATTTTTCAAAATATTTGTTAAGAAAGTTCCTAATTTAAAAACCTCATTTACTAGTTTTTTTGTTAACATGAACAAAAAAGAACATTTATCATTCCCACGTACGCAGCTGCTAACTCGGTCAGATTTTCAAGCGCAATTACACACGCGGTCAGTGATACATCACTCGAGTCTAATAACTTAATTTCAGGTTGCTAATCGCTATCGCAGTCGTGCTTTCTAAACCAACACAGATCCATCTTTCTCCACGACTCGAGGAAAATTTTTTTTTGACAGCCTGGAGGGCCTTCCATTTACCCCATCCTCCTCTTTAAACGCTCTCAAAATCCAAGCATCTCGAAGCACGTCTTATCCTCCTTCCTCCCCTATATATACCTACCTACTCTTGAAGCGCATCTCTGGCATGCCCCGTCTCCATCATATATCGGCTTGCACATGCCGCGCGCGCGTTGCATGCGCGTTCACATGAAAGCGCGGCCCGAGGCGCGCAATATAAGTTTAATGCGCGTGCTCGGGCGCGCATAACCTCCCTATGGATCCAAGGTGCAAGGTTATGCCGCTACTTCCTGATTGGCCGTTGTATATAGGAGAGTCCGCGTGCGTGGAGAGCGCGGGCAACTTGTTATTAGCCGACTTTTTGCCGGCGCGTCTATCTCTTAACTCTTCCGTGGGCAGGGAAATTGCACGGGGGAGCGTCTCACTTAGGCGCGCGGGCTCTATGGTTATTATTATTTATTTCGTACGATCGGCGATTCATAAACCTCGCTTGCGCCGCCGCGGAGGCTCATTTGAATAATTGCTCTCGATCGATGGCGATTTGTTTAGCCGAGCGGAGCCCCGCGTGTTGACTCTTTTAAATCAATTTGCATAGTTTCCGCCGGGGTGTTTTATAATCCGCGGTATATATATACAAAGGCAAAGGCGCGACGCCGCGAGGCGCGAGAATTTAATGAGTAATGAGAATTTTGATCGGGCTGACGTGACGGTATAAATAATGCTGATACTTTATTAGAAAATTTCGTTTGCATCGGGAGAATTTGCACATTGTATTGAATGCACAATAATTTCATAAATCTTTGTCAGCTCATGAGTGTCAACTGCACTAAAATGATTTACTGCGTAAGGTTAATAATTTATGTCCTTACTGTAATTTATTGAACGTAATTTGGTTGAAAAACTTGTAAACTTGAATTGATTTTGTGAAACTTGATGAAACAAAAAGATAAAGTAAGAATTTTAAAAGGGTATGATTTTTATGTACAACTTTTATGTCTCAATAATATTTCTATAATTAGAAACGCTACATATTGTGTAGGACATATTTTTATGAAAGTAATTTTAGAAATTAAAATATTACAATATTGTACAATAGAAATGAAGGATGTTTTGCCGAAGTCATTTAAAAAATATTTCTCGTATTTACTGTATTCTATTTTACTTAATTTTTTTTTATGTTTTGTTCTGAAAAAATAAGTTTTTAAAAATTCAGGAAGGTCGTATTCTTGAATAGTATACTATTGCACTTTATTTTGAATTCACACTCTGTGTTTCTGCAAACAGTATCAAAATCGCTGTTAGCTAAAGAGATTGTTAATTCAAAGTAATGCTTTTCATCTATTTCCGTTTTGTCCTAATAAGTTACGTAAATTTAATCTCTGTCATCATGGTGGAAAGTAGTATAACTACTATGCTGATTGAATACATAACGCAATTCAAAACGCACCAAGTTATAATTTTTACTGATAATCAAAAAACTAATTCTTTATGAGAAAAATCGATTTTTAATCATATCCTAATAAGAAAACCGACGGTGACAATTGATATAAAGAATTTACAACTGTATAATGAACATAATAAAAGTACCATTGCAAAATGTCACTGTGTACAGTCAAAATTATTGATAATATTTCAACAAGTGTTTCAATTTCAAGAAGTAGAATCTGTATTAAATTTTTATATACAGTTAGTACCATTAAAAATGCGACCAAACTGCCTCATTATTCTTGATGATCTTTTTTTGAATAAAACTTTAGTATTTACGACTTTAAAAAATTCCTGGATTAAGAAGTTCGTAGATATATCAATGATAAACTTAAATATTAGAAAAAGTATGACATACCCTGAAATGTTCTATTATAATCCTTTTACAAAAAAGTACCACAATACATCATATACTTCCAAAACAAATATTTTTCCTGACAAACTTGCATCGATGAATAAGTACAAGTTAAAAATACCAGTAGCATATAATACAAAAATGAATATTACTTCGAGGCAAATAATAATTAAATGTGTAGCATCTAAATTAGATTTTACGATCGATCCACTGGTTACTAAAAATACCACACCACAAGCACAGTTCAATTTGGTAGCCCAAGAAAAAGCTAGTGTAACGCCTTTTCCTTATTATGTGGCAGAATCTCGTCATCGAAATGCTACCATGGGAAGAATAATTTCTTTTAAAACGTATTCTGTTCTTCTTTTAAAGAAGGAAGTAAAAATAAATAAATCATGCATTATAGTCGCACTATTTATGTTGATTAGTATTGTTATCGTTGCAACTGTACGTGGTATATATTATTTAGTAATCAAAAGATATATATTTAACGTTTTTGACATTGTACGACTACTATTGAATCAAAGCGTACCAAAGCAACCTCAATATGACAGTGGGAAAATAATATTTGGTACTTTTGCTGTAATTTCAATTATTTATTCGTCAACAGTTATTGAAAAAGTAATGAGCTTTGTAGTTGAGCAAAATCAAGAATCCATCGAGTCATTCGAAAGTCTCTTCAATAGTAATAAACGGTTGTATGGGCAGGCTAATTATTTGACTTTGTTAGAAGAATATTCCAATGCTTATTTCGAAACTGTTAAAAATAAAATTACAATGTATAAAAGAAAAAGATATTGTCTTGAACTGTTACTAGAAGGTAATAATATTATGTGTATTCTATCTTCAGATAGAGCAAAGGCTTATGTAGAACGGTATAAAAGTGATGATGGCTCTCCAATGCTGCAGCTGTGTAAAATTAACGTACTTGTATTGGCGGAAGCATTATTCTTTGAACAAGGTTCTCCATTTGTTGCAAAATTTGACACGATTATACAAAAAATAGTTGAATCTGGAATCATTGAAAAATTTGATCGAGAACTTATAACAAGATATAATTTAGAACCAATAGTAAACGTACAAAAAAGTACACGTAAAAATCTTGCTGTATTGCAGTTACTAATAATATACTTATTAGGTTGCATAATTTCAATTGGTGTTTTCGCTTTTGAGTGTGTATGTGAATCTTACCAATAAAATAAATATATGAGTTTTGATGTACGACAGTTATTTTTTTGATCCCTGGTCGAAAGTACGTAGTTTCGTCATTGTTTTCGACGGCGAAAGAAGAGCATTTACCCACTGCTCGGGCTTTCGCCATGCTTGCTTCTGAGTTGGTAACTAGATAACTGTAGATTTTGTTAATAGAATACTTCGAGGTGCTGTCAACATATTTAAAGTCATTAACCTATAAACCAGTAACTTTTGATTATCTATAAACGGATAATAAAAATAAAAAATATAAAAATAATAAATATGAAAAAATTATAAAAAAAATAATAAATATGAATAAAAAATAATAAAAACGAAAACTGCATATTTAATAATATAATTTTCTGAAAATAATTAATAAAAATAATTTACATTTTATTTGATTACAATTGAGATTTTGCATGAAAAAATCCATTAGATCCGTCAGATAGAATTTCGAAAAATAATCAACACGTATTTTTTGACTTTCGAATTTAACATTTATTAACAAAGTTATAGCTAGTTACAATTTAAGATAATTGTGACGTCACAATGGCGCAGTATAACTATATAGTATACAATTGTGACGTCATCGCACTTTTAATATTGTTATATCTTTGTTAATAAATATTAAATTCAAAAAAGAAAAAATACATGTCGATTATTTTTTAATATTTTACCTGACGGATATAATAGAATTTGATTTCATTTTTCAAGTAACATCCCAATTCATTTTTTAAAATTATACCCACGATGTTTTCGATTCCCGCTCCCGCGACCAAAAATCGGAGCAGAAAAGTGAGAAATCGTACAAAGCTAAATGCATGCTACTGCGGTGTTACCATTTTCGATGACAAAAGATTTGTTGGTGAGACTAATTATGAAAACGTACTTTCCACCGGGCATCAAGAAAAATAGTATACGGTACACGAGACGAAAGTTAAGCTAAGTTAAGCCCGTCACTGCGTGATGATGGCATGAATTTCAACTTTCGCCTCTTGTACCGTAATGTAATATTGAAACATCGCAATTTTTTGTAACAAACATAAACATAAAAATAATATTAACATTATAAAGCTGTCAGTCGAGTATCTCTCTGCAAACAGATGAAAAGATCCTTAAAATTAATGAATTTATAAAATACAATTAAAAAGTGATCAAAACCGAGATATGTTTAATTTGTGCTTAAATAAAATTTAGATTATTTTAAACTCTTGAACTTACATCGTTTATCTACAAACCGAATTTTCTGGTATAGAATCATTAAAGCTGAAAAGGATGTTGTAACTGAATCTGCGATTTAGTACAATTAAACTCTAAAATGGAGCGAGTATATTATTTAAGCTTGAAGTAAAAGCTACTGAATGTAAGATACTTCATTAAAGTTTCTTTGTTAATGGAGTGTCCCATTTTAACTTCTGCAGATCGATTCAATTTTACAATTTTAAGTTTGTGCAAAAAATTTTCCAAAATTATATGTATTGAAAATGAAAAGTGCACTTCGATAGGAAATATTCTACAACTTTACTGAGCGATATTCATGTAAAAGTGACGGTAAAGTCCTGTTGTTTTTTACGTGAGTATTACAGAGGGCTTTCAAAAAAAATTTAGACCCGCAGCCCTCCCCCACTATGATTTTGCAAAAATAGAGAGGAACCTTGGAGATTGAGATCACAGTCAAGGAACGTTTGAATGTTCTAGACTTTCTGAACAACTTGTATATTAATGCACACACATTTACTAGAATTTTTGTTGTCGGCAAACAAATATATCGTCATAAAACCGAAAAGCATACATATATACTTCTTACGCTTGGCTTCCCTTAACTTTCTGAAAACGATTCCGCAGTCATTGCCTTCTCTTCCTAGCAAGCTTTAAATTTCGCTGTACACACATCAGAACGTTTCACTTCCATTTACACGTAAAACCTATCGTTTTAAAGTACAATGCAAGCAGGTCATAGCCACATAGCCTCCTTCACTATTCTTTACTCGACTCTAAACGATCATACGTATTCTATTGTACCTACCACCATATTTTAATTTTCAGAGTGATTTTTACAATTCTTTTGTTTTTTTTTAAATTATTTTACAACGGTATTTTCTTACAGAGTAAATAATAATATAAGATCTAACGAACAAATTTCTAGTGAGATAAAATATTGAAAACTGCTTTGGTACGAACTCTATAACTGACTGAAAAAAATGAAATTTTTCAGTATTAATTTTCGCTCTATACCTGTAGTAGGTTATTTGATTCTATTAAAAAAGTAATTCATTAACAATATATAAAAAATATATATTTATTTCTTATCAATCATTCTTTCATTAATAAAACAAAATCTAATATATTAAATCAATACAATTCACATCAATCCTATAAAACAGTAACAACATTTTATAAAAGTTTTTTTAATATTTCACGGCAATTGCGTTTTTATGCGTGATTTCGCATTCACTCAAAATGTCTACTTGAGCGAATTCACCGACGGTTAGCGCCTGCTTGTCGTTTAGGCAGTCGGGGCCGCATTTTTCTCTCCTCTGGGAGAGAGGGGCTCGGAAAGCTGCTTCGAACGCTCGCACAAAAGGCTCTTTCTCTCGCTCGTACGTGGGAAAGGTGTACACAAGAATGACGAGTCGTTAGAGCAAACGTTTGGATTTTTAGCGACAGTGGAGGTCGGAAAAAGGCGAAACTTTGACGTCTTATTCGTGACTTTAATATGGAATTGAATTTGGAAAAATAGACTATATAAATGGAGGTCTGCAGATCTTGTATAAATCGTATTTTAAATAGATTTGTTCATTTAAAATTTACAATACTAAACGTTAACTGTGAAAATAAAAGAAAACGTAAATATACAACGAGCGTTTACATTTCTTGGTAAAATATTGATTTATATTCTGCAAAAATAAGGTATAACAACAAAACAATTTCAAAATAAAGTGAAATTTAATTCAACAATTACTGTTAACAATATATCTATAAAATATGTCTCAAAATTATTTTATATAAATATGTGATATAAGAGTCAGAATATTGGATGAAAATAGTTATCCATACATTTTGCAAATTTTTTGTCTCCAGAATAAACTAAGAACTTTCAAAGAAATTGAATCACTGTAGCATTGATTGACTAAAACATTGATTTTATAAAAATTTAATAACTCATCAGTAAAGAGTGTTCTTGCTGTTTTAAACTTTGTATTTTTATCAAAACCTCCATTACGTTATTGATATTTCAGGGGCTTTTTCAGTAAAATTAAAATTTGAAGTGGAAATGATGAGATTGATGCAATAATCCAAACAAAAATGAAACCTTTCAAATATCTGAAAATCCATCGAGCTTCTATCTTTAATAGCAGGCATTCTGAAATAAATATAATATTATTTCTGGATGGTACGTGATATTTATAAATATTAGTATAATCATTAAAGTTCGATTAAACTTACTTTATCGGTTGTTTTAACTTTTGAATAATATTAACAATTAATCGCAAATCGGATAAGCATTTTTACTATATTCATTTACTATTTTCCATTATACTTTCCACCGGGGAGTATCCAAATTTTTAAATTTATCACCCTTATATTTTTCGTTGTTACACGCGCCAAAAGCAAGGGTGCAGAATAGAGTAGAAGAAGCGAGAAAGGAGTAAAGCGGAATAAGGGATGTTTACCAATTTTGGTCCACTCTTATCGCCGCCGACAATCCGGCGAGGCACAGGCCATTAACGTCCGGATAAATTTAAGCCGGCGGCCGCAGTAAACACCCCGAGTAAACAAATGCTAATGTCGCTACTGGGCCAGGGCTTTCTCTCTCTCTCTCTCTCTCTCGTGCTCTCACTCTGTCTCTTTTTCAGTTCTCGGCGATAAGACTCACTTTCCATTCCACTTTACGAGAGAGAACGAAAAAGCACTTCTACTACGAGATTTAAAAAAAATTCATTATCCCTATGCCAATTTTCGCATTTTATTCTCTGGTTGGAAGGAGGGTGAGAGCGTGTGTTGTTTCAGGGTGCGTCGAATATTGGATGTATAACAGCTTCGAATATATTTCACAAGTGTAAGTATAGAGAGCAAAGTGTAAACGTTTCTATCAAGAATATTGCGGCTTTATTACCTAAGTAGGATAAAAGGTTGACTTTATGTTTAAATTTGATGGATTATTTCAATGAGAGGATGAATGAACATGAAAATGGAGCATGAATATTTCGAGAATGATAAATATACAGAAGGCATACATTTTATATATGAGTAAAATGGGGAACAGAGTTGGGGAGAACATTAATGAAATTATTTTTTAAATGAGAGATTATAAATGGAAAAAATTTTTAAATTTGAAAAAGTTTATTGATAATAATGTTACACGACCGATTTACATTCAATTTATGAAAAATAAAATATTTATGTAACGTTGAACTATCACTTTTTTATTATTACCATGTGAATTCAGAAACTGGCTGACATTATACGCTTTGTACTACTGAAAAAAATCTAATCGGTCTTAGATTTTCGGATGGATATTACATTCAATATTTTTTCTGTTGATGTGACAACAGTTTTATGAATATTCATCATGTGTGGTACAAAAATTTCTTCTGTAGAATAAATAAATAAGTAATAATTATTAATTTTTCAATTAAAAAGAGTTTAAAGATAAATATAAAGTACTTTTTAACAATCACAATACTTGTTAATAGTAAATACAGGATGAAGTTATTCTATGCAATCCAGAAACATCTTCCAACCGCCCTATACCTATACAGTTAGAAATCATAGAACCATAATCTATTTTACAGCCCAGGAAAGCAACATTCCTCTAGGACTTTAAAACTCCTCCACTTTCCTCATCTATAAGCCGCGCTATACCAACAAAAACCTTCCTCCAGGCGCATCAGCACTCAAGCACAGCTCTAAAACCCGCTTGAGCGCAACACACTGCGCACACACACTGGTATCCTCTGTACAAATAATTACGGACACTCTCGATCAACGGCAATCAATAAAAAGCGCGATTCCTCTCTCTCTCTCTCTCTTACTCGACGAGCACACGCGCGTAAAAAGTGCCGTAAAAAGGAAGACCCATCGGCAAAGAAAAAGAAGCGCGTTTGCCGCTGCAGTACTCACAGCCACCCGTACACAGTACGCATCGGTGAAATAATAAGCGCTCCACGGCGTTGGCGCGGTAAAGGATGAAATTTACGGCCTTCGAAGTGCCATAAACACGGCGCGCGCGCGCCCGCGCGAGAGCCGCGACTCGGCGTCTCTCTCACTCGCGCGCGCGCGCGGTCATTATGCGAGCACAGAGAATCAAGAGGCTCGCGCGAGCGCCCGCTCGTATAAGAAATTAGAGTCGCGGCTTTTATCTCCAGTCGTAAATCGCGGGAGCATCGATTATACGCCGTACACGGTGCGAACGATAGATAAAAATCGAGAAAAGAGAGAGAGAGAGAGAGAGAGAGAGAGAGAGAGGAGCGATATCGAGTATAATCCAAAGGGAGGGAGAGAGAGAGCATTACCACACGCACCTATACGTGTGGGTGTAGAGTGATAGCCGCGCGGGAGCTGGATTTACTAGATGTTGCTCGGCGATAAAAAAAATAAGCGCTATATGGCGTGAGGATGCGTCGCTGTCGCGCGCGTCTGTATATGTATATATATGTATGCGTGTAGAGTCGTGACCCCTTTTACGCTGCCGCGGAGAGGTGAGATACGCGAATAATACGCTTTTATGCGAAAACATGGTTGGTGCGTACTGGTTTTCGTATATACTGCTCAGAAATTCTCCTGTATCTTCCTCGCAGGTAAAACAGTCGACAAGTGTCACTGAAAATATCTATAACTATTATGCGTGTAGAATATTTTGTTTTAGAAAGTTCGATGAAGAATTTTTCTATTGATTTTTCACTGGAAAATGACTGCAATGATACATTGATCGTTGTACATATATATGAGAAGCCCGAATGAATTGCATTTTCAGCTGGCAGCGCAGCTATGTAAAAGCAATACCGTACGGCATCTAAAATTAACAAGTCAATTTCGAATTGGCAATGTACAGTCTGATGACGTTTTCCTGTAAAATATGTATTCATTGTTTGTTTCGCCGGCAACACAAAATAAATTTTTCGAATATACAAACACTCGTCGTATCGACCAAGCAGTTTATGCTCGAAGAATATTCGACGCTTAAAACAACTGTTATTTTTAGCTGTGAAATTTTTATTACCCTGTGTAAATTCATTTCAGCGTAAATTAAATTATTGAAAATATGTTGTGCGCAATTGTAAAAATCGTCAGAGTTTTGATATATTACTATTTTTATTAGAAGAGTTGTTTGTATAAATATTATTTTTATTGTTAAAATTCTTTAAATTGCTTATCACATCATCCGAATAATTAATAACAAATCTATTGTGATCTTTATACAGGTAATTTTAACAACCCCGGAGATAACTGAACACCTAAAATTATAGGATGTGAATGAATGGAAATGCACCACCGGGACATTTCCTACAAAACACGAAGCTGAATGGCTGCTAACGGATATCGCTTGTAGAACATTATGTATATGAAATGGCCGTCCAAGAATTAAAGAGGCGTTGAGAAATAGTGAACTTCATTAAAAATTAGACATTGATACGAAGAATTTGTATTGTACATATTAATTATTTAAAATCTATTATAATACATGATTTAAGAAAATAAGGATAGAATGATGTAAATGTATATGTTGATCGGTAAATAAAACTATACTAAAGAAATAGATATGCATAAGATAAACCATGCGAGTATTATTTGGAAATCTGTAACTGAAGAAAAGTACAAGAATTTAGTGATTATAATTTCTTAGTATGTAATATTAAAAATAACGTGAAAAACTACTTTAAAATTCTTAAGAATAAAAAATATTGCGCGTTAAACGTGTCCACCGTTAAACTCGCGAGTTATTTCAATGAAAACTCGTTCAAACGGTCAATACAAACATAAATAACATCGTGCATCGCGAAACAGTCGCGTCGCCGAAAATACTGTCTGTCTGCATAAGCACATTAACAGCCTATAAATAACTCTGTCGCGCTCTGACGCTTCCGGGACGATCTTACACAGAGTGTAGAAGGGGCGTATGGAGGAAGGGAGGGTTCGCCAACTGTCGCGCAAATTCACGTTCGAGCGCTTCGGTAGTTTCGCGCTCTGACGCTGTGGCCGCATGCCCACGCGGCTACCGAGAGAGAGAGAGAGAGAGAGAGAGAGAGAGAAAGACACTCGACACTATTTCAATTTGATACGCGGGTATCCGGTCACGTGACGCAGCCCATAAATAAAGCGCGCCAGCGAACTCTCTGATTTCCAACCAAGATTTTTCAACTTTGAAATCCCCCGCGTGACGCGCGCACTCTCGGGGAATCCTTCGTTTTTCGACGCCTCGTCTTTCGGTGTGATGGTGTAGCGCGGTTGGCTGTTCTTTTTTTTTTGATCGCCAACGCGGTTCGTTTACAGTTGTCCGATAGTGTTACAAATGAATGATTCGGTTGCTGTTTAGTGATTTATGTATGCGAGATCCACATACGAGAGGGTGTGGTGTATAGTACAGAAGGTGGATTTTCGGTGTAACGACGGTGGGGAAAAATATATATAGCTTTCCGTAAGTGATATTCGGTGTTGTATGCTAAAATATACTTTGTTTTATCCTGATACGTATTTGGGGAATCGTATGAGAAGGAATTGATTTTATCGAAAATTTTGTAATATGATGATAAATAAAATATATACACTCTTTATAAAATGTAATTAATAATTAGTTTATTGTCACTATGAAATAATTAATGAAAATTTCTCGTAAGAAATTTATTATGAAATATCTATATCTGAAAGTATCTCTTATACAGTTTTGACAAGGAATGTACCGGCTAATGCAAAATAGATTCTGTAAACTTGTAGAAACTTCTTACAAGACATGCACAGCGTGTTTTGAAACTTTTAATACTCTAAGGCTTATATTTACAAAATCGCGCAAAAATCTCATAATAAACTTTCACAACTCAATTTTGCCAGCCTACAGTTATAAATTGTCTTACATAGTATTAACTAAATCATACAAGAAATCTGCATTAAAATTTCTTAGTAATTGTTTAAAGTATAGGGCAAGTTTAATAAAAGTCCATTTAAACTTTACTTATTCTGATACTTGCGTGTAATTTTGTAAATTCGATTTAATTTGAAAGTTTAAGTATCCGTGCCACAGCATCGAAATTGTATGAAATGAAGCAAACATAGCATAAAGTTGGCGTTCACTATAGTTTTTAAGGTTGCTGAGTGAGAGCATAAAAGCAATTATCTGAAATTGGAAAACTTGCCCTACAGAGTTTATAATATCAATTATATGTTTGTAGTTTGATGAAAATCAGAAAATATGTTAATTTTCGAACGCACGTATAATTTGCTTGTTTAATATTAAAATTATCGTAAATATAACAAAAAAAACCAATGAGAGCTTTTAATAACAGAAATGTAAGCATCACAAAATGATCTCTTTCATCGTAATTAAAACGAATACCATAAAAATCAATCTTTATAATTACTTTATAAATTCGCCTACTGGCAACTTCTTTGCACACATCCAGACCATGAAACATTAGACCAAGTCGATACCACACAGAAAAACTTTCAATTTCGATACACCACCTCCGCCACACATCGCCCAATCAACCTTGCGCTCAAATACTCGTCCCGCACACAGAGCAACCTCATTGCCGATTCCGGCTTGTCTCTCTTTTTCTCTCGCAACAACGTCAGTGCGCGAAGAAAACTCGCCGACGCTGCGCAAACAACGCCGCTTGCCTTATATCCTATACACGCGCGCGCGAGAACGAGAATGAAAGAAAAAGGAAGCAAACGCTGCGCGTGCGAAAAGTACTTCTGTACTTTCGTGCTCGGTCGGGCGTGTAAGCGATGTAAACAGGGATATAGCGTTCGCTCGCCTCGTGTGCTCGCGCGCACATGGCGTGTAAAGTGTTTGTAAGAAGTTGGCGATGCGAGCGCCGCGTTGTATTCTCTGGCTGTGGCGCTATGAGCATTCTGTATATGTGTATGTATGGAACGTGGAGCTGGATAAGGAGATGGGCGGCGATAGAATGGATGAATGCAGTATATTGAAAGCAGGGAAAAAATGATATTGTATGGGTGATTTTATTAGAATTGGATTAGAGCTTAATGCCAAGCGGTATTCAAACTGAATACATCCGCCTTTTCAGCAGGAGATATACACTTATACTGTGATTAAGATGAACCGTTTTGTATTTATATGCGTTATAGTAGTGTAATAATTCAATTTCTTGAAAGGAATTACGTTTCACCGCCAAAATAATTACAATAATTTACACGGTCGAATATATTTAGTCAATGTTTTCATAAATCAGATAAATGTTTATTATATTTAAGTTAATTTAGCTAATAGATATTTTGTATTTCGATACTATATGTGTGTATAAGTCTATTCCAACATTACATTACATTTCAATCAAAACATTACACTTTGCATTAAAATCAATAGTACATTCTGTAGTTCTGTAATTGTAGTAATTTGAAGTGGAATCTGGAGTTGCTTTACTGAAATGAAAACCTTTATGTACAGTATAATGTAAATAAATTTGTTAAATGATTGAACAAAAGTTCTTTGTCGTAATATTGCATCCTGCAGTGTCAGGTAACAAGTTTCAAACTAGAGATTGTTAACAATTTTGTCTCAGAAATAATTAAATTAGAAGCTGTAGGAAATTATGTTCAGTAAATTCAAAATACATATTACAAATATTCTCACAACTATAATAAAAAATGAAATGTCCGAATAATAATATTTAAAAAATTGTAAAATATACGAATACTCCAAATTATTTAGGTCCTCAACCCCCAATAAATAATTTTGACATTATAAAACGTTACAAGCTCCTTAAAAAGCCCAGAATCTAACCAAAATTAACTTAATCTCCGACCACCATGAACTACGTTGCGAAATCTCGTCGACGCGACAACTCCAATAAAACTCTTCGACAGCGGAGGCACGTCGACGCATAGGGAATGCACAAGAGACGTAAGACCAAGTAATAAGTGCGGCAGCAAGAAAAGAGAACGAAGGGAAAAAAGCAAGAGTAGTGCACGCGCGGGAGGCAAAGAAAGGAGAGTGAGAGAGAGAGAGTCAAGGGAAAGTGCCAGAGGCAGCGTCGGTGCCGGGGCGAGTGGGTACCGCGTCTCTCAGCAATTTAATAGCCGCTAACGCTGCTGCGCCGTTTGCCTTTATGGCCCGCAACGCTGTTTCAGTTGCGGAAAATAAAGTTTCTCTCTATAGGCACTTGCGCCAGGGTGGCGAGTATACGCGCGTTCTCCGATCAAGAGAGAAAGAGTGTGAGAGAGAGAGATGTGCGAATTTATTCCTTTCTCATGGATTGCTCGCGCAGTTTCTTCTCGTAGTTTCCCAAAGTTCGTGGCGAACTGTGCACTTTGCCGGGTCGAGATGATGGAGTTGACGTTTTAATAATCCGTTAATTATGGCTAGCTGGTAATTTACGGGCAATATATTTTTATAAGTGAAAAGTTAATGGAAGTACAAGTGATTTTGGAATTGATGTTATATCGGAAATTCCGTTTATATATAGTTTAACGACTTTGTCGAATCTGCAGAGCTTATCGATGGATTTTTATGAGAAAATTTTTTTAGTTGAAAATCTCTGTACTTGAAGTTGACAAAATTAGTTGTTAAATTATTTTTAATGCAATGTATTTTAATGTTGCTGTTTTTGTTACTGTTTCTTTTAGAGATAAATGGATCCCTCAAAAATAATCTATAGAAAAAAGTTTTGCGTATTAAAGGACTTATTAATACGTAAAGACAATTTATATAGGCATTTATTTACGCAGGTAAAAAAATAGGGAAACCCTTAGTAACACTGTTTAACTCTTTGAAAAATCATGTTCTAAACATTTTAAATCTTATAAATATATTTTAAAATTAGACTCTAATTTACCTGAAATTTCTTTGTACTAAATCTATTTCGATCACAACTATGCATACTTTCCTATAATTTAAATGTTAAGGAATTTATCAGTATTTCAAGAAATTTTGCACAAAATCTATATATAAATAGACAATGTGTCCCACATAACTAGTATCAAAATTCTTTATTGCCCCCGCGTTTCTACAAAAATTCAATTAACGAAATATCCCCAATTCGCCCGACTCTCGAACTCAATTAGGCCTGCCTCTCTCTGTCTCTCTTTCTCTACCTCCTTCGGCAAATCCACCCACCTACACATCCACAAATTCCAGGACTATGTGCGTCATTATTGCGCACGTACGAGCTCATAACGGCAAAGGATGCCATGGGAGCGCGCGCAAGGATGTACACAAGGAAGAACGTGAGGCAGCTCATACACCTCGAAGCTTTTCCGCGAGATACAAAGGCGAAATAGGAAGGCGAAGCAGGTTACAGTTGTAATAGAATTTTGGGGCCTAATGAGTGCGCGCACATACACATATAATATATAACTGTGGCACAGTCGTAGCAGCACACATATAGCTATTCGTTCGGCTTTATACGTAATCCAGGGCTGCTTGTTAACAGGGCGCACGCGGGTGGCCGCGTTCGAAATACGTGCGCCATATGGTATTGCACTAATTATGCGGGATTTAATAGGTGGCGATGTAACCGATTGCACACGCGCGTATACTGAAAGCAGGACTAGGCAGCCACGCGCGCAAGGACCAAGTATTACGTGGACGGGATTTATATATATGTGCCTCTGGATTGCCGCCCGTATATAGCCGAGTATATGTTCGCGATTTTCCTGTAAACAGAGCGTATAGAGAGAAACTACAAATTAGGCTTGTACTACTGCCACAAAGGTGTTGATAAGATATGCATTGTCTGCTCGTTATTGTAATTGTAATAATGGGATTTGGCGAAACCTTGTAAATGTATAGTTCGTTGAAAGCAACTGATTGATGTTTATGTTACGGTACTGAGGCCATTATATAAACAGACGAGGCTTACTGCAATTACAGTTATAATTTAACGTGAGAAGTAAATTAATGTGATAAGAGAAAATTGAAAAATTTTGTTAACAAGATCAATTCTTTTGATAAATAGAAAAGTCCTGAAAGATAAATTATATGGAAGCTTCTGATTAGATTTATCCTAAAACTATACTTACGTTACCTTCAAATTCAAAATTGATTGTTTTATACCCTACATTGCGAACTCTGGATGTATTGTAGCGGCAAAACTTAACGGAAACTTCTAATATAATATGGAGTCATTTTTCACACGTAAAGCTTCTAAGGTATGTCAGGTTGAGCACAATGTTCGACGTTGTTAGATGTCAATAAGAATTTTCACTCTGAAATACCAGCAAACTATTTTTGTCTTTAAAAGTCATCTTTCTTATAGGATATTATATTATTGTATCTAACTTAGTATAGCATAAAATGTTTGTGTGCAAAAATGATTTTTTCGCGTTCAAAATTAACACGTCAAACAAAATAAGTTTCAGAAAAATGAAACCCAATTAAACGCTACTTTTTTTCTTGAATAAAGTACTACGAACAAAAAAAGTTATCGAACCATTTTCAATAATCTTGCATCCTGACAGAATAACGCAGAATTCGATACGTTTTCACGGGCCTAAACTTTTGTCGATGGCTATACCCGGTAGCCTGCAACGTCCTTAAGCATCGTCAGGTCTTCATTTAAAAACGCCTTTCGCAGCTCGGACAAACCTCTACAAGCGAACTCCCCCACCATATATATATATATACAGCGACACTTGACACTCCAGGCGCGCGCGCGAGGGTGAAAAAAAAAACGAGGTACGAATAAATAAGTCCCGCTGCGCCACGTATATATATATAGCAAGCCTCGTAAAGCACGTATGCACGCGCTCGCGTGACCGCCTATCTCTTTCGTTACTGCCGCTACCACCTCCCTCGTGCTCTCGTGTTAAATATGTGTGTGTGTTCCAGCGAACATGCTGCACGTGTATGTATATGTGTACATGCGCATGGCAAATTAGTCGGCAGGGGTTAAACGTTGTGAAATTTTGCATCAGGCGAGAAATAAAGAGGAAGGGAAGGCGCGATGCACTTTCGTGGTAATCTCCGCGTTCGCGCTGTCACGTTATAATTATAAGAGCTTGTTGTGTTCTTAGTGCTGAAAAGGTATCGTAAAAGCTATAAAGGGGTTCGGTTTCGTGGTCCGGTATGTTTGTACTGGGGTTCGGAGTGGATAAAGTTATTAGTTAATTATAAGTTTATAATATGTGTTATTTATACATTTTTTATTTTATAGAAATTTTAAATCGAAGCTCCAATTATGTAAATTGAGAATTTTCTAGTAGTAAGAAAAATCGAAGATGAATTCTTTTTTCAGTTTATGAAATCGGATACGTTGATGAAATGTTATTCAAGAGGAATCAGTCTAATTCATACAAATTTAATAAGTATAAATGTGAGATTCATCAAGAAAACATCGTTGTACTATTTTCACAATTTATGTATTCACATTTTATTGAATTTTCACGCATTATAGAGAAACTATTTAACTCATAAGAATTGTGAAAACATTCTTTCAATTTTGCATGTTGTCTATATGAATATGTAACGATGCATATATGTATACACACAAAGTAATTCAATTAATTCAAAGATGCGGAATAACTAATCATCCATCTACGCTTGATTAACAATTCGCGTGTCTGCTAATTAGCAGCAAAAAATTGAGCCATTTGCGATGCGCTCATAATTCATGAACGAACGATCTCAATGACTAACGACCCGAGGCTTCCTCGACGTATATATACCCTCATAAAAGCTACAAGTACATTTATACACGCATGTCTGCGACATCCCAAACCCTTGCTATATTTTTCACCAGCGAGAAAAGAAAAACCAAGTGATCGGCAATTTTTCTCACTGATCAGTCGCCCTTTCGCGTTCGAAAAATCTTTTCCCCTCTCTCTTTTTCTCTCCCTTAACTCGAGTGTATCGACCCCGAGCTTTGCTACAAGAGCCAAGCGGTATAGCGGAGGGCTTTCCTTTCTTTACGACCTAGCGTAACGCACGGCCATCGCGTGGTCCCGATAAGATAGTCCGCCGCCGCGCCTCGTGCCTCTTTTCGAAAAGAAATCACTGCACACGAGAATCGTGTGGTGCGGCGCGCGCGTGCTTTTCACCCCCCCGTATATACGCCGGCAACGACGTCGAGGCGCGCGAGAGCGGCGTGAAACCGACGCGCTAATAACGGTTTTTAGCGCGCGGGGCGGGGAAGAAAAAAATATGCCTTGATTTATGCGACTATTTTTTTTTCTTTCCACCACGGCCCTTATCGTACTCGCGAAATTCTCTTTGTTCTTTTTTTTTTACCCCTTCGACTAATCGCGCGCGATCTCGCGTCGTTGCGCGAATTTTCGCGCGTTATATATAAGGAGGTAAAAAGAAGCGTATATGAT
Source organism: Torymus tubicola (assembly GCA_035583055.1). Classification (NCBI taxonomy): domain Eukaryota; kingdom Metazoa; phylum Arthropoda; class Insecta; order Hymenoptera; family Torymidae; genus Torymus; species Torymus tubicola. Next base: position 16,494,242 of record JAWWEQ010000001.1, read on the forward strand.
GTATAAGGGATTTCATGTGTTATGAATCATTTTGAGATTCAGACTTGACTAAGCGCAACATGTGCGAGTCGTTATGTTTCGGAAGTGTTGAGGCATTTTGCGCGAAATAGGATATATGTATACATATAGGTTGATTAATGTACTCTCCGAATGAAGCAATAATCTACGCGAATTGTTAGAAATAGGGATATATAGAAGTTTTATTTTATGTCGAGCTTTATAGTATTATATGTAATTGACTAATAAAAAAAAGAGTGCAAAAAACTTTCACACCTATTATCGCACAGGCCTTTATGAAGTTACTCAATTGACAAGTTTTAGCGTGGCAACTTTTATACAGAGGAAACCCCATGTAACAGGCTGCATTTTTCTACAGCTTGTTAGCGCGTTCCTCTGGCTTGTTTTTTGTCTAAGAGTTACAGGCAAAACCCTCAATCCAATCAGGTCATTTTCACTCGGGCTCGCGTAGAAAAGTTACTTTGTCGCTATTATTAGTCCAGCCGCGACGCACCACCACCGTTATATATATATATAACTATATTTGCGCGTATAACTTTCCGACGCAAAATTAAGGACAAACTTTGAGAAAATCCATTCCACTCGATACCCAGCAAACAGAATATAAAAAGCTTCCCTGCAGTCTACTCCCGCACACTTTTTCTTCCTCTCACATGCACGCGTACTTTTAAAGCCCTTTGGTATAAGCGGGTCGCTACGATTGCAAGCACACACATACACACGAGGGATCATACAGTCACGTTTCACAACACGCACTTGGTATCAGAGGTCACGTGGAAATTACGTCAAAAGCCCGCGCAAGCGTTTACGTAAACGGCACCGATCATTTGCCCGCGGCGCGCGTCGAAATTGTTTTTCGCTTAATGTAGAATCGCGCGAGCTTTATGGGAGGTCGCGAATACGAGTTGAGTGTGCGGCGATATTGCTGTGTGCTTTAGGTGCGTATATACATACGTGCGTGTGTGGGCGTGTAGTTTCGCGCGCGCGCCTGTCGCGTTTATACGGCTTGTTTTTGTTAGCATTATAGCGCAACGTTGCGGTTGTCAAATGGAAGTTCATGGCTGTGATTTGCTATTAAGTGATAAAATGGTTCCTTGCACGTCGGTTGATTAGGAATCATTGGAGGTTTGTTGCACGTTGGATTGGCAGTATATGTATAGATGAAATAAAATTTATCGTCACGTTACCGTGAATATTGGTTTAGCAATAAATTTATATACGGTTATTTTAATTATGTTTACTTATTTACATGAACTCTACTAAATTGAAAACATTGATCTATTGTGTGAAAGTTTTAATTTGTTGTAAATATTTTAACGAATAATTTTTGTAACGATGTGTATTTGTTTTCAGTCATGCGAATTATTTTTATTTCTGTGTCGTTATTCTTTTATAAAATTGCGCTGTACTTTATTAATTAATTGCTGAGTTACATTTGTCAATGTTAAACCAATATAATATCGAAAATTGTTGATTGCAAAAGTACTATATGAATTCAATATATTGATAACGCTGCATTGTAACATTGCTTTTATTTTCTATACTGATATTCCGTTAACTGGTATTGTTTAAGAAAATAATCAATAAATCGTATTGAACAGTATACATATGTATAGCATTATGATGAAAATCTCAATTAATAAAAAGGATTGTAGAAATTTATTAAAGTACCTTTTTGTACTAAAATTTATATTTTATAAATATTGTAAAATAGTATATATATATAACACAAGAAATTTTATTAACGTTTTCATATATTAATTTAATCTATTACATTAAAAATATAAAGTTTCTTGATCTTTTAATTTAAAGCAGTTGCATAATATAAGTTAGAACAGATTAGAGAATTCATATTTTCGAGGTACGTTCAGGAAATTCGTGACTCAAGCCTTAGTATATATTTACATAATTTGTGATACATGCATCTGATTGCATATCCAGTGAGCAGTTTAAAAACAAGGAATGCCGGTCATTAAATAATGGAACCATTTTAATATTCAACTTAGCCTTAATTGAGTTGAATTATTAAAACATTTGTTGATGCACCAGACATTGATTTTCTTCCATTTTCGTCGACAATTTTTTGTAAGTAATTTAATTAAACAATTGTCATTTGTAAATTTGCTGAAGTTAATTTAATGATTATAAATAACACAGACATAATTAAACATATTTAATAACAGTTAGGTTACGCTTTAAATTTTTAGTCAATTTATCGACTTTTCAATACTCTTTATTTTTTTAAAGTGACATAAATGGAATTCTCGTTAATAAGTTCACATTATTTTTCTTCATTCTACAACTAGGTTAATATTTATATTCATGTGAAAAATAAAAAATAGACGGATAATACCAGCGCAAGGTGCAACTGCTGTCAATAAAATGCAAACGATTAGTGGACGTACAAAAAGGTTCGAGAACTAGTAAATATTGTAGAATCATTAATAAATGAAATCATTAATGCATAATGAAGTCTCGCATATTATTAATAAATAGGTCAAGAATTACTTGATTTAAAACTGCACGACGTATTTCCACTGGAGCTTGAACCTAGAATTTTCCGTTTTTCCAAAGATGTGTTTTCGTTAAATAGTTTTCAGATTCACAAGAGCAACCGGATCTCAATAATCGTGCAAAGTAGATAACTTCAATAATATTATAAAATAATTAGTTCAACCGTATCGACTTATAATAAGTTGGGTTGATAAGTCAAAGTTGATTCTAAGTTCAATTACATCTTTTGGGCTAAATATTCAAGTTTATTATTTTTATGGACCCGTGTGAATCATTTATAGTTCATGGCTTTGATGGGTGTCGAAAATTCGGTTTGCGTTTTCACAGATTTATCTATTTTTTATTACAATATTAAATTACTTATTAGAATCACACGGCAGTATTTTTTAGCGTCATTTGCTTTAACTTTAAAATTACTATAATAATATATATCGTCATGAATAATTATAAGATTCGGTTTCACGAAATTATATCTGATTTAGAAACTTATGAAAATTGTGCAAATCTGTGTGAAATGTAAGATAATTCGATATTTGACTAAATAGTAACCGTTATTTCATCAGCAAATTTAAAAAAAAATTCCAACCTACGTCGACTTCCTGCCCTCCTCATTCCCGAACTAGATTTCCGTAGGTTACCTAAATTCCTCGAGCAAATTGACAAGCTTACGCTTATCTGATCAAGCCGTCGACGGCCATTCCTCTTCAATTTACATTCCTCGGCGCGCTATACGAAACTCGTTGCGCACGCCACCAGAAACGGGGTTAGCTTCTCTTCGCGTCGAAGTTCACGGGTCACGCGTCTCGATAAATCACCAAAGAGGCCGAATGAAAAAAAATAAGCACACGCACGGCACGCGATGCGCCCTTGTAAATCAGTGCTATAGACCACAAGACTAATATAACGCGTGATCTTTCGTATACTATATGTACAGGTCTGATTTTTTTTTGGCGTCTCGCGTGACCCGACGTATATATACACGTGTTGGCGATGGATGTCAACGGACGTTATAGATTTCGTTATTTTCTTATGAATACGTTGAGTTGGTAAGGGAGGTGATTGTGAGTGCCGTGTTTTCGTTATTGATGGCGTAATTTTCAGGCTAGCGATACTTGTTTAACATAAATGTGGGATAAATTTAGGTGAAAGCTTGATACATTTCGTGCTTTAATTCATTTTATTATTATAACTTTAATATTGTATTCCTGTTATTATTGTTGATGTTTCTCATTTCTTTCTATAAATTTAAATATGAAGCAAAGTTTGCAAGAAAAATGACGAAACACATTATCATTTTGGCATACTATTAATTCGCTGAAATCGCTCTTTTTTATTCAAATTTTACTGTTTTATAGAAATTTATTTCAAGTGTTTCAAAAATCCTATCAAAATGATAAATTTAAAAAAATTTTCATGTCGACTTGAAACATAAGCTTATCTCTTTACAAAACTTAGCGGAGAAATTTATTTCCGGTCACTGGGATCGTGCAAATTCACTCGCGCGTGGAGCTACGGAATTATGTGCGTGCGGCTTCTCTCGACTGCAGTCTAGATTAAAAATCCGTTCCTCTGGACGGGAGTAAATCCCGCGCGACTAATTTGAGGCTGGTGCACATAGTATGTGTATCTTCGTGTACGTGTGGTACTGCAATTCAGTTTTGCTCTTTCGTTTCGCAAGTCTTTCATTTCGTCTATTCTAGAAACCTTGTACGACCATCAATTTGGTGGAAAGATAAAGCAAATACGACGTCCTTTCTCTTATCATTTGAGAATTTTTGCCCTACCAGAGGTGAAATTTTTTTCGCGAATGTTTTAAAAGCGTACCGTAATGAACTTGTAAGGCGCAAGAAGAAAATTCCTTTAAAAGTATGACATTTGTTAAAAGAAAATTATGGAACTTTCTAGAACTGTATTTCACAAATTAAAAAATGTTGAATAACTTTATAAAAATTTTTCTCAAAAATATATTATGACTTTTTAAAATATTAAAATAATTATCAAAGTATCAATGATAGTATGAAATATTGAAAATCACTGTAATTTTTATTACATTTTTAACTAAATTAATAGTTTTACACCAGCAGAATTCCAGAAAAGTTTAAATATAAATTTTATAAAAAGAAAAATATTCTTTACCGTGATATAATTTTAATTTTATTAAAAATTGAAGGATAAAACTTATGCGTACTTTTTGAAATAGGCATGCCTTATCATAAAAAGGGCCTCCGTTACTTAGCCTAAAAGAGGTAGGTGAAAATTTATACGCAACGGTAATTCAACGTTTAGCGTTGAAATTGGATTTCTATATTGTCATAAAAAAATTTTCCGACAAGAGCCCCAAAATAAAAATAAACGAAGTACCCGTTTTTTTCTGCATCGCTGGCGCGATAAATAAATAAGCAGCAACGCTGGCGCGCAAGTCTGCCCATTTTCTTCAAAGTAATTCTTTTTTTTATTCCTCACACACGTCGGGGGAAAATGGTAGCCGAGAAAACACTTGATAGAGGGTAAAACGAAGACGGCGGCGTGCGCGGGCTTACTCGCTCGCTCTCTAACACTGCCGCGTGCATACTTACGTACGTGTGTGCGTCTAGAAGGAACAAGGGACTCCCTGAGACGGGGAAAAAAGAAGAACGAAACGGAGGAGCGAAGGAGAGTATATATCTATATGTAAGGAAGAAGAAGAGGAAAACTAAGCGAGTCACGCACGCGCAATCTCCATACATCACCGTCTGAGCGTGTAAACTTTTCAACTTCGTCGAATATCCTCGCGCGCGCAAGAGAGAGAGAGAGCACCGTGCGTGGAACATAGAGAAGAGAGACAGAGAGAATTTGGCCTCCTACGCGCGAAAAGAGAGAGAGAGACCGTGGACGTGGCGAGCGATGTAGATTTTCCGCGTACTTCTTCTATATTTTTTTCTCCATTTGTTATACACTTTCGAGTTGGGCAGGTCGGCTTGAGAGTAGCATGGATGTTTTATAAAATAGGATTAAGTAAGAAGTGGAGTGTTTTCGATCAAAAAAGTTATAATTTATATCATTTTTTGCTCTCTGGAACCCATCTCATATTTTATCAGTGATAGTACTTACTATAAAGAGTTTTTTAAATAAATGTTTAATAGAAACTAGAGTTTCATTGTTTTTTAAAAATAAATTTTTGTCTCTTAAATGTATAATTACTTTTATTTCGTGTAAAATAATCTTTAAAACATTGTTCTTTCTCGGTGTCTTTAAAGTTCAAAAATAATGTAAGAATACGGCTATATCTTTCAATATTATAACATTTTTTTAATTTAAAACAAATTGTAAAATTACTATTTGATTGACAAACTTGAAAACTTGGATAAGTGTAATTTAAGTTAATTATTTGAATAAACGCTTATTTATTAGTTTTGACAAACCTGATAATAGAAAATTAATCAGATTTTGTCTCTAAATTATTATAAATTATGAGAATTAAAGCTAAAACTGACACTCCATTTTTTGGGATTCTAATTAATTTTTAGCTGAAAACTGACCATATTTTAAAAATGTACAACCAGGGAAGTGATAGCACTAAATTATAAAATAACATTATCAAATAATTTGGTACTTTTATATTGCGGTCAAATAATTGAATTTGAAAATTTTTAATTATAGATTAAAAACGTATAATATTAATGATAAGCTTGAAATTCTTAGAAATCATTGCAATTTAAACAAAACAAGTAAAATTATATGCCATGAATTTTCATATGTTTGAATCACATAAAGTTAGATGAATATGTTATACACTACTGCAAATACGGCAGTTCAGATACTTCTTTCACGTAGATGTTTACATATGCAATACCATTTCTTATTCTATATTGAGGTTACATTTTATGCCATCATTCGTACTTCGGTTTCGGAGATTTACTTCTTTACATACTTTCTCGAAGTTCTTCGACATACTTAATTTCCATTCATCCTTTACTGAGTATGTTATTCCGTTCTTCCTTTAAGAAAATTCACGTAAAGTCTGATTTAAATTTACATCTTACTCGCGCTCAAATTCGTTTCATAAATAGATGATGAATTCACTTTTTGAAAGGTTTTCCGAAATTTACTTCATTTTGCGATTCTTATACAGCTTTTAAACTTTATCTTTCTTCGATCCCAAGTGAATATTAAAAAAAATTCATTTTTAAATTACATTTTCCATTCGTACGTATTAATTTAAACATTAATTACTACAGAGAAGTAATAATGGCACACTCATTGATTCTAAATAATACAACATTTCATTTGGGCTTCTGATTGAAAAATAATTTATTTATAAAGCTGAGCATTGAGAGACGAAAATTGCTGGCGAGAGTTATAACCGGATTATCTCTGTAAAAATTGTATCGGGGAATTCTCTTCGATTTCCGATACATTCTCGGCCCCGCAGAAATATGTAAATTTCAAATGGCATATCGAAGCTGCCACATGCGTGATTCGATTTGTAGAATAAAATCGATGTGACGCGTCGTCGTCCTCGTAGTCGTCGTTCTATACCAGCAGCAGCTCGTTCGCCCCCGAGGGCTGGAAAGCTGGAAAAGTAAATCGGTCATTTGTGTTTCTCTATTTCTGTATGTATATACATGGATATACTCGTGGACAGGAGTCGCGATATGACGAAGAAGACCCGAGGTATTTTAATAAAACGCGAAAGGGAAGAGGATAACCAAGTTTTATATACCGACCCTCGGGTAATAAACGTCGAGGATTAAGCTCAGCAGCTTTTATAAGTGTAATTTTGTAAATGTAATAATGTGTCTTGTTCTATATTGTAATTATTCGAGCGAATAATCACTTCGGAAGGTAAAATTATGATGACTTCACTAGTATTGGAATACTCATCGGTGAATTAACATTCTGTGAAAATATACAAAATTGTAAAATTTGCATGTATCAAATCTGATCATATTTTTCAAATCTTTGCAAAATGTTCACTCATTATATATATTGTCATACTATAAAATGAATTATTTTAGAAATAAAATTTAGAGTATGCTCTAATTTGTTCAAAATCGAAAGATTTATGCTAAAATATTTCGCCTAAATGAATTAGTTTTATACTTATTAATTGAACTTAATTTTTAATAAAAAAAAGTTAATTCTTTGAATAATTAATGTATTCAAATTTTAGTTTATTTCATATCTCTGATTCTAGTAAATGAACGAACTACTTCTTTAATGGACCGCGAATGTTACCCCGGCAAGTCCCCCTGAACAAACGTTAATTGCACCCAATGCCGTACTGAATAAAAAATCAATAACGTTCAATATTTAATATTTAGTTTGAATACTTAAAGTTTGCCCATATAACTCTGGTTTGAATTTTCAACATTCAGATTTTAAAATTGCTTTAGTTTAAATAAGTGTTCATTTACTGGCACAAAGTGTTTTTTTACTACACATAACACTAGTATGACGTGTTCATCTATTGATGTTTAGGAGTTCTTTATATACAGACTTTTTTTAAATAAAATTTCTACTTTTATTTTTTAATTAAATTTTTTCATCGACATAAAGTTTAAAACACTATAAAAAATTAATTAAAGAAGATTTTGTTTTTATCCATTTTTAAGCCTTTCAACTGAATAATCAAAATCGAAATTTGCTTATTCGTTTATTCACTGGTTACGTTATCCTATATTATTAATATCTTACTTTAGAAACATATTATGAGATATTTACGTCGATCTATTATTCACGTATGCATTATTCAATTTTTAATTCTACGACTTACTATTCCTCGTGCATTAATATAAGCAATATAATATTCAATTGAGATTGTGCGTGTAATTATGAACTTCGTGTAGCTGTTCTGGCACAAGTTAGTGAAACTTTAGCATACGTCAACTAACGACAGGACTAGGTATATATTCACCGTCTCCAAGATAACTATTTGCGAGTAACAAGTTAATAATTATCAGTAATTACTACTTAAACGTTATAAGATCTATAAAAGCAGTTATTATTACGCAGTTAACTCACTCGCAATGAACTAATGATAATTATATAATTAATATTGTATACACGGGGGGTAACTACAGTACAACACATTTGAAACAAAGTACTATATATAAAACATACTTTAGAATTACTATATCTAAACTATACTGAAACATTTCTAAATTAACTGCTCAAATCAAGCAAGTTTTGCTACAAAACATTTTCGTGTCGACCGCATCTAAAACCAAAGCAATTAATCGATCACCGGATCAACAAAGCACATCGGCGTTGCACTTCCCATTCGCTCCCTCTCTCTCTCTCTCTCTCTCACACACACGCACACATGTGCTAGCAAACTCACACCCAATAAGTTAAATTCCCGCGGCGCGACACGCGAAACAGTGTGGCAAAGCGGATCGCTCTTCGGTTAAAACAGTGAGCGCGACGCGTCGAAGAGCGAACAACAGCCACTCCTCCTCCCTCCCGTCGCTGCGGTGTCTCCCTCATCCCTGTAGCTTACTCGGTACCGTAGAGAGAGAGATAGAGAGAGAGAGAGAACGTGTATGTATAGATATACATATACGCGTGCACTTCGTATCAAGTAGAGTTTTCCGCGAAAACGAATCCTCTTGTCGGGAGACCGAAGGTGCTAGAGCAACATTCTCTTTGGGTGCAAGGAAGAGAGAGAGTGAGATGGGGGATTATGTCTCGTGGCAGCTGCTCTCGGCTTCCACGGGTAGGAGGGCGCGAAACCACCGGAACCTCAGACGCGGACCTCGACTCGAGTGAGTGAGAGAGAGAGAGAGAGAGCAGGCTGCAACGACGTCGCTCTCTTCCTCCTTTCGGATCGAGGTGCCCCTCATTCTCCGCATATAGTACCACCCGGATTATGCCGTAATGCGAGAAACGTTGTGTATTGCTTTACTTGCGGAGTTAGGGAGGAGGGGTAAGTGCAGGTGCATGAGAGATGCTGAGTTCTCTCTATCTATCTCTATCTCTCTGCATCGTGCTCTCATTGGCTTGCCATGAAATATGTCGACCGGTAAGATGTATGCGGAGGATAAGTGTAATTCAAGTAGTTTTTTTTAATCGGCACAGATTTATTTGCCACGAAGAAGACTTGATGAAGAACGTTGGATTTTTGAGAATAATTTGAAATAATATTGGGTATGAAAAAGTTGGTAAACTTATATAACTGCAATGAAAATCTTAAAAATTGAAAGATATTTAAGAGATTATTTGAAAAGTAAATACATAATTTTCATAGATAAGTAAAAATTGTTCAATAAATTATTGAGATCGTTTCATCTCTATATATAATTTATACTTCTAAGGGTATGTGAGATTAAAAAATGAATTTTAATAGAATCAATCAGAGAATTGATTTATTTCAATCATTTAAATTAATTTTCACCCACTAGGTACCCATGCACAATTGACTGTATATAAATATTAATAACGACACGTTAATAGATCCGAGGAGTAGATCCTTGTGGTAATGTTGATTGATCGATGCCTCGGAGCAAAAGAGGATAAACTCTCCTGAGTTTCAAGTGTATTCAAAATTACAATTACAATAGCGAGAAATCCAAATTACTCCATACTACTCGTTAAAACTATGTAGATTTGAAAATTTTTTTATAGATTATATTAATTTAATTTTATTGATTTATTACTCGTCTCTGATAGTTATCCGTGTACAAAAGTAGCATGTAAATTCAAGAAAAGATTGATTGATATATACTCCATACCGTGTGAACCAATGACAAAACAATCATAAAACTTACTTGAATCGACAGCTCAAAACACTTCCCTCTTAAAGCGAGCAACCCTCTTTAAAAAAAAAAGCGATCTCGCATAATCGACGTTTAATTGGGATATTTCCGAGACGCGTCATTCAGAGTCTCGAATTACATCCGACCCAGCAGGAACGGCAACGGTATATAATACACTACGTAAGCGAGCGCAAAGCGACGAAATAAAACTGAAAGAAAGCGGAAGTACCCTTTTTATGCATCCACGGGGGCCGACACTCACGATTCTTCGAGATAAATGAGACCAAAATATTGGGACAAGTTTGACAAAAGCCCCTTTATTCCATACGAATGGTACAGTAACCAACGAAACTTTAGCTCGAGCGGCGATTCTCGCGTTAATCAACCGAACGCGTTCATTCGTTTCTATATATACGTATATATACGCTTTCGCACACGGTGAGAGAGAGCGAGAGAGATGCGTCGAAGGAGGATAATGGATTAAATTCGATAGGAGTGAGTGAGAATGGGTGAGAGAGAGAGAGAGGGAGGGCAAATCTAGTCAAGAGTTTCCTATTTCGGTGATGCATCGATGTATAGTTTACGACTGGCTACAGCGCGGCGCGCGCGCGCGCACTTTGGTCCTAATTATTTTAGGTGATTAAGATTGGAAGAGATCCGGCGGGTTGCAAAATGAATTGGCTCTCGCCCGGAACTCTGAATAATGCGCCGATTCGCGAATAGATTTGACTATTCGCTCTTCTCTCACCCCTGTTCATCCTATACTTGCACCCTGGCTGTTGTCGGGTTATTTAGAGAACTTTGCAGACTGATTCAATGACGAGGTTTTGGAAAACACAGGCATTTCGGAAACAACACGGTCGAATGGTACACGACAATTTGATTTATTTCTGTTGAATTGAGACTGGCGGTATTGAATAAAATATATGGTATAAGTGATTAGTTTTCAGATAATTATTTTAAATGTTTTATACTTTATCTTTTGAAGTCCATAGTTCATAAGAAAAGTATATGGACTGTAGACTTCCATATATTCTCCTTTTTAAAGAAATAGCAAATTGCTCTCGAATCTTGGTAAATAATATCAGCTATAACCGCGAGTGAAAAATGTACGCGCCTCTCTGGTGGTATTATTTTCGTAGGCAACTGTACCTGCACGCGTTTGGACACACATACATGCACGCACAATGAGAGGTATATGATTTCAGGGTCGGAATAAAAATAAATGAAAATATCGCGGCGGGTGCGGAAAGCCGTTGTAAGGCGATACCCTGCGCACGCGCGGCTCTCTCTCTCTCTCTACACCTCTACAGCAGCTACTGCTTACCTCTGTCTCCTCTTCTACATTTTTTTTTATTTCTTAGCTCGTTTTTTTTACTATCCTCCGTCTTGCGGAAAGAGAGGACCGTCTTTCTTTTTTCATTACTGCATCGTCGTCTCCTTCTTCTTCTTCTTCTGTCGCGGGACGACGCAGGTTCGTTTCTCCTTCCTTTTTTTTTACTTCCCTTTCATTGCTTGAAAAACTCTTTTTCAACTTTTCCCTCTTTGACGGCAGGCGTACGCGCGCGCGTCTTCTTCTTCTTCACGTAGAGTCTTCTTTTTTATTCAGTCGTGCGAACGTATAGGGGAGTATTTAGCAAAGATGGCCAATTCTGCTGAAATTGAGGTGTAGTAAAAAAAGCGAAGGAGGCCGCTGCGATTTTCATTCTAATTTAATTTCTGGTCTTTTAAAAGTTGCCACTTTAAAATGCTTGAGTCTTTAGAGTGCGTTGCCTTCGAGTACTATTTCTTTTTTATAACGAATTTCATCAAAATTTTTGCTGATTCTTTTATGGAGATCACAATTTTAAGAAAGTACGTAAAATAAAAATGCCAGAATAAATATTTATAAAACTCTTTTCAAGAATTTCAATGTTATGTATTAAATTAAAAATTTTCTCTATCAAATTACCTTTACAATAGTTTTTCCAAGTATTCAATTATTTTTCAATTTTATGAAGTATTTTTACAATTGTATAATTAAACGAAAAAATGTATAACAATTAGGAATTATGAAAAATCAATATCAGTAAAACTTTTTCAAACCTACTTTCATGGATTTTGCGATATTGAAAGGCGATATCCATTGAATATTACATATACTTTAATATTTCATTAACACCAACATATCGAATACGACGATTCGTCTCACGACCCTTTGTGGTATCGATTTTCTCCATTCCCAAAATACCGGTATATGTATACGTACGCACACACACACATTATACTTCTCACTCGCACCTTTCTCATGCCCCTTCTAGCCGCGGCTTTTTCTTATTTACCCGAAACCCGTCACGCGAATCGTTTCACGATTACTCCAAGCGAGCAGCGCACAGCGTGGTAATTCGATACGCGCGCATATAGCTATATATCGTGCGAGCGCGTCAGGTGAAGGGTTCGACGTTTAGACGAGTCTTCCGGCTTATGCTTCGACACTGGCAGTGGATTGCCAAGACTGAAGACTGTTTTAGCACCGCTTTAAGCACATTTCCGCTTAGAGAGACGTTTCTACCTCTCACTCTCTCTCTCACTCGCTCTTTTCGCCTCACTCTCACAGCGTCTCTGTACGCCGAACTCGCCGTCTAAATAGAATTTAGCTGCATCCGTTTTCTCGCGTCATTACCGTTGACGAGACACTCAGGGATGAGGAATCCTCTGTCGGAAACGTGTCAAATTATTACCTTTCTACGTTTTTATCTTTATCTAATGATTTGCAGGCATCTGGATAAGACATAAATAGTGTAAATTGAGGTACACGAAATAATCATCAATAATAAAAATTTAAATGTTATATACATAAATCTCGTAGGTAAATTTGCAAATAAAAAAGAGTAATAAATAGTTCCAGAAATTACAATAATTGTTAGAATTATTCTGACATTGATTAATTTATTAAATTCATTTTACAAAATTGTAGAGCAATTCCCGAATAAAATAAAAGAAGACACAAATAGACAAAGTAATTAAAATATTCAAGAAATCATTATTAAATGATTTATACAACGGTTTAAAAAAAAACTTTCTTCACCCTACCAGCATTTCTCATCGAACATAATTTCCGAACCACTTCTTCGGTCGATCGAGAAAAAAAAGAATGACTTCATATACGTGCCTCCAAAGAAAGACATCCAACATACACAACCGACATCCCCTCCGCATCGACCGACAGGTTCGCGTGGGAGCTAATGCGATTTCAATTGCTATCCAATTTTTTGCAACCCGCATTCCCCCTTCCACTTATATCCTTTTCTTTTCTCACGCGCGACACTATCATCTCGGCTGTGCGAACGCCGTGAAAATCGCCTCGATGGGAGTAGGGAGTAGGTATAGTAGGAAAAGTGAAATAGCAATTTGTCTCGGGCGCGTCAGGCGCGTTGGCGTTAGCGGCGACACAATGCGCGCCTGCGCGCAAGCGCGAAATAAGAAAGTAACGAGACTTGAAACTGGCGGGCGGCTAATAAACGATTTGCGCAGCGATGAGAGCAAATTCGTGCCCAAAGGACGTACGCTAAAGCTCCAAGCGCTGCTGCTGCCGCTGCTGCTACCACCCGCCACTGAGATCCGCTCGACTGAGACGATGAAGATTAAATATCCGCGCTTCAGACGCTTTTTTCTCGCCCTGTCTATCCCTTCCTCTCTCTCTATCTTTCTAGAAAAAGGAGGAAGTACGCGTCCGCCGATGCGGAAGAATATGGCCCTTTTTATCCTTTCTGCAAATTAACCGATAACGCGCGAAGGGCTGGTAGATAGAAGAAAAAGCAGGAGAGTGAAATCCCATCCGGCGAGGGAACAAATGAGATTCGCCGGCAAGGAATTTTCTTCACTTTGTTTAAAATAGCCGCTCGTCTTCGAGAGTCTCTTATCTTTCGCACACCGCCGCGAGCCCTCTTGTATCAGGAGGGGCTTTTTCTCCCCCCATAAACGCGTAATAACGAGAGCGCAGCGCGATCTTTCTTTTTCACAAGACGCATTCGAGTGAGGTTGCAAGCACAGAGGTAACGAGAGGGTAATAATAAAGATGTGAAAGGAAAGGAGAGGTTGCGTTTATATGTGTGTATGCGTGTGTGTATGTGTGTGCTGCAGGGGTTGACCTACATACCGCCTGCTCGAATCGATAATTTATGGTTGTGTATATACATTACAGGACTTCGCTTTGACTTTGTCGGTGGCAAGCGCGAGTGAGTGAGTGAGTGAGTGAGGTGAGGGTGAGGTAGCGAGAGAAACGACATTAAAATAATATTAAACGCCCAGGAATTCATTCATGAGCACACGCGAAAGCTAAAGTACACTTGTGATGAATCTATAATGAGTTAATTAAAGCACTACGTACTGCAGTGTAGCTTTGTACTTTGACTCTTTCTCTCTCTCTCGCTCGCAGTACAATGCGAATGTTTGAGGTTTCTCGACGAAACTGTGCCATTTGTATGTATATATTTACTATCTTTTTCATTTGCGAGTCATTTGTTCGTTAATTAACTGCGTGAAATGTTTAATGATAAAACACTTTATTTGACACATAGACTGAATTGTTTAATCTTCGTGTGTATTTGATGAGAATATATTGTTTTATATAACTTTTTCTGATTATTATTATTTTTTATTACATATTGCATAAATGTCGATTTAAAACGTCAATTTTGAAGTTGAAAAATCTCTATGAAATTTAGTAACAAAATGAAATTTTAACGTTACAAAAATTGACAAGAGGTAAATTCTTATAGTTGTCTGTACATATGCTACACTATTTATGTATGACAATTTTCAGAAAATTTTAAAATAAATAAAATCGAAAATCCGATATCTCAAGGAGCAATATTGGTATTTCGTATTCCCTCCAATAAATTTCATCGAAAACCAAATAAGCGTTATGATATAAATTCCCCTTCTCGGAACTGCCATGATATACATATTTTTTTAAAGAAATCAAAATTCGCCCAGCGAGATCAGAATGGTCGCATGATCGACGACAAATCATCGCCACGCCACTTGGAATTTACAAATTTGCGCGATAAGAAAAAAGACTGCGAACATATATATAGGTATATCCGCGTCTTTACGGAATCCTTTTTATTTATTTCCCTCGAACGCAGGGCAAAGACGACGACGCGCAACACATCCGAGACTTCCTCGTTTTTCCTTCGATTTTCCGCTTGTTGCATATGTCCGCACGCGTCGAACGATATTCCTTCTCTCGCGTTGCTCTCGCTTTCGATACCACAGCAGCAGTAGCAGTAGCAGTAGCAGCAGTCGTCGAGCGACGGCGTCGCACTTTTATTTGCGCGATACTCCGAAAATTTACGGGCGCGTCCGTCGACGCCAGCCGCTGCCGCCACATAGCGATTCTTCATTTTTTCTCCGGCAGCACGCGCGGGCGAGAGCATGGAAAAAAAGGACGAGCAATATGTGATGTGTGTATATGTGTATGCGAAGCAGTACAGGCACTCGCGTCTGTCGAAGCGTATGACGTTTTCTGCGATCCCTTTTTTTTTTGTTTATCTCGTTTACATATGCCGGTATAAGTAAAATCAATAATTCGATGGTTGTCCGGGAGCTCGCTTGTGCTTGGCGCTTATGCCCACGTTGAATTACATGATTGGATTTAGTATTTTAGAAAAGAAAATAAGTTTTGTGTTTAAACGTGCCGGCTTTGATGTAAGTGTACTTTACCTCTGTTATTGTTTAATAGTTAGCATAAATCGGTAAATCAATACGTTATATAGTAGCAGCTCATGAGAGTATTATATAATTATAAAACCTACGGTTTCAAAGCCTAATTAATTTTGTATTAATCTGTTAATGTACTCGTATAAATAATTTATCACCCATCCAGAGTAAATCTATAATTCGGATTTTCCTTATACTTACGACACAACAGTCACTCACTCTATATGTTCACTTTTAGCTTATCTTTACCATAACACTTCCTCCTTCAACGAGGTATACTCCCGCATTCAAAAATTACCATTTATCTTAATAATAAACACTCCAACGTATATACCGACACTTCATCTTCATAACAAAAACCGCATGGTTCTCGATACATATCAGCACTGTGTCAAAAAGAAAATAATAATAACGGTATGACAACGATCGCGCATGAGGAAACGAACCATGCTAAGAAATAAGAAAAAAAAATCAGATCCTCCAGTAGCTCGGTGACGCGGGCCCATTAGTATAACAACGTCTCCATTATATCCATACACTTTCGTCATTCGCATAACAACGCCAACTCCAGGCAGCAACGCTACGCACTCTACAGCAACAAGCGCACGCATCCTATTGTGCGCCGCTTAACACGCGGCCATTATTATAATACGCGCGACAATAGACTAGCAGCAGCAGCAGTAACGTCGAGTGTGAATATCAGCGTTGGTATGGCATATCCGCGACGGATTTTAATTTCGTCGCCGTCGTCGTCGTCGCCGCCGCAACGGATTTCAATTCGTGCTGCTGCTCTCCGCGTCTTATCACTCTTCCATCTCATTTCACCGTCAGTTACGATGCATATGCACATATATGTATAGCGTGCTGTATGTATATATATGTATACAAATACACACTGCATGCGCGCGTATTTTCTCGCGCGCCTTATCGCAGCGGGTGAAAGGGGGGAGAGGAAGGGGGGCAGGAAGAACAGCGGCAATACAGCGCCTACTCGAGCGGAACATCCGATAACCCTTTGATCAGATGTGTGTGCAATGCCGCGGCAGCTGCTGCTGCTGCTGTGGCTGTGGCTATATACGTTACTGCTCGACCAATGTATATATAATATATACTGGTTGTGATATATGGGTACATGGATACTGAAGGTATAGACTAGGAGGCTAGTTATCTCGTTCTTTTTGTGTAAAATTGTTAAACTATAAGTAAATACGGGTGATATAATTGTTACATGAAGTCAAATGTGGTTATAGTATATAGAGTGTGGTTTAAATTCTAAGGTAAACAAACAAGCAGGTTTACGTATAGAGAAAAATTAAATTTGAATGAATTCTGATTAAGATAACGGTTTCCTGGTGGATACGTTTATCAATATTTATATATAAATTTGAATTCTACATCTGTATTAACGACTTATTAAATTTTCCTTATTGACTACGAAAATAATTTAATTGAAAAACACTCTTTTCCTACTAATACTTTAAATAAATTTTAAATTCTGCGTATTGATAGATTTGAGTTTGATTAAGACTCAAGTAAAGATTTGCTCATATAAGTGATTCATTTCAACGAATCGAACATTAAGAATGTCAAGTAAAAAAATCTATTGTACATCGATTATTTTAAATTTATACAGCACTATTTCCAATCGTAGAAGAGATTTATTCAAAGATGTCGTAGCATATTATCGATTTACTATTCGTTCATGTCTGCATCTCTCTCTCTCTCTCTCTTTCTTTCGCTGTCTCTATCTCTCCTGTCTGTTCGGTACGGTCGATCATTATCGGCTACACATATATAATACGTCTCGAGGACTGCCCGATTTGATTCCTGTATATACAACTTTATTATTAGCTAATTTGACTTTCAAGCAGTAGCGCAGAGGCAGCCTTATTCACCTCGTTAAATTCCTTCTTCTGCTATCGTCGCGGGCTTTATTATATTGTCGAAGCGGCGAACACTCGTCGCGGGATAAGTCGAGAATGCTTGAAATAGATTATTATCGTATAACCTGCAATTATTGCGGCACGAAGCGACTTAGTTGGTGACATTTGTTTTTCGTGACTGAAGCTTTTTTTTTCTTTCTCCGTGAAATCGCTCAATTAAGGAAATATTACTGTTTTAAGGTTTGCCAGATAATAGCTTTGAAATGTGATAACCTGAGCTAAAAACAATTCTAGAATTTATATAATATGAGTTTGTGCTATTGTACACTTTTTGTAATGAGTTGTATAATATAGAAAAATTCGACATGACAATTTATTAATTGAATAATACTTATTAAACTATATTTAAAAACTTATCATCAAAAATCACAAAATCACAGTCAATTTAGTTTACTGAATTCGTAAATTAAAGTAAATCACAATTCGTCATTTTTTGTTTGGAGTGAATAAATATAATAAACAACTACAGTATGTTTTGTGTATTGCAAAATGAATCATATAAAACTTTTGAAATTTAAAGTAGCTATATGTAGCTCGATACTTCTGTTTCAATTAAACTATTTACATCTAATGGAATTCAATCGTCTCGCTCTTTTTTATATACTATGACAAAACAGTATAAAGAACTTCAACATTATGATTGAATCGACAATAAAACTAATATAATAAAACTAAAAAATGCAAGCTGCATTCCGCATTTACATGAGCAGTGGGACAACCTTGCTCGCCTCATTTTACACTCCTTCGTAAATTATTAAAGTGACACGCGGATAATGAAAAGCCTGCACCCAGGGGCAAAGTGAAAGTCACTGAGTTACCTCTCTCTCTTTCTCTTTCTCTTTCTCTCTCAGCTAACTGCACACCGTGCGCGCGACAACAATAATAATTACCCCGGCGATAATTATAATGGTACTTTCATTTACGCAAAAAAATGAGCAACAGAAGAAACGAAGGCAAAGCCACGCGCGAGAGGAAAACAGCTCACGTGTCTCGCGCAAAAGTGCAATAATATTCTAGAAAGAAGGGTAGCGAGAGAGAGAAAGAGAGAGAGAGAGAGAGAGAGAGAAGGAAAGAGGAAGCATTTTTCTTCCTGTGGCTCCACCCCTACACGCGCATCACACGTTTGTATATCGCTCTTCCGTCGTACGAGAAAGAAAAACATTAGCTGCAATGCAATCGCGCAAATACAATAGCCGCATTTGTATGCGGGCGCGCGCTCGCGCACCCACGTCGTTTAATTACACGCCCGCACTTCGCGATATTATCGCGTGTGCATATGAGTGCGAATAAGCGACGTCGCGTCGTCGTCGTCGTCGCCGTCGCAGCCGGAAGTTTCGCGTTCGTTTGATTGCGTGCAAGAGGGGGGGACTCGTCTGATTACGCGTTCTACATGGAAAGTTCCGTACTCGCAGGGGAGTACAAGTGCAATAGTAAAAAATTTAGGAACGTTGTAATTTCAAGGTATCTGCAGAAGTTACGAGAGTATAAAAGTGAAATTCATTTTCCTGATCTTTTAAAAGTTTTATTATTTTATGCATTACTTTTATTTTCGGGATCGTATAAATTTATAATTTCTCACTTTTGCGAGTTCTGCACAATTTTTATATTTCCATTTTCGTGATTAATCTTATGCTATACTTATAGTGTACCACGATGTCACGTATGCATAAGAGAGTAATGGTTTTAAAAAACGATTGAATAATTGGAATAAATATTATTTTTATTAATGTGATTTTGCTAAAGAACTGCAGTTACAACCAGTGAGTTGTACATTAAAAATAGAAATAAAAAAAATATAAGTCTGAAAAAAATTTCAACAAAAAGAAAAGTTTGAATTCAAGTAATCGTTGCTATTAATAACAATCATTTCTAAAAAAAAAATTTTAAAACTAAAGTATAAAATTTCAAAATATATTCATAATAAAGTCAATATTTTCATAAAATATTCTCAAAATTTTAAAGTAGATCAAAATCTAAACTCCAAAGCGTTGGTGTTAAAAAATTTTAATGAAATTTTCTTTACGTCATTTTAGCATAAAAGCTCTGCAAAATTTGTCACTCAAATCAATTAAGACGGTAATGTGATTTTTCATCGTAAAAAAGTTGAAAAAAGGGAAAAAGTAAAGCATTGAACATTTTTTCTATGAAGTTTAATAGAATTACGCCGTTGAATTTTGTAAAATTTCGGAGCATGCATTTTACGAAAATTCGATAGATAGATATAGTGCTATATGAAATTTTTAAAATCCAATTTTGTCACAGTACTACTAATTCAATATTATATTTGTAATACAAATAAACGGAACATTTCTACAAGTATTTTCCTACCACGATTAACATTGGCAAAATAATTTCCTTCCTGTTTTTCACTGTTATTTTCATACGTAATGCTCACTGCGCACGTAATTTTCGAATACCGTATCGCTCTGTACTCGCCTGCCTTTTTGTTTGCTTTTTAATAGGGGCGAAAGGAGGGGGAGAACAGAGAGAAAGAGGCGTAACCAGGCGCGAGCTCACCGTTTTATTTCGTTTTATCGGCGTTATGCATACACGTTTTCGACGCGGGAAATGACTTTGTGGAATCCCGCCGCGCCGTCGCGTATACACACACACACACACGTACATACATACATAGACGTATTTGTTAAGCGCGTTAAGTGCGCTTTAGTAATTTGTCAAACGGCCCGTACGAATGACTGAATTTTACATTTCGATTTCGCTTCACTGGCTTGATTAATCAAAATGCCTAGTTATTTATGGGGGCGCGACTCTCTCCCATCGTTCGGCCCAGGTTGCACACAGCGCAAAGTTGCTGAAAGCACCGTTTCAATTTATTCGAAACGCGGAAAATTGATACGCCGATGACTTTGCGGCCAATGCGAAAATATCGCCGGATACCGTCTCTGTATTGAGTTCAATAAAATTTATGACGGTAGGGGGATAATGCGATAGGGTCCTGGCAATATCAGTACTTCCATTTCTTTTTTACTCTTGTTCATAACGAGATATTAATGGACAAATAATTTATAAACTAAAATTTCAAAAATATATTTCTGATCTCATTGCGATAGTTAAAAAAAAATACCAAGAAAAAAATGTATTAGGTCAGATTTCTGCGATCGAAATATAATCGGTTGCAATGGGAAAGGAGTAATTACAGCATCGACCAATCGCGAGTGTAAATCTATTGTCGATGATTTATGGTCGCGACCGCCATGTATAATTAGCACTTAGAGTGTGCCCGTGAATTGTCCCACCAAGCCTCGTCATTACTACTTGTTCAGTTAATGTACACATATATACGTATTGTACTGTGACGATATTTGAAAGGTTAGTTCAATTAGATCTTGCAGTGATTAGGTTTTAGTTGTAATCATTAGACCACTATGTTTAGTATTGTGTTATAAATTTATTTTTGTATTTTTAAATAATATATTATTAATATCAATGTTAATAATTTTTCTAAAATAAGCGTGTAAAGGTTGTATAAAGATAGTATTATATATTACTGTTACTAATAAAGAACGTAAACGATATCAGACGTAAACTAAGTATTATCGAAAACATGAACAGTAAACTTGCAAAAAATCACATACGACCATGCATACAAGGCTCATATTAAATTATACAGCATGACATTAAGTGCAAACTAAGTCATTGATTTCATATCCGAAATTCGCGAAATTCCTCAAATTTTATGTAAATCTCGATACACGCGAGTAATCAGTGCCTTCCAAGAAACTTTCGCGTATTGCTCAGCAGCCGCCACTTTAAAATGATAGCCTGCAACTATGTAGTTTTGTCCCTTTATCGTTTCTGCGACGTGAAATTTTTCGAAACTGACCAAAATTCTCTTGCCCTCAATGCGAAAAAAAATCTCTTCAAAAGCGCACGCGTACGCGTGCGGCTATATATTCAAAGCATCGCGAATATATGCGAGTAATGGGTTTATTTCACGCGCGCGCACAGAGCCTCAGGACTAGTACGTGTATATATGCGGCAGCGACGGTAAAATGAAATTTGCCTGGGTGCAGCTGTAATCCGACAGCCAGAAGTTCGGAGATCGTGCGGACGCGTATATGCGGCGTATGTAAAAACGTAAAAACCGTCTTTAATTTAGCCCTTTTTTGAGGCATTTGCACATGCGTGCGGATGGAACGAGAATTCCAAGCATCGCCATAAAAATTCCTTTTACTGCGGACATTTTGAAAATATTATTCGTGGTATTGAATTATGAGGGATGACGAAATAAGCTTCTGGAGTTCTGTTAAAATATTGTTTATATTTTCACTGTCTATAATTAACGGTTGGTTGATAATGTTTGTAATTTACTGTGTGTGAAAATGTAAAGCATTTAAATTGAAATAAACCCATACAATATTTAACTTCTTGTAATAAGTTACTGATATAGTGATTTCATATTCTCTTTTAATATAGCATTACATTGTTATTTATAAAATTCACAACAAAGTTTAATAATGAGCTCGATCTATTTCTTTCAGAAAATTATTTATTATTTTTCACTATCGTTAACTAAACAAGGTACAGTATCAATGTTAAAATATGGTACGCATTCACGTATGGGTGATATTAAAAAAAAATCTAATAAATAGTGAGATTGTAATTGCCAATATCGGATTTTTACACATCTATGAAAAAATATATCTTTCTTTTTGTCAGAAATGAATAATCTACGATGAGAATATTGAAGTGAACTGTGTAACTCTTTAAAATCATCTAAAAATTTAAATATAACTTAACCAAAGCATTTTAAAATTAGTATTATACACAGCGACCCAAACTACTGACCCAGAAATGCACGGATCCATCTTCAATCCACGCCGTCGCGTACCATATTCCGCTTAATTACATCATCGCGCAGCCCCCAAATTGTTTCCAGGCTATACTATCATATCTCTACCCAGCTCACTTCTCTCCTTCCCTCTCCACTCTCTCTCTCTCTCTCTCTCTCTTTCCCACTCTCACCGGCCATAAGTTATAACGAAGAAATCTGCATAACGCGCGCAAAGGAACATTACCGGCGCGTATGCTGCGCGCGCGCTCGCGCCAGCGAATATAAGCTGGGATTATGATTCGCTGGCCACAGAAACTCCACACGAGTGCGGCCTCTAATCTTTGCCTAATCGTTGAACGGTAATGATAACAGATCGAGCCAAGCGCGCGTGTGCACGTTCAACTTTACGAGCTTTAAGGCGCGCGTGCATGCGCGCAATCGATCCTTTGATGAATCTGGTGTGGGACGTAATTAACGCCTCCACTCGCGGATCTAGCCGCGGTTCCGTGAATAAGTAGTGTGCGAGCGCTAATAGGTTTTGAGTGTACGGTATTTAATTACAGCAAATTTCGGGCGGGTTAAGGGCTTTAGATGGCTTTTAGGTCGAAAAATGGTGTTTAGTGTTTATAAAGTATGATTTATATATTTCGTTGGAAATATGCTTAAATAATATTGATATATTTATATGCGAGTGTCGCTGAGAGAATTATAAAGAGAGAGAAAAAGTCTATAGCATAGCAGTTCTTATGATATGTTTTTCAATTGTTATTTATCTATTTTATAGATTTTAAATTATAGTATATATTCAAAGAACGTTTGAGTTTAGTTTACTCACTTGCCATTATACTAAGAATATTAAGTAATTAATTAGTATTTATTTTGTTGATGACAATTCTGTTCTTCTCACAATCAGTTCGATTTTATTTGATACAATTAAATACGAACTTATGTGTAACTTAACTTCTATTTATCATTTTAATGATATTTACCTAAAACATGGAATAATTTTTACATTTTTATCGATTTTGATCAAAAGTATATCTAATAAATAATTCAATAGAATTTGTTTCCAATTTTGATAAGTTTTATCAAATATTATATTTTTTATCTACAAAAGCACAACATTTTAATCATTTTTTAAAACGTTTTAATCAAAATGAGATAACTTCCGTTAACAAAACAAAGATAAATGAAGATTCATAATTGAAAATTCAAAAACGTAATAAAAATTGTAAATAAGTACAATTTCACAGATTAATCGAGTACAAATAATCAATAATAAAAGTTACATAATATATATTTTATTAAATACTCATTGAAATCTCCTGAAAAAATTATAATAAAGGGGAAGGCTATTAAATCTTTTTTCTATTTATAATATAAGATTTTTTTATCTAAATCACACGCTCAATTAGTAGCCTTGTAATAAAAATATAATATTTTTTATAAATTTAAACTAAGTGAATAAAAAATTTTCTACATAAAGTTATAAAAAATTATAGTGATTTTATGATTCTCTAACGTATTTAAAACATTAACAAACATCCGATAGCTGTTTCGAAAAGCAAATTAACTCGTGTACGCTACTACTACTATCTTACCGAAATATCTAATCTCAAATTTAACCTCCCAATTTTCGCTCCAATAAAATATTTTCCAGCTGCGCAATCTGCACACATGCAGATATAGACGATGCACGTATATTTGTATATTTACATCGCCAACCCTCCCCGTACATACGTGTGTGCTCGGCAGTGCTGCGTTCGTATTTATGTGTAGTTAGTCGGCCGAACTTCGGGCTAATTTCGTTCGTCGGTGGTGTTTTGGCGGTAGTGGCGGCGGCGGTACGCGCACATGGATAAAAGTAGGACCGTAATCGTATAATTCGATTGGCCGTTTTACGGATTCGCGAATTATAGTCTCTGCGCAGCTCGCACACACACACACACATACGCGTAGTGCCAACCCACGCGCTCGAAAGCAGCAGCAGCCCGGGGTAATGAACGATGGTCGTTTATGCGCCGGCGGAGCGTTTGCTCTTTCGTGGTCGCCGTAATTTCCGAGTTGCCCAGATTAATTCGTTGCGCGGACGGGCGAGGAGAGTCGGAGTGAGAGAGAAAATTTTCCGAGCGTTTGATTTCCCTAGGACTTTGTAGATTGTTTAACGAATTTATTCGATGGCCAATCCGCTTACATGTTCATTTTTCGGGATTATTGATTTTTTTTGTCGTCGCTATTTGAGCTTTTTCGTTAAGACTAAAGAGATTAATATTTTTACGCAATAATCAAATATGCTTCTAAAGGCTTTATGGTATTGAAGGCTATTCCAACCATTTATATCACCGTCGAAGTTAAAAGCTTCTTGTTACAACTAATCTTTAAATTCAATTTTAGTGCTCAATTTTTAACTCGAAAACTGTATTATGTATTCAAAAGACACACTATTTGGAATTTAAATTGAATGTATAATGTAAAAACAAATTGAGAGTCATATTTCAACTTCAAATTTTCCTCATTCTCTCTTGCTTTGCATAGAAACTGCATTACAAATTTGTATTTTTCATAGTTAACACTGAAACTTCGTAGCTCACGAGCGAAGTAATTTTTTAAGGCTGCATTATTTACGAAGTCTAATCAGAGAAAGCAATAAAAAGTTTGCTGACTGAAAAATGAGCAGTCTTAACAAAATAGCCTCGCGTCTAAGTTTCTATACTTTTCAAGGTGGTTTGAAACACTACGGAAGCTCCTTTGAGAAATGGAAGAGGCGCACGAGATTTTTAAAGTTTGAGAATTGTAAAACTAGGACATATTCGTCAACGAGAAATGGTAAGGCTGAATAGCGGAAGGATAATAAATAAAAAATTAAGTTAGTCTGGCATTGTTTGTAAGTTTGTGGATTGTATTTCAAAATTCAATTTGTAGTACAGTGCAGTATGATTGTTTTTTTTTCGATAGATTTTTTGTTGTTTATATTAGAAATTTGTTCAATATTTTACACAAGTAACGTGTAGTTTTATTTGAAAATAACTTTTAGAAAATAAAACTGAAAAATCTCTGAAAGATTAATCGTAACAGGAATTTCTGAAATAAACTCATAGTGGAGCACCTAAAATTAGATTATAAATATGTAAAAACTAGTTTTCCAATGTATATTTACATGACAGAAAAATAATAAAATGTATTGTATAAGGCCAACAATAGGAAAGAAAATGAGAACAAAGGGAAAAAGGAACGAATTTCCATAGAAACAGTGGAAAGCGTTTTCTTGTGCATCGCCTTATCTCGTTGCCCTCATGGTTTCTAGATTTTAGTCAAAGATTTGAGGATTCTTGTCTCGTAGTCTCCCACTATACAGTAAGTTCAATATATAAACGAGAATAAGCTGCCATGTTTTTAAAGAAATAGTATACTGTAATATGTAGATTAGAATTTATTAAAACGATTAAAGTACATTTGTGTAATTACATCTTTTATTTTTATATATTATAAATGTATAAGTAATATAAATTACAAACGGCTGCTGTGACAATCGATTGCATGCTTATAATAGCCATTGTAATCTCTATAATTTACGTGCTTAAACTAATTAGTTCAAGTTAAAAAAGAACAATCACAAAAAAATAATCACTCACAAAGTTTAAAACAATCCATTTTAAAATATTTTTGAAAGTGCAAACTGTAAAACACAACTTTTTCGGAGGTAAAAATCGCCTTTATAAATCTCGCACTCCACTCCAAGATAACAAAAACTATTTAGACTCCAATTCTTCACTTCCATTACTGTTTCCCCTTTTATACCCTACCCAACGCGCCATACATCCGCGTGAATTTTTAATTTCCCATACCCTCCCAGTCGCGGGCTTTACGAGCGCGCCCGCATTAAAGCACAACGTTCTCGGAGTCTCGCTTGTGCGCGAAGATATCGTGCCGAATAAGGGATGCGCCGGGTAAAAAGATGACGCGGGAAAGGAGGAGGCAGAGAGAGAGAGAGAGAGAGAGAGAGAGAGAGGGTATATCCCCGAAAGGAGTTATACGTCCTGGGGGAGCGGTTTTCCAGCGCTCGGTCCGATTTCCGCGAGATATGCGGCTGGAGCGAGCCGGAATTTATCGTTGCAAAATGCTCGTAATCTGCGCGTACGAGAGCGCGACGACCCCGACTGGAAAGAGAGAGAGAGAGAGCAAGCTGCGATTTCCGAACGATATGATTCTTGAGGGCGACGCACACCGCGACTTCGCGCGCGCCGCCACTTCGTTAGAGAGGATGTTTGGATTCGCTGGCGCGCGACGTGGGCGAGTAGAGGATGGGGCTGATGTACGGGTTTATTTTGCCGGTACGATCGTTGTGGAAATTCATGTATCGAGAGGTGGAGAGCTGTGAAAATGTCGATTGGCGAGGGGAAATTTTATTAGCGCAAAGGGTGTTTGTTCAGTTTATTTCTATAATGTTTATGGGTAAGGTGATATTTTTCCTTTAAACCAAGATATTGTTTCTGTTTTTACTTCTATATTATTTCATGATCTTGGCTAAAAGTGAAATTAATTTAATGATTATGATTTTATGAAGATTTATGTATCAAAACTTACATTTATTGTTCGAGAAAAATCAACCGACAATCTTATTAAAATTTCTAAATTGCATACTGATATCCAGTAAACGAGCTCGCTCACAGTGATAATGAACTTTTTCCGAATACAAAGGTTTTCCATTCGCGTTTAATTGCAGAATGTTTCTCCATAAGTCGTGAACCCATCCTAAAGCCACGGCAATAACTGTCGCTCAAAAAACGAAATTTTCTTAATTAAATCGTAGAGCCGCGGCGCTGAAAATACTTCCTCCTCCGTATATACCAAAGAGCGAAAGAGAAAGAGAGTGGCGAGAGGCACGGAGAGACGCCGGCATTCTCTGTGCATCACAGATTGATTATCGCAGACAATTAAATTGGACGGAATCCCGCACTTCATCATCCCAACGAAGGAATATAAACGCCGTATAGCCGCGACGGTACGTATATACGAAGGCTGCGCGCGCAATCGCCGACAAAGACGAGCCATAGAACGAGCGAGCGAGAAAGAGGAGGCGAGAGATAGAGACTGAGAAGTCCAATATTCAAAATTTATAACCCCTCGTAACTCAGTCGGATTCTGCACCTAATACCGCGAGAGCGCAACGCCGGCAACGGCCTCCTCCTCTTCCTCCTCCTCCTACTCTTGCACATAGCGATTTTCGGCCGCCGCTACCGCTATCTCCGCGCGTACTTGCGGGATGTTCGAGGAGGGCTCGCATGCGACCTTTGTGTATTATCTGTGACTTTTTCTCCCCGGGGTTTCCATTGGGTCGACGCCGTTACGTATGTTCACGCCGGGACTTTTTCTCTCGACCGTGTGCTTAGTTTTTGCTGTCCTAGCAGTCGTTCTCCCCGCCGAATGCGCGCGTGATCGTAAAATTTTTTAAAGAACCATCGAGAATTTTGCATTTGCGAAGGTTGAAAAATATTGGGACTCAATGTGGATGAAATGCATTGTCTTTCGATAGTAAATGGATAGGGAGAAAAGTTAATATCAAATTCAACGAGCGTTGGAAAAACGCATACTCAAAATTATGATTTAGCGTAAAAGTGTTGTTAATTAATAGCTATATGATATGTACAAGAATAAAAGAGGATGTTGGTTTTTTGCTTGTTATAGTAGTACATAGATAAGTTGTCTGCAAAAAATAACAAGTAAAGCCACGTTTTCCGTTGCAATTTGCAGCGTTGCGTTATATACAATCGAGAAAAAAAGTCTTTGACGGCATATTTGTATATCATAAAATAAAATGAAAAATGTTTCATAAAATGCAACACTCATGTACACTTTTGTAAAGTAATAACTTTTTTTGGTATAATTACTACATTATTGTTTTGCAGTATATACTCTGGACTGAATAAATATCAATTATAATATAATGATATGATCGATTCATTACCATAAAACAATGAAATAGGAAACTCATTAAGCTCATATTAGCGAAATATCAAAGTTATACAAGTTCCAATCGACAAAGCAGAGTAATTCTGTATGACGAACCTACAACATCCGTCTCTCTGACTCCCCGCTGCTCATTCGTTTCTCTCGATTGCTCCGCAATTGTCAATTACATCCGCTCTAATATTTACCTTTCCCGATTCCTGAAACAGAATTAAACCCGCTATAACGCATGTAAAGGCCGAAGGTATAACAGTAGAGCTCCTCCCTTCCTCTCCCCCGGAGAAAAGAATTACATTGCAATCTCTCTTTTTGCTCTTCCGCGACGAAGGTTCGATTAAAAACGAATGAACATTCACTGGCGCGGCGGGCGCGAAAAAGAAAGAGAAAGCACAAAAGGCGCGCACGGAGTAAAAGAGAGAGAGAGAGAGAGAGAGAGCGCGCAAGAGCGAAATAAAATATGAAATTCCGGACTCGCGGCGTTTCCCGAGCCATTCGAGCGAGATAATTAAAATCTTTTTCATCGTAAGAAAATTGCTTTTTTCGCGCGAACGCGAGAGCATATACGCGATCGCGCAATTCAAGCCGCGGGAGAAAAGTTTTGCCTTGGGCTGTTGCATTTGCACGCGCGCTTCTCTCTTTTACCCCTTATACCCCATTTCTCTCCTTTCGCGTGTAACTGTCCTTTTGTGCCTGCGCCTCCTTGCTTCGTATATATACATTTTCACTTTTCTAATCCGTTCGCTGTGCCATTCCTTTTCATTTTTTTGCGTGGTTCCTTTGCCATCTCGTTTTTTTTCTTTCAAACACATTTTCAATCTTTCTGATCTTTCTATTTTCTTATTTCTTTTCGCTATACACTTTCGACTCTCCTCGGGAATTATGCCTCCGTTTCAATATCTCCTGATTTTCTTCGCTTTCGTGAATAGCGGAAGTAAAATAAAATTGCGCGTACGCGCGCTAGCGGACTTTTTTTTATTTTCTAAAATATAGATAAAGGAATTTTATGAACAGGGATCCAATCCGAATGTACCATGCCGTACGTTTGAAAACACTTTTATCGAGACAAAATGAAATATGAACAGATAGAAATGGAAATGGAATAAGTTCACTCGGAAAGTTCAGTTATTAATTCTAAAGACTTTTCTCTGCGACTGTATAGAACATTCTGGAAATAATACGAAAATTTTGAATAATTCCAATACTTTCCTTGATATGTTACTCAAAGTTTAGATTGTTAAAAGTGTTGAAAAGTTTATCTATCTTTCATTTCTCTTCGTATGTACTCGTTAATATTAACATACGTATATCATTTCTCACAAGGTATTTTTATATTAAAGCAATCTATAAATAATAGGATAGCCTAAAACAGCTTTATTGGATATTTATTGGACTAATAAATTTTTGACATATATATCTATTATATTTAAATACGTTTAAAGCGCGCATAAACCCGAAACCACTTTGAAATTTCAACAACAAAAAGTACTTAATGTACACCACGACCTGAAACCTCCGTGGAGCAAATCACTTACATCCAGAAAATATCTGACACACCCCCCATATACATCTTCCTCGTTACACGACACTCCTAAAGGCCATTTTGTTCGTCGGCCATATACGCGCCGCTCGCGCGAAGGCGTTAAGGAGTTAAATATACCTTCCGCCCCTGTAAATCACATCGCGCGCGAAGAGTCGCGCGTCCGGCACACACACACTCGTTCCGCAGAAAGATCGCAATCACGCGCCGCACACGTCGTATTTCAGTAATCCCACGCGGATGAAATCCATCGCCGCGTGATTGCGTCCAAAATTTATCACCTTCGTCCGCCTTTAAAAGAGAAAAAAAAAGGAAAAAAAAACTTTTACTCGCGCATGCGCGCTTGTTAAAAAGCAAAAGCCAGATTCTTGGATTCCGTCCACGCGGTGCGCATGCTGTTCCTACTGCTTCTATGCCGCGCTGCGACTTCATAATCTCAAGCTGCGGGGGCGGTATATCCGAGGGATATTACGCTCTTAAAGAAAATGTTCATACGGTCGCGGGCGCACACAGCCGGCTGCCAGACGTAAACAAGCAGCGCGATAAATTTCAGCGCCAATTTTCCTAAATGCGCGCGCGCGAGCAAGGTACGATGGTAGCAGCAGCAGCAGCAGCAGCCGCACTACTCTATACTACTACCAGTAGCAGCAGCAGCGACTCTTTCCCTCTTACGCTCGCCTGTAAGCTGCCCAGCTCTAACCCCGTTGGAGAAGCTCGTCTCACTTGCTCTCTCTCTCTCCCTCTTTTGAGCGTTTATGCAGTGCTCTCGTTACCCGCGTTTAGAGCGCAGTGTGGCAATGCACGAGAGGAAAGAGAGAATTACTGCACTGAGCTATGCTAAATAGACTGGAGAAATGGTCATTTCTGCTTGGATTTTTCTTATTTGCGTTTATACTTTGTGTTTGCTTCTTTTGGGGGAGAATTATAAGAGTAATCGTATGTGTGTATACACTCGTGTGTGTATGTGTTAGAGCGAAATGTTTTTTGTCTACGTTGTGCTGTTGAGAAATTAATTATGCGTGGAGATTGGAGTGTGATATGATAACGGAAATTAGTTTAATTATGAAAACAGATCAAAAATGAAAATAGAGTGTAAAAACAACCGAAACGATATTTCTCTGACATATATTCAGTAGAAGAGGATGTTATATCAAAAGATTTGTAAAGATAGTGGGACGTAGTCTTATAATGAAGATAATAATAATTTGCTTTGACCTGATTTTAATTTCATTTAGTTGCAAAATATTAACATAGTTTCAATTTAGATCAGTTTATTAAATTCTCTGTACTATAATTTTAATTATGTAACCAGTTTCATAAACAATGTGAAATTATTCATTGTACATGTAAAGGGTTCAACGTAAAGAACTTATTTATAATTATAATTTAGCGTACATTAATAAACATATGCAAGCAAATTTAATAAGCAACAGTAGTATAAAATTTCATGATATTAATAAAACATATTATATTTATAAAATATATTCTAAATATCAGATTTATTTTAAAAGTTGGTTTAGTATAAATATGTGATTTTCATAAATAAATCTTCCACAAAGCATTCACTAACTTCATCCACTCTAAAATTTCCTTATATAAACAAATCTTAAACCCTCTGAACGGAACCTCGCCTCTATATATATATATATAACACGTCAAAAATCAAACTCCCATAAATCCCAACGGTGCACCAAATCGCGCATAAATTGTTAATTCATCGAACCCTCTCATCCTCCCCCCATCTCCTCTTGCACCTTACAAGCCCGATCTTCCTTCTCTCAGCAACCGCCATCCCTCTTCCTCCACCTCCTTCTCCTTCTCGGAGCGTATAAACGCGATTACACGCGGTAATCAAAGGAGAGCGCGCGCGCTTGCGCGAAGGAAACCGTGCGCACGCACAAAGTCGCGCTCTGGCTTTTCCCTCCTCGAAGATTTATGATACCACGCGCGCGCGTGTGCACGCGGTAGCCCAAGCTGCCGCCGCCGCCGTTGCTCCAGCGCCGGCTTTTAAGTCGGCGCCTTGTTGCCTTTTGCATGCGCGAGGAGCCGCCGACGTTGCTGGTGTATGTATGCGCGCATAGGGAAGAGGAGGCGATCTTTCGGCGCGCAGGCTGTTGTAAGGAGGAAGGAGGAAGTGTAGGAGGACGAGAGGAGGTAAGGATGATGGTATGGCTGCTGCTCGCTTTGGTTGTAAGGCTATGGAAGGTGTACGGCGCGTGGTGTACACAGAACAGGCAGAGCTCGTGGGTACAAGGCGGATGATGGCGCTGGGGATTGGGTTATTGTATAGAAGCTGATTTTGCATTTAATTAGCTCGTAACAGTCATTGTTGAGTTTTATTAGATTTATTATGTTTGTAAATACAAAGAAAAGGGTCGTAGCTCGAAAAATCAATATTAATGTGGTTACGTTGCGTGTATCCGACGGATAAACGAAAGATACATTCAATTTTAAAATAACATTTTATGAAATGATAGTCAAGTTTGAAGGTATTTGTGTGTGTGTATATACACATATACGGTGTATGAAATTTTTATATAACTATGTTATCTTTAAGCGCGTTATTCCGTCATTTTTTTAAGATATGATGATAGTGGAGAGAGATATCCTTATATAGCAAATCCGACTATATCTCTTATATATGTATATCAATATATTCATTATACGTAGGACATAATTATTTTTAATCATTCTGTCATGGGCTCAGCGACTTAACTGTATAAATTTTAAAATTTTTTTATGTTTTTGTTTCTAAAAATTTTAATTTATTTTATTCAGAAATGAACATTTTGCTTTGCTAAATGTTACATAACATAGATTTAGAAACAGAATGTATATTCCGTGTGTATGACATAAGCGTATATGTATAAGTTAAAAGCAGTTTTCACAAGAGTATCTTGTGTTTTCATTTACTTTTGGTGTACTGTGGGCACCAAAGGTATATCTTACCCAATCTTCAGCTTAAAGTAAAGCGAGATTTTCATTTATTATAATGAAGACAGCATACATGAATTCTTTTCAAAACGCGCATAAAAATAACTAACCATTGACCTATTTTTTTCTCGTAAACATAGCTCAGGTACACCTATATTAAAAAAAAAGGA
Organism: Torymus tubicola; assembly: GCA_035583055.1. Lineage (NCBI taxonomy): Eukaryota > Metazoa > Arthropoda > Insecta > Hymenoptera > Torymidae > Torymus > Torymus tubicola. The sequence continues at coordinate 16,527,559 of JAWWEQ010000001.1, forward strand.
CGATGAAAAATAAGATGTATTTATACGCAGCAACGTGTAATAACTCGTTTGCAAACTTTACCAAGCGTTGGGGACGATATATATATATATAGCGGGTGTGTATATACCCGTGTGCTACGTGCGTGTCTCCCAAGGCACTGGCTCATAGTTAATGCTCGAGAACTTAAGGAGGTACATATGTTGTCGTATTAGCGAAGATTACGTGCAGAAGTGCGAATGAATTTTCCAATGGTTATAATATATCATGTTTTTCGATAATAAACTTTGTATTTAGAAATTATTCTTTGATTCATGAAAAATTAAATAAAATTTATAGATTTACGGAATGGGAATGGTTGACCGAATTCTTATAGAAAATTCAGAGAAAAATCTTTTAATTTACTTGAACCACGAGTCCACACTCCGTCCGTACCTTTTCCGGGTTAATCTCAGCCTCGGAGCTCGTTCTATTTTTCAAATTTACAGCCTGTACTATAGTATACAGTTTCATTCTACGCTCGAACGTTCAAGTTTTTCTCACTTTTAATAATATTTTTTGCTCTTTGTTGAACTCCGCTTAACTAGAGCAAAAAGAGGGCTGCGCTGTGAATTAGAATTCTTCATTTAACGTATTAAACTTGTATTTGGCACAGGTTCAGAATTTGTTGCAGTACTGCTATTACTCACCAGCTTAAAAATGGCGAATTCAATATTGCAGGGATTTAGGTGAATATATATCTGTGGCTCCGAGGCATAACGACATAAGTCCATTTTTTTTTTTTTTTTTTTTTAAATCGGGAAAACGTTGGATTTTGTATCTTTAAATGGTTCTTTTTCATTTAACACTGTCAGTTAGCTGAAATATTGCCCTAAAGCTACGATATACGGAAAACGTAACAACATAAGTTCATTTTTCAAATTTAGTGCGCGGCATAACAACATAAGTCCAGCAGTGATTTATCTTATCCAACGAAAATGAATTTAAAAATTGTTTCATATAAAATATATATAATAACTAGATAAAATTTATAATTTTACAAACGTTAAGTGCATAAACGTGAGAATTTTGAAAGTTAGTTCATAGTACCTGTTCTTTTACGAAATAAAAAAAATGCTTTTTAATTTATCGCGAATTCAAGTTGTATTCATGTATTATTTTTATCATCATTATTCGTTGCTTAATTATTAATTTTGATCCAAATTCATAATTAAATTAACGAAAATGATAAATAAACGAGAACAGGACTATTAGATAAGTCCAAGTTCTCAACATAATGACATAACTTCATACTTTTTCGAGTTTTCATGAAGGAGAAAATGCATAACCTGGTCATACCACTGGGTAAATATTTGTTTTAAATGTGTTAATTGATTAGTACAGTATTGCGACCTATCTCATTTATTTCGATCTTACAAATAAGTTTGAACATTAAAACCTCTTTTTCTCAGAAACTCCAGAATAAATCAACTTTCATCGTCACAAAATTAGATTTTCTTATATTATTTGGTATAGTGTAATATAAAGATTATTTGTTATATTTATTTTTCAAATATTTAAAATCGATCAAAACTTTTTTTGAAAATTTCACACTCATAAATTTAAAAACATACCAACAACGTGAACTTCTCAACTCTAATTCAAGATTTATCGTGATATTTTTTTTCGCAAATGAAAAAGGCAAAGAAAAATCTCCAAGATTCGTTCCAAAGAAACTCCCTACGCCATATTTCACAGCTGATTAATACCGCTCATTCTAAAGAAACGGAATAACTCGCACAATACACCCCCTCTGAACCTCTTCTTGAAAACTTCTTTCGCGCCTCTCCCTTTCCCCTCGCGTACGCTCGAGCGCTCGGCAAGTCCGTAAATTGCGGCAAGACGACGCGCGATTCATACGTCAAAGGCTAAAAGTGTCAAGAGCACGGGCGAACGGTCGATCATTCGCGCATACGCACGCGTCTCTTACCCGCGCGAGAACTTACCCTAGCAGAGGCGGCAGGGGGCCCCAGTAGCAGCCCCCGCGGAATACGCTAATGGGCGCGTATTTTTCACGCTGGTGTCGGGGCCAGATATCCCCTCCGCTCTCTCTCTCAACTTACACTTTCTTACTCCCTCTGCATGAAAAAGGCTTTAAACGTCGTTCCTCCTCTCTCACTCTCTGCGCTCGTGATCTTTATCCAGCGAGACGCGCCGAAATAAGAGGGCCGCGAAAAAGGAGCGAGAACTTTATACGGGCCATCACACCTCGGATGTCGCTCGGGCGGAAATTCCATGGACGCGAGAGACGACGATCGTCTGCGAGGAGAGAACAACTGAGACGACGACGAAGGCAGGCAGCCAAAGTGTTTCGGTTCTCAGGCTAATTACGAGAAAATGTCTTTGATCTTTCGAGACGCGAGCTTTACGGGACTGGGGAAGAGCGACGACGCCGCGTCTACGATGGGCGATGGGACTTCCGAGGGATGACGAAGAAAAAGAGAGAGAGAAAACGCTTTTTCTCTCTTTTGTGTCGAAGGCTTCCTCTCGGCTCTCTATCTCTCTCTTCTTTCGGACTCTCACGAAATTTTTTCCTCGTTTTCCACCTTTATCTTTTGTACAATTATCTTACTCTTTCGCGTCTTAAGGACGTGCAAGAGGAAGGTAGCTCGTTTCGCAGTTTTTGGTATAGGCTATATTGAAGTTTTCAAGTGCGCTAAGCTAATAAGACCATTTTTATTATCATTTTTGGATATTTATAAATAGAAATTCTAAATAAAACTCTGCAATATCTTTCATTGTTACATAATTTTAATACTGTTCTTATTGTTTTACGCGAGAGCATTTAATTAATCGATTTATGTGCTTAATTTCAAAACTGATTAAAACATGGCAAATCTAATACTTGCCTATAATAATAAACTTTAACAGTTCGTGTACTCTATAAAGAATCATATACATGCTAACTCCAAGAAAAAATCCCTTATAAAACCATTAACCAGTACAGTTAAATACTCCATTATCCATTCTGGAAAATAAGACATAACTAAAATTAAAATATAACTATAACACTATCGTCATTTTCCATCTCTCCCCAACCCATTACTTTCCAGTGCACGACAATTTCTCCATATTACTAGCAACGATGGCAATCGCGAAACACGTAAAACAGCAAACAACCGCGTTATCGAAGACACGACGTTACGTGCGAAAAAATGCCCATGCGCAGCGTATCTATATATATATATATACATGCGAAAGACAGAAAAATTATCGAATTGCACGCGCACGACAGAACCTCCCGCGCGTCGCTACTGGGAAGCGCGCAAATACGTCAATTACCCTCACTCGTATTCCTCGTTTCTTTTTTTTTCCCTCTATATACACGCGCGCGTGTCCGTCGTCATTTCGAAACATCCCCGAGAGCGAGTACGACGCGGGGCACGCGTCCCGATGTCATTATTTTCCACGTACGTATGGATACATATAGCGTGTCGCGCACGTACACGCGAGACACGCGACCGAGGGAAAAACCAGATTTCCGGTCATTACGAGACCTGAGTGTATACGACTTTATTTTCTCCCGTATCTCTGTCCTCGTATATAGCGCATCGTAACAATCCGTTTCTCTCTCACTCACCCTGTCGTTTCTGACATTCCGCCGGTAAAGGAACGACGTGATGTCGTCCAGATGTGCGCATCTAAGTGATCTTCGATATACTACATTTTGTAATTGTGCACAAATACTGTGTAATATGTTGAGAAACGTCGGGAGCCTTTGATGTATTCAATTCATTTTCGATGAAGACGATTTAATAGCACTTTTTCTCGGTAAACTTTTATAAACGATATTATATTAATATGTAATTTGTGGATTCTGGAAAAATTATGTTATTACAGTATATAGAGGATTCTTTAAAGATAAAGAAACTTTAGTTTGAAAAAATCATCGGAATCGATCTAATAAACTCCATCAAGTAAAATCGTATCGATTAGTAGAAAAAGGAAAAGTATAGTAAGACATCCCTTGCCATTCAGTACAATTTTTTTTTACAAATACAAACATATGTCATTTCTCCTAATTACAAAAGACACTACAAATTATTATAATTTATTATTCGTAATAATTACAGTTTAATAACAAAATCTGAAACATATTCTGCAATTCAGTGCAAGTCGAAATATACATCAAAATAACATTATTACAGTTATCTCCAATATTTTTGTAATCCCCATAGCTAAACCCACCTGCAATTAAATAGTCGCTCAAAAAAAAAATGATTAGATAGCCACATCTAGTTCCAGATTCACCGCCCATTACCGCTAGTCTCGCACGTCCGCCCTTCTCTATCCCCCGCGATCTCCCGTTTTATCATCCACTTATCAACCATTCTCGTTGCATCTCGCTATCCATCACAAACCTTGCGCGTACACCTTCCTTCTCCTCCTCCTCCTCCTCCTCCTCTTCTCCCTCTTCCCATTCCGCATGCACACACGCACTGTATTGATTCGCGCGTGTGTATCGCGCTCGCGGATCAAAGGTATATATACATACGTATATAGTTACATATATACATGCGCTGGCGGCTTTTACTGATCGCGATTTCCTGCCAGTGCACTATTTATCATAATTTCCGCGACGTGCAGATCTCTCTGCTGTAGCTGCGGCACAGTCGATGCCCATAGTACAAGGGAGGAGGGAAAAATCGTAGCCGCGCTAGATTAAGTACTCTCCTCGCTATGTACAACGATGTACGCACGTACACACGCGTGCATCACGCGCTCGCGCAGAGTGGATACATGTATGTATATGTATTCGCGTGTGCGGTGTTTAACGCGCGGGTTTGATCGAAGCGCAAGCGAGCGAGCAAGCAAGCGAGCGAGCGAGCATCAAATTGTGCATCGTGTAGCTATCTTTCATGAGAGAGGGGCTTCGCCACGTAATGGTAGAGCAGAGAGAGAGAGAGTGAGCGGTAGGGAAGGTGCTTTTAATGAGGCCCTGAGTGCAGTTGTAATTCAATTAATCGGATGATATTTCACGAACGCTTTGCGCCCCCTCTTCATTCGCAATTGATTTCGTTGTCAAATTAGAAATTACTGATATTAGTCATTTATGCGGAGAAGCAAGTAAGTATATTTACTTTGCATTATTGATGAGCATTGCAATTGCCACTGTTATTAAGGTAGGAATTTTTTTTTTTAATATAGACTGACAAAAAGAAAAACTTAGTTGATTCGGTGCGTTAGACTTTAGCATTTTTATTAAACATGCTAAGAATTAATTTATTCCTTATATGCTGGAATCTTTTTGTTTTAATTTTAATGCATCTGTAATAATTGATATAATACGGTATAGTAAATTTACTCTTCATGAATACTAAATTTTGAGGTTAGAAACCATAAGCTTAGTCTAATTTTTTTTCATGAAGTATTGAAAGAATAAAATCAGAACACAATCTTGACATAATTAATTCTAATATTAACATATTTACTTCTTGTAACTTTAACAAATTGCTTATTATTTTGAATTTTACCGTGCAATTCAATAACTAAACGTATTGTGTTTTAAAATGCTTCTACTTTTGACCACCACCACCTTAAGAAATAATTAAAACGTGTTATTCACATTTTTCTAAGGTAGGATCAGCATTAATTTCATTACTATTTATTTAATATACTTTTGACTTAGATCATTTTCATTTCAATCAAAAATAATTATTAAATAAAATGCATGTTTAATTTTGAATTGTCGCGCCTTTTATCCAAGAGCCAATCACCGATCAATCTATAGAGGTTTCACTTCTTCCGGTCATCACTTTTTTAAGAAGGGAATATTAAAATAAAATTTTCTTTCCTTATTTTTCTTTTGATTCTCTTCCAGATGGTAGAATCGTATACACATAATTACATACTTTATTTTAATACTCTTAGAATGAAATATAATAACACTAGTATTACTAAAAAATTACAATTTTTGTAATAAAATTATTTATATAAAAGATACATAATGCATACTACATACTTTAATTCGTGTTTACTTGGCCTCATTTAATCCCCCATTTTAACATTATTTACTCGTTCTTTCTAGGCCACTCAATAATCGCCTATTTAAAATGTCCTCTTTCACTGTTGACACAGCAGATAAGACAATCTGAGACGTCGTTCCCGAAAACTCACAGCCCAAGGGTCAGATCATGCCTCATTTTTTTGTAATCTTTTGCAGTGTCACGAGCTATACGAGAGCGGTTAAGGTTACCGCTAATGGACTTCTCAGCCCATTCGGCAAATAAAGAAGGGAAAAATCGCATCGCTCGCAGTAAGAAGGAGAGAGAGAAAACGTGGAAAAAACGATAAAAGACGAAAGAGCCAACGCTGCAGTGCACGTGAGTAGGAGGAGGAAACTAGCGAAAGCGATACTCGATAGAGGGAGGTAAGGAATAAGGAAGAAAGAGAAAGAGAGAAAGAGAGGAAGAGAGAGGCGAAGAAAGATCAAGGCTCCGATAAGTTTTTACCGGGCTCAATTGCTCCGCCGAATAAAGTTCCTCGACACTTACGCTTTAAAGCCTTCGAAAAATAGAAGGGAGAGGATGAAGAGGGAGAGAGAGAGAGAGAGAAAGGAAAACTTGTTCTCGTATTTCTTCGTCTCATCCCTCTTTTCTACTCTCACTTTTCTACTTTTCCCAAAGCTTTCAAATCTAATCTTTCATTCTTTCCACGTTAGCTATACTTCTTCGCTTTTCTGATTTCTAATTATTTTTACACAGCGACATATACCTTTTATCCATTGGCTTCTAACGATCGACGTATATAGATGTTTCGAAGTTTTCATTTTAAACGAAAAATATTTTTTTATTAAATGGATATCTACACTTGATTTATTATTACAAATAATTTTATTTTGAAAATGAGAAATAATAAAGATCAATTATTTGTTAAAATATGTTACATGATAAAATATATAAGTTAGAGATCAACAATATCATTTTTAAATTCAATAAGTACCCAGAAATGAATTCCGAACCACAATCTACTCTATAGTGTAATTAATTTAATTGAATTCCTTTTTCTTGAAAATTGTGTATAAACATTTTAGTGGATAAATAAATATTGTCTAAACGATTTACTAATTGATTTTAACAATAAAACAACCTTTTACAATAAACAGCCAACGTTGACTATGAATTTAAAAATATTCCTAATAAAGTACGATATTCCACTAAATTACATTTTCCATTTGAACCGTCCTTGTCCCTTAATCATAGCCACTACTCACACTGCCCTCCGTCCAGGCTATATACTTTTCCGGACTCTTCCGCGTATATTTTCACGAGAGCATTCGTTAACTTCATACTCTCCTCTCTCCTACTTTTCAACTCTACAGCGCGCCCCTTTCTCTCACTCTCCCGCCCATTGCTCACTCTCGCATTCGCCTCGAAAAACGAGAAGTCAAGAAAAGAGAGAAGGAAGAAGCGCTCGCGTAACGATCAAAGTTGGACGGACGGCCACACTTCGCTTCGTTATGGCCTCTCGCTCTCCTACTTCTCTCTCTCTCCTCTCCTCTTTCTCTCTCTCTCTCTCTCTCTCTCTCTCTCTCTCTCTCTCTATACATCCGAATCCGGCGAGTCTTCCCCGGTCTCTCGATTTCTTCTGTCATTATCTGCGCTTTCGCCGGAGTTCCCAGGCATGCCAATAAGGGCCGGCTCGCGTAAGGATCGTCGGCCAATCTTCGAGTTTCGATAAGTAGCAGTAGTAGCCGGTAAGAGAGAGAGAGAGAGAGAGAGAGAGAGAGAAGAGTAGGGGGAAGAAAGGGGGGGAAGTAAAGTTACACCAGCGGAATTCGTTAACTGCGTCAACTTAAATCGGAAATTGAGGGTTCGCCTGTCCAGATGATTGGCGGTGCTCGTGCCCGAGCACACAGGCGCACTGGCCGACGAAGTAAAGAGTCGGATGTTTCGTTTTATCCAATTAATTTTTATCGGATATTAGGGATATACGCCGAGTGCAGGCACTTGGAAAGTGTCTCGACTTTCAGACTAATTTTACCACTAGAAGGGAACTTTTAATAGAAATAAAGTTTAATTTCAAACTGTTCGGCTTTTTGAAGAGGGTAGTTATAATATTGACATTTATACGTTGACGACATTCTAAAATGGTTTATAAGTATACAAGTTATAGTATAAGATCGCGTGAGAATACAAAATGAAAATAATTTGAAGTTAAACTTTAATATACATTTGAAAATAATGTGTATATTTTTATTTTAAAGCTAAAATAGAATAAAAATTCGAAACTATTCTATTTGTTTGTGAGTCGTATCTATATAGTAATTTTTTTTTAAACAACATCGCGGTATACATTGGAAAGTTACTTTTACATTAAAAAAAAATACAGAATAAACTATATTGTTTTCCAGTTATTTTTTAAAATATAGTTAACCCTTTTAACTGGAACATGGACAAAAAATGTTTTCGAAATTTACGAAAAATAGACGTTTCCATTTCCGCCCCAGAAGTTTGCCATTGAATCGCGAGCTGAAAATCGAAAAACACTCCGAATTTTTTGCATTTCCAGATTTCCCCGAAATTACGTGATTTTTGAACCGCGCATTGTATTCATAGTTTCATTTTCATGCAAAACAAACAGGGCGTTCTTTGTATAGAACACAAAAATATTTTTCATCTCCAATATATATATTACCATAATACTTAAAAGTATAAAATGCATTCCTTTATTATCCCGTAAACCCGAATCATTAAAAAGAAACCAATGATCTATCTACCAAACAAAAAAAAGAAATTTTCAAACAACCTCGTCCAATCCTTGCTCTCAATCCCATCATCCATGCACTCGCATCCTAACCACACTACGACGCGCGTATACTCCAAATGACCACGCGTATAACACGCACAATCGACACGGCAAACGCACATGTAACCTCCACGCGGAAGAGCTTCACGGTCCTCATACAAACGTTACGGTGCACATGTCACTCTCAACACACACACTTGCCCATATATGTACACGTGTATAAGTGTATATACCGCACGCTCTCCTTATACACACACATATATAGCGGTGCTACAGCACGTGTATACCCGTGCGAAAAATCGCCTCTCCTCTCTAGGAAATAATTAGCTGTCCGTCCGACGCGTCAGTTTTCTTGCCTGATCGGCGGAGAATCGCGTCGCCGCTAGGAGCACGCGATATAATGGCCGCGACAATCGTTACACACACATACACATCCATGTATACACTATGCAGCTCTATGCAGTTTGTACGCGACTTATTGCGTGTATTACAAGTGCGCGCGGAGTATATAACGGTGAGCGAAGTCCGTAAGCCGCTGGATATATCCCTCTTTCTCTCTCTAACCTAAGGGGGCGCGAGAGCTGAGGCTCGTTAGCCCGTCGTTGCCGGGGAAATGCCACGCGAGGAGAAGAGAAGAGAGAGAGAGAGAGAGAGAGAGAGGGAGTTAGTTTGCGGAGTGCAACGGCGGAGTTTGCATTTTGCTTGACCGTTCGTTTGCTCGTTCTATCGACTTTCTTTGTTCGATACCTCGCACGACTGAGCGCGGCTGCAATGTGTATTGGAAGGGAGAGGACGATGGAGGAGGAGAAGGAGGAGGTCTTGATGAGGAGAAAACGGTAGATGACTGCATATACGTCGTCGTTGCTGTACGCCAGTGCAATTCGTTCTAATAAGGTGCGCGGCTGTGTACGTTTCGTTTGTATATACATATACAGGGTGAGTTGAAACTTTCCTTCGTGCAATTAAATCGGAGATATGTGAATAGTACAAAAAGTTATTTGATTTTTTAAGATGATGTATACTGCTGATTTGATGAGAAGTTGGATTTTTGTGTTAACGAATGTCACTCCCATAATTTTTTAGGGGATATTTGAACATTGTATAATATGAATTTTTACCATACTTGGTCCTTTATGTAGTATGCTTACTATATATTATTGATATTAAAAAAAATAATTCAAAATAATTTCATTAATTTTAATCTTCGTTTCAGGTCCAATTAAGTAATTGATTGAATCGAGAAAAAAAATCGTAATTAAAAAAATTAGAAAAAATACGACTGAAGCCACCTAAAATCACTGAAAAATCAAAAACCACCTTTTTGCCAACAAAAAAGAAATGTAACGACGTCCCTACCCAGACATGCATCCCTCCAAAAAAAAAAACCAACCACGTCCATCCAATTATAACCGCTGTATGTGTATATATACGCTCGCAGACCACCGGTAAGCTCATCATTAACAATGCGCCTGAAAAAAAAGTGGATAACCGCATCACGAAACTTCGTAATTGACAAACTCATCCCTCCGAATGTCCGCATCCCGATTCGCTTCCGCGCGCATACATATATATAGAGAGAGCCTCGCATACAAATGTAGATCCACCCGCGCATAGCAGCCGCAAACACAAACAATCAACCCTCTCAAGGACATATGTCCGGGCGGAGAGAATCCTCGCTGGAAAATAAACACGTGCTCGCGGCAGTTGCTTACCCTCTCTCTCTCTCTCTCTCTCTCTCTCTCTTGCGTATGGCCCGCGCGCGTGCAAACAATGTCTTATCGGGAATGCGCGCTTGCTCGCGACGATAATGGCTCGTCGAGACGTACAGACATACAGACACATATGCACCACGCATCATATATACGTGTATATATAGATGCACATGCGCTAGAGTTTCGGCGGCAGGGAATCCGATACCACCACCACCACCGCGCACCACCGTGCACTTGTCATCGCGCCGGAGAGGAGCCGTCCGCGCCATTGTCACAGTTCTCTCATTTGTGTATACGTGCCTCTATATACATATGTATAGGTTGTATAGGTGCAACTCTGTGTAGGAGGGATGTATATATATATATATGTTCTGCAAGGGAGACAGAGAGAACTGAAAATCAATTTGTCCTCTCTAGCTTCTCTCCCCGATTGCAAGTGCAGTCAGCGATGCATGCGCGTGGACGAGGTCCGACCTGTCGGGAGGTCGGCTTTTTTTATGCGTCTGGCGCGGAAAAGCGCTTTGTCGTACGAAGACACACGCGCGCGAGCGGCTGTTTACTTTTAATTTTCGAAAGCTTTCAGAAAAGGGAGTATTTTCGGATGAAAGGCGGCGCGCGGCGGCAATCGTCGGAATTGCTCAGGTGTGCCACAGTCGTTTTGTCGTCGCTTGATGAAGATTTTGCTAGTTTTTCAGTTGGACGCGTGTAGAGGGCAGGAACCGACGCTGAATTTCGAATGGCCAATCTCGTTATTTATGAAGCCTCTCCAATCACTTCATTTCTATGTGTATGCTGATATTTTTGGAAATATTTTTGTGATTTCCAAATCGAGTGTATATGAGTATAGGATTTTAGAAAATTTAATTAATAAAAATATATCATGGAAATTATTTGAAAATATTTATCTTTTATATTTGGTTGATAAACTATAAAATAATTACGTAATAAATAATAGCAATTCGAAGAGAAGTTATTTGAGAGTTTAGTCGAGGAGAGGTGTTATCTCGCTCGATGATTTTTTTTCGCTTCTTATTTATTACTTTTTCTGTTTTAACGTATAGCTGACCATTTCCGTTTTACATATATAAAAGCTTTTATAATAACAGATAAACCTTTAGTTTTTATATTTAATTCAATATCGGTTGATATATAAATATAAGCGAAAAACGTCATCACGCAGAATGACGTCTCCTTTTATCCAACTCCATGATAATATTTTTTTTTCAACTCGACTCCCAAAAAATGCCTTTTTTTCAACTAAACTTCCAAATGAAGCCTTTTTATACTCGACTAGCAAATAACGTCTTTTGGTTCGAAAAGCGATGTAAGCTATTTAAATTTTTCGAAATTTAAAGATGTTTAAGTATTGAATTTTAGTTAATAACAGAGATCATATACATAAAAAGCGTTAAAGAAAAACTGTTTTAGATGATAGTTCATAATAAATAATTAAGTAATAAAAAATAAAATATATATTTCAATTTTGAAAAAGATTTATAAGTACATTTTTTTCTCTACTACAGGTACGAAATTTTGAAAATTTATTACCATGATGCAATACCAAGAACCCTACCGAAATCCGAAAGAGATTTATAACTTTCAATTCAAAATAAGACGCGTTAATTGACTATAAATTACCCTTGCAGTTTACAAATTCTCGAAATGAAAAAATGAGCGAAGCGCGATTCCCTGCTACCAAATCGAACCGAGAGTCCTGGCGAATAAATTTCTTGAACTCACTGCTCATATTTTACATCGGAACTCCATTAAGCCTCTTTAACGCGTATACTTTGCGCTCGCGCTCGACGCGCTGCAAATAAACGTACATATCGGCGCGCTTGCGCTTATTGATTGAGCAATCGCATGTCCGAACGCACGGCCGAGATCATTAGTCGCCAAATTGATTCGGGAACGACTTCTTTTTTTCCTCCCTCTCTCTCCCTCTCTCTCTCTCTCTCTCTCTCTTACGTAGCTTCGCTTTTCGAGTAATCAACTTTAATCCAGCAGCCACGGGTATTTCGGTGAGGCGAATATAAAAGTCTGCCGTACCGCAAAGTGATTCATTTCCTGCATATCGTCCGTAATTCGCTCTATCGGAATCTTTTCACGTTCGCGAAGGGAGAAGGAGAGGGAAAGAGGCAGACTCAGGAGAAATGAAAAAATTCGCGAAGGGATAGGTGAAACGACAAGAGGGTAAAAGAAAGGTTGGTGTGCGTGCTAAAGTCTTTTTTACAATAATTTGCTTATATAATTATACGATCAAGAAAAATGCAAGAAAAACTAGAAGCTGTGTTGCAATTAATTCCATACTTAGCTTATAAATCCTGAATAATAATAATACAAAGGAATATGTATATTTTTTATAAATTATGTAAAGTATTATTTTTTTTTTAAATATCGGTAACTTTAAGAAATATAGGCAATGCATTGCAAAATTGTTTCTTATTTTAATTGAACTTTAATCATCACTTTTTCTGTTATATTGTGAATTCTTGGTCACAATTCGCTAAATATTATTTTAAATTAATATGTAAATTTATTTTTCATTTATCAAACACGTAATAAACTGCGTTAGTTGATTAAAGTTACAGAATAAATTAACATACTAAAATAAACAAAATTATTCATAAAGTAAATATACATTAGTAGAATAAAAATGCTGTTATTATACTGAATTTTAGAACGATGAACTTTCTTATATTAGCATTAACATTAAAGTATATCATTTCATGTGATGAAAACAAAAATGAAAAATTTTATACTGAACCATAAATAAAAAAAACTGAAGAAATAGGTGCGAGAAAAGGCAAACTATAGGCACAAGAGAAATCATTAGATAACAAAGACAAACAAGACGCTTTCCCATCCCTTTCACCCGCACTCGAGATCTCATCGACGGCGAAAGGTGAGAGACAGTCTACATGCGCGAAGCTCTATACCTATAGCCATTCCTTCTCATTCGATCTTTTTGGATTGCGTGCGAGTGGTGCGACGCTTCGCGTCACACACAGACTTCTCTCTCTGTCTCTCTCTCTCTCTCTCTCTCTCTCTCTCTTTCTCATTCGGTCGATGCATTCCTGAGGTTCATTGGCACAAAGATAAGACGACACATACACACGCGAAAGAAATAAGAGTTGAAGGAGCGAGAGAGAAAGTCGCACCTCTCGAAGTGAGGTGTGGAAAGGAACAAAAAGGAGACGCACCTGCGAGGGAGACCACGAAAGAGAGAGAGAGAGAGAGAAAGAGTCAAGCGAGACACAAAGATAAGAGAAAAGAAACGCCACGCGTGCCCGCAAAATAAAGAAGAAGAGTAGGTATATATATAAGAGAATACGACGGCCGATGAAAAAAAAGGGGGCCGAGACTTTTGCGGATCGTGTTTCGCCATTGCGGCTTCTTTCTTTTTTTTTTTTATTCCATACGAAAGCAATAGGGGCAAAAGGATTAGGCCAGAAGGCGAGAGGCCGGAAGAAAAGCAGCACTGCGAGGCCCTCCTCTCCATTAGCCGCGGCCGAATGCTTCTTTGTTGTCGCGCTCTTTCTCGTGCGTGCGTGCGTGCGGCCCGCGGCGAACGTTTATTTTCGCGAGTAAGTATATATCTATAGTATAGCGAGGGCGATATATACAACAATACGAGGATGTGCCCGCAAAGGACAATGCCGACGATTCGGCTTGAATTAAAGCAGCGAGCGAGGACACGAAGCTGCACGAATGCTGGTATAATGTGACTAAAGGAAGAAGAATCGGTTGTGTGAGAGTAAAAGTAAATGGTACTGAAGTTCGAGATTTAGGTTCGTGTTGAAATGTTTAAATGAATGGAGGGAAATTATTTGAGGTTACCATATCAAACAGATGTGTTTATTATATTAGTATAGATCATGTATGAAAAATCATTCTATATAGGAGTATAAGCAGTTTTTTCTTTTATAAATATAATGTAATATCTTCGGAAATTTTCTGGGATGATTATACTGTTTTATTTATTTATTTAAGCGAATAATTATATATTTTTATTTGAATACAATTTTTCATATTATAATTAAATAAAATATTATTGAGTTTATTAAAGAACGTATATGGAATAATTCTCGTTTTGAAAGAAATAAACATAAAATGGATCAAATCCTATGTTTATTCCTATACCTTTAAAAAACATTCTAAAAAAATTATACTTGCGCACTCAGTTATTTCTTTCAACTCTATCACTTCATTTCTTTTATACCAATCGCTCTTCACTTTCCTTTTAAATTTATTCTTAAACGTTGATCGACCAAACGAATGTATGCGCTAAATCTAATAAAAACGCTCTTCTCTCACTCACACCCGATGACCATATAAGAGACAACATACATCGAAACGTTCGCGAACGGGAGAACGAACGTGGAAAGCGACCGTAGCATACGCAGGAGTGGAAACTAGCGAGAACGACGGATTATCAAATGAAAAGATGAGCTACAGGCCCTACGTGTATATATGCATCGGCGTGCACATCGCAACACCAGTGTCACCATACGCGTTTGGGAGGTATACGCACGTGTGTGCGCGTGTCGCAGTGGCGGTCCAGCGCGCGAGGCTCACGTAACCAACTTAGCAGCGGCCTAAGCTTAATTGAATGATAAAGCTGCGCTTTAGCAGTCTATGTTTGTTAATGCGCCGCCAACGCCGCGACTACTGCACAACAGCTCTCTCGCTATATACAGTGTGCTGCTGCTACTACTGCTGCTGCTGCACACACGTATATATACATACGCACGGCTCGTCTAAGTTAATGCCACGCTTAAGCCTCCTGATTCCCTTTGAAAATATCGCTCTCGTTGGCTGTGAAAATTATTGAATTACTGTAAGCGCAGCGCGCGCGAGCGAGCGAGCGAACAAGCGAGTGGGGCAGAACAGGCGCCTGGTGAATTATGCACCCTGCGCTGTAATCTTCCCCGAGTATAGCGTATAGTGAAAGCTAGCAACGCTAGACGCCACGGCGCTCAACAACAATGTGCCCTAGCGAAACGCTGATGGCAACTTTAGTTGATAACGTGATGAAGGCGGATAGGGAGTGGAGGAGAGGAGATGCTATTTTCCCTCGAGTCGTTGTTGTGTTGTTGGGATGTGTCCGAAAATTTTGATGTTAATGAAAAGAAATTTTATGTTGGAACCATAACAAGTTAAT
This sequence comes from Torymus tubicola, assembly GCA_035583055.1. Taxonomy (NCBI): domain Eukaryota; kingdom Metazoa; phylum Arthropoda; class Insecta; order Hymenoptera; family Torymidae; genus Torymus; species Torymus tubicola. The sequence goes on from JAWWEQ010000001.1 coordinate 16,543,199, forward strand.
GTTATCCTTATAATAATTTATAAATATTTATAAAACAAAAATATAAAAGTTTCAAATTTTGGTGCGGACTCTACATATCAGACACATATATATTTATATAGAGAGCATTTTGGGTTTTCAAAACATTTTATTTTCGGAACATTATACACGGTCGTATCGCAAAACCCTGGTGCTACTTTCATATTCATAACCGTAATAAAAGTCAGAGCATATTATTTATGCCAGTCCTAAAAATGCACAATTAACCCAGTAACCGAGAGGCAACACCTCTGCTCTTGCTCCCTTGCGCGCGCGCGAAGACGAAACACGGCGCTAATGAATACAAGAAGGCGAGACTGTAATATGCAGCGCGCGCGGCTGCAGGAAAATCTCGGGAGGATCTCTTCCGGAGTCATCCTGGCGAGAAAGGGGCCACACCGCTATATATGTAGCCACGGAAACTGTTATAATGCAGCGCGCGAGCGCGATGTGCAAACGACGAGGCTATTAGCGTTTCCAGCGGAAAATCGCAATCCACCCGCAACGCGTATACATATATATATATATACACATACAAGTACATCCCCTCGCCAGTTATGTAGTGGTCCTTGACTCTCTCTCTCTCTCTCTCTCCAGAGAGAAAGAGCTAACGTGCTGTGACGTCGCCGAGCACAATAGAATTTTATATGGGTTGGCGTCTAATAGCGGTGGAAATAAAACGAGCGCGAGTTGCAGCTCCTTGAGGTCTCGCGCGCGCGGCTGGGAAATTGCGCTCGACCGGGTAAATGCACTAAACGCTCGGCTATTTTATGAGCTTATGCGAGAGGCGCGGCATTATTCCGAGGTGTCGCCCTGGGGAGATGTCTAGCGCGTGGATATGTTGTTCAGTGTACCGCGTGTGTACAGAAGATATATATATATATGTAGTTTCGGATGACGTGTGTCTGTCGAGTAAATTTGTGAGAGTTAGGATTTTCCAATGTCCGGCAGAATTGTTTGTCAGGTGATGTGAATGAGAAAAATGTAACTTTATCAATTATTTCTCGAGAGTTTATTTTATTAGTAATAATGAAAACACTTATTATATTTGCTTTTCTTTGTCTGTCTACGTTGCAACAAATAACGACAATAAAATACAAACTTTTCGAATAATAATACAGCAATTAATAACGACTATATAGCTTCTAGCACACAACTCATCGATAGAACAACTTCTACCCTAATGATTCGCAACTTTTCCAAAACCAACAAGTTCAAACACACTTGGCGCCACGAAGTACGGCAGAAACTACAAATTCCGTACGCGTCTTACTTCACAACTACAACCGTAAACCATACACAAGTCCATACCACTAACTTCGCTTACACTCACTCGGCAACTTAAAAAGCCCCAAAGACGAACGACCGGGCAAAAACACTCGCACGCGACTTCCCAATAACACGTGTACATGTGTGTACCATATACTTAAGCCACAGCGGCCGAAGAATTGACCGCAAAGTACTCGCACTTACGCTCATTTTACGCATACGCATCCTTATACTCCCTACATACATATATTCATACTCACATACATATATATATATATATATATATATATATATATATATAGAAAGCAATACCGCAACCGAGCGTTATAGATCCAAGTGGCAGTAAATCGTCGTCGCGCAGCGCTCGTTTCGCGGCCGCGCGAGCTTTTACGACTGCAGCCTCGGTATACATATACATATATAAGTATATATACACGCATGCGTACATACACACACGCGCACTGGTGAAATCCTCGTACAGCTGAGCGCGCGCGCGCGCCAGCCGACTTATCGGGTCCGGCCAATATTTGCACGGGCGCCAATAACACCCGCGCGTCCAACGCATAACTCCGGCAGGCCGCTGGATTACACGTTGTGCACGTTCTCGCTGTCCTACGCTGGAAAGAGAGAATCGCTTGCCAATATATATATGTATATATATATATATATATATATATATATATATATATACGTATCTACCCGCGTGTGTGCAATTTCCGACAATGTGTATCGCTGAGGTATATAATGTATATATATATCTATACCAGTGTGTGTGCGCGCAGGCGAGTTTTCTCGCGCTATATGCGCTGCAGCAGAGTAGTGCTACCCGACTTACGTCGGCTTATATGGCGAGAGGATGTGTTTATGCGCGAAGGGGGCGAGCGAGCGAGCGAGCGGTCCATATATACGCCTGCGCAGTTGAGCGAGTTCGCTTTCGTTTGTTTTGCGGCCGAGTGCACATACTACTGTGCGCTCCCCTTTGTGCGTCGCTCTTTTTTTTCTTCTTTTTTTTATTCGCAGTGCTGCGGTCTTGGGTTGACCTTCGGTGGCTACGCGCGCGAGCTGCAGAGTTTTTAGGATCGGTTTTGGTAGTCGTACACACAGGTGAGAGAGAGAGGAGGGGGAGTGAATGGCCATTGTTGTGCGTTTGTTTGTAAAGTCTTGAGAATGCAGAGAGGGATAAAATGTAAAACTTTTTGTTATTTATTTTCAAGGTATATATAACGAAATCGAACGAATCGAAATTCGTTTGAAGCTTTTAAAGCGTCTTGGCATTCTTGGTGGTATTTTTTAGGGGATAGAAGTTTAAGAGTTTTTAAGATTTTAATTATTTAGTTGAAGTTAATGAATTGATTTAGAAACATCCTGACTCATTATTCATTTAATGCAATGAATAAATATATAAGCTTGTTACAGTCTTTCAATCACTTTATAAATTATTTGTAAAAAATGAACTATGTCAAAAGTTTTACAAGTATTTGGTTGAAAATTTAAGTCTTTTGAATAATCTTTAATGATACCAAAGCATAATAATCTGTTTATACTCTAGAAAACAACTACATCCAATTAGTCGGCCTGCTAATTAGTTCACTAATTTACTTAAAACTACCTTAGTATAGTACCATAAGAAAGTTATGCAAAAGTTCCATCACTAGGATCTACAAAATATATGTAATTCTTCTCCTTTCTAATAAAAAATATATCATTCTTCACTTGTAAATTTCAATATATCTTAAAATTATGTCTTTTAATATATCTGTGGTTTCCCGGGGTACCATATATCTGTACTTTTCATGATTCGAGAAAATCGAGGTTTCAGTTTAGCATCGGTATTTGAAATCAAGACGAGTGAGATTAAATATAGCACTGTATATATGATTTCATATATAAATGACATATTTTTTATTATTAGTGATCGTCTCTTAAAAATTGACTGTCATGATTATTCCGAGAATAAGGAAAAATTTTACTGTAATTATATGGTTTTTCCAGTCTCAATGGCACTTATATTGTTTTTCGAGTAATCTTTCCGCAAATGTTGTCAATATTTACGAGATATTAATGTAATTACTTTTCTATAAGTCTTGAATTATATCGTTCTTCCGAAATATTGAATGAAAACAGTGCAGATATATGGTTATTGAGGGAAAATGCAATTATATTGTATTTTCTTGTCTTCGTTCGAGACAAGAAGTGCACCTTATCAATTTTTATTCTGATTACATGATAGAGGACTAGTCAAAAGAACAGGAAATCGATTTTCAAAAATTTGTCACTTACATGGTTATTCGGGGAAGCCACAGATTTATATTTAACATAAACATGAATTAATTTTTATTTTTTGGTATGAGCCTTACATGATCTTGAGGTAACTATTACGACAAATTTTTTATAATTATCATTGTGTTTGAGTGATGTGAAATGAAAAATAATTGCGTATTATATGATTGTATAGTATCTCTTTTATATCTACAACTTAAATAAAAGAAGAATTTTCATCGACAACTGTCATAAATTGTCAGCAATCATAAATTGTTTTACATTACAATAGTATAACTCGTACATTAAGCAGAAGAATTAATTATTGGCGTAAAAAATTAACGCAAGAAATTAATAAAGCAGTATGAGGTAGCTCCATGCCCATGAATTAACAACAGGTTTTTTAATTTTAAAAATCCTTCATCGTCGTCGTCATTCACCTTCAAAGCAGCTTCCACTTAATGAAAATTCTCCGAATTCAGATAAAATTAATAAAAGACTTTTAATACAATTTGGACCATCCGCGCCGATCTGCGCTTCGCGCGCTCTCATTTACTCGCGTGTTCGCACGTCCTCTCTCTCTCTCCTTCTCCACCTCTTCTCCTCTCTCTACCTCTACCGTCCTTAAACTCGGGCGCACGCGATTGCCGCGCGTCTTAATTGGTGCATTCCTCTCCTCCTGCGCATCCTCCTCGTCGTTCTACAAGTGCACCTTCACTGGGTGTCCCGCGGCGTCTCCCATCCTCTCTCTCGCTCCTCTCGTGTCGTTCCTCAGATGCGCTGCCAAACACATACACACACGTATACAGGGAGAAAGGGAGCGAGAGAGAGAGAGAGAGAGGATATATATGCGAGCCACGTCGAGCTCACGGGTCCCGCGCCGTCGATACCCTAATGAAGCAAATTTGCATCCATACGCGATGCGAGTGAACAAGCACGAGATACAATAAAACTGATTTCGCGACATTTGCCCAGGTGGGCAGCAAGCAAGCAAGCAAGCAACCTAGCTATAGCAATATACCGCGTCCTCCTTCGCCACCGTGAGCGCACGCGCATCTTCTATGTATATATATACTGTATATACATGTAGAAGGTATATAGAAACAGAAGAGATAGATTGGCGCGTGCTGCACTCCGTGTGTTTGTCTTTGGTCTCGCACTCCGCGTGCACGAGACGGTGCGCAGTTGCGGCTGTATCGCGACGATGAATCCTGCGCAGCTGGTGCGACGTGCGCTCACGCACATACACGTATTATATACCCACACACACACACACATACACACAAAGGTGGCCGCAGGTTTCTTTTGGTATTCTTATTTTTACTCAAGAGGGACGAATTTGAATTGAAAATTTGAGACGGCACACACACACACACAGTCTTTAGCAGGAAGGATGGTCATTTGAGGGCCCGGTGTCGATTGTTCAGACGTGCTATGTTTGCGTAATGGAGAACGTTTAGCCACACAGAAGCTATTGTTTTTTATTTGCTGGATAGTGTATATATAGACTTCGGTGGAGGTTTGGGTGGACGATTGAGGTGAATTTTAAACAGGGCCGATTAAGAGTGACGGGCGGCTATTATTTACGATGTTTTAGGTCAAAGAAAACGTTATACAAATACGTTGCACGCTATTTTAATAAAAAAATAAATAATTTTGATAGCCATCATTGTATATTAGTTGTTTTGCTTTATTGTTTGTTGACTACATTCTTTGTAAATCCATAAATTACAATTTATACCAGTTCTTGGAACTGAAATAATTCAAAGTGGAAAATTAAATTATAAATTTATTACTGATGTGTCAAAGTTTCTAAATTGTATAATACGTTATGTTACTAGGTATAGTAACAAATAATTGCATTTTGCAAACCGAATGATTTAATTAAAATTATGCCACTGTCGTTTTATGAATATATTATAGTATTACAGACAATTTTGACAGTTGGCTTTGTTGTAATAAGCAAAATACAAATATGTGAATGCATTACTACATAATTACTAAATAATAACTAGGATATAATTCTATATATCAGCAAAGGTATATACACTTTGGTAACAAATGTATTACGAATATGTTAAGCAGGACAAATGTAATATACTCCGTTAAATGTAATTTCAAACTATGATTTATTGAAAAATTTAATACAAATAATAATAATAATAATTATTATTATTATTTTTGGTCGCTATCAAAAAAGGTACATAGAGTTATGATACATTAAGAAAAATTGATACAGTGGCAATGAAAAATAGTCTACAAAAGAAAAAGATACAAATAAAAAGTAAACGAATTGACATTTTTTATTAACACTATCGTATATACCTCAAGCGAAATTTCATCTATAAATACTACTGTTTCAAAGAATAACTGCACCCTCAATTACAGAATTTTTAATACCTTCAATACACGTGACTACAATTATCGATGAGCGATGTGATCGTACCATCTTACTTAAATTTCAGTAAATCAAATACATTCAATTGCATGCACGTCTGATTCTCGTTTAAAATGTCAGCAGTGTTTGTTCTCGGAAGCGGTTCATCCTAAGAAAGATAAACTGACAGGGACACGTACTAACCCCAAGAAGATTGAAAGTCCAAGAATACATTTTAGGTTAAAATAAATGAACGTTGTCACGTGTTGTGACTGTAAAATTCGATAAGACACTTTGGTATTTAAGTATATTTACAAGCAATGCTATTATGAAGAATGAAAAATTGATTGTGTGCTGATACAGCGAATTATACTTTTAGTTCAAAAAGTGAAATAATGAATATAATTTGATACGAAATGATAAGGTATAGAACCATTAAAATCATATAAATTTTTTATTTTGTTAATAATCTAGCATGTGATTAATTTAATAACATTTTTGGTTAAGCGATGAAATTCAAATTAAGAAGTTAAACATTACATATTAGAATGTTATTTCACAAATAATAAAATCTACTAAATATTTTTTATTGTCCGCTAAAAATACTGTAAATTTTCAAAGGAATTTTAATGAGTTATACCATATAGCAACAATAAATTCAATCATTCTCCTTCGCAGCAAAAATATTTCTCTACCTTGTTACTCCTCTGCTCAAACAAAACACCTTCGAACGATACCCAATTTATATATTAATTTATACATGCGACGTTCCGCGTTTTCTTTACTCTTTTTACTGCATAACTCATATACAACCTCTCACTTTCACTGCCGCATTATTTCGCCTGGCCTGTAAAAAAATTAGATAATACAAGTGTAGAAACGGAACGCGAGATACAAGGAACAGATACACACACCGAAGCACCGCAAGATCGATGCGTGCGCACGCTCTCACGGCGGGAGGCTGCCTGCTATATACACGTATACGTTATATATACGTGCACAGGAGGGAATCCGCAAGAGAGAGAGAGAGAGAGAGAGAGTACGCAGACGGAGACGGGATGATGGTGATGTTGAATTTTTAAGTGATTAAGAGAACACGAAAAATCATTATTTTTCCCCCCTGCGCAAGGTTTTGATTAATCGCGCACGGAATAACAAACTGGTATATCGGTCTCCGCTACCGGAATGGATTGATATGAGTTACTAAAACAAATTAAAATACATTTTTGGGATTAAGCGCTTTTCATCGATCAAGATTTACGATCAGTTGATATTAATAACTCATTTTTATGTTGCTCGTTAGTTTTTTTTTCGTTGCGGTAAATAGAAATTTTTCTTGGAATCGAATTTAGATTTTTAAAGTATAATAATTTTTTAATAAGACAATATACTATATCTATTATTTAATCTGTTAGGCCATTACAATATTTCTTTGTGGTTGGATATTAACATCTTAAAGGAATGCATTAGAATTAAATAATAAAAATACATTTCCTTGATTGCTACAAAAACGTTATCCTATTATTTTTCAAAATCCAATTATACTAGTCTTAAATCACGAATGCACATTCAATTGTTGCCGGAAAACTGATTCATGTCAGGATATATATAACGTCTGATAAAAAAAATTCTATACAAAAGTTAAACAATGCATCATTGAAAAGTATATTAACTTTTCCTTGCATAACACTTCACATTGGATAATGAAAACAGTCGACAGGATCGACTCGCAAGATAAAGTGGCTTAGATACAGGAAAGCAGAGAGAAAGGCATAGAATGATGAATAGACAGGAAGAGACAAGTTAACTCCTACTCAATGACATATTTCAGAAACACAATAATTCTCTGGACTTCATTCTACGACGCCGTCGTCGCGCACAATAAAACCTTACACACACCTCGTGATTACTATTTTCACTCTCTTATCGTCGCGCCATCGGCGTCTCGCTACTTGTCCCTCCACCCGCGTGCGATAATTCTCTCGAAAAAAAAGCTGGCGCATTAATTCATCCGCGTGCGTGCACACACCTCCTCACGGAATAATGGAAAAGGAGCTGCACAAAGGCGCGCCGATCGGAAGATAAACGCCGAAAGAGGGACGAGCAGCGTCTATATATATATATACACATACACATATAAGCGAGTCGAAGAAGTATCGCGAGGCCCGCATGATAATGATTCAACTCGGCTGCTGCGTGCGCGCGACACTACCGCCACGCCTCGTGCACGAGTGAGAGAGAGAGAGAGAGAGGGTGATATCGGGAGGGGGAGAGAACGTCCATAATTCAGAGCTGCCGTCTGCGTGCGCGCGCCCCGCGGATGATTTGTTCATCGATTATGCAAGCGCTTGATGAGTTATGTTACAATTAAAGTCGCGCCCGCGCGCACTGGCGATTATTTACAATTTATACGAGGCTTCCGCGCACAACACGCAGAGGAGAGAGAGAGAGAGTGACTGCGACTGGCGACTATAGCGCGTATACTATATATACGACGAGTGAGAGCTATTGGATTTATGGAAGCTGTGTGGAGAGTAGAGATGGAGGACTGTTTCTTTTCTGACGCTAATGGTTGTTAATTCGCCGCACGGAGTGGTTATCGAGAGGATGATTTAGAAGAAGAGTAGAGCAGGGTAATATATATTGTTTAGCAAGGGATTGATTTGAATTGCAAGCGCGAGTAGTGTGGTGAGTGGCAGCGGAGGAGCTTCATTGGGGAATTAATCAGTGGTGAGCGATTGGTATATGAGTTGTGTATATAAGATATAACGTGTTTTGCTAGATTTATTTTTCACTGCTGCTGAATGATTTTATGAATAATATTGTGGATTATAGCATGGATATTGATGATTGTATACTCGTTAAAATTGTTCTGAACATACTTTTAGGTGCGGAATTTTTAAGAAATTATTTATCGAAATATTTCATAAAGAAAATAATTGTGTAGACTAAGCTATTTTTATAAAATAGTTGTGTAGAGTATGCTTGCATAAAAATCCCCATAAAAAAGCTCACGTGAAGAATATATTCGTGAAGAAAATAACTGTGCAGAGTATGTCCGCTTAGAAATTTCTCCCAAAAAGCTTACGTGCGTCGACGTGAATAATAATTGTTTAGAGTACGAATGTGTAGAGTGTAGATAATACCTTAAATATTTTTCTATATTATAACTTTTTCATATTGAAAAACAGAAATTGTTAAAGCTTCTGATTATCTTCTTTGTCACAATTAGTTCCCCATTAATATAACAACGACGTAATGAAACATTTGAAATAGTTAAATTCTATTCAAACAAAGCTGCAGCGTATATACATATAAAACAAAACTCTCTTCAGGCCGTCCAATTAAAAGCAAACCGATCTAAAATTAATTGTTTGCACACGGTACGGCACGGAGACCTCGGCACAACTTCCGGCGCACCTTATTAATCCCCGTCCACGTAGACGCGCTCACGCGTCAAAGTGGCAAGATAAAGCGAAATAATTATAAACCTCAAACACGGCTCGCTGCCTTAAACCGGCGCGGCACAGCTCCTCTCTAAATTCAAACAAAGATATCCGTGTCGTATAAGTTCCTCATTTCCTCAGCCAAGAGAGTGAGAGAGACACAGAGAGCGAGGAAGAGAGACAGAGCAAGCGCAACACCTTAAGATTTCGCATATAACATCGCACGCGCGAGCTTGCGCGCCAAGCTTAATGCGCGCTCGGCGCAACTTCTTAAGTCTCGGAACAAATCCTGAACTCTCGTTTACAAAGGGCTATATGGAATTACCGCGAGTGAGAGAGGGAGAGAAGGGAAGTTGCTGTTATGTAGCGGAGAGGACGGATGCGTCGAGCGTGTTAATGCACCTGGTGGGTGGTAGGGAGGACGGAGAATAACGCGAAACGCGCGGGAGGATAAAAGACAAGGAGAAGTGAAGGAGGAGAGAGAGAGAGAGAGGAGAGATTCATCTCCTGGGTAAACGAGAGAAATAGACGGCGCACGGATCAAGACGGCGTAGCACACGCGAAGAGCCTAGAGTCGACGTTATATATATATATACGCGCGAATATTGTATTAGGCGGAAATTAGAGAGGAACACGGAGACACTGGATCCAGACGATAATTGGGCATTGTTTGGATTTATAATTGCTTCTTTTATGGCGGGAAAAGGTAAATTTTCTGTTTGATTTCTAATTGTAGCTTTAATGAAGTCAGATCTGAAGTTATAAAGCTTTTCCAGTTGGAAATAAAGGTTTAATAAAATTACTGGGTGGAATCATTCAAAAATTCATATCTGTATTGTAAAGCTTTTAATTGAATTTGTACTTGCAAGCTGATGAATCTGGTATTGAATATAAGTAATAGGATTTTAATAATATCTTCTATATTGAGAATATTTAAATACCTAAGTTATTATTTATATTTGAATAAAGGGGGGCTATTATGAATATTTTACAAGAAAGATTCAAAAAGATATCGATTTTTATTATATCAAGCTCTCGCATTTGAAATAAAGGTTTAATAAAATTACGTTATGTGATAAATAATTGATAATTTTGTTATAAAATTTAAATTGAATTTGTACTTGTGAACAAGTAAATCTGCTATTGAATAAGATATTGAATTGTAACTATATCTTACTACTGTGTTAAAAATTCAGGATATTTATATGAATTATTATTATATTTTAAGTATTCAGCTATAACGAGATGATAATAAATATTTTTAAATAAAGATACGAAAAAATGTTTAATAAAATTACCTTGTGTGACAAATAAAGAATTCATATTTATAGTTTTCGAGACTTTTACTGCACTTTTTCAGAGTATATTATGTTTAGAGGAGTGCCTTTAATTTTTTGCTTAGTCAAATAACTTCCCTGAAGTAGATGATTTTTTTGTAAAAGAATCAACAATGGTGCTGTTAAAATGACACCTTCATTTTTTAGCAGATTGTATGAGCACGAAAGTTTTAAACGAATGATAACCTATATTTGTATTCGCATACAACTTATTCTATACAATATTAACATTACTTCTTGGCAAACAATAGATTTAACAAAACTACTCAACAAAATTAATATACGAATCTCCGAGACGACATTATAAAGTCCTCAACGTCAACACTTGCCATTCGCCACATCACTAGCCCAATCAGTCTTGTCCCCTTGCAGACTTATTATACACACGGCATTCTACCAGAAGGGCAGCTCGGCAATTTACAGCTCGTAGCCAGAGAAAGCTTATACCGTCTGCGAGAAGGTGTGTGCGAATTATACTCTCTACCACTAGTAGTACTAGTAAAGTGTATATATGGTACACGCATCGAGGGCCACGTCCTCTCTCTCGCTCTCTCTTGCAGCAACAGCTTTCAGCCGTACCGGCGCAAAGACCAAAACGCATAAGGGAATTCGCGGAACCCCCAAAGCGTACACGCTCGCCTGGGTATATAGAGAGAAGCGAGAGGTAGAGCGCGCATATATATAGGCGAGAGAGAGAGTGAGAGAGTGAGAGAGAAGACGCGGTGCTCGGCGACGCGCATCTGCACGTCAATGCGGGTCCTCATTACAGCGCGATAAGCCCCGGGCCAACAAAGCACCAGTGCCGCTGCTACTGCTGCTCTCCGCTCCAACGGTGGCAGCAGCAGCAGCAGCAGCCTGCGTCGTCGTCGTCGTCGTGGGCTGAATGCGCGAGGCATAACTAAGCGGGGACTCAAACAGTGCAATCAGGACTGCTAACAAAGATGCGCTCTCGCGTGCCTGACGTGCTACGCGAGCGTGCGTGTACCTACGTCCCTGTATATATACAGCTATACATACACATCTATACAGAGACAGAGGGAGGGAGAGAGAGCTCTGTATACATATATGAGAACACGCGCGTAGTATGTGTATATGTATATGTGGACACACGGGCGTGACGCGAGCGAGCGAGAGAGAGAGAGTCCCAGTTTCCATCTATTTCGCGAACGACTCGCCGCCCCGCGCGTGTACACATCAGGCCGATGGGAGAGAGTGAGAGAGAGAAGCGCTTGGGCGCAGTCCTCGAAGCTAGTGCTGCACAGGCCGTCGTCGTCGTCGTCGTTGCGCCGTCAAGCGTCGCTCTGAGCGAACGCTTATACTGGTGTTAGTACGTATATATGTATATAGGTACGTATTGTCTTGCTCGACTGCTACGAGATGGACTTGAGCGAGAGAGAGAGAGAGGGAACAAGCCAGAGGATATTGAAGGGCTGAAGCGTATGGGCACGCGCGGTCTATGCGTTTCGATCGGTTTGACAGTGCGCAGCAGTGTGACGTGATCGTGGAAGGAATGGTTCTGCATGTGTATAGGTATATACGGGGTGATGAAAGTAATGGTTGGATTAATTGCGAGCAAGTGGGGTAGTGGTGTAGTTAGAGACAGCTAAGGGAGTGCTATATAGTATTTTATTACTAAAGAGGAATTGAGGTATTGTGCTTCTGCTTGTTCGATAAGTTTAGACTTATCCTGGTATAGAACGTTTAGGATATTTTAGAGTTAGTAGGTTTATCAAATGAGAGTATTTTTGATAAAAATTAATATTATATAATAATAATAATAATATAACTAAAAGTAGTAATGGTACTTAAAATATCCATATTGTCCAAATGTATGAATGTCAGAAATAATTATACTATATTGGTACATAATTATCAAAAAGAAGTCAAAAATTGTTCTCCCCGTTTTACAGAAATAGGTATATTACAGTGAACATTTCTACAAGAATAATAACGACTAAATTATGATAATGAAAAACAATCAGCACACTGGAATTCCGATAATTATACGTTAATTCGAAGAATAATAATCAACGAAGTTATTAATAAGCAACTTGTGGATTCAGTAGTACAAGTCCAATCGAGTAAGACAACGCTCGCAACTATAATGGCATTATTACATATCATTCGATCATATATACCAATTTCGATCTCATATCTTTCCAATATCTTAAAAGGGATCAGAAACCGCACCACGTCAACCGCACATATCACTCTGCACATCCATTCCCGCAATAGAATAACGCAAATTGCCTGTTTATCCGCAATGGCGCGTGCGGACGCGCCTGCCTGCGTCACATATATACTACCCTTCCAAAATTTCACGTATCCAAAGATTAGATATCCCCGGCTGTATCTCTCAAACGGACACGACGCGTCCGCACGCGCGGCCCTTGCAAACTGCATTGACGTGGACGTCGCTGTTGCCTGCCGGCAATGCACGCGCTTACTCTCTCTATCTCTATCTCTCTCGTATAGTCGTGGCAACAAGAGAGAGAGAGAGAGATATACACAGAATCCGAATCAATCGTCTAATCCATCAAACCTACACCGATAACAATCGGCGACCTCAGTTTCTGCGATGTTCCAGCCCGCAAAGCCACGCGCACGCCGCAGCGATTTAATATACCAATCGCATTTGTGGTTACTCTCGCTCGCTCTCTCTCTCTCTCTCTTGTGTTCCCTTTCGCGTATAGGATATAAACGCAGGCGCGTGCGCAGCCGGCGTCACAAAGCCAATCCTTTTAATTACGAGAGACGCCCGCCGAATCTTCCTATATCAACTCGGTTGTGACGACGGCGCCTTCGTCGACGCTTATATATACTATCAGGGAGTTAGTCTTTGCGTGATTGAAATCGAGGAGAACGCTAGTTGTACTACTGCCTCTTGTGGTGGCAGCGAAGGGGTTGTATATATGTGAGGGAGAGAGAGAGAGAGGAGTAGTATAGTGTGCAGGGAGAATCGAGCTTAGCGGTACACCCTTGTTACGCGCTTGACGGATGGACGAAATTGCATTCGGCTGCACCCGGCCAGAGCGGTGGCAATCATCCCTGTGACTACTGGCTTATATAGGGGGAGAGGCAGAGAGAGAGAGAGAGAGAGAGGTAGCGAGACAAGCGAGGCTGATCTTATGTGCGCGCGCTCACGGCTCTGTGTGTTATTAGAGCGGAACGTAGTGGATTGTCGAGCGTTATCGGCCTGAGTGATTCATAAGTGTTTGCCGGATTATTGATGACGCGACCGAGTCTCGCGTGAAGTGAGTCGCCCAAGCGAAGAGAGAGAGAGAGAGAGAGAGAGGAAGAGGAAGTCGGTTGTCGTGGTTGAGGATAGTTTTGTTAATTGTGGTTGTGTAGGTGTGATTTTTTTGGCTATAGAGATTGGGTTGGGTTGGGTGAGAGATTTGAATTCGTATTGTAATCGAATATAGAGTGATTTTCTTTATTATATAACATTAACAATGAAATTGTGACCTATTTATGGATTTGACGAATTATTAATAATGAAATACGTCAAAATAATTGTTAAATTTAGATTGAAAATATCGAAAAATGTTTATGATTAGTTTAGGTAATTACTTGTTCTGTATCATCGGTATAATATTGTTACATGGTAGAATAATTATTTTGGTAGACAATGACCTAACTTTGTTGATTAAAATATTAATGAAATGGTGGCATTTTTACTTGAAAATAACAACGAAATTTCATTAAGACTATGATTATGTTTTAAAGCTTACATTATGTAATATATTCACGCGTATAAATAGGTACTCTTCGCCGACGATAGTAAAATAATTAAAGTATAGAGTTATTTATTTAGAAATTTATAAATAGCTGACCAACCGTTAATTAATAATTCTATATAAGAGTACATTCTAAATTTATTCATAAATTTTCTTATTACGAGAAAAATTAGATGCAGGTACCATAGAAATTTATATTATAAACTAATAGCTTAAAGTTTTTTTAATCGTACAATTTAGAAAATTACTTTTTTTTTAATATTTCTATGCAATAATGTACATTTACATTAAGTAATACTCTTCAACCGTTTTATTCCAACATGTAGCTAGTTGACTATTAGAAAAAGGGTAAAATATGTTAGCTCCTAGATAATAGAAATATTTTAAGTATCGCGAGACGGGCTCAAATATCTATTAAGATAAGCATTGAATACCGTGACAATAGAAAAGCCATTCTTCTCGCCGCACGCTAAACCATCGCGGCCGCGAGATAAGCCAGACGACAAAAGGCGACGAACGGATAAGACGATAAGAAGATACAGGCGCGAGACGCAGAAGGAGAAAAGAAGAAAAAAAGGAAAGAGATAGAGATAGAGAGAGAGAGAGAGAAATAATCAAACGCTACAAAAAGTATATTAGAAAATGTCGTCGGGGATTCAGCATCGGAAATCTTCAGGTCAGATAAGTCGATGGTCTACGAGCGGCTGTGCGCGTTAGCTGGGTGGGTCTAGGGCTGCGGAATCAAGATGGCAGTAAAGCCGGTAATTATCCGCGATTCATGGCCGGACCGGGACTTCTTACCCCCGAGACGCCCTCTCTCTCTCTCTCTCTATTTCTCTCCTTCTCCCTTCTCCAAGAGCAAGAGAAGGAGGAGGAAAAGCCTGGGTGGAAGGAGCCGTCCAATGAATTAATCGCCTTTCCCAATAACTCAGTGCCCGCACGCGAGAGAGCGCGAGAACTTTAACGAGAGAAGACAAAATGAAGTGCATTAGCGCGCGCACGTGAGAGAGAGAGAGAGAACAGGAGAACCTCAAGGCCTCTTGAAATAAAAATAAGTCGGCAGAAGTACTCTACGCGTGGGTGGAAAAGGGTAGTACCAAGCGAGCGTTTACCCGAGTGCGAAAATTGAAGGTAAGTCGATATTAGCCCAACACCGAGATGATTAAGCATTTTTTATGCTTGCCACTCGGAAGGTTTTTAAGTTGGTTTTACCCTGGGTGGGATGGTAATTTTAGTGCTCCATTAATTTCAACTGGTTAATAAAGTCCTCGTGGTAATTTTAAATTTTCAGGAATATTTATTTTTCTAAGGAATGAAATGCAATTACTGTATCAGGGTCTATACTTCGTTTTTTCTTGGCGAAATGAATTGCATATCTATTTTTGTGGGTTAAAAATTATGATTTAATAACTCTTGAATGTGGTATAAGAATTAAGCTCCGTAACCTATAAAAGTTAAAGTCGTTAATAATGAAGCTGTTATTGATGTTCCTCAATTTGTCGCAATTATGAAATCATAATTAAAATGCAAACATCTGTTAGAATATAAATATAAATCAAACATGTTTACCAAAATAATATCAACAAACCAAGCTCGATTAAATCCGAACAAAGTTCTTCTATTTTTAGCGGTAAATCGCATATCAATCTATACAACTAATATTAGATCTACATAATTCACGAAAACTTCATACAAGACTGCTTTAGATAAAATTTATAGTCTTATGGTTAAGTGAACACAACAAATGTCTACTATATAACTCTTTGATATCAATCACCAAAAATTATCAATCGCAACATCTGTTGCCACGCAGGCCACCTTCTCTTCAAATACAAGGCACCACCCGTCGTTATACGCGTTTACAACTGGTTGTAAGGGCGCGCGTTATCAGCATCGAAATTCGACCGTAAAATTACATTCATAAACCTTATACGCGCGCTCGAGTCTCGTTTCGCGGGCCCTATACATATACTCTCCTACATACCAAAGTACATGTATATATATACGTATATATATATATTTCCCCGCATTCGATTTATTTCGCACGCGCGCGTTCTCTCCGTTATACGGGGCGTATCTCACAGCCCTTTAGAGGCGTTATGCTCTATAAAGTCTGACCCAGGGGATCGTGAGGGCGCATGAGAACGACTTGTGAGTTCTATAGGTAGACTCGCACTCTCTCTCACACTCTCTGTGTGTATACATAGTGGCACCGCTGGTTCAAGTGTCGAATTATCCGCCGCCGCGGATATCGCACTTGACGCATTATTACGCCGTATAAGCTCTCTCCTTCGCCTTTTCATCCTCCTCATTCCAACCCCAGCGGTCGTGCACCTGTTAATGGCTGATTTTAATACAAAAGTTTATACTACCGTTGTACGGGCAGATATATGCGCGTGAGGTTAGTATGGACGATGGGTGGTATTAGCGCTGAGTGGTATAATGGCGTTTATTATTTATAATTAATTAGTTTTTAGTGTGGTGTGGCTCATTTTCACGGCTGGCTGGATCTCGTCGAACATGTTGAATATTCATGGATTACGAGGATTTCTAATACGTGTATATGGTAATTTATAATTTATTTATTGCGTTGTTTAAAATATTACCGAGAAATTCAAATAAAAGAATAGTATAATAAATTCATAAATTATAAGCGTTATATACATATACTCATGATCTACGTACTTCCTGAAATTTTTATTGGAATCTCATCGAATTTTATTGTTGATTGAAATTATCAACAGACTTATAGAATAATCTTGAAACAAAAAAAAATTAAAAACAAGCTAAACAGATTGTCTTACTTATTCGAAAATAAAGTCTAACCATAACCGGAAATTTCTACTGATTTTATCCATTTTCTATGATATGAATTTGTTACATACATTTCCTTAAATAAATCAAATTGCATTCATTCTTTTGTCTGTTAACAAATTCAGTCGTTTGTGTATTAATTTTAGTTGTTCTGTTTATTTTAAAATACTTTAAATATTTAAAGGTCGTCGTCAACCTTTCTACAGCCATGTATTCCTCCTTTATATAACTACTCCACATCTATACACCCGCTACACAACATAATCTTCAATTTTCACAATTCCTCTAATGAAAATCCCATGCACACTGTATCTCTTCCTTCAAAAACGTTTCTCCCTGTATATACCAAACCAATTCCACTTGGGCAAAGCTACAACTACACTACGCTACATCTAACCCCGAGAAAGAAGCCTATGGAGACGCGGGAGGGATGCAAACGAAGCACCGACGGCAGTGAGGGCGCGGGAGGAAGGAAAGACGATTCCATTAGACGCATATAGCAGCCGCGATACATATACATACACGTCTGCCCCAGAGGAAAAGGCGGCGGGGCCCAAGGGATGTTGGCTCGGCAGTCGCTCTTGTGGAAGCGAACTTCGTGCGTCGACGATGTATATATATATATACGGGCGGGGTAGGATCTTGTGCCAGAGAGATAGACAGGGGGAGGGGAGAGAGAGATGTGTGCGCGGATATATTATATTTAGGGCGGAGTAAACATGCGGGGCGCAACGGCCAGGTCGAAATGGAGAAGCGCATGTGCGGCACCGCGCGTCCTGTGTGGGTTTATGAGTGAGGGGTGGGTGTATTTGTTTAACTCTTATGTTTGAAGACCGTGTCGTAAACTGTAAATTACAAGGTAGGGAGGAGGGCAGGGGCGAGAAAATGAAAAAGGTCGTCGGATTTTCGAGGCATATTTTGAATTTTGAAGCGCAGCGTCGTTTCAGGAATGCTATGGTTGAAAAATTTTAAAAATTTTATAAAGATTTAGCTGTGTTGTTTCGCGTTTGAAGTATTCAATTATGAAAGATTGAAATGAACTCAGTTATTTTTAATTTAGTTATCTATGCGCAAAAAATTCATAGTATAAAAACTTTTACGATTTTTTTAGTTTAAAATTTTATTTAAACTTTTTTCAAAATTCAATTATATTAAAATAATTTAAAAAATTAATATTTTCTTAAATAACTTCGTTAAAATGATTGAGTCAAAACTCATTTCAAAGTATCTCTCTAAATTGGTATAAGTGAAATTCAATTTAAATGAGTGAATATTCACTTATTCAAATATTGGAAGTATAACACTTATTAAAACTTTATTTAGTTCTCAATTATATCAATTAAGATATCTGTTCGCTTTGACAATCAAAATCACATAATCACGAAAACTACTTGCTATTACTTATAAATGACAAGGATCTCCGTGCTCGTAGTAAAAAAGATAAAGCCTCTTTGTTTAATATCCGCTGAAAAAGGCTAATTTATGGATTTTAAATTATTTGAAAATGTGAAAGTGAATCAATAAAATTTAAAATTATTATATATTTTACAACAAAATATGATTTATACAATAAAGAATAAAAGTTCACGGATCTAAAATCACTAATTCGATGCTATGATTATTGAACTAATGTTGAAGCTTGCACGAAAGTCTCACATCAATTTTCTCTTTATCGTTATGCTGATGCATCAGAGCTTAGTTGAACAGACGAATTGAATCGGTGACAAATATACATTTCTGGAACAAATAAAATGATGTACAAGGGTGAATTTGGAAAAAAAAAGTATTGAAAATATTGAAAATGTATTAAAGAAGAAAGCGGAATGTTACATTGGTGTTGAAGATTAAATACTATTACATTGTTTAAGCTTTGAAAAATGTTAAATAGAATAACTATAAAGTACTTAACAAAATAGCAACAGGTTTTGAAATTTTGTTAGCAAGTTAATATAGTTATAGAAATTTTCAAAACAATAGAGATGGTGTACAGCCATTACGCTTTCAGCATATTAGGTAAGTTATACTGAAATAAAAGGTAAAATTAAGATTTTAAGTTTCATGCGATATTTAATGTCTTATTTCAGTACAATATTACTGTTTTTCGACAACTTTTGGAGCAATATGAAGTTTCTTTTCCAATAAAGTTCACAGAATACGAGAATAATATGTAGATTTATATATCTGTATTTCATTTTTCACTCAACAAAATAAAATTTTCGAGTGGTCACTTTAGTTTATCTTTGCTTCTTGTAAAGAACCTCAAGATTTAAAACACTGAAAATACGCTTCTAACTTTGTTCTTCGTCTAAAATGCCACTTTTCTTTTCATAGTGCCAGATACTTGCACAAATAAATTCTTAATCTTTCAATATACGTTGATGTTCTGCGGTTATTAAATAGATATCACATATATAACCGTTTCTTTTGCGTTTTTCAAAGTAAAAAAAACGATCAATAACTTCATTATAAATATTGTACACTTCATACACATTCAAAGATAACAACAGTCGATGTTTCCCATTTAATCCAAAGCTCAAACTTTGCACACTCCAATTAACTCGAGAAAACATCTGATATAATAAGACACCCACTTCTCGTCCACCTTATAAAATTGAACAGACTAGTGCTAGCGCGAACTTCGCCACTACTCGGTTCGCTCTTTATAGAGTTGTATACGTCTCTCTCCCTCTCTCTCTTGTGTAGACTGGCGGACTTTTGCCGCCGGTGTTACACGGGGCAAGCGCGACGAGCTCTGGCAGTGCGCGCGCTCGCCCACCAACCAACTCGCTCGCAAGGAGTTTAGTTAGCAGTAGCTCGCAGTCCGCATCTCATGTTAGTCTGATTACTCGCGAAGACGCGAATGTGTGGCTTGTTGTTTCTAGCCAGATAACAAGGACGCGAGCGAGCGAGGCAACGTCACTGCCACCGCCGTTACTACCCCCGCGGGACTTGCGCGCATCGTGCTGGAGGTCGAGGAGGAGAAAGAAGAGGAGACGCGAGAGATGTTAATGCAACTGGTGAGAGGAAATGAGAGCGGATTGCGGATATATGTATATATACGTATTGCGGTATTGAGAGGAGAGTCGTGCTGGATAAATGATATAGACGGTGAAAATTTAGCGGCTAGCTCAACTTTACGACAGCTTGTAATATATTACATTCACAAGTTTTATTTTAGTTGTTTTTAATAATTTTTATTTTTCTGTCAACATGATAATTGGGTTTAGATACTCTACAACTATTGGTTATTTTCTTAGATCTCTTTTGATTTTAATGAACAGAATATTTACTATTGTTTGGTCGTCGTTTCAATTATAACATAATTGAATTAAATTTTAGAAAAATTCTTTTATCATTGAAAATTTCCCAGAATAGTTTGAAATAGTGTGTTGCGTGAGTTTCAACACTTATGATGTATTTTTCTCATGTAAACGACTCTCCAATTAAGGTAACCTTTAATACCGGAATGATTTAATCGTAAAATGAACAATGTTGTAAATTAATCTATACAAAAAATTACTTTTGTTTTATTTTCAGGTTACTTCCAATAGGAATTTTAATGGTACATCAAACAGTTGAGCCAAACATTTTCTAATATCTTAGTAAAACTTGACAATTTCACGGGCACATAACGGTGGAGGTATCGGGCCCCCCGTTAATTGAAACAACCAAGTGTTTAGTGACCATTTACGGACTTTCTACTTAGTCGTCCCCGTCCTCCTCATTACTTCGCATCGCAATAACCATAAAACCTGTACGCGCGCGCGTGTCGCGTATAGGCACACACTAACGTTCGAAGTAAACGAAGCGTAAACTCAGTCCTGGAAAACCATCGCGAAAGGAAAAAGTCGAATCGAGATGGCGATAGCCTTTGATGTTTATGGGATTTGATTATGCCAATACACCCCGTATCTATATACATATATATCTGCACCTCACGTGTGCTAGCACAAAGATACGAGGGAAAAATAACATTTCCGATCTACTTTTCAGTTCCCCCTGAGGCAATTATACACTGTACTATACGCAAGCGTTCGCAAACTGAATTTCCCAGTCACTTGTCGTGGTGTATCCGTACGTGGTTTCGCGAAGGGTGACGTTTCTCACTGGTGGAGATCTGGCGAAACAGTCAAAGGCAAGATCGGATGGTTCATTATTGAAAATAATAGAGGAGAGAGAGTTGCACAAAGTTGCTATAAAAGAGTATATCTCCGGTATTGGAATTCGGTTATTCGTGTTCGTTTGATTTTCAAAGGGACAGTACAAATCGCTTCGTTCGAGTATAATTTACTTTTAATAAACGAGTATAGCAAATAGTCGATTGAAAAGAAGGAAAATGTAAAAGGTATATTTTCAATTAATCCCTTGAATCGAATATTATAACGTATTTCAGTATTCGATTATAGAATTTGTAATCGAATATTGAAAGATGAATTATATGGATTTTCCTTCAGTTTATTTATTTAGCGATGCTTTATATTATAGGCTGGATAGCTTGAATATAACAAAAAATTAACTGATTTAAAATTATATTAAAATAATATATTTTGCGTATTCAACCGTTAATTGGAACGATTGTTTTATAATTCAATTCAATCAGTTCAGGTTATAATTTCTTTTAAATTTTGTAAAACTTCATTTATTCTTAATATTTATGTTTTAACGATTCAAAAGGCATATAATATGTAAGGTACAGTAACAATATAGCGAAATAATAAATGTTAAAAACGACAAAATCTGATCAATCAAAAACATACCGTTTAGTGTTTAAGGTACAAGGCGTGGGGTTAACCGCTTACAAAACGTTGGTATAAAGCGAATCCTATTACATATATCAAATATTTTTGAACTGCTAATCCCTATACATGAAATATATTATTTCTACTACCATATTAAACTTCCCATGTAAATAGGAAAATACATGTTTGGGTCCTGCATAAATAATAAAATATTAATTTGTATGACAATAATTTAGGTATTACAATAAAGTTCTTAAATAATTATATTTCAATAATCATTATTCATATAATGTTCAAATATTGAATTATTCGTCAAAATTTACCGTCATTCTTTTTTATTGATTATAAGTTAACTTTCAAGTTATTTTTTTTCTCTAAAGAAATGTGTTCACTTTTCATCTTCTTTATCTTTCAAGCAATGCATTTTCTTATCGATTTTCATTTTCTAGTCAATCCGATCATGCAATTTCGTTTTATTATATCAAGTTAACCCTTAACAACTTTAGAAAATCCATGGTACAAAAGCGTGGATTTTCCAAACAGTTTTCAAAATGAGATACTCAAGCTATTTTAGATAAACAGTATTTGACTACTGATTTTTTAAAGGAAAACTCTATTTTTCATCTAAAATGAAATCTTAAAAATACTCTTCCTTACAAAATTTTAAAGTAAATTCAAATATATCCTTATAATAGAAACTAATTAAATTAGAAAATATCCAATTGCATTACACCAATATGTCTCTATTTACAATAAAATTAACATATGAAAACAAATGAAAATTCATATTAATGTATTTCTTATTGACGCACGCAAACCACGCTACCCAACACTTACCAATGAATTAATATTAAAATTTAAATACAATATTCTTAAGCAATACAAATGTACAAATGAAAAACAATTATCGACAAATAATAACTTGAAAAGAATGGCGAATGACTGTTATCCACGAATACTTTCATCAAAGGAACTTAAATAACAGATATACAAACTCTACATCTTTACGCAATTCAAAAATAAAAAACGGTAAAATCATTTTTATTTTAGTTTCTGTGCTATATAAAAATCACTCTTTAAAATACTAATATTTCAAATATGAACTATTTCCAAATGTAATCACATACTCTTGATTGAATTATATATACATTGTAACGGATATAAGCGGTTTTTCGACTAGTTGATTAGGTTTAGCATGATATATCAATACGTACTGAACTACAATTGTAACAGATATTGGTTTTTCTTTTTAAAAAGTTGTCACGTTAGATTTTCTACGTTGTACTGTACTGTCTTACTGCACGTTAATACAGCATTGTTTTTTTATACTAATCGCGTATGAATTTTAGCACGCGCAGTATGATACTCCTCGCTGCTATATGAGCAGACAATATGTGCGCGGAGAGTAGCGCCATCGTACTAGTGTAGCTTAGAAGCTGTCACGCGTCAATAGCAAAAGTTTCATACCCCAATGGTATGAGATTCTTGCAATCTTAAATCTCGTGGTATGGACTCACTGCTTTCGGAGCGTGGAAGTATCTCCTGCATTAATAGCATGAATTTTATACTTTCGCAGTCTTCGTGTTATGCCACCGTAGTACTAACACTAACTATACTCTTAAAGTCTGAATTTGTACTACATTTACATGGGCTTCATGCTACTCAAGTAAAACAAAAATGTATGCTCCTATAGCGCGAGCTTCCGTACCATCATAGCTAAATTAAGCTCTCCGTGTAGAGATGTAATAAATATTAATATCTGAATTACTTGATTTGACATGTTTTACTATTCCCTTTATCCATTAATATATCACTACTAAAAATATAATATAAATTAGTACAATTGCATTGTATTTCGTTCGTGAATAAACGACGAATTCTCGTCGCATTAAAGTATGTATTTATAATTTTCATTCAGTATAGCGTGCAACAGTAACGTTCTCTTTAATTAGACTCCGCAACCGAAAGCCATCAACCGGTAGGCCACCCGAGAGTACCAGACGCGATTCCCGCGCGACGCCCGGCGATCGCTCGCTGATCCCCCCTTATAGGTAGCGCGCTCCCGTGCACGCGCCTCTCTCTCTCACTCTCGCTTCATCGAAATCGTCCTCTCATTCTCATCCCGGCAACTCGAACTTTCCCTCGGCTTGAAACCTTATTGGATCTATCTCCACGGAGTATATATACATATACACAAGACGCGTTCGCAATCGGAGGGAGAGAGGACCGGAGGCTACTTTCGTGCTGTGAGCGCGCGCGCGAGCAAATACAAACACGTTGATTGCCCCCCTCGAAGGAGAGACGGAGAGAGAGAGAGGGAAGCTACCCCTAACTCCTAACCAGTGATTAAACAGGCCAATCTGCACTTGCCATCCGCCGTTGCGCCGGTTACGAAGAAGTCCCGAGTCGTTGTGTGCGCGGTGAGCGTGTTTGTGCGCGGAGTTAGCAGGAAGGGCTGTTGCTGCTGCTGCTGCGACTGCTACCGCCGCTGCTGTCGCGTCGTTGCCGCTCGTGTATGTAAATTCGCGATGGGATCGGGGGATAGGACGCTCTGGTACGTGAAACCGGGAGCGAGGCCTGAGGAGGACAGTGCTGCAACGGTAGAGGCGCACAGTCGCGCTTGGCGATGACGATGACACGAGCGTGAAAGTGAAATGGCTCAGGATGTTGCGGGGTAGCGCGCGAGTGTGTCGGATGTGTGGGGGAGATTTCAAGGGGGGAAGGAGGTAGAGATCGATCTGTTAATGCGCTGGATTAAAGGTTTCGATTTCGATGAGCTGATTCTGATTTTTCGATTAATAAAGTTTGTGGGTTTTGGTGTTCACTCAGGTTACTATCAAATTTAAGCTACAAGTATTAATATAAATAATCATTTATAAAGTTAATAAATTACATCCCGTTTGTTAATGAAATACTGAAACTAAAGTCAGTGGTTACATATTTTGCTTATTAAGTTCTAAGGCATATTAAACAATCAACAAAAATGTTACAATCTTCTTTAACGTTAATATTGCAAAAAATTGAAATTTAATAGTATTAATTTGTTTGCAGTACCTATTTGTCGTGAATAAAAAAATCATAACAAAAATATACGTATGAATCGTCTTTTTAGTAATTTGAAAAGCAAGTTTAAAGGAACCGGAGTTTCTACTTTTTCTGAAAATGAGTTTTCACTTTTCGACTCTGCGAGGTAAAAAAGCAAAAAAGATCTCAGATTTGAAAAGGAGATTTTCATTTCTCCAGTGATGTTTTAACTTTTGAAACGTATACGTTTATAGTGAAAAATATATTTTAAATATAATTTTTGTTTTACTACAAATAATTTTATTTTTATAATAGTTTGTTATAATTAATTATATTAATCTTTCTGAACAATTTATCTTCTTTCTAAATCAATTTAATTTAATTAATCAACGGAAAACAGTTAGATTTAATTAATTTTTTTCGTAAGTAATTTTTACTTACTTTAATATAAATTAAATGACTAAATGTTATATTATAAATTATATCATATCGTTTAAGAAAGTGCATGAAATTGATATTTCCGACACTTTTTAAACTTTTATAATATTTATAAAAATGTTACCCAATATTTTAATATAAATCTACTCCATTAGCTATTTCAATTTATCTACATCATCAATTATATTTATATTTAAGTTAAACAATTCAAAAAAATTACGTAAATAAATCTTGCAATAATAAGCGTCACCAAATTACTCGCAAAATCTTATACTTCCTCGCTGGTTAAATTTATCTCGACCCATCTTCCACTTAAAATATCAATGAGCAAATCACTTGGCAGCTACACAATCATACAGAAATATTCGTTTGCAGTAAATGAATATATTAATTTCAAAACGAAATATAGGGTGTATTTTGATTAAATACAAATATATTTGTATGTGTTTTATATCAATTTTTTATTAAAAATACGTACATATATGTCTTCATAATTAATGAAAATTACTTTATAGATAGTATCGTATGTAGGTGTGCCGATAATAATGATCGTAAAAGTTTTATTAACAGTATTTGAAATATAGAGCATCTACTACAAAGATGGAATTTATCGGAGTTCATATAAATTTTTGTCACAAAGATAATGTAATGATGTATTGTAATAGTAAACAACGAGTGTGGGTAACGCATAAATTAGAACTTAGATTATATGTTATGATTTTCCGTGACGTCCTATTTTTAAAAATGTCAAAGTAATCACAACCCAGTTTTTAATCAAAACGACCCAACAAATCATAGATTGTTATTTAATCACATCGTACGGTATCCTCCCCTATTCCTTTCAGTTAATAGGATACACGACATTAATGCACTCAAGTATAATGAATGCGTACTATTTCAAAGCTCTGCATGGTTTAACAATAAAGTCGCCGGACTTGCTGTAATGAATTCTTTAATCCGTGAGATATAACAATAAAAATAAAAAAACAAAACCGTTCATCGATAAGTACACTTGCATACGAAAATCATATATGCCTGCATGGATATTCGAGCAAATCCAGTTTCATTCTCAGCTAATGAATAATAAAAACCAAAATATCCCTGGTAAGTAGTGAATTTTTTTTTCTCGCATCGCCTGAGTATTCAATAATAAAATGCCTTCTTCGGCCTTACCGCATTACTTTCCATGTATACCAATACGCGCGAATTCTCTCAGCTCATGGTAATGCAACATTTGTATTCCCAAGACGTGCGCGACGCGAGATACTCAATTTCTCTTTCGACTTTTCCAAGCCCTTTACGTCGGGAATTAAGTCCTAATGACGCGCACCTGTATGTGTGTGTGTATACACGCGCGCACAGTACAAGTCGAAGGACGTCAGGAATAATTGGTACGGTCGCGGCGCAATCGCGGAAGGACGTTAATTAAATCAATTAGGGCCGCCCTGGAGTGCGACCAATTCACGATTGGTATGCTTCGAGCGAAGCAGCATGACGACGTGCGAGTATGTATGTGAGTGTATACCTTTGTACGTGTGGGTAAAAGAGAGAAGTATATAGGCAAAGACGGAGAATTTAAAAGAAGCGGAAAGTGAAGAAGGCTCGTAGGGATGAGAGGAAAGAGCAAGAGGTATGCGTATTGATTGATGGCTTCATTCACGTGGCGTACGCGTCGTTTCGGACTGTAAGGAATAAAGAATGATTGTAGCCATGACGTTTACACAGCTGTAATCACTTACTTTAGGAATGTCCTTTTTACAGCTGTGCACAGTTTTCAAGTGATTTTTGTACATTCTTACAAAGATACCTGAAAGTGTTTGTATATAATCAAGTACAATCGAAATATATAGTTCAAAAGATTTATTTTTATTTATTGATAATTTAATGAATTCGATATAGCAGGCACGAATAATTAATAAATGAAAAATTTTCATTTGATAGGATGTTTGTAAAAGTCAATATTGAAATATTATAAAATACATCTGATTTAATTAAAAAAATCCTTCATATCATTTATTTCATTGAAATTACAAATAATATTTGATTTCGTTCGTGTTTGATCTTTTACATTAATTTAAAACAAATATATCTTACCGAATGAAGGATTGACACAATTTCAATAAGTAATCATGTCAAGTAAAAAATTCAACATTCTGAAATCCACGCATAAAATTGATATAAAAAGGTACAATTTCCATTCGAGTTTTAATCATAATTTATATTCTTTATCTTTTCGCATAATATTTGCATAATGCAATTGCGTACGAATGAATTATAAAAAATATAGAATTATCTTATTTTCACCTAAACTTGCTCAAACCATGTACTTTTAACGAGACTTTCCTCCCACTTCTAGTCACAATTATTTCCCACCTAGTAGTATAACTACTCCCGAAAGAGTACATACACACATACGCGCGCGACTTATACTCCACGGAGCAAAGAGGATCGAGCAAGAGAGAGAGAGAGAGAGATCGCGGGCGGTGGCGGCAGCAGCAGTAGATCTCCGCCCCTGGGAAACACAGTTTATCGGTCAATTGTGGGCAGGCTGCTCGCCGAGACTTCGCGTACTCTCTCCCTCTCTCTCTTCCCCTCTCTCTCTCTCTCTCTCTCTTACTCTCTCTCGTGTGCTACCGGGTTCTTGGCATCGGCGATCACGGCGAGTAAGTTGCTAAAACAACTTCGCCGACAGCTTCCTGATTGCCAGTTCGTTCGCGTCGAATTGCTTGTCCGGATCGCAACTCACTTACCTGCAGCACCTAGCTCTATTTCTGTCTCACTCTCTCTCACACTCTCTTTCTCTCATTCTCTGTTTCCGTCGTTCTTCCTCCTTCTCCCGATCTGTGTCATTTTTTCCCTTCTGACCTCTACTCTTTCGCTCCTCTTTCGGTTGTCAGCTCTTTCTTTACTCAATCAAACTGATTTCAATCAAACTCTTTCTCGCGAGCTACCTCTCAAATTGCCACTGATGGAAAACAATTGGGCGAGCTGCGAATTAAGAATGAGTTTGTATTGGTCTTGAAGGAGTAAACGAAGTAAACGTTGCCATAGTTTTGTTGCAATTAACGAAGACTGCAATAGCATCAGTACTGGGGAGTTTTTCAAAGTATCGATTGAAACCTAAAATCAATCATAAATTAAAAAAGAGATGGACATTGATCTGTTAACTTATTTCTAAAAGTATGCTATAAATTTAAAAATGAAATTTCAAATAATTAAATTACAGAAATGATTAGTGATTTTAAATAATTAAGTTTGAAGTCTGATTCAATCTAGTATATATCTACGTAAATATACCTCATGACTACATATATTTTAATTTTTAGATTTAAAAAGATATCAAACGCAAAAAACTTGCATTAGTTCGTTAGTATAATAAAGTGAAACTAAACGTATATGAGCAAAGTATATGTCGAAAAGTAATCAGTCGCTGCATTGACATATTGTTTATATTAAATTGCCCCCTCTTCTACTGAATTTTTGTAGATTTATCTTTTCTATATTAACCGAAATAGTAAATTTATTTTATTATACCAATGAAAGAAGATTTAAAATTACCCTATATGAAAGTTATATTCATCACAAAGATATACAGTTGGCTCAAATTTATCTCACATATTACGTGATTAAAAATCAATTCACAGGTATTTAAATAAAAAAACGCGATTATTTATATACAATTAATCAAAATTCTGCTCTACCTACTCAACCAAGTACACGAAATGTTATTCCAATTGCGTCCTCTGCTCTTTTCGACTGTATACGCATTTCACTATACCAATGACGTGCGTAAAAAGTGCTGCGTCACTATCTCACATCTTTTCCTCTACCCACCATAGAGAACACACGTGCATTTTTCTAAGCATTCTATCACCGAATTAGCGAATTAACGCTTGGCCGACGATCGTATTCCGCTGAGTGCACATACTCTGGACACACACACACATGTATGTAGTTTCGTGCTCGCTCGTCGTTCGAATTCACTTTCTGATTGACTCTCTGTACGCGCGCTCTACTCCGCGAGAGTTTCGCGAGAGGGGAGAGCGTGAAATTAGTTTTGCATACAAATAGACTAGCCGTTAACGACGACGCGAGACTTGAATTCACTATATATCTATATATATATACATATATATAGTCAAAGCTACGCGTCGCCGCTCGTCGCGCGTTTTTCATATCTCGTACGCGTCGCCGCCGTCGCTGCCTACCGCGATGCTTTTATTTCCATCATACACACGCGGATGTGACGCTATGTTTGCACGCGAGATTTTTTTTCGCGCGGTCTTTCGAAAAAAAAAGAAAAACAAAATAAATTCAGGAACGGAGTGCGGGTACGAAAAAAAAACAAGCCCCGCCAAATCGTAATTACAAACCAAAAGAGACGACGAGAGGGAAGCAAGCGTGATGTATACGTGCACGTACATGTATATGTATAAATATGGAAGAGTTATAAGTACGAAGCTTTTCGCCAGTATATACTCACGTATAACCGTGTTTTTTTCGCTCGTTCCACAGTGTATATATGCGTGTGGCGCTTGTTTTTCAATCCGTTGCGGGCCCTTTGCCGCCAATAATTATGCGTTTGACGGATTGACGCTTTTGGGGAAAAAAGTGCTGATGTAGTTTAATCAGCATATATTGCACACCAGTATTTTTGTCTGTAGAATGTAACGTTAAATGATATACGTTAGATATATGTATAAGAGATGCATTCTTTTGTTGAATATTACGTTATTTAATTTATGAAAAATGACATGCCAAAATAATAAGTAAACACATTGAAATTTCCACAGCTCATATTAAAATATATATACATGAAAAACTGTTAAAATATTCAAAATTTTGTCATAAGCTAACGCGCGCGCGCGTGTGTGTGTGTTATAAAGTTTTCATAGTTCCACGGAGCAGTGAATGACGGGGATAAAACTGCAAAAAAGGAGGAAAAAGAGGCAGCACATAAAAAGACAGTAAAGTAGTAAAAGACGTACGGTAGGGACAGACGGAAGTCTTTCGCGGTTTTCTCTAAAAATACAATTTTCGCAGTGCCGTTAACGTCAAGCCAACCGCTGGTGCGCGCTTCGTCTCAGCGCTGCATTGCTTAAAAAATTATTCGCTTTCCCAGGGCGAATCATAAATGGGACATTTCCGCAGGGGAGTTGTTTATCCGGGGAGCGTTTTAAAAGCGTATATAGCCGCCGGAAATATACTCATTAATATGTTTCATCTCACCGTCTTACCTGATTACAAAAATTAATTGTCTTAATGAAACTCCGTTGTTACAGATTTCTTTTCTCAATTTAGCTGAATTAGAGCTCTGACAATTTGCTGATGAAATATTTGGAGAAGCTGTAATGCAGAGACGGAAGAAGACTCATCAATTTTACAAACTTGGCTTTCGCGGAAATCCTTGGTAAAATTAATCGTTAGAAAGAAAATTTTTTTATATCAGATATGATAAAATTATATTTTATCAAAAAAGAACATACCTAATTATATATAAATATTTTTAATAATTTTCATAAATTTAATTTACTTTATATGCTTTATATAAAAACTGTTCTCTATGTTCAGATTTATTATATTAAACATAGCGAAAATGTAATACAATCAAGCTAAGGTATATAGTAAAACATGAACGTCACATATACGAGAGCAAAGTATACGCTGAGCACGACGAGTTACAAAGTCTCTAAATAAAAATCGAAAAGAGAAAAGCAAATTGGGCATTATGCGTTTCACAAAAAATCATTCAATATTTATCAAACGAGCGCACGAGGGCGCGCCGCGGAGGCGCATGAAGCGAAGTCATTAATATCCCCTCAGCTAGAATTCGCTTCTCTGTGCCTCGTCCGGCATCTGCCAGGATTATAATGAAAAATTTGCAGCGCGCAGCAGTAGGCAGCAACAGCAACGGTATATAGCAGCAACCATGCGTTTCGCTGGGGTAAAAGCTTGGCTTATATTCTCCTTGTGAATAAACAAGTTGACGCGCGCTCGCGCGACGTTACTCGCGTGCACTCTGGATGGCGAAATTTCATTATTGGAGTAATTAAGTTCGCTATGGCGTTGTGCGCGCGCGCTCTACAACGGGAACAGCACCGGCTGATGTAGTAGTATAGTAGCAGCAGCAACGGCAGCAGCAGCGAGGTGCGAACGCAAAATAACGGAGCTACGGTCGAAGTGCATTTGACGTGACGTAATTTTAGTTATATCGAGGCCACGCGCCGTCATTGCTCTCTGTTGTAAATAGCCGAAGCGGGCGAAAGATGCTTGTGATAATTTGTGTTTTAATAATGACTTTTCAGCTCTCAAGCGCAACGAGCTTTATATACAGGCGAAAGGTGAAAATTGCGCGAGTGCTGACTTTGTAATGCAAATAACCTTGCATAAACAGAATGCGCAGAATTCTATTTATCTATTTTCGTTTCATTGTCGTTCTGAAATCCGATTGGATAGTTTAATATTTAATGTAATTGTATTTAAAAAATAGAAAAAATGTACCTTTTATTCACTATTTACTATTTATTACATATATACATATTAAAATTCAAAGGCTAAAATCGGGAAAACCTATTTTTACATAAAGTATAAAAATAAATTTTATATAAATTATTACCACACAGAAGTACAAATTTTATTTAATTGCACTCGTAATTAGAAAAAAACATCATTAAATATGTTTATAAGAGATTTTAAAAAAGTAAAAATATATTTTGGTACAAAACTACCTTAATTTAGTTGACATTCGTGATGAAAGAAAAGTCAATTTCTTAATGATGTAAAAATAACACATTGAATTTATCGTCGTGAACTTCTTCTCATGAATTAATATTAAATTTAGCGATGTATAATTTAGTCTTTACTCGAATAAACGTTAACGTCAACACTTGACGATTAAATTAATATCGTTCTACATATTCAATGACATAAAAACTTGAGTATTTTTATACACGTCTATAAATATACTAACCCGAATTAGTCTAACGATAAAATTTTATTCCCGCCAGAGTAAACATATATTCAATCAAACGAAGCCCCGCATCCAGTTTTGTTTAAAACCAGAACACGGTACAAAGAGAAGGAAAAAATAGAAAAACATAAATAATACTTGTCGTCCATAAAAGAGACATTAATTATTTTAAAGATTCAATTAATCTCAGGGAAGCGCATTCGGTTTAGATAATTTCAAAGCGTCGCGCGAGCTCGAGCGCGGGCACATATTTTCCTCACGACTCCCTGGGGGCTAAACACTCACCCGGCTCAGCGATTCCAATGTTTCACGCTCCAGCGGCGACATGACGCAACGTCTTGTTAGGGGAGAACGAGCGCGCGAGCGCGCACCTATTTTATAACACCAAGCGATTCGCATCGAGAAAGTTCGAAGAGCATATTCACAAATTATTTAATCGATCGTGCGTTGAGACACAGATGATAATTTTAGTATAAAATAGTTTAAGTGTGTTACGTATAGGTATATAAAATGTTTATTCGTATATTATTATTAACTGACTATTTATGTAATAATGAAGACGTATAATATTATGAACATTAATTGTTCAATGAACATGTAGACATTTTTATTATTAGAGCCTTTGAGCGTCATAAATATATATTTTAACGCAGGTACACACATTTTCTTTATGTTAAAACTTTTTTTTATAAATCTACAAAGCATTTCAATAAAAAGTATTAATAATTTATAATAATAATACCTTTTTTCGGAACTTGGTAAAGAGAAAATAAAATACTAAGGTCAATCATCGGTTTTTAATATATAATTTTAATGAGACATTTTATGTCATTTAAATTTAAAAACGTTCTTCTCAGTTTACATCGTCAACGAATGTACATAATTGATAACATTATAAGTAGGATCTGATTCTAATTCAGTAGTGAATAATACATGCTCATTTATTAATATGAGATCTGCATAATTAAATTAGTACAACTAAAAATTTGATATACGACATTACATTTTAAACTATACCATTAAAATTGAATTTGGTATATTTTATGCAGGAGTATCAGTCTACCGAAAGATACAAATCACAGAAATTTTTTCCACCAATCAATGTTCCCCCTCCGGAGTCACCGTATACACAACAGATTAATGTCGACAATAACCGTTAAACCGTGACTCTATGAGCGCGCGTATCCAATTAAAAAAGAAAACCGCTTTGCTTTGCTCTACTCGCCGCGTCCCAAGACGGAAGAACGCCCCTAGACGGACCATTAGAAACCCTCGCGGCCTCCATTCTCAACGGTGCGCGCGCGCGTGTCTCTTTCATTCATTCAAAGTCGCCATCCTCAATGGCTTCTTAAACGCCGCTCGCGCTCGCTCACGGCACGCCTCTAAATTAGGCTTTCTCTCTCTCTCTCTTTTACTCGTCCTGTAACTCGTTTTTCCACGCGAGCCGTACGTGCCATTCGTCAGCGCGTGAATCGCTATAAATATCATCGGATAGACGTTCGCGTCGTACGATTTTCGCGTTGCTGAAAAAGAAGGACTATCAGCGAAAATAGAGCAAGAGAGAGAAGGGTTAGGAGAGAGAGAAAAAGAGAAAGGAGAGAAGAGGAACTCCTTGGGAGGAAGGCCTTCATTGAGAAAGACGTAAGGTGACTTCAAAGAGATCGCTCTTCCTTTGAGCGAGAGAGAGAGAGAGAGAAGGCTGGTACAGGGCAAAGCGAACTATATATATATATATATATATGCGTACGTGTGAGTTATCTATGTATGTGAATGTGTATTTATACGTGTGCGGGAGAGAGAGAAAGAGCGTGAGAGATAGAGCGAGTGAGTGAGAGAGAGAAGTGCATGTAGGCTTGAATAGTTCGATGAGCATGATTCCGTGTGATGTAGGGCGTACGAAATATCTAGGTTGCGTGAATACGTTCGCTGTAAGTGTGTAAGTGTATGTGAATATATATATATATATATATATATATATATATATGTGTATGTATAATAACATTATAGCGTGCTAAGTTTGTTAAAGCGAAATTTAGCTCATTAGTTGAACATTAGTTTTCATCTTATCTGAAGTGTACGTTTATCTATTAAGGTGATTTATTATTTTGAAGAATCGTTCGTTAAATGGAGCAGTATCGATTGGATGCTATCTTTTGGGTTCTTTCATTATTTACTATATAGGGTTTAACAAAATACTAACTTTTAATTTGAAAATAGACTGCTGTAGATAATACCATTATTGTTGTTAAGCGGAGTAAACTTACTTAAAATGGGAATCTACAAACTTCTTAAAATAAGTTATTACTTTCAAGCAGTAACTTATAGTGAATATAATAAGTGTCCATTTATTTATTATAATTATTATGCCTTTATTTTACTAAATTTCTTGCATCTACAGCATTAATTATAGATTATAATTCTTATGTATTTACTTTACTAAATTTCTTGCATCTACAGCATTAACTATAGACTTATTGGATTTTTTTAATTTTGCAAGCGATAAAAACATCATATAATAGTTTGTTCCGCATTAAACAAAAGGTCAATGAAGATTGCTTATCAAGATAGTGATTAAAATACTGAAAAATTGATTCCCGGTAGTTCTTTAACATCGCACATCAATTGGGTCAACCAAGATCGAAACCTTGCATTAATTAAAACAATATAATGAGATATTGCGTAACGCTCATTATAAAGTACATTGCATAAAGCACAAAGTCTAAGTGATCTCTCTTTCGCCTGATACTTTCTGAATGGTCCTCATGTCATTGCACTTTCACCGACCGATTTTTTCGTCAAAAGCCCCTCACTGTGTGCGCCGCGCGCGATTTACGCACTATCGCAGAAAGAAAGCACAGCGACATGCTATTCGGTAAATTCACGCTCATTGCCGGCCTTTGAAGACGAGCGAAAGAGAGAGAGAGAGAGAGAGACTAGTACGCAAATAGCATCGCACCAGAGGCAAAAGGAAGCAAAGGGCGCGCAGCCGAGTGCAAAAATGACGCGAGCGATGAAATCGTGTGCCGTCGTCGCCTGCCTGCCTCCTGAAAAGCGAGCGTGAGCGTATAAGCGCTGAGTGCCCCTCATTTACGCGCGCTCGGGGGAAAACGACGTCATTTGCGCCGATTTTGCGTCGTGGCTCGATGCGCCGAAATGCGCTTGAATCGTTCGCTCCCCCCTAGCTGACGGCTAAGAGAGAGAGAGAGAGAGAGAGGAGAGTAGTGGAACGGGCGATCGACGTTAATGCTCATTTTGCGAGCGTCGAATGAGGAACTGTTTAGCCTTGGACGTTTTCTCTCTGGCATGTGGCAAATGACGAAGTATTTTTGTAAAGTATGGAAGAGTTGATGAAAGTTATTGTAAATTTTTTTCATCTTATATTATTGAGTTAAATGCAGTTTGTACGAGTTTGTTTGTTGAAAAACTCGTGTTTCTCTTGATTTTATGTTTTAGTAAATTGAAAACTTCTCACTGCGGTAATTTAAAAAAAAAACATACAGATAGACGATGTAAAAAAAGAAGAGACGTTTTCGTTCTGTAAATATTTGCAACAGAAAAGCTCGTTACGAAATTATGAGCTTATACTGACACGCTTTCGTTTCAACTCGTTATTCAGTAAGTTCATGCTCATTCTCTTCGCAAAAAATTATGTTACGAAATACTTTTTATGTGGATATATACGTAATTCATAAAGTAAAATATCAAACAGAATTAGGTTTTTAATAGTTTTCAGTTCAAATTAGCTATTTTAATGCTGCAAAAGAAACTTGCCACTGAAACTACCAGATTTAACAACTTAAAATAGCTTTCCGATTTATTATCATCAGATGCGCAAAACCATCTGTCCAATAAAACCTCAACTAACCTCTAGTCGCTAACCCGCCTGAGAACGAAACCAACCTTTACAAACCAACGACACCTTCCCAACCCAGCATAGGCAATTAAACAAAGCAACATAAAAATTTTTCAAATACCACCGCGGACTCCGCTCGTTAAACGTTACCTCTTACGGCGTTAATGCTCGGCGCGCGCGCGCAGGCTTATATAGCTGCAACGCGTTACTGCAGCAGATTCGCCATGCGCGTAAATGCGCGCGCGTTCGGAGCACGCAAAGAAGGCACGCGATACTCGCACACAGGCTAATGCGGAGAAATTCTCTCGCCGCCGCTGCCGCTGAGATCAGACGGACGTCGTGTGTCGCGCGTGTCCTCCTCTCTCTCTCTCTCTTGCTCCTCTATATACCTCGTGCCGCGACCATTAAAACTGGCCGGATGTCGAGAGCCGGGAGCGAAGGTCGATCTTGGGAATTTCTCTCTCTCTCTCTCGTCCAGAGCAGCGCAAGCGCGGTCACGAGTACTGCTTTTCCTCGAGTTTTTTATTTCGCTTGTGCTCAGTAGAAGAGATCGAGGGTGTTCGGTGGCTAACCTTTTTTTTGCAGTGTTGCGGTGCGTGCGCGCGATGGACGCGAATTCCAGTTGGTTGTAGCATGTTTTTCTGGAATGCGTGTGTGGAAAAATGATGGATATTTAGAAAATTTGTAGGATATTTTTTGTTTTTTTTTTTCAAGTTATTTGTTTAGGAATTTTCTTAATTAGAAAAAAATTGTAGATTTTACGTTACGTGTAATTAATTTAATGATGTTATTTTGGTATTTAAAAATAAATTTGACGAAGTGGAATGTGAAGATGTGTAAAAATTTCTCGTTTTAAAAACCCATTAATTACGAAATATTTATACATCTTTTTTTTTTAATTTAAATTTTAGATTTCTATATTTCTCGTTCTAGAAAATTATTTTTATATCTACGATATCATTTTAATTTTGGCAAGATTTGATGTACGAGAACAAATTCTTTTTTTGCTTTAAATATTTAAACTGTGATCTCTTAGAAAATACAATTTCACTATAAAATCTTAATCTACATTAACAGTCTTTGATTGTACAAACGATAAGCGTTCAAAGTCACTCCTCATATTATATTACCTCTGCATCATTCATACGGCTGCTCGTTACTACATCCTATTTCATAATTTACAATATCGCAGTACAGAGGATCTCGACAATAACCATTCACTTCTGCTATATACCAAGAATCTCATCACGCAGCTCTACCAGCCGCCAGCTACCTACTCGCTGAGTTCCATAGTTAAATTTTCCAACAACGACACTTAAACCGATCAAACTCCTCTCGACTCAGCGCGATCCACTTCCAACGATTTCTCGTACACGCGGCTCATATACCTCGCGCGCTCGACATAGGCTTCTTCTTATATGACGCCCCGCGTATACAGAGCTATACTACGCGCGCAGGAAACCGCCGAAATACCGGCAAGGAGAAAACTCAAAGGAAGTCGGGAAGCAACTGCTGTCACTGCAACGTCATCGTGCCGCGTCGACAAGATGCGGAAAAGTGCGCGTACGCTATAAAGCTCCTCGCGATTTCGCGCGAGACAAGAGCAGAGAGAGAGAGAGAGTCGACGGGAGAGACGACGGTTGGGAGTCTCTTTTGCGCGTGTATATATACAAGGGATAAAGCGAGGAAAAAGTCGCGAGGAAAGAGGGAGGAAGAACGAAGAAAGAGAAAGATAGAGAGCAAAGGAGAAAGGGATAGAGAGAGAGAGATAAGGAAACTCTCTTGCTTTCTCTCTCTCTAGAGAACTTTATACGCCGAGGAGAGGATCTTCCTCGTTGCTTTACGAGTTCCGACTTTCGACCCTCTGCGCGCGAGTTGAGCCTTGCGTTCTCTACTCCCTCTCTCTCCCTTTCCACCAAACCATGCCCAACTCTCTCTCCGACCTTCCCATCTCTCCCTTCTCCCCCCCTTTTCTTTTCTCGCGAGCGACCTGGTAAAAACTATTTCAAGTCTAGGAAATTCCGCGAGATCCCCGACGTCGAGGCAGTTTTCAGCTCTACTTTACGCAGATGCGCACCGCGCGCGGGTCTCCTTTTTTCGGGCGCGGTATATAGGAGACGCGAGACGACTTTTCAACACGCGCGGAACGAGGAATCTCTTTATTCGTATTTTAATTGGAGTATGAGGACGGAGTTATTAAATCTTGGCGAAGTTCTGGGAGACCAAGTTCAGATGTTCGCGCATGCGCAAAGAAGTGAGAGGGAAAGAGCAGATGCACACGCAGGGGATGCAAAAAGGTCGCGTATATAGTCGTGAATGAATTCGGATGAAATTCCAAGATGACTTTTGCTATCTGAAATTTTAATATTTCTATAACAGTACTGTCTTGGATGGCTGTGAATCGTTACCTTTCATGTGTTTTGTGAATATTTTATATTTTTAAAAAAATAACAAACCATTATCTTATGGAAATTAGAGGTAACTAAGAGCACAATTTAATGTGTTATAAAGATAAGTTATTTTTGTTACTGAAAAAACTCCACCATTAGAATTTATCAAATTATAATGTAGATTTATAAAAGTTTGAAAAATAAATTAATGCATCGTTTTTATAATTCCGTACGATTTTTCTTGGATTACATTTTATCATTCAATCCTGTTCTTATATTTTATCCGCTCGATTAAATAATTCGTTATTAATATGGTTGCTATCGTTGCTTATACGCAGTTCAGAAGTATTGCAATAATCCATCTGGTAAAACGAAGTGTAAACGCATTACGGGATGCACTGCTCATATTCGCGATAAGTGGGTCACAGAGACGTTATATAATGTATTTACAAAAAAAATCTGTGCATTACATTAATCCGCGCACGTGTGCTCTCACCCTGGGCAAACATTTTACGCTTCGTCGCATGTTACGTGCGTATACGCCTCTACTCTTTTGTTTCTCGTATGCTCGCGCAACATATATATACACACACAACATACACTTCGTCTCGCGTAAATAATGGATACGACGAAAAGGTGATTAAATATTCTCGCGTTGCATTTATTAATATCCGTCCTATCCATCCATAAATCAGACGTTTCCCATTATCAAAAGCGCGTACGATCCGCGGCTTCATCCCCTATATACCGACGTGCGATGCAATTATCGTTGTATGTACACATACACGCGAGTGTAAAATAGCCTGAGTAAACAGAGAGTTCGTCGCGCGCGCACACGCGCGTATATATCCAGTTTCTGATTGATCGAAAAGTATGCGTTGCTGTGCTACGCGCGCCTTCGAGCGTGTATAAATTCTCTAGCCCGCAACGCCGATGCGGCGAAATACGTCAAACTTTTTTATGAAAAATCAGCTCGGAAGTGACAAAGAAAAATTCGCACTCGGGCGAACGCGCGCCAGAACGCCGCGTAGTGTATATATATACTCTCTGTGGATGCGATCGAGAAAAATGGCAGATCAACCGTTGTACTTTACGCCCGTGTATATATTCACTTCGAGCGAAAGATATGGAGGGCACGGCCAATATCGGGCACCGCTTCATTTTTCTACAGCAGAGATTGTTGGCTTAGGAAGCTGTGATGTATCACCGAACGTTTTTAATCTTAGTCTCCAGAGTGGTGGGTTATTTTTACTTTTAATTAGATTCGTTATTTTGTGTAGAAGATCGACATGTCAGCGTACAAGGTCAGTCTTATTACGTTATTTTTCAAATTAAGGTGTGTACTTGATATTTTAGTTGGATTAAATTAATAAATAAGAGTAATTAAAAATTTTGAATAATTCAAACGGATGACATTTTTAAAAAGTATCGCTATTGTATTCTATTTCGAGGTTCACTTGACCTGCTGATTTTAAATATTCTGTATAATTATTTATGTAATTAACGAATACGAATTCCTGAAATGAACGCGTTTCATTAAAAACTTTACATTTCGAAGTTTCGAGTTTATTAATAATTTTATGGAACATAGTTTATCATTTTTAATTTCGAAGTTGAAATTCATATTATTTTCATAAATATAATTAAAATAATCATAACAATGTATACTAATATTCATAAATAGATTTCTATGTAGATTCGCAGTTAGTTCGTCCACAATGCCTTTTTTGGCCCAGTCCAAAAATAAAGCTTAATCTAATCTAATCGAATATATTATATTATATAAATTATAAAAGTTATGAAAATAAAAATATTTTATATGTACTTTCAGAAACTAATAGTTTATTTTTTTTATTACGATAAAATGAGAATATTTCGTATTTTTAACAAGCTAGAGGAAAGTTCAAATACAAAATAAAATTTTTCATATACGTGCGCGACTCAAAAATAAACTCGAACAGAAAAATCGGTCGAATGTCAACTCCACATATTCGTATATATGTTCAATGATATTTTCACTGGTAGATCGCGAAATGTAACTCGACGCGTCAACGTCTATATATGCAACGATCAGAAAATTTGCCGCGATTTTAATATAATCTTTCGACAACAAGCTATATATGTGATACGTCCCACGCGTTTATTTTCAACATCAACAAGAAGCGAGAGCGAGAGCGAGAGAGAGAGAGAGAGAGCACGAGACCGCGGAGCAACAACTCAATGTAGAAGATGTACATTATCTTATCCAAACAATCGCTCTCGATGCACCACGACTCAATCGCCGAGGCACTTGGAAATATACATACACACTGCGGAGCGCGAGTGAGCGAGCGAGCAAGGAAATTGAGATTCTATCGCTCGGTATTATGACAATTCGTTCGCTCATTCGAGCGCACACTGCTGCTGCTGCTACTACTGCAGCCTCAGGGGCCCATGGAATAGGTAGTAGTAGAAGGCGATCGTTAGATTACAAAGCGATGCGCTCGAAGGAGAAACTTAGAATGGGAATAGGAATGGCAATTGGGAGTCGGGATGTATATAGAAGCGCGAGCAAGCGCAGGATACGGATACGAGAGTGAGAGAGGGAGGGAAATAGATAGCGAGCACCTTAGAAGAACGTCTCTATGTGCATACATATAGATGGGACGTGCATGAATATATATAGAGAGAGAGGACCACCGATATGAGTAGAGTGGTCGGTTGCGTTTGCTCGACGGAATTCATCATTTACAGCGAGGGTTTAAGTGCTCGAAATAATTTCATCAAACGTACTAGTTCATTTATATAGGTCGACGCGCAGTGCGCGTTATTTATTTTAAAATTTTAATGGTTTGATATATTCGGGATAAATGTAAACCTGTTATAAGATAAGAATATATGTATGTCTATAGATCGTTATTAAATTCAAAGCAAAAAATTACATCTACATTTACTCAGAGTAGAATTTTATAGAGTACGATTAGAAACCTTATTTTTTCTTATTTGAAAATACACTTTAAACATTAATATTGGTATATTCATAATAATAAGCCTCTACTTTGTTATGCAATAATAATATATTTAAGCTCTTATAATCGTTTTCATTTGGCTTTCTAACATTTCATTCTACAGAAAAATATTTGAGAAAAGCAGTTAGTTTCAATTAGGTATAATTGAGTTGATATAATAGTTTTATATATCAAATCAAGTCTTAATCATGGGTAACGGCTAAATAAAAAATAGTTTAGTCGATCTGATTGTACCGCAAGACTCTTTGGAGTATCGGATCAACCTATAGAAATATAAACGCACTACTATTAGTACAAGTAGAAAATATCTACAATGTGATGAAATTAGAATGACTGTATTTTTTGCTAACAAGATTTGGATAAATGTTTTCGTAGTACCAACCGAAAGTTAATTATTCTCGTATATTTTACGTCGCTACCTTGCTATATCATTATCTCAGAAATCTATTAACACAATGGTCTCTTAAAATTTTATCCAAAATCTACATGATCAAATTTTTCCATACTCACACTGCCCATGTGTATATATCGACAAAATCGTAAACCGCACTTCCGAACGAGGGTGAAAGAAAAGAAACAACAACTGCGTTCCGACATTAAACGACGCTCGTTCTTTCACAACATCCTCCCACCCGGTGCTCCCTTCGCATGATTACGTCCGGTAGAAAATAAAAAGCACAAATTTATTCGAACCTCTATATATATATATATGTATGTGTGTATACATACACTCGCGATGACGTTTCCAGCTCCACACCCCTTTGTTTGCGCTGCGGCCACTCACACGCGCGGCTTTACGAGTTCAAAGGCCTATCTTGCTTTGGAATCGGCTTGTGTGTGCTCCGATCGTCGTCGTCGACTTGATGACCAACGTCGAAAAGGAGAGCGCGCGCGCGCGCGCACGCTGTGATCGCGATAAGAGCCATTTTTGCGCACCACTTTGCCGCACGCGCCCACCAAGCAAATTGCTCGAGAGTTGCGCAGGTAGTCGTATAAGAAGAGTATGTATATATATGCTATCATCCCTTTGTCGTCTCTCGTTAATTTCGCATTTTTCTAGATTCCAGAGAGAGAGAGAGAGAGAGAGGCCTCGTTATTCCTTCCGGCTTTTATCTGAGTCGCCGTCTCTGGTTCGGTGCGGCGGCTGCACGTTGAAGATATCTTGGTTGGAACACTGTACGTGCAGCTAACAATGTACATATGGTTGGACGATGCATTTAATTAGTTTTTTTCCAGATGCCTCGGTTTAATATTCGTATAAGATATGAAACCTGATCGGATTAATTATAAAGGTAGTTTTGAAAGTTAAATTTTTTCAAAATTTCTTTTCATTACTTTTTATGCAAAAACAGAAGAGAAATTTATAAAATGAACCATTATACGTAAGAGCAGATGAGGATTTAAGGAGCGTTTAAAAGACGTTCGCAAAACGTAAATTTAGATCAACTTCTTTCGCCAAATGAA
The DNA here is from genome assembly GCA_035583055.1 of Torymus tubicola. Taxonomy (NCBI): domain Eukaryota; kingdom Metazoa; phylum Arthropoda; class Insecta; order Hymenoptera; family Torymidae; genus Torymus; species Torymus tubicola. Next base: position 16,586,345 of record JAWWEQ010000001.1, read on the forward strand.
AGTATAGAAAAAGTCCCTTACATATATACAAATTGACAGGAATCAAGAGGAGATTTTCGTAATTCCTGCTCGTTAAGACACACCGGCGGCGCGCCCCAGATTCACGTACAATAATAACGCCTAATTGGCTGTCTTATTTCAACTCTCCGTCCAATGCAAAAGCGTACAAAAAGAAATCCTCGTGCGCGCGTCCAATCGTGCAGGTGCTCTCTCTCTCTCAATCTCTCGCGACACTCGCAATCGAGAGCGAAAATTTGTCTCGACTTTCCTCGAGAAATTCGTCGTTATAAGGACACGCGTGCAATCGCTCGATATATATATATATATATATATATATATATATATATATATATAATGCCAAGGATAAATAAATATAATGATGCCGAGATTACGCAGCGAGTCATGTCGTCATTATATACCCAGCCGGCCACGATCATGAGATCCGGAGGCAGGTGTACGCGCGTGTCCTGTTCGCTGTCCCCAAAATCGAGCGTGCAGGAGAGCAACAGACCCGCGGGCTGAATTGTCGCACGCGCGTGAAGGGAAAGGTGGCTATATTCGCGACGTGATGATGCCTGTTACGTACGTATATACGTATGCCATCTGGGCTAAATGAGAACTCAGTATATAAAAATACAAAAATCCATTGATTGATTCGTATTTTTATGACCGATCAACGAGAAAGGTTCGAGTATTTTCACGGTTTGGTGATTTCGAAAGATTCTGAAATTACTCGTACGATATTGCTTCTTATATGTATATAATTTTCTTATGAATTTTAAACTATAAAAATAAAAGTTACTGGTCACTTTAACAATTGATGAGAAAACATTTCAATACTCGAAAATAGTTTTGTGACACTGCTTTAATTGCACATGCATTTTTAATGGGAATTGATTATAAGATAAATAAACGATGAACGGTCACTGATGATTCATCAATGTTAAGCACCCACAAACGTTAACAAATTTTCAAAATAAAAGATTGAACAATTTTGTACAAAGTTATGTGCGCAATAAAAATCACGAAAAATAAGGGAAAATTATGTTTCAAGATTTTTAATGCGCGAAAGTTTGCACAGATTTGTTCGGGTTTAACAATTCTTTAAAACGCTTTTCTTCTACTCCATTATATATATTTTTTTTCTTTTGTAGAAAATTAGTTGGTACTTGGTGGAACTTAACTACTTACCTTAAAAGCTTTTTTCCAGTTTTCATGCAACAACTGATATTACTGTACGTATGTGATATATTAACTGGTAAGAAATGGCTAGTTATTAACGACCATCTATTTTTTCTATGTGATATTGTCATTAAAAAAAATGAATATGTTAGTGTCACAAGACCGTTTTTGAGTAGAAAAATAAATTATTACAGACGTAGGCTTTCCAATTTTTATTAATTTTTTTATTTTTGAAACATAGTTTTTTTTATTTTTGAAACATAGTTATTTTTATTATTGACTGTTTTTCCTTTTTTAGAATCATATATGCCAGTACTTAAAAAAAAAAGAAAGAATGATACACATGTATCAATAATGTATTTATTTGAATATGTAGTAATAAATAAACATTTATAAAAAAAAAATATAAATTTAAATAAAAACAATTTCATGTTTTACTTTTACGATTAATCTTTTTCTTGATGAAATTTCAGAATTTGTTTGAATGATACAAAAATGAATATAAAACATTGTATAGATATTTTTCATAAATAAATTAGGTTTTCATGTATTTATTTGTACATCATATTATAAATAAAATCTGAATTCATTCTTAAACAAGAATCCAAGCAGTAGCAGAAAATGAATTGAAATCTTGTTTGAAATAACAACAAAATTCTACAGAAATTTTTTCAGAAATTGTCATTTTTCATAAAATGGTATGACCAGTAGAACATTCGAGGGGCACGATCATCGAAAAAAAGAAATAGAGAGAGAGAGAAATATATCGAACGAGACGTCTCATTACGCGATTTTGTATCGCCTCCGCCCGAGGAGAGTGCGAGCGACGATGTCGAAAGTACTCGCAGCGCACCCAGAAAGAGAGAGAGAGAGAGAGAGAGAGAGAAAGACGGAGAGAGAGATCGAAGAAGTTAAGAGACAGTGGATAATGATAGTGTTTCTGTGGAGCGTAGGAAGGGGAAAAAATGTCACGATTACCGGGTGATTTCGAAGGGCCCGATCTCTTTTTTCTTTCTCCCTCCCTTGCGCTTCTATAATTTCTATAAAGAGAGGGAGAGGGGCACATGAAAAGAGAGAGAGAGAGAGAGAAGCGGGTCAATTACGGCGAGCGCGCGTTCTGCCGAAATATTTAAGGGGACCCCACACAGGTGCAATCAAAAAGAGAGATCCGACTAATTATTGGCAAATGAGAAAAGCGCGTGCTGGTTTTGTTCTCCATGGATGCGGATGAACGAGCTCGACGGCTTGATTCGGCGATTACTTTTAATTCTTTGCAGAAAGATGAATTAACCTTGAGATATAATTTTGAAGATGAAGCTTATTCTTAAAAATAAAAAATTAATAAATGTTATATTACATAATATCAGTAGATAGTCGTGTATGTATCTGCTTGTTGATACCAAGTGTGAATTCCCCATAATCGAATAACTTCAAAGACATGGCAAACTTCCTCAAATTTTAGGAATTTACGTATAGCCGTGGAATTTTTCGGTCAAGCAGCGATCGATGAAATTTCGATGCATATTAAATCGCGCTGAGACGAAATTACAAGCCATTGGCTGCTGCTTCTACCTCAGCACGGACACGGGCCGATGTCGTGCGACTAAACCTCCGAGTTAACCGGTCGCGTAATAACTCGAATCGATATTTAATGCGGGAAACTTAGTTTTAAGCGCATACACCTTGTAGTTTTATATCGGCGCGTATGAATTTTTTAATATCTGCCATCGGGAGATGATATCGCAAATGCCTCGGTGCGCATACACAGGGGCCTTTATATAACGACAGGATTTTAATGGCAGTGATATTAAAAGATCATTATACACGACTGCAATTTTTTCGTAAAAAATTGAAATTACGGCTCTTGAAAATCTAATTTTCGAAGCGCAAAAGTATTATGGTACGCTTTTAATTGAAGTTCGTGATTCTGAGAGAATAAATTGGTATTATTCAAGTGCATGGTAATCATTGTTATTATTGTAGTTTTGTTTACAAAGCTGTAATACTGCAATACTTGTATAATTATAATAGAAATTCATATAAATTATTATATATTCATAAACTATAATATACTACGGTTTATGTTATGGATGGATATTCATATATTAATATATGTAACAAGAAGAAGCAAGGAGTACAGTTATAATATTTCGACGACTGATAGTAAATCGAGCGATAACGGTAGTCACTTTTTATTATTAATAGTTGCGATAGTTTATAACAGTTGTTAAGATATAATTATTTTAATATTTACAATCATAGTGAGCTAAACAAGAATATTACCTTGCAAGTGCAAAGCGCTCATTGAAAACTATACAATTTGAGAAATGATATAGAGCGAACTAAGTTGATATAATCGAAAATTATGTATTCATGAATTATGGAGAAATAGTAAAACGTCAATTACTTTTTCACACAAACCACAGAATTTTCAATATCTCTTCGTTAAGCCTTTCCCCACATATATATATATATATATATATATATATATATATATATATCATCAAAGAGAACCACATACAATTCCCCTTCAAATCATGAAACTTCGAGAAAGCCCAAACGATCCCCTCTCATCAAGAGCGGGGAAGTGGGACGAACGGTCGCGCGCGAAACCGCGAAAAATGCACTCAGGGGAGTATAGCCAGCAGAACGTTAGCATGCATCCGACTCCTCGTCTATATATATATACGTGCATACTCATCCACAGCAACTCCCCTCATCCTCACTCCCTCTCCCGAAGCCACGATATATAGAATATAAGCCGCTGCGGCCGCTGCTGCAACATGTCAATACGGTTTATACGACCCTAACGACGCGGCCTAAACAAACCCAGAAATATGCCGCTACTACCACCACCACCGCCCCCCGTGCGCGAGCGCACTGCACCAGCCGGATAATCGTTTTTCGATAATTGCTGCTGTGCTGAACGACTTCGACCGTATAGAGGTATATAGAGAGAGAGAGAAAGGGAAGAGAGTCGCCTGAGCGAGGGGATGGAAATATCTAAACTACGCGCGTCGACGATTCGGAATACGAATAGCTCGAAAATGGAGGCTAGGAGGGGTTTTGTCTCTTTAATTCTGCTGCATTCAACCAACCTTGCATACATATATACGCACACAGCGATGCAGATTATACCGAATGATAGAAGGATTTTTCGATTGCCCGGTACATATATGTGAATTATTGTTATGGTTTGCGGTTGAACTATATTCGAAATATAAGGGTTGTTTGAAAAATATTTTCGGATATAGATTTTATATACATACATGTATGTCTATCCTGGAATCGGAGATGAAGTTTTTTTACTAGGGTTTCAAAATTTGCATTATAATTATTTCAATAAAGACACTGGTGATAGTTATCAAAGGAAAATTATTGTAGTTAATTATCTGTACCTATTATGTCGATATTCATCGATAATCTCGTTTCAGAGCAGGTGATTTCACGTAACATTAAAACTTTTGATCCTATGACGTCACGTGCGGCAGCTGTTTCCGTTGAAAAAAAGTTCTATGCTTTATCGTTGAATTTAAAAAAGACATCAACTTTCGACGTTTTGTGTCGATCCCGATTATTGGAGTTGTCGTGCACTCTCAAACTCTATTCAATTTAGAGCTTTTAACCTGACTATTTTCTAAAGTGTAACTACAAAGTCGTATTTTTGTTTGACCTGACTATCCATTAACTTTATTCTCAATTCTAGTTAATCCATTTATAGTTTGCGCGGCAATATCGAAAGAGTTTTGTTTGATGTTACTCCAATCAATCATTTTGGCAAATAGTCGCGTGAAGCTTTTTCATTTATATTTCAAAGTAACAATCCAAAAGATGACGGGTTATACCATTTTAGGATAATTTCATTATCATATTAATCTTTTACAAAAAAAAACCTTCCCTTTAATCTAATTATAATTAAGAATCTAAAAATAACTTCACTTCTGAACTGCTCTTCATTACAATAGCGTAGCTCATAATACTATTATTAATCAAATTCACTCATGCACAAACATTCAGACTGCGGGGGTCGAGATAATATTGAAATTTACGAAAGGATTGAAATTTAACCGACGCCCGGTTATTAGGAGCCGTTTAACAAGGTACATTTCTGAGAGGGCCAAGCGATGAATAACGAATGATTTCGTCAATAAAGAAGGCAAATTCCTCGAGAGTGCGGGAGGAAAATAAGGAGCGACTCTACGGGACACGACTCCCGGGCCGATTTCTTTCCGGACGATTTATCTCTTCAATTAACATTCATTTGCCGAGCAAGCCGTCACTGTCTGCTAGGGTGGAGGAAGAGGAAAAGGAGGAGGAGGAGGGCGTATATACGACGAGCGCACAGCCGCTGCGTACAACCTGAGTACAGGACGAGGAAAATAAATTTAAGGAACTTCACGGACTATAATTTCATTGTACGTTCGTCTCTACCTTTCTCCTCTCTCCCACCGTCTCTCACTTATTTAATTTTACTCCCGTTCTATATGCGAAGGGGTTCTAATTAAAAAGATTCTCCCGACGTGAGTGCCTCTGCCCTTCCCATCGTCTCTTCTCTCTCTCTGTCTCTCCTTCTCTCTTTCTATCTCTCTCTCGCTCTCTCTCGGTCTCCCTTCTCCGCTTTTTTCTTTCTCTGCTCTCTCTTTTTTATATATTCCACCCTTTTCTCTTTATATCCCTTTTACGCTTACTATTTTTTACCTTTTTGCTTTTTCTTATTTTTACCTAGCCTCTCAGCCATACATTTTTCCTTTTCTTTTTCCTGTCACTCGACTCGCTTCCAGTTTTGTTTTCTTTGGTTTTAATATAGTACATTGTTACAAGCTTAAGCAAGACTGCAAAAAAATGTTTATCTATTACAATTATTTTATAGTGCATATTAAATTTTGTATGTTATTTTGAATGAAACTTTGATTAAATTGTTGTAACTCAAAAGTCAAAAATAAATTTGTCATTATTCACTTCTAAATTACTTTGTACAATACTGTAATCAACTAAAAAAAAACTTCGTAATTTTTTGTAAAAGTTCGAGTGGAACAATAAAAGTATGAACGTTTTTATATGTCAAATATAATAACTACGAAGGAATGAAATATCTAGGAAAGAAAATGGCAATCACCCTTTATTCTCATCGTTCTCTTTTTAATCACTTCATCGTACCAAGATTACACGCAGTCCGTGCACTTTACGAATCTTAGATAGCGGTATGAAAAGAGTTAATATTCCCTCTCTTCTCATGCCATTCTTTATCGCTCCCCTTTACGCTCCTATTCCTCGCCCTTTCTCTCTCTCTTTCGCTCATATAATTCTCCCGTACTATTTTATTTCGCAGGCCAATGGCGTCAGACGTCACCCTAATTTCCCAACTCGAAATATAATTTCGCTTGTCACTTAGGAGGAGCCCTTCTTCTCTCGTCCTCAGACCGTGGGAGTAACCCTTCCATCATTTTCTTTTCCAACCCTTTTCTTTGATAATTATCCTCTAAATGTTAAAACTTCGTAATTGTTGCAGTCCTGGAATTCCGAAATGGAAAACTAATTTTAGGGTGGCAAGAAAAAGCAATTAATAAAAGTCCTTTTTATCGTTTAATGCTAACTCATCTTGAATCATCTTTCGCTACAAAGGGGTTGAAATCGCTAAATATAATACATTTGAAATGTTATTTAATGAAAATTAATAAATTAATGTAAAAATTAATTTAAAAAAAACAATAATAATAAAACCAATTTCATTGTATTGTGTATGAAAATTTTAATTACGGTCCTCCACTAATAATCAATTTCATCATCATTCGCAGAAAATAAATGCCTCGACATGTACATCCCGAAATTATTTACATCAATAAACATTCGATAATTGAAAAGCACGTTTTCATTAAAATCATTTCAATGAAGTAAACAGCAGCTGGCTCTCCCTTTGGAAAAACAATTTTACTCAACTTCAACAGAGTGTGTGTGTGAGAGAGAGAGGCTCGATCGTCACTATGAATTTCCAATAAAAATATAGTTATCAACGGAACACGCCGAATACATAAAAATAAGGATGGCAAATACACATACAGACACGCGCACACACGTCAGCAGCAATGCGAAGCTATTTCAAACGCTCGCATGCACGCGTTATTATTCCGGCAGTGGCGCGTTTCGCTCCGTCAAACACGACGCGCGGATTTGCGGGCTTCGTTTTAATTGGGATTACATTTCAATTAAAACGACCGCTCCCCATTAGACGTCCACGTCTCTCTCTCTCTCTCTCTCTCTCTCCCGCTTTCGCTCTCTCACTATCCGTCGTCGTCGCATACGCAATTTCTCTCTATATAAGCGCTTTGCGCCCTGTCGTGCGTACAGTAGCCCCTCAGTCGTGTGCGCATATTTTATTTGCCTTTATATCTCTATTTGTTTTCCCTCTTATTATCATATTTTCGTACGCTTCCGTAATTCTGTAGATTTAACCCTTGGAATATTTACGAAGGAGAAGATTTAGGGGTCCACACGCGTTCACTCGTGGTTCCCACTGCAATATATTTTCTTTGCCCGACACTTTGGCGTCTATATTTATTTACGCGCTCTTATATTAATACGAGTTTGCATATTTCCATCGCTTGTTGTATTTCTATTTGTTAATAAGCTTTAGAGTTTGTATTTGCGTCTGGTGACATTCCATATTAATAATAATATTTCAAACTATTTTCAACATTTGTTTTCAGCATATTGCTCATCTATTAGCAATTTTATAGAAAACCTTAAACAACTGTGTAGAAAAAGTAAATAAAAAATTTTGTAGAATACATCTACCAGACAATATTTTTTCGATCATTGTGAATGTAAAAATCTTGATTTTAACCAGACTAATATTTTTTCTCAGATTTTTTTGTATTATCTATTTAAATGTACTTGTAATTCTATCTTTAAAAAATTATTTAAGCTTAAGAGAGATTATTTTTCAGTATTGTTTTTTTTTTAAATAAAGTTAATGTCCGCAAAAATCTTGCAACCCAGGCGACTATGTTTCTGATATTTTTTACATTGAAAATAGTCAGATATGTGTATCCCTTCATAAATGTATTTTTATTCTTGTACTCCATTGTTTAAAGCTACCGTTTAATGATTTTTAATTGTAAAGTGCTCGTGCATCATATAGAATTAACAGCGGCATTGGTTGAATTCGAACCACGTATGAATTGCCAATTATTTCCACGGCAATAAATGATGTTGAAATATATCGAATAGGGAGGCCTGTTCGGTAGAGGTCAAAGCTCCGAAAGTATCGACTCCCACTTGCTATCAACAAAGGTGTGGACAAAAGCGAAAGCTCCCATCGGTGCAACAGCTATATAAAGAGAGTAGAGAGATCGATATGCTGTGAGCACGGAGGTATCGTGGAAGATGACACCTGAAGGTGACAAGGAGCCACAACGACACGACGGGCAATTACCCATCTGTCTATATGTAAAAGCGCAACGGCTGACCAATGCATCGAGAACAACGACGTTAATATACTTGTAGATTTGGTAAGAACGTTCCTCTTTCTTTCTCATTCTTTTTTAAGAAAGAACATAATAAATAAAAATTATAATTCAAATGACCGATATCTAGTCTAGCATCTAGAACCTATATTTACTTTTAGATATAGAAAAGAAAAAAATTCATTTAAAATAACTTTTTAATTTTTTTATTTATAATGAAATTTACGACTCAACGAATAAATTTACAGAATATTAAAATTCCTTGTTTTGACTTGCGTTAATAAACTCTTCATAAAATTTAATAATTAAATTATTCAAAACGACATATTGCACTCAAAGATAAGTCTTAACTCGCTCGCAAATCTCAATGCAATTTAATAAAGCTTCGAGCACCGTCGCGTCGCGCATTGTAGTACTCTATTTATATATCTTTTAACTCCCTTATTGTTGTGTCTCTCTCGGTTTATTCCTCCTTGGCGGACGCCCTCGGCGCGTCACCATTATTCGCTCCCCCGTCCTTTCCTCCTGTTTGCATTTTGTCGTTCGCTCGCTCGATCGCGCCCACGAGAGAGAGAGCGAGACAGAACGAGTGAGTGTGTATAGAGAGAACGCCGTCGTCGACATTCGGCTCTGAGTAATTGAAACGGACAACGCGTTATGTCCCGCGCACGCTGCTGCCTGTGGGGGGGAGATCTCTGTCTCTCTCCCTCTTTCGCTTCGGCTGGATAAAATATGCAGGTTCGACCAATCGAGAGGTGTTTGGCCGCTGAACAATCCTCCCTTGGCCCCTGTCGCTTTGCTCTCTCTCTCTCTTTCTCCCCTCCTCTCTGTCTCTATTTCTCTCTCTCTCTCTGTCTGTTGCTCTTCATCGTTTGCTTTGCAGTCCGTACGTATCGAGCTTCTCTTTTGCCCTTTCACTCTCTCTGTATCTCTCTCTCTCTCTCGCTCTCTCGTTCGCTCTTTCTCGACCCGATGTGCTTCTCTATCTCCACGCTTGTATCTAATCGCTCTGTCCTTTTCGTTCTGCAACGCTGTACTTTGTCCGCCGCGTATATATACCCTGCAGTATGCGCGCATTCACTTTCGCTCCCTCGTGCGCGCGCGTTCGACAAATAAAGCGACTAACTGGCCGAACGTTCGCGCACCAGTTGACGTATGAGCTGCGAACTGGCCGCGCCTTTGACGGCAGAGCTAACGCACGATTGCACACGATGTGTTAAAAATAAACAGACGAGCAAACCATGCTGGCGTTGAGGTATAAGTAGAAATTACGGAGGGATGCGGGGTGCGAATGTGATAGGTGATGACCAAAGTGCGAGGGAGCATATATGGTGGCGTCATAATATTTGTTTCATAAGAACGTGGCATAAACAAAAGTAGTTTTGTTTGATCGGTTAATGAGCGAAATTGTTTGGTACTAGTAGTATAGTAGTGTCTCTATAGCCTGTATATATTAAATGATTAATCACTAAAATATTTGAAATTTTGTATATGTTAAAAATAATAGTTGTTGTTATTCTTAGATGAAGAGATATAAGTGAGAACTTGCAAATAATGGGTAATCAATATATATATATATAAGGACTCGAAAAACAGCACATCATGTTTCGATTGACTGGGAAAAAGACTTCGAACAACAAACACGGAAATTTTTATTATTTACATTAGTTTTTAAGTTTTTACATGTTATTGATTGCTGTCATCATCTGTGGACAACTTTAATAATTATTGAAAATCGAAAATTAAATACAGATAATGAAAAAATGAATAACATCACCTTCTAAGCTCGGAGGCGGTGAGGACGATCACACAAGCTTAGAGGTTCTGACTCCATATCCATCACTGAACTGATAGAGCGATATATTATCGAATATTTATTTATTTTTCTTTTCTATGTCATGATGTATCATTCGTTTGTGATAAATTGGTTCACGTAATGCAGCATATGTATACAATCTAGCCATAAATATCTTTTTTTAATTTTGAACTTTTATTAAATGAAAACTATTGTACTTAAAATATTGTAGAGCTATCCTTTTATAGAAGAATTGATATTTAAACTCCCATACATTGAGTATAAAAAGAGTGAGAACTTACAAGATATAAAATTATTTTGTAATGTAAACCTTTTTAAAAATGAATATCGAAAACTTCGAAATATATAATATTTTTTAAGTATTTGAACACTCTAGAACTTGTAGCTTTCAAATAACAATTCATTTTTTACCTTTTATAATACATTACCCACTACATTGCATAGTAGATATATAAAAAATAAATATTTCTGCCCCCATTAATCATATAATAATCTAATAAAACCAATAAAATAGCGAATGTTTTCTAACATCGTACATCAACACGAAAATCACCGTGTTCCCCACTTCACGCTCTCACCAATCCACCGAAAAAGCCAAGATAGAGCGCGACGCCACGGGGAAACTGGACTCTCGACGGGGGTTATAAGGGCCGCCTCTCTCTCACACTCCCTGTCTCGAGAAATAGCTATATAGCCGCGCCTCTCGTACACCAGCACAACGCGCCGCGCTCAAGCACTCGGGAAATAAGGAATAGAGCGAGGACGAGTATTAGCGCGGAGTGTCGAGTGCACACGTGGCGCGGTGATGCATTGCCAGCGATATGGGTCCGACTCCTTAGAAATTTAGACGCCACCGCCGCCGCGTGTGTACGCTAGCTTGGTATAGCCGCGGAAAGGAGGGTAACTTGAATTACGCCAGCGGGCATTATGCTCCATGCACACTTGCCCGAGCAAGAGAGAGAGAGAGGAAGCTCACTTCTCACTTTGCCTGACCAGGAGAGCGAAACTTGGCCCCGCCTGATCCTTAACAACCACCACGCGCACGCTGCACTTCTACACCGAGAGAGAGAGGCACGCTATTATACCTTGGCTCCTGCTCGCGTTCAATGCTTGTATTTCGGCTAACGAGAAGCCCTTGTTCCGCGAATTAAGATAGTTTGCATGCTAAGCGCCTTTCGCTCGCGCGCTCTGTGAGAAGTTTTGCTCGATAGGAAGAAAGCGCGCGAGTGAGCGGGCGGGCGTTAATTGCGCCATCGGTTCTTTATGCAGGACTTCGTACGCGCGCAAGCAGAGTGATTTACGCTTATTAGCTGCACCGAGCGCGCGCACACGAATCTATGGGGTGACGTCTGGGAGGAGGATGGACGATTCGAATGCATGTATAAAAGGGTATATTTTAGCGTCGTTTGTTTGAATTAAGAACGCCGGTGGATTGATAAAGCTTTCTTTAAGATGCAGAAATTTAGAGGATGTTTTTGAAGAAGCTTAAATATGTTGGCGATATCTTTGGTAAAGATTTATTATTGTTTTGTAATATAAGATGAGGGTTACTAACATCATATTGTTATAGGTATTGTAGAACTGCTTTGGAATAAATTGATAATCAATTTACAATCTAGTTGTTCTTAAGTAAAAACAGTTCTTAACTAAAAAGATATATTAACTTGCAGTTTTTTATGCTTCTATAAGTATTTTACAAGATCGGTTAAAAGCTGAAAAAAAAACTAAAACTTTATAACTGTTTCAAATATTCGATAACCACGCGTGCTCAATACTACGTGCCAATACGTTGAATTCGACAATTTGCCCCCAAGTAAGTAAACGCTTTTACACGCTGTGAAATTCGCGTAAAGAAATTTCCAGCAAATTCAGAGCTTTCCTCTTTGAGAAAGCAATTCCAATCGCGAAAACAAAAAAAAAGCCCAGGATTTTTTACCCTCGAGCACGGATGACAAAAGCCTCACTCTCTCACTCTATGTGTCTGTCTCTTTTCTACCATCCCTGCACTTTTTGTCGCGCACCAAAAAAAAAAGAGAGAAATTCTCTATCCCGCGCGTGCACGTCGTTTCGTCGAGCTTTGCGCGCGTGCGCGCGCGCGCGTAGCAGTAACGGCTCGTAAAAAAATAAAATGTCTCGAACAGCAGTAAAACAAATGGGCCAATAACCATGTGCACCGGCTTAACCCAGTTCCCTTTCTCCCCCTATACGTTTCTCTCTCTCCCTCTCTCACACATACACACACACACACTTGCACTGGTGAATTACAATCCGATACAATTTTACGAGATCGCCCCGTTCCTGCGCGTCAATGCCTCAGAATGGGCCGCGCGCTCCCAGTCATTTCCGGCACTCGCGCGCTCTCCGGCGCATCTCGAATGGGATTTCACGTATAGGTATGAGTGTATATATATACGATATAGGTACGTACATGTGTGTCAATGGTGTGTGGGACTCGCGAGCAAATACTGTAAGCGACGGCGACGACGGTAACGGCGACGATGTAGCTCGCGCAGCTCGGTGCTGAAAGGACGCGAAAGCGGAGAGTTGCTGCTGTACTCTCTCTCTCTCTCTCTCTCTCTTTCGGCGCTGTGAAAGGGCAACGTTATTGATGTCGCTACTGCGTCATGTTTCGATGTGACTGCCTGATAAATATATGCATTCGGCGAATTTCACTATGCGCGAGACGAGGTATGTATACCCCGTACCGACGATTGGTATAGAGTCCAATGTAAACCTTGTCTCGTGCGCCAGCGTCAGTACAGCTATGCTGTCCGGTTCTGTTGACCTGTTGTAATGAATTTTCGTGTTTGATTCTCTCTTGTTTGTTCAAAAATCGTTCGTAGGTATGGTTGAGTACCTTTCGCGATTTCGAAAAATCAAGGTTATAGAGTTATTGCAGAACAATAAAATTAATATTATATTATTATATTGGTAAAGGTATATAATATATAACTTAATAACGTTTTATTTGATATATTTTCATTTCTAAAATGACATTATTTTCTTGTAATTATACAATATTCTGAATAATCTGGTATTATTTGTCAAATAATCCATAATTAGGATGAAGACTCTTTTTTCAAAATGATTGTCTATTTTCCTACTTTTGTTGTGAATTCAAGCTTCTCCTAATTTTGATTCGTACGTTAAACAAATTGAAGTACCATAATAATCATACTTTTGATTTACAATCTTATTGTCGTTTATTTTTTTATTTCAATAACTATTCATTATAAGGAAAACTTTCTAAGTTTTAATCAGTGCATATGGACTAATACAAAATCAGTCATATAAATGCATTTATTTAAACTTGGGAGTGTAATATTGATCTGGTATATATACAAGGGACTGATTGAAATTCAAAGCAGTAATATAAAAGAATTTTCCCCAAAAATTGTGTAATATGTTTTCTAGCAAAAATGATAGCTTAGATTGTATCTATACAAAAAAATATTCTGCCTTGTTTGTATTATGTTCGTAGTACGCTGCAAAATTTCATATAGTAGCAAATTTTGTAGAAAACCTGTACAATCACAATATTGTATAGAATCGTACATTATTCGCGATATTGTACTTACAAAAGTATACATGATATTTGATTTGTATAATATTATTTGAAAACTTTTACACTCCCTTAAGCACCCGAATTTATATAGATTTTTCATATCCATCAGTATATTTTTATAGATTAGGATTTGATCCATAACGTCGGAGCAAATTAAATTAATATCGACGTCAGCGCTCATCAAAATCTGGCTCATTCAAATCATGGAAAAAATACCGGTGACAGCCAATAAAAAGTATCATAAAATGTAAGCAATTTTAAGTCATGATAAAAATTTAGAATAGATTTTCTCTAGATAACAGTGACACTTTAGAAAAATACATATCATATAAAATTTTATATTGATATTTCATGGATATTTTCCAAAATCGTTTTGTAAAACGCCAGCTCAAATGTATGTAATATTATATTAAATAACAACTAGTTAAGATCACCATAACCCACAAAACCCTCAACACGATTCCCCTTTACATTTCAAAACCATCCCAACCGCCCTGATCATTCAGCACAATTAAAAATGTTCCAGCCCGACCAAGCGCGCATCGTAAAATCCGTATATAGAACTATCACGGGAATCCCCATCGTGTCCACGCGCTGGTATACACACGTGCAGTGTATGTATGTGCAGCGCGAGCGCACTAAAAGCAAAAGCCCTGCGCGCAAGTCCAACCAGACTAAAGCGTCGATCGGCTGTGCCACGGTGGTACGTCGAAGGCCAGAGAACCCGTGGGCTGGTAGAGAGAGAGAGAGAGAGGAGGGGACCGCTCGTAATAGTTACCGAAAATCCAGGAGATTTCGTCTACGCGAGCGGTGCATTTTCCACCGTAAGAGCCACGCGCGCGCGCACATAAAGAGGATCTGAGAGAACTACGCCACGCGCACTGGGCAAATGCAGCAGAGAGAGAGAGAGAGCAGCGAACTCGTTCTGGCTCGCTGGGCTTGCGGCTCTACAAGGGCCGAAACGCGCGCTGGCGTGTGTTCGTGTACGTATGGATTTCCCAACGAATCGATTTCCGTTTGTCCTTCCAACTTTTGTCCGTATGACTTTCGAATATTCCGCCCCGCTCGCTCGCTCGCTACCTCTTGGGGTTTGTACACTTTGCGGTCTGCACGCGCGACTGAGCGCTCGGGACTCTGTATGTAGGTGGGTGTGTGTAGTTTGTAGTAAGAAGAGGGAAAGAGGAGGCGAGCCTTTCGTTGTAGTTTGCTTGTTAGGTATGCGGAATTCGTGTTCTCAATGATTTACTGGTGAATAAAAAAGAATTGTGAATATCCTAATGAGTTAACTCACAAAGGTATTTCCTTGAAGAAGTTGATTATTATATATATCTTGAGGAAATGATAGTACAGGGATTTTTTCAATGACATTTTGATTAGTATTACGTGGATATTAATGCAATTTTCTAGCACGATATATCGATTTTCATGTTTGATTTCATATAATGTATTATATAGATATTATATAAAATAAAATAAAAAATATTCATTATACTTAATTTACAATAAGCTATTCTGTAATTTTAGTATGTCTAAAATATATAATAATCATTTTAAATTTATTTCAGAATACGCAGTAAAATACATTTTAATTGCGAAAGAATTAGACAGAAGTTTCCGAAAATTGATTGTAAATGACACTGAACGGTTAAAAATTGGTTATAATTTATTTATTTCTATACTCCAAAATATACAGACACGGTACGGGCGAGCGAAGAGACTTCCCTGTAGCCGTATATAGCTATAGAAACGAATTCGAATCGCGTTGCTTGGTGATTATTTTATTTTAAATAAATAAAGACAATTGACTGACATTCTCTCTCTCTATTCTTGATAGCGTTAAAAACAAAATTCCCTCAGACTGTTGCCTTTAAGCGAACTAGACGTGTATTAATTTTAAATTAAAAAAAAAATAAATAAAAAGTCATTTGAAGTCCTAAAGTTCTCTCTTTTATTTCTTTTTACATAAATGCGCAACATCCTTATTAAAATTTTATTCAAAATTTTCCAAAACTATACCCAGCCTAATCGTTATTTGCACATATAGAATCCATAGTATAACTGCAGGAATCGCGCCAAATTGAATTCCCGCATAACAAATCGCGGCGAGCCGATCGTCCCTTCCAATTTTGCGCTCGGTCTATACCCAATTTGAGATGGCGCGTGAAAATTCCGCGATCTCCCATAGCCATCCGGTTGGCGGTAATTGAAATACAGCGAACCCCTCGCGTTCGCGCGCAGAGAGAGAAAGAGAAAGAGAGAGAGAGAGAGGGAGAGAAAGGGAGAGAACACGCAACTCTATACGCGGCGCGTCGAAGGTGCTTATACTCTCTCAAGGAGCTATACGCCTAACCCGTTATGGAGATGAGCACACGGGGCGGTAGGTAGGTAGGAGCGGTGCAGCAGCAGCAGCAAGCGACATCTTCTGCATCTGTAATGCGGCTCGATTCTTACCGCCGTCGTCGTCGTCGCAGTTGCCTCCTTATTTCTTCGCGTACGAATATTTGCTCTTTGTCTACTCGCTTCTTTACGATTCCGCGCTCCTTTGTTCGCGTCTCCGTTTGTTTTTCTGAAATTTTTATTACCTCCCCGTGCGCGCGCGCGCGCGCGCGTAAGCCTCTTCGCGCCTCGTATCGCGCAACCGCTTTGTACGCGCGCGGAAAGAGGAGAGAGAGAGAGTGTCGACGTCGTCGCGATTTATCGCATCGCGTTGTTCCCGCTAACCGGTCTAATGTATTCCGAGTGGATTTAAGGAGAAATTGTTGCGTTTACTCGGTATTGCTCAAGGAATATCGTATCCGGTGCAGATAATTGAATATTTTGTACATTCAATTACTTGATTATTTTTTTTTATCGAATTACTGATTCGATTACTTGAAATTTTCTTTTATGCAATTTCCATGTTGAATTCAACATTAAGAAATTGTATGTGAATATTTGAAGTCGTTTAATCGAAAAATGAAATTAATATCGGTAATGTATGAGATAATGTTAATAAGATTCATTATTAAATTATTTTCTATGCCAAAAGATGATAAACAATCATACTTTACAGAGTTTCGTTATCGCTTCATGTTTGACAAGTATCGCATTCGTCACTTCGGCTGATAAGCAGCAATGAGCAACGTTACCACTTGAACAAAATGATAGTATTTTTTTTATGCAACTACCTTATGTGATCATTAGATTTTTGGCCTACGAAAATGTAATTTGTCATTTAGACCTCTGAATTGAATTATTCTAATACACCGACCATTTTGAATCGGAGTTTTTAATCAAGATTCATCCCTCAAGGTTTATTTACCTATAATTTATCCCTGTTCCACAGGGGCAATCCTAGGTAAATATGAAATGGATGAGGTACAGTAAAAAATTTATAAAAAGAGAGACAGAATGTATAGATTATGTGTAATATAAAATATACAATGGAATGAGAAAAAATAAGATGTGTCAGAGTACATGTTAAGCCACTAAGCTGCGTGAAAATCACCGTATTATATATACGTAAAAAATAAAAGTGTTGGCAGAATTTCATTCATAATATTGTAAAAAAGAAATCCTTTTTACAGCAACTGTCAATCACTTAGGCAAAATACTTCAATAAAATTAATTCTCTGCTTACATTATTCATTATATGTAAAATGCCGTTGAAAATAACGACATTGCGAATGATATATGAATACCAAATAAATTTTACACGCGAAGTCATGAATAATTTTTAAAATGGATTCTCCCTTTTCACTTTACTGAAGTTTTATAAATTTATATTTAAATTTTATTAAATAATCACCGTTTTAAAAATGACCAACAAATTTCGTATGCATTGTATGTCAGATAAAATAAACACTTTCAAGGAAAAGCTTTAATAATAACGAATATAAAACACAAAAACATTATATGGTTTATTTATAAAATCGGACAATTCTGTTTCAAACGCATGTATAAATTGGAGAAAAAATGTTTCTTTAAATACCAAAAAAAAAGTCTGGTAAAACAATATTTACATAAGCTCTTTGAAATTCCACTTCCGCACTAAAATTATCGTCAAGTCAATAAATTTCGGTATATATACAAGAGAGTAGCGCGCGGGTCTCCGTGTAAGCTGCGCGCAGTCTCGCGCGTCGTCGCCGAACTTTCCGTGCACTACACAAAAGTGAATTCCGTTGCTACTGTGTAAAAAAAGGAGAGGTAAAAGACCGGCCGGCGGCTGCTCGCGGACGCTCACAACTTTTTCCGATAACTTTCCCTACGCGCGCTCGTCGTCAGTATTCCACGTTTCCCCGCGGGAGGGTCGCGCGTAAAAAATCGACGTCCTTTGGTCGCTTCATGTACCATGAGACACATACACATACATACACCGACTCGTCTCGAAAGAGATAAAAATTCCAAAGTGGACACGGCCAAACGAGCTTTTCATCCGCGCGTACAGATAATTGCTCGGACCGAAATTTTTCCTCCGACGAGGAGAGAAACCGAGAGAGAGAGACTATAGAGAAGGGCGTGTGTGTATATATATAGGAGAAAGAGAGAGAGAGAGAGAGAGAGAGACGGGGGTAAGCGTACCGAGTAGAGAACAATCGTGTGGAAAAAAAGTTTCAACGGAGAAAACGAGGCGCACGCGCGTGTTCGAATGAAAATCTATTTTTGGGTAAATATGCGGTTGCGCTTTTTTCCAACTTGGTCGTTTCTTTTTCTCTTTTGTGACGTATAGGAGAAAAAGTAGTGTTTGTTCGAATGTATGAATACGTGCGCGGGCGTTTGAACAAGAAATTTAGTTTATTTAGTTTTATTCGGACGGGACACTGTAAAGGGCGTACGCATGTACATATATGTCTAAATGAAATTTTCAAAAGTTTACTTTATAAAACAGAGTGATTTTTTTTATGACGGGTTTTTTACGTTATATGTCAACTCACAATTTGGAAAAGTGAATTGAATCGAAAATTATTTTTTTGATTTAAGTTAAATTATTCTTTTGTATTTTGAAATTGAATTTAAATTAAGAAAAATAGAAGTTTTTAAAATAATATAATCTATGTTATGAAATTTATAGATTTTTCATCAGTATTTTAAAAATACTAACTATTTGAGGTTGCTTGGCTGTGTTAATATTTCAACATATAGCATCGCTTTATTATTATTTTTTTTTAAATTCCACTACATCTAACGTTACAACTTACTTTAGATTTCAGAATAATTGGAAAAGAAAAGGGGCAAAACAATTCAGCGTAATAAGATATCTAAAGCACAAAAGACGTCACGTTTTCTTCGCTCGACTTTTTTTTCCCAAAAGAAGAAAGTGTTCGGTAAAATGACTCGCGCGCACACGCTTGTTTCGCGCTTTGCGAAATACAAAAGTCGGTAAAGTAATACACGAGAGCGAGAGAGAGAGAGAGGGGGAGAGAGAGAAGAAGGAAGTGGCTTCTTTCGCTGCGGGGGTTGTGCGCGCGCGCTCCCTTTTCACCTGCTACTACGGTTACAAGAATGGCCGTTTTCCTGGCAACGTTTCGCAACGGCGGTAGCGACTCACGTCCATTGTTTCTCAAGTTTTGTTGCGACCTCTTTCGTTTAGTCATTTCTCATGCAATTGTGTACTTCTTTCCTTGTTTTCATGCGAAGTTTCGTACTTCTCGCTTTATATCCAAGCAACGAAAGAGAAGGAAAGAGAGAGGGGGAAAAAGGAGGAAAAAACAAGAAAATCTCGTTTCTTATTTGTCCCTTCCACCCTTTTTACTTGGGGCTGTAGTGCATTATTCAACTTAGATTTTCACGCACAGCAGTCAAAAAGTTTCTTTTTCTTGAGGAAAGGAATGTTGAGTAAGACATGATTTCTTAGAACTAAGTCCCTATTGCGCAAATACTCCGAAATGTTGCGAAATCCAGTAAGAGAATAAAACTAGCGACAATAGACTCGTTATGGCATTGCGACTCTAGTTCAGTAATAGAATTACATATTGCCTATCCGTGTTTCTTAATTCCTTCATTCGTAAAATCTTACATTTTCACGAATCTTGTGACGAATGGTAATTTTTTGTTGCTGCAACTTAAAAAAAAACACCTTATAGGGTCAAAGAAGATACGTACTTCTGGCGTACATATAAACAATACGCTGAGTACATTATTAAATTTTCAAAGAAAAAGAGTTAATTTTATACAAACCATTTTTGTAGTTTTTTTACTTCCTAACTATCTCTTGACATATAAAAACCAGATCAAAATAGAATATCTACCCCAATATACTTGAAATACTACAAATAAACAAATCTTCAGATACACACCTTCGCAAAAGTATATAAAATACAAACATTATTATCACAATTTTTAATAGCTTAAATGAAATCCTTGGCCAAAGGTACCAAATTCATTTCTTGAGTTGTACCAGTTTAATAGATCTACACTCTATAAACACTGAAAATTATTTGTAAAACTAGTTAAGCACTAATCTTTCTTTATACGCTACATCTCCAAATACAACCTATTATTGCTTCACTCAAACTCTCTAATTCTTCCACTTTAACGAGTCTCTCTTAACGCCCGAAACTTTAACTCCACTTTGCGCGGCTGGATTTGCGAAAAAACAATTACTTTGTTAAATCGCGAGCTATAAAGAAAACCAACAACTCGCTAAACAGTACATTCGCCGGCCGCTCGTGGAAAGCTTTTTCGCTCACTCTTCCATCCGCTCTCTTCTCTCACTCTTCTCCTCAACGCAAACTTCGCCTTTATCTCGCCAAAACAGTTAAACTCAACAACCCTCGCTCGCGCGGTCGAGCCCTTTCCTCTCTCTCTCTCTCTCTCTCTCTCTCGAATTTTTTTGCGCGCGTGCACTCTCTCAACATTTCTCCGTTCGTTCTCTCCACGCGCGGCGACGTCTTTTTTTCACTCGACCTTAGAGCAGTGCAAGAGAGACCAAAGAATAAAAACACTCTTTCGAGGAGGGTCGCCGCGGCAACGGCTACAGAGAGAGAGAGAGAGAGAGAGTAGGAGGAGGAGGAATCGTAAAAGCTCTCTCCCCCAGTGCACCAGGATGACAAGTTTACGTGGGGGTGGCGGCGGTGGGAGAGCTGAAGAGGGCCGCTAGTACTACCGCCACCGCGACTGCATTGTCATAGCCCGGCGTATCTATTGTTCGGAAGTTAGTCAGGCGAGCGCCGCGCGTTCGCCTCTAGTGTTACATAATAGTTGCCGGCATTGTGTCTTTCGATTGCATAATTTTAGCCATAGACGATGCAGCGCTGCCGCCGCGGGCGCGTCCCTATACTCTACGCTCGTACGTACGCGCGCGTCCCAAGGGGGGACGAGAGACTGCGACGGACGTAATTTCCACGTGTGGTACGGGGATGCATATGCATGCGTGCTTTGTATAACGCATGCACTAAAAGAGCACTGCGAGTACGTATAATACTTATTGGCGGAACGTCGAGCGAACGCATCCTTCCTTTTATTTTCTACTATTGTCGAATGTAGTGGAGTTCATTTGAAGTTATATCTATGTAGAAAT
Source organism: Torymus tubicola (assembly GCA_035583055.1). Classification (NCBI taxonomy): domain Eukaryota; kingdom Metazoa; phylum Arthropoda; class Insecta; order Hymenoptera; family Torymidae; genus Torymus; species Torymus tubicola. Next base: position 16,607,869 of record JAWWEQ010000001.1, read on the forward strand.
TTCTGATTCTAAAACATTGTAGGATAATAGCAATTTAGTTTGGTCGTCTTTTGACACTAATTGGTAATTCAATGAACGTTTAATTTTGGTAAACGTCTCGGGTTATATATATAGGTCTTATAAATGTCTCGTGTAGAATTAGTTTAAAAATAACGGTTTAATTGAACCAGATTCAGCTCTCTTATTTGGAAACTTATCTTATTTGTCACTCAAGACAACCTGACATCCTTGTTATATAAGAGTTACTGGCATCGTCTTCGCAGATGTTTCTAAAATTGCAATTTCTAATTTTGAAAAAATAAATGATGAGGATAACTTGTAATATTACCGAAATTTTATTTTTACTTGGACGATATCATTTATCAATAAGGATGATAAGTTACTTAACATATACTTTAACCTAACATTATTACATAATTTTATCTTCATTTCGTATTATATCTATCTATAACACATATGATCTGTAAAGATATAACGTAAAAAAAATTTATTCTAATATCTTTAGACTACTTAAAATATATTACAATTAATATCTCTTATTCTACCAAAACAAACACGAATAATATTGAATTTAATGAAATAATATCTCATCTTGTATTTCATGTAAAAAATGCATATATTTCAAAAATACGAAAAAAATAACAAACAACAAAAAAGAATCAATCATACACGTTGAATGGCCAAAAAACATTTCACCCTGGCGAGTCCGCAAAAATACGTCATACACATACTACGTTGTAGCATACACACTGGTCAACTCTGCTTTCGCGCGAGAGGCGCGAAAAATAATTTTCCAGTCACGATTCCGACCGGAACGAAAACACAATACGAAAGCATTTCCTCCCCCTTTCCAACGATCTCTCTATATATCTATACACGATCGAGATATATATCGGGTTCACGGGTACGCGCAGTCCTTTTTCCCCTCTAAAGAGAGAGAGAGAGTATAGGGGAGAAAAAAGCGCTCGCACGCGTCAGCGACACGTCCATTCAGGTTAGTTTTTCTCGCCACCTATTACTAATACAGCGTCGAAAAAGTTCTCTCGCACCCCCGCACAAGCTTGCACTGTTACGCGCGCCCCTGACAACCTTTTCATTCGGACGACGCAAGTACGAGTGAGAGTGAGAGAGAGAGAGAGAAAGAGACTTACAAGGTTCTTTCTCGTTGCCCCTCGAGCCTTTCAACGTCGTTCGGCTTTGGCTCTTTCTCCTTCTCGTTCTTTCTTTCTTACCAGTACTCTTTTGCACGCACATGTATACACCTATATACTATAGTCGCACGGCCCGAAGAAAACCGCTGTGAAGCTCATTTTCCGAGTCCCCTTCTACCTTTTTCCATTTTTTGCAACTTTGCGCTACGCGCGTTTCACTCACTTTTCTTTTCCCCTTCTCTTTGCACGCGGTGCTGGTAAAATCTCAAGTAGGAACACGAGGAAGAGAGAGAGAGAGAGCACCCCGAGTCTTAAATTGAATTTTTGCGCTCGTCGAGTATGTTTAAACTGCTGAAATTAAGAAGTATAATGGAGTGTTTTATTCGCGTAGCGGTACTCAACTACGCGGGGGTTTACCTACCAGTCTGTTATTGCTTTTGGTGGAGATACGGAAGTTCTTTAAATGAAGTTAGCTCAATATATAGCAACAATATTTTGCTTCTCGTCAATGACTGTATCTCATTGTGTTGAAAGAGTTAACTTGTGTAAACACAATACGACAGAAGAATGTCCATATCGTCCTTATTTGATTTAAAAAGTGTAACCTGTAAAACCTGTCCTGTTATTTAAAGTATATATATAGAATTGGGATACGATAGGACGTTAAAAAAGAATGTTAAAAAAAAACGTTAAAATTTCTTCGTACGCTGAATAGACAGAAGTAGTGTAACTCAATTTTGAAAAGACGTTGATTTTCAATCAATTTTTTTAGTAAATTTTGTATGTAAGTAGTAATTTGATAAATTTTTATTTTAACATTCATAATTTCGCATTTTTCAAACCGTTGTCTAGTCATATTGATTTTACGGGTTTAAATTTTTAAATAATTAGACTCCATGGACAATCTCTTTAGTGAAAATAAGTAATTATAAATTTTTTAGGAAAAAGAATTCTTCCAGGACAAGATTGAACAAAAATTTTTTACACAAACATAAATTGCAGTGCGATACATTTTTTCTTTTAAATAAATCTTTTAACTAGTTTCTTATTGAAGAGAATAGATGTTTATCTTTCAAAATATCATTAAAATTAAAAGAAAATAAACGCCTTCACTATGTATATAAATTTAAGTTCATAATAATAAATTTCATGAGCATAAAAAATTAATGATATGTTATTTATTGACTAGACCCCATAACATTGCCAGAGTATGCTACCCTACTGGGATGCGATACTCGACTTAGCAATAGTATGTAAGCATGCTTTGATGAAGAAGAGCTAGAGCAACGTTCATAACCCTGTAATTACAGCACTGACATCTAGAAACCCCTAATCAACTGGGGAGAAGGAACTTGTATCATTGACGAATAGCGAAATTGACAAGAAAGATCAGAGCAAACTTGTATAGTATAAACTTTGATTTGAAAGTAAAAGGCAATTTTTCGTCATATACTTTTAGATGTACTTTCATGCTATACCGGCTGCTGCAATGGAAATCTACAAAAACTACTTGAGGGCATTAAAAATGTTTTTTCGGATACATTCTTCATATTGGTTATCTCGTCTATTAAAAGCAATTAGTGACTTTTTGTTACTTTAATTGTTATCTTAGGGATGTCCTACATAAAGTTCTAAAAATAATTTATGGTAAAACATTGATGAATAATTCCTGATTTTCTTGTTTATTTTACCCAGTTAGGTTTAGCCAATCATAACCGATATGAATTATAACTAATTACTCTTTATAAAAAAGCGTAGAGGTTGAGAGATTTCACTATATATATATGGTAATCCATATTTAATTGGTTTTAGGAATTTTCGTTTTTTTAATCGACTTTATGTTGATTTTAAGGTAGTTAAATATATACTAATCAGAGAAAAACAAACGCAGAACAAATGTTCAAATATTGATATTGGGGTAAAAGGGAAAAGGGAACACATTCCTTTAGATTAAAAGCTTTAAAAAAAAGAAACAATTATCTCTGAATTTAGTAGGTTCATTATTCACATGCTGTGTACTAACTATATAATACAGTTTAGGGCTTCGATTGAACGAAATAATTGAAATATATTAATCGAGAGTGAACCGATCTAAATTTTATATTACTTTACTCTGTATTGATTATAAAAGATTTTCTACCATTTCAAAAATTACTATAAGGTTATAGGGGAAATCTATAAAAAATTTTCTTGAAAATTACAATAATTGGTCGTAAATAATAGTGAAAAGCAATAGGCCAAACTATTGTTTCCTACAAAATAGTATGAGATAAGTGCTCGCGTTATCGAAGTAGAAATGTTATACTAGATTTATTTTGAGCGTTGATACCTTACGAATTAATCTACGTAAGTTTCGATATCGATTTCAATTTCTACGTGTGTAATTTATTTAAATTTTCGTAGGGATATTATTATTGATTATTGAGTTATTCATTCATATACACAGTCATATTAAAATAATTTTAAAAGTTTGAATATAATATTTTGAAAATATAGGTACCGGAAAAACGGGTCTATCTCAGTTATTTAATAAATAACGCGAAATTCATTTTATATGCTTTTAATGCATATTTTAGCTTGCATTACATAACAAATTGAATTTTTGCTAAAAGCTGTATATTATTCAAAGGCTCTGGAACGTTATTCACGTTTCCCGCGAGAATCAGAGAGGTATACCATTTTGCCTGGCCAATTTTTCCTTGATCAATTTTTCGACTTCAAAATACATTTTCTTTGTTGACCCGTAAAACTTTTATGAGTTTGATTTTTATAACTTATTGTAACATATTTTTGTTGTCATTAAAATGTTACAAAATATATATATTTTATTTATAAAAGTCATTATCTTTTTTAATTTGTTTTTTATCGGTTATCCTTAAGCGTTATATTTTGTTCGAGTCCATTCAAAATATTTCGATGAAATTTTCATCAGAAAAACCAACAACGTACATTCGGCGAAAAAAAAATTCAAAAAAACGATTACATCGATCACTTCGGCAAAGCAAACAGATAACCTCCCGAAATTCCATATAAAATAACATGCATCGATTTTCCATTCTGCATTTTCACCCGAAATAGAGCAATCCCACTCGGCTCCCGTGAACGTATTCAGCGTAGCGAAAGTATGCGCAAAGGCCTTTTTCCCCCCGGTAAATCGAAATCGCGATCGGGCGAATCGATATGCGCTCACGCGCGCGGTTCGCTTTATTCTCCCTTCCCAAGCGCGCGCCCGCGCGCAGTTCATCGCGAGCCTGATTAAAGTGCCAGAATAGCCGAACGCAATGTTTTTCGGCCTCTCTCTCTCTTTTCCCCTCTTTCTCTCTGTGTATAGCCACCCGCGACATTGGCCGAAAGTAGGTCGTTCGCGGAAATTGCATAGCGAATAGTGAGCTTGCGAGAGGCCTGGCCCTATGCTTATGAGGCCGGTGCTTCTCTCCCTCGCATCGGACTTTTTAAGTTCGATGAGAGAAGAGGAGGGAATTCAAAAGGGAAAATGAGAAAGGGGAGGGTAAGAGCAGGAGAGTACGGGAAAGAATATGAGTCGGCCATGGACAAAAGCTCGAAGTTGGGATGAAGAAACACGAGGGAATGAAAGAAGTGGCGTATATATCGACGATTTCAAATGGTGTGATGAGTATTTGCATCGTTCTTTCGGCTTTATTTATTCCTGGACAATCGCAAGCAGCTATCGTGAAACTGGTTTTTATCTGAGACTATTGAAGCACAATTTATTAGAAAATATGTTATGTTTTAGAAATTTAGTCTTTTCTTGGTATACATTAACAATTTTTTTAGTTTGCTTATACATGAATCGATATTTTTTTTGAGAAACAACCAGATGCTACCTGCTTTAGCAGAATTTTTCGGAAATCTTTTTTTTATCCTTCACACCATCATATTTACTCTAAAATTGAACTTAGTACACAACTTTGGCAAATATTTTGTATGCCCGAAAGTTGCAGATCAACATTGTTTTTTAATACATACATATATATATAAGTTTTTAAAAATTTCATAATTTTGATAAAATAAAAAGTAGAATTTCAATTGGATTATTCGTCAGAGTCATGGTAAAATCTAAAGGAATAATATATTTTCGAGATAAGTATTTTAAATCATTCCCAAACAACCATTTGGTAAAGGTATTAAGAGTAAACTCATTTAACTCCGCAGTGCAACATTTTTCAGCGTCTTATCTAAACCATTTAAAATGTCCCGAATATCTCAAGGTGTCAACTCTCAGCCCCGCAGCAAGTAAATCCAATGTCCTTAATGAAGAATGCGCGGAACGAAGGGACGCGGCGTCGCGTCGTCGCCGAGATATATACACCGCGCGCGCGCGGCGCGGCCAAGAGAGAGAACTTCATTATGCGTTCTCATTATAAAGAACGAAATTTCATTTAAACTCGAATAATCCCGGGGACAGTGAAGGAAGAGGGAACGAGAGAAAGAGTGAGAGAGAGAGCGTACAAGAAGCACTAAAGGCTGCCTTTTATAGCGAAGTAATTACGTCACGTAACTAGCGCGCGAGCGGCGCCGCGAAAAAAGAAGCTCGAGGCAAGAAAAGCTCCCTGCAAAAGCGCCTCGGCTGTTTCTCTTCCGCTTCGGGAACAACATCACACATCCGCCCGCGAAGCTTAACGAAGTAGAGAAAGACTCCTTGGTTGCCTGTGCTCTTCTCTTTCCTTCCCTTCCCATCCTTCATCGAGCCTCGACGAGGATAATGTATTTACAAGGGGGCGCCGCACCCGCGGCTGCTGCTGCTGCTGCTAGGAAGAAAGAAGGAGTATCACACGCACGTGCTACGCCGAGCGCTGTGGTTAAGTTGGAGATTATGAAGTTCCGCAGGTAACATGATACTAATTACGTCAAGTTGAAATATGCTCCGATGAAACGTGATATTACGCGGGTATATATAGGCTAAAATCATGAATATCGTAATGTTTGGGAAAATTATTTTGTGAAACAATTTATAATTATTAAGAAAGAGAGAGTAACAGTGGTTAATGTATTTCTATAAATTATATGCCCTTAAGACTAGTGGTAGCCTGTTTAAAGTCGTTTACATGTAACCTCTATCGAGAATAATTTGACAACCTAGTATATCTTTATACATATAATATTTTTACAAACGACCTTACCTCACGTTCAATATCATCAGAGCTCTATTCTTTTCACATTCCTCGGAAAGGACTAAAGTATATTTTCCTCTCCACTATCCCTCCCTATCCGCAGCCATACATATATATATGTATACTCACACACATGTGTGCGGAAGAGAAAAACGAAAGCGGCGACTATAGCATCCCTCGCTTTGGCGCCATTATCGGCGGCGAGCATGCAACGGGCGCATTAACTAACGAGAAAATGAAAAGGAAGCCGTACGAGTAGGGGTTGGCGAGTATACAGTAGGAGAAAAGAGAGAAACTTGTGATTCCCTCTCACCCGAGTACATATAGACATATACACACACACATACAGTCGCACACATATATGCGAGCTTGGAAAATCATAATGGAGTCGCTCTCTTTCTCTCCCTCGCTCTTATATCCTTTGCTCGCGCGCGAAGACGCATTTACGTCGTAGCGTCATTATATTCTCTTCTCTACGGTCTTATTTTCCTGCCCGAGCTTTACCTTATTCTCTCTCTCTCTCTCTCTCTCTCGCACGCGGATTTTCTTCCCGACTTTCACAGAGACGATACCGCGCGCGAGTGCGAGTCTAACAATGAGAGAAAGAGCGAAAGAGAGAAAGAGCGAAGCTCTCTGATAGAACGAGGCGCCGCAGAAAATGCCCGGGCCAATATTGAATTTCGCGCTGGGGCGGCGGCGCTGCAAAATGGGTCTTTTTATCAGCGGGAGCGTGCGCGCGCGCGCGCACTGCTGATTGAATTATTTCTTCCTGGCTCGTTACTCCTTTACGCTGACGCTGCCGACGACGTCGCGGCTGGTCGCTCTGATTGAAATGGTAAATAAAGGGGATGTGTGTATGTGCTGCCGCCTCCAAACGTCGTATATATAGGTGCTATAGAGTATTGAGGTATACACGCGTGTGCGGGAAAAGTCAAGGGGGTGGAGAGAGAGAAAGAGAGAGGCGCGTTTGAAGGAACATTTTACGGAGCAAGGCTTGTTATTGGGTGTAGTGAAACGGATGGTGAAGCACGACGTTGCCGGGATGGCAATGTCGTTTGATTCTTTGTCTTTTGAAAAGCGTAACAAAAATAGTTTTATTTCAAAACTTTTTTTCTTGTACTCATTACTACTTAGATTTTATTGATTTATTTTTATATGTTTTTGTGAGATGGCTACTTATACTTTTAGCAAAGATGATCATAATTATTGTAAATCAAGATTTTTTGATGAAAATTAACTCTAGCAACATTTCATGTTTTGTATACATTTGCCTGACTATACTCTAGATTCATGTATGTACTTTGATATTTTTAATATTCGATTCAGTTTTATATCTATTCTTTTAGTATTAGTTACTTTTATTAAAAATTGAAAACATAAATATCTTCAGAACATAATAAACTATAATTTTAAAAACTTCTTTTATCAATTTTTTAAAAATCATTACAGAAGACTTTGATAATGTGTCATTAGTTCACCATATAAATGTGAGATTACCTCATAAATAACATTTACAAATTATAGCGCTATACAGTGAAAACTGTTATTTCTATTAAAAACATATTTCTACACGACAATAGAATGGCACATAAATTGAGTCAACAAAAATACCGTGAGCTCGCGTGCTAACCGCAGCATGCCGAGCCAATTTCATTCATATCGATAATTCGATAGGTTCACGTCAGGCGCACTTCGTCTGGCCGCTGCCAAAATATCTACGTGTGCCTCTTCCGCTTGTTTTATCACAGTAATAGTTGGTGCCTCGGCGCGGAAGTTGTGTGTGCGCGGCATGCGTCCGTGAGCCATCCGTGGAAAAAGAGAAACGAAGAAAACTGTTATAACGTGGCTTCCCTTTCCACTCTCGCTTCGTCCAGAAAAATAACGGCCCGAGAGTCGATCTACCTTTTCTCCCTCTTTTCCTCTCGTTTTCGTCTTGCCTCGTGTCTGTTTTTTCACCGCTCTTATCCTCATTACCGCTCGCTCTCTCCCTTTCCCCCCCTCTCTTTGTTATTTCTCCTCGTTTGCCGCATCTTCGTTTCTCGTCTAGCACCGCGCGCACGCGAGCTTTTTGCTAGTCTTTTTCCTCATCACCCGCCTTTCCCCATCTCGTTCTCTTTCTTCTTTTCACTTATCTTTTTTCTGTAGAGTACAGAACGACACCTGCTTTCCTTTTTTCTTCGACAAATGTTACATGGATTTTTAGTGCGGCTACAACTTTACTCTATGCAAATATTTCCATGCACATTTGTGAATGGTTGCTTTCTCTTTTTAACTCCCTTGTAAACAGACATTTTTGTTTGTAACATAAACACACTGACAACAATATTCTCCTTTACAGTAATTGTATTGTATATGTCGTTTAAATATATTGTGTAAAAGAAAATAGTTATCTTTAAAAACAAATATCTCGTCATTGTAATTATGTTTCTATGCGAAGGATGAAACAAAGCGAGAAGCAATCGCTTTTTAGTAAACATTAAAAAATCAAATAATTATATACTAAAAATGGAGAGACTTATATCTCCTAAGCCATGATAATATACATTATTAGTATTGAAGTATTTTAAATTATAGATTAGAATCTGCTTATGGTAATATAAAGTACAATCCTTTATATAAAAGTCCTATTCGAGAACTATCGTTTTATTGAATATGTAAGCAATCGAATATCGAATTTTCGATAAATAAAATAACAAGTAGCGTAGCGCACCATCAAACACTAGTCCTATAAAAAATATTTTTTCTTACGTGTATTTTGAAAGTAGAAAAGTTTCTATCAGATCAGTAAAAATTCTATAAAGTATAAAATCTTTTCGTGTAAGATAATAGCATGATATTTCTATATCTTATAACATTAAATATAAACATCTAAACAGTTGATTTACTTCAATCCAAATTCGTTGTAATAAAATAAAATAACTGAATAGAAGTAGTGCATTGAAAGTTGTTTTTTAAAACATAATTTATGAAAGTTATCCATACCTATCATAATCCCACACATAAAGATCCGAATATTGTATTAATTATACAAAATACTCCCTATATTATCTTTCAACCTAGCCGACTCCTTCAACAACTGCTATACGCATATTTACCAAAAATTCACTCGCTCAACTTTGTGAACGTGGGGCAATGACTTCGGACCACAGGTTGTGGTTGTACGCACGCATAGGTATAGTCGCACTCCGTAAGCCCCATCGTCTCTCGCCCCACTGTTATATGGTGTTTGCTCACCGGCCCGTCGATCCATCACGGCCAATTTTGCTACTCCTCTCTCTCTCTCTCTCTTTCTCTCGAAGAAACGTACCATCCTCGTTCGCGAGCTCTTCATCTTGCGGGCTCACGCGCACGTATACAGTGCATCGAAAGCGGGTGGCAACGAGCAAGAGACGATCGATCATCGGCGCGTCGCGCGACGCTCTATATACGCGCTCAGCGAATAAACTTTTCCATTCTAATTCCGCGGAACGGCGCGAAATGGCTAATACGCTGTCACTCACTCTACGCTATGATTAACTCAGGAAAACGGGAGAGGGGGGGGGGTGGGATATACAGTCACACAGAATTCCTCGAGTATTTTGTGTAAGAGGGGTGGCAGATAGAGAGAAGTGGATGGTTTGAACTATAGAGTGTTTTGGCGAGAGTGAACGATGGTGAAGCTGACGAGCGGTTTGGGTGATAATGCGTTGAGGGTGTAAGGTGATTGTTTTCAATGAATGGTTAGACAATGTGTTGTTAGGGCTTTGATATTAATGAGTTTGAGAATGTCATTAACTATATTCTGACATATAATGTACCTGTCCAAAGGCTTGAATGCATTATTTTTTCGAGCATGAATCTTTAAGCTTGTTAATGTCGTATTGCAGAGATTACAAAAGATATTGTTGTTTATAGCTTCACTATTATATTACATGTATTAAAGTATAGTCATGGATACGTCGTAATCAAAAATATCTTCCCTTTTGTACCACATAACAATTTGCATTAGAAGTAATAAAAGGTACTTGAATATAATAATGTATAGTAGTGAAAATTTTAAACAAGCCTAAAAAATGACGTGATTAAAATAAAAACTTCAATCTTATAATTCGTTATTAATTATTCATTTCTTTTATAAATAAACGTGAAATTTCTCCTGGAACTCTAAGATTATAAATGTTACATGTCAAATTAAGTGCGATTTCAAACGGAGTATAAAGGGAAGACGAATCTATTTATAAAAAATATAGAAGAGAAATAGTCTTACGAAGATGAATGTAACATACTTTAATCAACTTATGTTAATTTACTTCGAAAACGGCTTCCTATTTCCTACATAAACTTTTCAATTTAGATTCTAATTAAAAAAAGTCTATTTTTTCTTCTTGGTCATACAGACATACAGACACACATACGTATAACTCCGATCATTACATCACATATAACGAATCAAAGCACGTCAATCAATTAACCGTCCTTCCTCCCCTCTATCTCTTATACTCTTATTCATTCTTTTTCACGGTCTGTATGTCTCTTTCTTTCTCTCTCTCCCCCCCTCTCTCTCTCTCTCTCTCTTCGCAAAAAATGCTTATGGGGATTTCGGGTTAATTGAGTTTAATTATAATTCTCTCCACCGGGTTACTTGCATGTGATAAGAAGCTGCACACGTGAGTGTATAGTGGCTACCTAAGTGAAAACCGTGACTGAATGAGGAGGCCGATTAGTTACGGTAGTGCATTGGCGTGAAAGAGAGAACGAGAGATGAGAGAGCAAGAGAAGATCTTTTGCTTTTAGCCTCGATTCTCTCTCTTTCTCTCTCCCCTTCTATCTCTTGCTTTCGCTCTCCTTCGATATATTCGAAGAATCATCGAGCCAGGCTCATTCTTGGAATAGCCGAGGGAGGCACACTTCGTGCGTTCGCGCGCTCTTGGGACCCGGAAGCTCTGAGCGTGCGCGCGCACAAGACTTTTTTACGCGCGAAAAACCTTAATTGCATAGTAAACAGTTAATTGAACCCAGGGGAGAAGGAGAAGGATTCCCGAGCACAATAGAATTCTGGAAGCTCGTTTTGGTGCGCACGCCGGGTTTCCTTCCACTATCGAACAATGCGGGCATACATTATTCCGGAGGATGGTATTGTGGGAGAAGCGTGTAGCGAGCGAAGTTTTATTCGATTACGGCTCGGTGTTATCTTGTATTTTTTGTTAGTGAATATTTTTTTTAATGGTTCCATGGCTGGAGAGGATAAGAGAAATTCTTACTGATTTTTCGAATGTTAAAACTCCGTTTTCTATTATTTCAACTGGATTCCAAGTGAATTTATGGTTATTTTTACAGTTAGAAGTACATTTTCTTATTAAAGAAAATTTTATCTTTATATATTGCGAATAATTTGAATCTTTTTAAGGAAAATTAATTTATTTACAGAACATGTTTTGATAAATGTTTACACCCCTTACCAGAGTGTAAAGTTTTAATCGAAAAACTATAAATATATATATTTTTTTATTTATTTTAAAATATCATGTACCAATGATGGTTTTGAACTCAGTAGTAGAATATGTTTTTCTTAAACAGCTTGAAAAACTACTGAAATACAGATTTAAAAAATCTTCGTGAAGCTTTTCAAAACCAATATCCTGAAGGAATTTCGAAAACGATTGCCATCGAAAAACGGAAATGTTGTGTCAAAATAGTTCATGAAAAGAAACATACTTAAAAACTAAAATGAGTTCTGTCACACCTTGATCGAAAAACGGTCGAAAAATACTTGAAAACCATTCTGACCGCCCTCCGCGAGTATTTATTATAATAGTCACTTGACTTTTGGATTTTGTCAAAAAAAAACTTGTATTTTTCGTGTAAAATTTAAGTATAAAATAGAGAATTTACAAATCATCTATTGTTCAGGAATATTTAGAAAATGAAAAATTAAAATAATTATTTCGTCTTCAAATCAATGACAATTGGATTTTTAACTTGCCACTCAAATTGTTCTGCGCATTTTCTATAACTAAATGTGAATTGTTAAATTCCATGCAACATCAACCGATATGCAACCTCCTGAAATCAATCTCCCCCATCGTTTTATCCCATGCCGATCTTAAAACACGACGATCCGTAGAGCGATCCGTCAAGTACCGTGCGCTCGCGCGTTCACTGACGCGAGTCAATCTCTCGCGGACCCAAACAGTCGCTGCGCAAAATTCCTCCCCATACATGTGAGCATGCTCTCTCTCTTCCTCTCTCTCTCTCTCTCTCCCACGTATATATTTATACATTCGCGAATCCGTCGCTCGTCTCTCCTGCGAATATAGCCTAAATAAATGAACGCGCCGCTCGCGAGCATGTTTTATGCATCGACTATGCGAGCTGAGAGACCTCGGCTTGGCTCGCCTCGCCAGAGCGCATCGTACGGATATCTCTCGCGCTGCACTGACGCTCGACGATTTATCGGAAGGCGAACGGATCCCCGTTAACGACTACTGAGAGAGAGAGAGAGAGAAAGAGCGAGGGGCTGCTTATATGCGAATTTATTTCGACGACAACGGCAAGCGTTCTCCGGAATTCCCGGGAAACGTGCGGAATATAAGCTCCGAACGTTGTGCATGACGGTTTATGCTCATTCGCTGTGCATTTTTTGCGATTTTTTTTTTAATCCTGCCTACCCTCCCGATTATTTTTTATACGCCGTGGTTTAACGTTTAATGGGCGTTTCGCGATTTGTAAGTGAAATTTTCCCTTGCGGATTGGTGCGTGAGTGTACCGGTTCCGCACATTTTGTTTTTGGAATCTTCGATGATTTGGATATATATGATATTTGTATATTTTCAACTACTGGGTACCGTATAAAAACCAGTGCTAACTTATTTAACAAAAATTTTCCACAAAGTGATGAATTAAATTATACCAACTAAATTTGAATGCATCGATTCAAAATTGCTGTATTATAAACTGCATTGTTTGATCCTATGTAATTAAAAAAAACCGCTGCCGGTTCAGTGGCATGTGGCTTTCTCCAACTCCAATTTATGCTTCTTATGTATTATTTTTACAAATAATTATAATTATTTATTTTTTGTTTTACAATGGATTTTTTTTTAGTTAAATACGATATCGAAGAATTGAAAATCTCACCAGCAAAAATAATATCATTCTAAAACTCAATTTATTGATGTCTTTTATAAAATATTTATACCAATAATTTATAATAGATAATTTTTAACAAAAATAAGTTGCCTTAAAAAATCTTCCTGTAGAATGAAGGAAAAGTTATATATTTTTTGTACAATTAACAAAATACTTAATCAAATTTGTTTTGACGACAATGCTTTAAAAATTTTTTGATATTGAGAACTCAGTAAGAGATAATAAATGAAATATTTTAATGCTAATTATATAATTGTCTATAATGATGTGCTTGCAAGAAGTATTTGCTAACATCTGTATTGAATCCAATAAATGGAACTGAACGAATGTACAATAAAAGTTATAGGAAAATAAGCCATACTTCTTTATGAAAAATCAAAATTGGTTTTCTATGAAGTTAATATAGTACAATAATAAGCTCGCTCATTATTTTAACATTTATAAACAAAAAACGTAGTTTTATTAAAGATAATGAAAATAACTGATAACGTAAAACAATTTGTACTTTTAGAAGGTCTATATTTTAGAATTTTTAAAAATCCAAATTACTTTATGTTATCACTTAGTTTTAGGTATTATAATAAAGGCTATAGCTATTGATCTCGTCTTTTGGGACTGCAAGTTAAGTACCTACTACTATTTTTCGGTGGTAGAGAAACAAAACCTATATATTCCGATACTTACCTCATTATATGAGGTAACAAGAGAGAATATTGAAAAGTATTTGATAACGTTGTCTCATAGAGCCCCACTATCCAAGTGGTTACAGTTGAACTGGCAATAAAGTACAATTTATATTGTGCAGGAGTAAGATCAATTATTTCCTTGTTTTTTTATTACTTCGCCTAATCTTCATCTTTATTCGCTTGTTACATAATATACTATTATTTTGATAAACAGAAAATAAAATTTAAATATCTCAACACCATCGCAAAAAGCATTTTTATCAACTAAATGGCCCACCACCACGGATTTTGCGGTAAGTTTATAGTAAGTTTCGTCATCATTTTTGTGGAAAAATGAATCAAAATGTACTCTTTGTGGTCTTAATTATGAATAAATATATGAATATTAACATATAATAAAAAGTGAGTGTGTATACATATATTATTTTCAATCTTGCTTGAAAAAAAAATTTAATTCTTCAATCTCTCTATACTATAATTTTAATGAGACTACCGCCTTAACACATACTTATCACCTTCGCCGATATCAAGCAACCGGAACAGATTACCGACTGCAGATCCAGATTATAAACTGGATTTTCGCCTCCACCGTACGAAGCTGTCTTAACACATTCTCGAAAAAGAACGTCGAAAAAGAGTTAATTTTTCGCTCGGGCCCTGACGCTGCCACCCCCCGGGGGCCTGACGCGTCATGCTGCAACAATGTTTCCTCGAGCAGTCTTTTTTTCCAAGACAAGCCATATTTCAATTACGCGGTTGCGCGCGACCGCTCGCACACCCTCTTTATCCCGTTCTTTTTCTCACGTTTCATTATATTCGCCTGGTGCGCGCTCACGAGAGAATTCAAAAGGCGCAGTGACGCTGCTGCTACTGCGAGAAGCAACAGCATGAACAGCAGCAGAAGAAGAAGGAGGAGAAGGATGAGGAGAAGAAGGCGGAGGAGAACGAGAGCGAGAAGGGAAAGATCGAGTTCCTCGTTATGCGCGGAGAGCACTTAGCTTGTCAGGGCACGTATATAGAAGCTAGAGGCCTTAGGGCCCCTGCTACGTACGCGCGTCACGCACCTCGCGGTCGCGCTTTTTTCGACCTTTTTTCGCTGCGTCTCGGGCGCTCCTCGCGCAAGCGATTCTCTCTTTTCTCTCTCGCGGGCGTTTTCTTCATCTTTTCCTCGCGGGCCCGTAACCGCACGTGGCGCGCCTTGTTTTCCATCACTCGCGCTGTTGCTTCTATATGTACTTTTATATACCAACGCTGCGACGTTATTTCTTCGTTAGGACTCAAATATTTTTATTCAGTTTGGTAGTTTGGCATTCCATACATTTTTCGTTGACATATTTTTTTTAAGCATTTAATGATACCATATATATATTGCTTATCATTGACTATTTATTCAAAATTTTATGTTTTTTTTTTAATTTATCTATGATCTATATATTGAGTAACTAATGTTTTCGAAAATTTATATTTAGAACTAAATAAACAAAGTGTAAAAACCGTCAAATCCAACCTTTCTTTCCTACCATTATTATTTGCACATTGTGACGGAACTAAAAGTAATAGAAACGAATGAATATATATGTTAATGCAAATGTGTGTTGAATAAATCTCTTATTCATTGTTATTCAGTAGCAAACTACGCTGAAATTCCTTGTGTAAATATGCAAACACCATCAGCTGGAAAATATATTACGTTTAAATATATTATAAAACAACAACAATTCTGAGAATCCTATTCGCAAAGCTATATTTATTTCCAATTTAATTTGCCAGCCTATTTCATTTAACAATCTATTTAGATTTACATCTGCGTTACATTTCTCTTCATTTTCCCTTATTTTCCTTAATTTACTATTCCATTGATTTTTTTTTATAATACTAAATGAATAAATTTCATAAATTTTTTCCCTGTATACTCCTTTTCAAAATTCGTAATAAAAAAATGTATTAAAAATTTTATAATTATATTTTTGACATTTGTACAACATAGTTTAGCAAACGTAATACTATAAACATAATCAAACGTGCAATTTGACGGAAAATTACTATGCACATGTTTGCTCGCACAGCGTGACGTGTAATCGCACGCGATCGCCCGTTAATTACTTTTTCTCAGCATCTCCTCGATGCTCGCATCGAGATATCCTGCGCGACTCTCTTATTTTGCGCGTGATCTCGCATCCTGCGCGATCCACGCTCGCTTTTTTTTCGCGTGTGGCAAGCAACGCTGCCGGCGACGACCGCAGGTATACAGTAACCGCGTACGTATACATATATATATACGATGGACGTTGCACCTTGCACGCTCGCCTCAGCTTATTCGTGCTCGTTTATGTTTTACACGCGCGCGCACGTCGTACGTCGTCCCGCAGGCATTAATATAACAATCCGTAGGGTACGCACAGTGTGGCTACATAGCGGTGCAAGCCTGAGGAATCTGAAAAATTTTACGAGCTTGCGTGTATTGAAGTAGGTGTTTTTGTAGGCGCAAGAGACTGTATTAGATAAATATAAGAGGAGAGCGCGAGGTGTGAGAGAAGCATAATGAAGAATGGTATTTATTTTTTTGAGAAAAATGTAAATCGTCTGTATGTTATTTTTATTTTCTGTACTTATGATAAATTTGTACAAATTTTTAATGATTTGTGATAAATTTATATATTTTTAGTAGGGAGAGTTAAATTCTTTGAATTGGTGTCTCATGTTTATTCGCACGTAGTATGTTTTTTTACAATGCTTACTTATGTAACCTATATATTCATCCACATTGCTTCAACAATGAATAACTAGTTCTAAAGCAGAAATTAAAATTATTTTTTATTCTTTCCATATTTACTGCTTTTATATACTCAACGAGTTAGTGAATTTTAGTCGGAATCATTTCGAAACATTTGGAAGCATAAAGTTTTGGTAATATTACATATCTTGAGATCATATTTTATCCATATAAATGAGGCAGCAAGGTACTTGCTTCTGAAAAGAAACATTGCTTAGAGCTCGGGTTAGATTCTCCGTCAGCGAAATTTTTCGGAGGCATTTCCTCAAAAATGTTTTCGGAGGGTGAACCTGAAGCCCGGAGTTGGTGGCTGAAGCCCGGAGTTGGTGGCTGAAGCCCGGAGTTGGTGGCTGAAGCTCCCATATCCACCTGATCTGTGGGTCGGATTGACTACGTACAATGATTGGGCTGGGCATATGAGTGCCGAAAGGCGAATCCCACTGTGGGATTTACCCGAGAGATTTGTCCAACCTATAAGGTTGGTACAACCTGTAGCGGTGGTTCGGTAGGTAAGACTGGAATTAATTACTTGTGAAGGCAGGTTTAAGTCCCAAATCTTCACTTATTGATACAAGTACCATTGTTTCACATATGCTTTGTTTACCAACACACCACATACACAAACATGGTGCAGATTGTGCTGCTTTTAATTCTAAAGTACTCTTAATTAACAATACGTTTTTGGATTACTAGTCATACAATCTATGTGCGCTCATACAATCTTAAAATTTAGAATTCAAATAACAGATTTGAATTCTAAATTTTAAGATTAGGAAACAGATCGGAACAACATTTATTTTGTAATTAAATTATTAGGCACACAATTTTAATCAATTGGGATATTGAATAATTAAATGATGATTTTATTGACTCAAATGCATACATAAAACGTTTAATTAATTGCCATATCAAAATATTCATTTTATATCAGAGGGCATTTTGAATTTTGACGCTATATTCAGACCGGATATTGAACCATCAACCAATCGCATTGTTACACTGTTAGATAACTTCCATATATGTAGATATACATTATGTATATTTGAAAATGCAAAATGTAAACAT
>JAWWEQ010000001.1:16625903-16640818 GCA_035583055.1 Torymus tubicola
GCAGTTTTTTCACGTAGTATAATACCTATATAATAAGAAAAAACCATTGCCGGAGGTGTGCTTTAAGTTTGAATTTTTGGGTTTTTCCATCCACAGTTAGGGGTAAAATCCTGTAGAATTCGACATATATGTATGATTGTAGGTATTTATCATAACATATCTATACAATTTATGCGATCATGTTTGTTGTACAATTGTAATATCGTATATGTTAAATTTAATATTTATTGTAATATAAATACAATTACATCTACAAGGTAAATTATCTATAAAGTTTTTAACATAAATCTTAAGCGGACCAAAATAAATGGTTACTTCTACTTTTCAGAGTTTTTTTAACTTGGAAATGAAAAGTTCACAACGATAACAGTAAAAATAACCTTGAGACAAGTAGGATCATTATTTTCAAAATGTGAAATCAGTATCATAATTTTAAATACAAAGTTATATTATTTATTAATAAAATTTATGAATAGAGTGATAAATTTTAATAAAATTTAAATATTTTAAAACTGCAGTGGCAGCAACTGAGACGGATCGATTAGCTATGAATTTAAAAGTCATTTGAAATATTAACAATTAATAAGAAAAAAGGTTGAATGGTCCGATTGTCCATAGCCATGAAACTTGTATCGGCTTTAAAAGCTCATTGGGGGCAAGAAGGCGCGAAACTTTTAATGGCTGTACCAAGTAACCGTCTTCGCATCCCAGACAATGTCTGATAATGCCTGCGCGACTACGCAGTCACGACGCTGGGCTTTTGGAATGTCGCGTAATATCGCGCGCCTGGTGCCATTATCCTCGCACTTAAATGTTCCCTCCTCCTCTCTGCTTTCTCTCTTGCAAGAGACACTTTGATAATTGTAATATTCACTTTGTTAATTACGAGATGCTCTCTGATGGAGTCACGCGAATACGAAATTGTAAGTTTCAACAAGGTGTAATTGAATGGAAATGAGTATTGACTATTCTAAGGAGACAAGTTCTAAGAATATCTGTCATTTGTAAGTTTATAGTAGTTGTACGAAATTACGTTTATATTTACAAGTTTACCTTGGATGTACATTTAATTTATTTTTCATTCTTTATTTTATTATATGTAACTTATCGAACATTGTCGAATTTCAACTTTAATATAATTTTCATTTACTACAACATACATACTTTGAGTTTATTTGATAATACGTACACTTTATAATTTGTAAAATCTTTAATTCACAATACTTATACATTAAATAATTACTCAAATAACGATAACAGACTTAAATTAACAAACGTAATCGTATAAGACATATAAGTACATGAATGCATTATAATTATAGGCATTTACTTCATAACATCAATTTGCAAAGCAACATTCTTATTTTAAAATGTATCGCAATCACAATTAAAATAATTATCCAAATACGGCATTAGCCGTGTTTATATTTCATAAGTGTTGTCCTTAAGAGCCGGAAATTAATATCCATTAAGAAAAATGTACATCATAAAATAAGCTCATAAAATTTCCAATCAAAGCTTCTCAAAATTTATGAAATATTTCTGAGGATTATTCCTGAAATATATTTGTAGATCTTTTCAAGTTTACAGTTATTTATAGTCTAATCAAATATTTAGTGCTCACTTACTTCAAATGAGAAAATGTCGCTGTAAAACGGATAAGAAAAATAGCTTTCATTAATCATTATAAAATCTCGGAATAAAATGAAAATTAACAAGGTATACTATCACATGCGCTGCTCTGAAAAAAAGGATAAACAAAGCGAAAAGGGGACCGGTACATAAAAAGAAGCTCGTGCAAGCTGTGCACCAGTTTCTGCTTAATTACTCTCATTGCCCAAGGCGAATGGATAATTTTTATGTAAATTAACTTCCTCGACGAAATTGAGTCTTGCCTTTTTTGCTTACTTATTTTTATATTTCGTTTTTTTTTATATTCTTTTATTTGTTTCGACAAAACGATTATGTTATTATTCATAAGATTTCATGTACCATGCAGGTTAATATTTGTCTAAACTTTAAATTTATAATATAGAAAAAAATAAATAAGAATTAATATTGAAAAATTCTAAAATACTTCAAAAATCTACTAATTTTATTCGACGAAACACCGATTTCCATAAAACTGCTACATCAAACAAAAATGAATTCTCTTTCAAATTGCATCTCAAATGAACAATGCATCAATGCGTCTCCCTTTCTCGTCGCAACTTCCTGTCTATCTCCTCCTCACCTCCTTTGCCGCGCTATCTTCTCGAGATTCTCTCCTTCCTTCTCCGAACTGTGCGGCTAGCATTCCCTCGCTCCTTGTCAAGTCCACTTCATCTTACCCCCTCTCTCGTCTCTTGTCCTCATGGTGTAGCTTCATCCTCCCGAGATCCATGCGCATAAGACTCGAAGAGCTACCACCGAAGAGGAGAGGGAGAGAGAGAGAGAAAGAGAGAGAGAGAGAAGGAAGAGCTCGGTAAATTGCTTCTTATCTCGCGGTTCAGTCGGTGCAGTAAGTCAGTAATGCTTTTCAAAGTGACTGCGCTGCTGCAACGGCAGCGTCGGCTGCAGAAAAAAACGAGTGAGATAAATAGGACTTTCTTTTAAACCGATGAAACTTACATCTCAGATTTCATTGTTCGATAGTTGACGAAAAAAAAAAAATAGTTATGAGCGCGACAATTCGGCTGCTGTGCTCGATTTATCGTTACAATTCTACAGGCTTGATACAATGTTCAGCTTAGAAATTTCTCTGTTCAATTTGTTATTTTCAAAGTCAAATTTAACTTGTGGTGATGATTGGCTAAATGGTTAAATATCTTAATTTCTTTCTGTATAATGTATTGTGTAATATGCAACTCATCAAATGATGTTCAAACAGCTCAATTCAATGAATTTAAATCAAAGAATTTCTGCATAAATAAATATTAAGAAATTACAAATAAGTATACGTGTACTCATTTGTAAAAAGTAAAACTAAAAATTAATTATTTATATAGAAAAACTATAAACTCGTATGAATTTGTAAAAGAATTAAAAAATATATAAAAGTTAATATTTCAATTCATGAACATAATATATTTAGTTTCTAATTATTAATTTAATAGTATATGAAAAACAAACTTTACATCCATATTTTATCTAGATAGTTTATATAGTGATCATTATGAAGCACTTCAATATTAATATTTGTTCCAATAATAACATAGAACTCTTTTTAAAGAACCCTATAAATAACCAATTACTTAGAGGAATGATTAATATCATAACATCATTAAAATATAAATAATATATAATAAACCAAATCTTTGAACTCTCATCGCAGTTCTGCGAAAATTTTATCGATAGCATCGCTCACTTGACGTCGCATCGCAACTCAAAGCGTAAAGCTTTCGACGTAAAATCAAAAGCTCTCGAACAAGCACACATATATATGTATAGATACAAGTTTGTAAAGGGTGCGATTTATGTCCCGTTGCGCTTTCGCGCGCGTAGACACGATGATATTCCGCTCCCTATGGCCGCGGCCTTTTTTCCAGCAGACTGACCTTTCGAAAATTGTTTTGTCCGCCGGGATAGACGTCGCGACCATCCTCTACGCGCCACACATATACAGTTTCAGCGTAAGACTCGAGGGAGACGTTCTTTACAGGAGGAGTACGCGCGGAAAACGAGTTTACCACCACCGTACGTCCGCGAAAGATATCGCACTACTGAGAAAACGCGGCGATAGCGCTTACTTTCTCCCCGAGAGAGCTGGACAGTCTGCTACGAGGGCGACGTTTGATTGCCCGGGACATCTGATCCTTATTTAGGACTGTCCGTTTCCACAGTACTCGGGGAGTACTGTGTAGACCCGGCAAACTGTCTACGCTGTTGCATTGCTCGTCAATTCCTGTGCTCCTCTTTTTTTCAGGAGAAAAGAATTTTCAAAGGATATTTTCAGTTTCGAAGGGTTTGTTATAGAAGTATTCTGAGATACTTTTATCTTGTGTTAGTTAATTATTTGGCTACTTTCTTAATGTCTTGCTGTACACGGGATGTATCTACTTTTCAATTGTAATTTGGATGAATGATTAATGTTTTTTATATTATATGAAGTGCAATAAAATTTCTAATGATATATTATTATTTAAGTTAACTTAATTAATTAATTTACGAGAATGATAAATTAATTATTTTAGAACATGATAAATAAAAATACAAAAAAAATCAAAGCTAAAATTATATATATATACATATATAAAATTAAAGTCTCGGTTTAAAATGAATGATTTACTAAAATTTAGTATAATTCTAAAAATACTTTCAAATTTTTCACCGTCAGCAGAAAAAATTAAAACCGATACGCCAAAAAAAACAAAAATTATCCTTTGATCAGCGCGCTCAGCAGTTTTTAGCACGGTTTAACCGACGTCCCGTCCACTTCGCCGTATGTATAGGCCTAGCACGCGCAGTTGCAAATTAAGCGGAAGTAAAACAAGTGCTAGCAAAATTCAGGCGTTTTCCCCCCGGCACACTCATTGGCCATCCCCGCTACCAGTAGCACTGCCACACTACTGCGTAGGTAAATTGCCGCGTGTTTAACTATCGACCCGCGAGAGAGAAATAGTTGGAAAGTTTCGAGAGACTAAACTGCACTTGCCGCCACCGCCACCACCACCACCACCACTGCGTTCGCTGCTTCTGTTCTGTTCTGCCTCGGCTCTTTCCCCTTGGCTCCTCTGCGCACTGCCGTCTGCTGAAGTTTGCGCTACGCTAAGCTAACTACTGATCTAATTAGTTGCTGTAATTAGTATTATCAGCGACGTTATAACTTTCACGAGCGCGTCTTGCGTGATATTCCTGTTTGCCTTTGGCTTGTTGAAGCGCCAGGAATACCGCTGATGTACTCTTGATTCGAGATCTTTTTTTTCTTTCATCAAGCCACCCGTACCCGCGAAAAGGAAGCTTTGTGAAAGTTTTACGCGTGCGCGCACCATGTTGTACCTCTACTTCGTATATGTATGTATACCTTTGTTTACTTGCCGAAGAAAGTTTTGAGGAGCGGATAAATTATTTGTCGGATATAAACTGGTGAATTTGTTTCATAAGATTGGTCGACAGAATAGGCAGGTTGTTCCAATGTTTTGAACAAGCATTTCTTGTACGAAATTTAGTTGCCAACTAAAATTACCCTGATAATTAGTTTTCGAATACCTTATTATATAGAAATAGATTATTTAGTATGAAATAAAATAGTATAAATGGTAAGTTTTTAACTTGCAATAGAACGGCTTGACTTAAGGTATTCGTAATAAATAATATTGAGAAAAAAAAATTATAAAAAATTCTTTTCATCTTATGAAATTGCAGCTGTTACGCGACTTAAAAAATTTCACAAAATATTAAATATTTAAAATGACTGATAAAAGAAGACAGCGAGGCCTCCAGGAGTCCAATTTAATAAAAATACTCGGTGCCTGACTTTTTAGTTTAGAGAGACATGATTTTTCAAGATATTAGATGTCAGGTCTCCTAAGGTCCAATCGAAAGTCAATTGGTACACACCTTGAAACATGTGTATTTTTATTTATAATAAGAAACGTTTTTTTAAAGTTTCATCAAAAGCTGATTCCCGGAGGCCTGTGTAATTATGATTGAATATAGAACGTTACAGATTAGTTGCATAGATAGATGCATTAAATGTTTGGAATAAATATATGTTTATTCATTGAGTGATTTATATTAATGCTGTTAAAAAGTTGAATAGCATCTTCCTACATTTAATACAGGTTTTTTCCATTTTAATATTTTTTTACTGGAAATTAATTTAATAAATGTTAACTACTATTGCAATATAAAAAATAAAATAATTAGTTATTATCTTGTTTCGATTATCGTGGCAAAGTCAGTTACACTACCTAAGGGAAATTCTAGCTATTTTAGACATCACAATGACATTCTACATTTTTATTAGAGAAAAAAAATCCTATTATGAATTTTTATATTTTGAAAACCGTCGTATTACTGTCGCTTCTGATCTTCAAGAAATTGTGAAATCTTCTAAAATTTAAAAAATTCTCACTTCCAAATGTATAGTTACATCCGCACTCATCAGTAGTCTTGCACGTACCGACATTCTTCACATTTTCAATGATCTACCGCCACTAAACAATGTCCTACGGCCCAAGGTTTTTCCAAAGCGAATCCTTTTCCACGATTCCGCCATTTCGGCAATAAATCAGCTGAGAGATGCCAGCGGAACTTCGGCAACCCCGTGAACGCTCTCTCTCTCTCTTTCTTTCTCGCTCTCCTTGCGCGATAAGAAGAAACTTCCGGCAATTTATGTACGACGAAGTTTTCGTCGCTGACGTTTATTACTTCGCGGCGCAGCAGCCGGAGGAGCTGAACAGCCTACCGCGTGAACGCGCGCCGCATATTCAAGTAGCGGCATTCGTGCGATGTGCCATATTCCGATGTTTAAAATCATTATGCATTTTTTTGTAACTAACTGGATTTGCCGTTTTAAACAAATTGGAGAAATAATAGAGGAAGTGAAATAATTCGATTAAGTTACTTTCTGGTAGGTTTTATTTTACAATTTTTCCTCCATAATTACATTTCTCTGAAATTTTAGTTCTGCAGTTTTTTGCCATGATATAGATCATTTCAGGGCCCATCTATATTTGTGTGACAATTATATTGCTCTAGTTATTCGTTATAAACAAGTCAAGTAAAAAAATACTACTTTTTCATGGAAAAAATTATTTTTGAATATATATTTAATGATAAAGATGCAAAAATAATATTATTAGTATACGTTAATTTTAAGAAAGCTGTTTGCTAATATGGTATCAGTTTTTGAAAATTCTAAATAGTGTACCCAAAGTAGCGGATTCTTTAAATTTGGAAAAACTGTGTCCAGAAAACAGTTACAACCGATTATTTTACGTAAGTAAATTTATCGACCTTATTTTTTCTGAAGTACATTTTTTAAGCATATCTAATTGATTTTGATTTTAACACGAAATCAATTTGGCTTCATCCATTTTTACGTGCACAATTAAAAAAGTTATAAATATGGATAACTTACAATGGTACAGGTAAAAGTGCCAAAAGTGATAAAAGCCTATTGAATACATACGGAACTCATTTTCAATGTGTTAAATGATACACTAAATATTTATATTGTTATATTAATAATAATGACTTAAGATTATATTAGAATGAGATAGGAAAAATAAGAATTCCCCAACAAAAAGACTGTCAAAAGAATTTTATTATGAAAAATTTAAACATAAAAATCAAATATTTCAAAATGAAGCATGTGCTGACATCTCTTCGTACGTTGCTGAACTATGTCAAGGAATTCGTCGGGACTACTTGCTGCGAAGGTAACGTATACTAATTTATATAATCAAATCGAATCTTTATTTATCGTTTTGAAAATTACTTTTCCAAACACTATTTTTGCAGTAAATAAAGATAAATAAAAAATATATGTTGTTTAAAAACATTTGTTTTATACTTTTTGGGATTCGATTTGAAAATATCTTTATAGTAAGAATAATCTAAAAGAAAAATTAAATGATAAAATTATAAATCTTTTTATTTGAATTATAAATATGCAAATCTAGATTTTCGAAATAGATATATAAGATACGTTGTAATCTCGAAATTTCACGTACCATTCAAAAGCTAAGTGAATAAGGATTTTAATCTATCAACCGATCCAATCGAGGCTGACGCGGGATACGCAGTGTAGTCATACATTACACAAATAAGATCCATCACCACGCAGACTCTTGCGTCTGGACTCCTCTGCACATCGCTTGTACGTGCCACTCATACACAGATCCGCTTAGAGAAGACGTGAAGATAAGAATGGGCTGAAATAAGGAAGGAAACGAGGAAAAGTGTGCGCAAAGAAGTTTCGCTATCTCTCGAAGGTGCAACCAAGGGACTGCAGGCTTATATCTCACACCAGCTACGGAGAATTATGTCGACTGGCTGCAAGAGGGTGAATAGGATACTGGAAAGGAGAGAACAGCATAGGTGGTTCCCTTGGGTGGCCGTCTGTATTTCCAGCTTTATACTACATATACGCCCGCGTATTACTTGTGAGTTTGCATGTGTATGTATGTGTAAGTATGTGTATATGTAGTATGTCTGGATGCGTAATTGTATGTGTATGTAAGTGAAATTTCCAAAATGGATGTTTGGTGCGTATAAAAACTTATGCGAGAGTGATGTATTTATAAGCATATATAGAAATTCCATTTCCACTCTTTCAAAGTCCAATATCTGCACTGTATAATGTGTAGTTTAACCAATCGAAAATTATGTTACGTATGTGTATTTATACGCAATACTAAAGGTTATTATTATATAGATATATTCATGAGTGTGCGTTATATTGCATACGTAACGTGCACACAAACATGTACATATGCAAATGAATACGTACGGGTGCAGAGATGGCAATCGATTCCTCGTAACAAGGGTCATCGGAAATCAGACGTTTCCGGCTGCTGCTTCAACGGTGCGTGACACCAGTCGATTTCTGTCTGATTGAGGAAACTGAAGATCTGATACACATATGAATAGGAGGAATACAGATTTTGGGTGGCTTTATATGTTTTCAATGAAAAATACAAAAAGCTTAATACCACATAGAAGAGTCATTTAAATTCAATTGACTATTAGTATGTATATAAGTTAGGTTTATACAAAATAATATATTATACACCTAGCAAGAGATGTGGGCTGGCCTTTCCTCCTATGGAACGTATATTATTTTTCCTCTACCGACGAGTGAAAATGCCACATTTCCGTTTTCGCACCAAAAAGAAATGCGATACTTTCGGGCCGATGGAAGGTAAAATAATTAAGTGCATCTGTACAACTCAAAATATGCAATAATCTACCCCTTTCGTTGAAGTGTAGAAGCTTTTCTCTTATGTTTTATTCAGTTTTTAACAAAATATTTGTGAAGAAATGCTTTTTTAGGCTCTCCACAATGGTTTAAACAATATTCAAATCATTTTATCAATATGGGAGTTATTCAAAAACTTATTTGAATTTTTTTTTATGGAAGGTTGGCACCGTTGAAACTTTGAAATTCAATCTAACTTTTTTCGTACTACAACTAATTTCAAAGTCGTTTCTGCGAAGATCCGTTGGATGAAATGATTAGAAAATTTAATTGGACATTGTTTAAACTATTACGAAGAGTCTAGGAAAAAGCGGTAAGCCGTAACAATGTTTTTTTTTCATTTCCTGACAAAACCTTTTTTTATTTTTTATTTGAAATAAGATTTATTCCATTTTACACTGACTAAATACTTGGAAAAACGTAATCACTGAAACTAAACACGCAATGTATACACCTACAGATGTTATCATTTTTAGAAAATAGCAATAGTCTTAAATTTTCAAATTCTTGTGAAAGAAAGATGCAAGGTATGACTGATTTCTCGTCCGTCATAAACATATATGAAAAGTCAATTGATTTTCACCCCGAAAACTTTAACTTTTAAAACAAATCTAGTAAAAAACATTTATAATATTTAAAAAATTGTAGCTGATGCTTTAAGCAAAAGTAAACTCGGCAGAATCTATAAAGCACCTAACAAAACTCGATGATGACTTGCCGCCTGTGCAAGACTCATAATTGAGTCTATAATAAGTTTTACGACTGCTCATTAAATCCGACTGATACAACTCTTTAGCTTCAAATCACATAAAGAAGTTTTCAAAGCAGTAAGCTTTTTATAAAAAAAAATATTAACAAACAAATATTTTACATATAACTTATGAAAGGTAATTTCATTTTTCGACTCATGAATGAGCACAGCTATTCTGCTATTAGAAATGGAGAGGGAATACGACTGTCGTTTGCAAAGAGACATGCCTGGGCTGTTCACATTGTAAAAAGATAAGAGCATTGAATCCACGTGGAGGTACACTTATCATGAACTTTCAATTTAGCGACGATAGAAAGGAGCAGCTCTCGAGAAATTAGTAGAGTCAACGTTCTGAAAAGTAAAGACGCGCGGGAACGGAATTTTCGTTCTCTTACTTTCCTTGTCTATAGATATACATAGCTAAAGCGCATACAGAGAACCGACCAGAGGCATAATTGAGGAAAGACTGGGAGGATGGGGGAGGTACAAGACATGGAAAGAGTGGAAGCGGAGAAGGCGAATTAATGAATACCCCAATAGACTCAAGAGGGATTTCGACCCTTTCTTCAGCACTTTTTCTCAGCGATTTTACTTTTATGTAAGAGAAATCGTGCACGGACATGGCACAGAGTCAACCTTGCTCGTTATAATTGTCGCAGAAGGCCCTGGACTTTCAAGCAAATTCGATTACGTTTTTGGGTCTCTGATTGCAGGCAAACGAATCAACGTCAAGACCCGTATAATATAATTATTTTTGAAAGTCTAATGTTCTTAAGATGCTAAGAGCTAGTCGAAGAAAGAAATTCATAAGGCTATATTTAAGAACACAATTGACTTATTAGCAATAATGTAAAAATAATAATACGTTTTTTTAAAAAGATTCGCATAACATGAACTACTTTATTGGAAATTTATAAAATTAAAATGATTTTCACTAGACCTAATACAATAATAATAAATAAAAAAAAATAATAACAAATAAATAATAAAATAAATAATAATAACCTAATACAAGGTGATTCTAAAACAATGCAACATTTACATACCAACGTGATCAGCGTAAAAAATTAAGTCAAGTACTCTTGATTTCGTCAATTTTCTGACAAGTTTCCCACACCAGTTTTAGGCGTCGGGAAATTTCCCGTGTTGCGTTGGCCCTGATATCTGCGGCGGTCGCGACGGCAAACAGTTGGGAAAGCCGTTGCTATGGAGTTTGTTGATGAAGTGGGCGGCAAGGCGAAAGCGCGACGATTGCCAACTCTCGATGGCTGATGGTCGGCAAGCGAAGAAAGCTTTCGATCGATCGGATAAGATGTTTTGCCTCGCTGCTGACGTAACAATCAAAGCTTGATGTTACTAAATTCCTTGATGCTTTTATTAATAGATCTGTATTAACAGAATACTTTTGATAATATTTTTATTATAATATTTATTTGAATTTTTTATTATTATTTGTTGAAAAAGAAAATTTTGATTATGAAAATTAAAGATTAATTAATTAAGATTAATTCGTACGAGGATCACGTCAGCTTTTAATAATGTTTCCAACATCTTGGCTCCATCGTCGGCTACAGCAAATACCTAGGCGACGCATTATACGCCTTCGACACCTAGATGCAAAAAACTAAGTTTGTATTCTATAATGATAAATAAAAATTTATTATGGAAGTTAATTTCATTTTCAAAATGTCTTTTACAAGCCTATGTATTTTACATTCAAACTCATAAAATTTCTCAAAATAAAAAGTTTTGACGCCTCTATTCTTAAATTTTTTTAAGAATGTGCTAAAAACTTTGTTGATCTTTATAAAGCTTGTAACGTTGGACTTGCTCGTCCCTGTACAAAGGCACAATTTATTTATAATCGTAGAATCGAAAGCTGACGCTTGTTTTTGGCAATAACAATTTCAGCGCACAATACCACGCGATAACGCACGGTATCATAATCGGAGTCCGAAGATTCTGCTCTCCATAGAGGGTAAGCGCTCTGCGAGCTGTCGATTTGTCAGCGTTCAGCGAGCTGCCCATTCTCTCTCTTGAAGCACGTGCACAGGCCACGCTGGCCGTAAGAGAGTCTATACTCACCTTATCCCGGGGAGCTTGCTGCCGCTGACGATGGTCTGCCGTTCATCGCTTTCCATTGCTTCTAATGCCAAAGCTGCCAACGGTAGCCGGAACTCTTCGTCGTTGCTCCGCCGCGGCTACTGATTCTGAGCGTCCCACAGTGGGGCCAAAAACCTTGCTTTGGACAAATGAAACTTTAGGGTTTAATTATCATTGAAATAAATTAATTTTTTTTTATTTGGAGCTGAAGCTATTTTCTATCGATCTGTGCGAGTCAATTTTTGAAAAAATTAATTTCAAATAAACTTTCTATGAACTTTGCCATAACATCTTATCAACTTTATACAAACTTCATGAGAACTTTCATGAAGTTTAAACTATAAAAACGGAAGTTCAGTTCAGTCTCATTGGACAAGTCGATATGAAGTTCATATGAACTTAAACTTTATATTAAGTTCACATGAACATAATTTTATCTACGCGGGACTACATCTCAAAGGTTGGCTCACAGTATGGCTCCATGTATAGCTCGATGTATGGCTCGAAGTATGGCTCAATGTATGGCTAGAAGTATGGCTCAAAGTATGGCTTGTATGCTGTACTTAATATAAGTTCCATATGAACTTTATATCGACTTATCCAATGAGACTGAGCTGAACTTCCGTTTTTATAGTTTCCACTTCATGAAAGTTTACATTAAGTTCGTATACAGTTGATAAGAAGTAATGGGAAAGTTCATCGAAAGTTTATTTGAAGTTAATACAAATGTAACAAAAAATACTTGGTTTTTGGTTACATTTATATTAACTTCATATAAACTTCGCATCAACTTTGCATGACCTTTATACTAACTTTATATAACCTTAAGGTGAAAAAAATACTTGGTTTTTGGTCAAATTTATATTAACTTTAAATAAACTTTCTATGAACTTGGCATGATCTTCTTATTAACTTTATATAAACTTAATGTGAACTTTCATAAAATTTAAGCTATTAAAACAAAAAGTTCAGCTCAGTCTCATTAGACTAGTGTGGATTGGCGACCCAGTCTACGCCGCACCCACTTGCGCAGCCGAACTAAGAAGAACAGGAGGGCACCGCCTACACATTCACGCTCTACACAGGGAGGTTATTCTACACGGGCATACTCTACACAAATTTTCTCTACACGCACACACTCTACACAAGTTTTTTGGGGGAAATTTCTAAGCGAGCATACTCTACATAGTTATTTTCTTTAGGAATTTTTGGGAATTTTGTACCTACAAAATAAAAAAAATTTTTATTCCACAAATACATTTCATAAATATTGCATGAATTATAGGTACAATATAAAAAAATTTTTATTTACAAAGAAATGTTGGGAATTTGTATGGATTTTTCGCGATATTCTACCATTTCTGCAATTTCTGGAACATTTATGCAATCTTCATGAAATGTAAGGCATTTGAGGGAAATGGATATTGATAGTTAATCCAATTGCCTACAAAATAAAAAAAATCTTCATTTTACAAAGAAATTTTGGGGATTTTTATGTATTTTTTAGTACATAACGACACATGGCCAGAAAGTGAGATTTTCTGGAGTGCGGATATGGTGGCCGAGTGTCGTATACTATTTTTCTTCATCCCCAGGCCGAAAGTAAGATCAATAATCAATAATAATGTATAAAAAAAAATAGCGTGGCCGAGTTCACGCTCTACCATGTGTCTACTGCTGTTACTTTCTGGCCTGCGTCAGTGCGCCCTCGCGGCCGATTCGCGTAGCGCGACGTGCACTCATGCTCGGCTTATCGCTTGCAGCTTCTGCTACTATAAATATATGAATATTGTCTGTTATGCATAGAATTTTCTATATAGCCTTGTGCTATAATATCTGAACGCCATCTGCCTAGTTGTTTTATCATTTGCATGTTGGCGCCAGAGTCAGAAAGAAGTGTTGCTGCTGTTCGTCGAAAGCAGTGACCAGTGTATCTCTTTGCATTTTCTAAATTTAAATAACAAGCAATACTTTCTGGTACTTCACCTATCTTGTGTCTGCCAATATTTCGACGAGTACATTTGGCATTATTTTTTATCAGACTTTTCAAAATTAAAAAATTATTTATGTCAACATTATCATTCACACTCAAAGTTTTTCGCAGCATACTCCATATACTCCATAGAGTAGGTGGTTTTAATTTTTCTTTTAACATACTAAAGTAAACAATTAAATTATTTTCATCTGAGTTTGATAGTGAAGTTTTACGCTCTTCTTGCCACTTTTTATAAGTGTTATAAACTAGCAGGTAACGATCTGACGACTTTTTTGGTAACGTTTCAATTTGCACAATTACTTTTGCCTCCTCATCGAAATTTCTTAATACTTCGTCCTCATCTACAGAATCATCAAATGAGGAATCTTCCATTTTGGTGTTTATGAACGCGTCTTTTATTGCACGACAATTGCACGATGAAATTTCCACGACGAAAATTGCTTGAGGTTTTATCTGTACAAGGCTGATTCAATTGTGAGGTTATGAGTACATAGTTTACTAAATATGTGCACTGTCACTTTTCAGTCTCCACATACTTCTTCACAAAAAAATTTAATCCAATTCACTAATTTGGAATATCACATGAAATGATGTTGAGCCTTCGTTATTAATTTTAGCGGCAGCAATAGAACCAAGACGATGAACGTGCAAGAATGATGGAAGGAAAGCGAGAGTGTGTGAGAGAGAGAACCTCGCAGCCAATGAGAGGGCGCGTTAGTCTACGACGGGCCACAAAAGTCGCGCTTCTCGGCGCAAACTCGAGCCGGAAAGTGCGTACTTTCGGCCGGGGGATGAAGAAAACATAATTTTCTACAATTTCTGTAAATTCGGGAACATTTATGCAATGTTCATAAAATGTAGGGCATTTGGGGGACCGGGTATTGTTAGATAATCTAATTACCTACAAGAATCTGTTTCTAGAAATACCTTCCAAACGATTCACAAATAGAATCAACACTTTTTCTGATTTTTCCACTACGTAGCCCACTGTGCGTCGTTTCCTGGGCATGAGGGTGTAGGCGCGAAGCACGACACCATCACTGCACCTATAACTGTGTCACGTCCAGAACATGACAAAACAGTGATGGTTTGTTAACTCGTCACAGTTAACGCTCTTTTAGGTTGTAGCTGCATTAGCTAATAAACCTTGGCTGAGCTAT